>CM053029.1:473061710-473776014 GCA_028564925.1 Lithobates sylvaticus
GATCTGCAGTTTATAAAATATATATCCACCGCATTGTAGTCTAGCCAAGCCCATAGCTGAATGTAGGCCATTCCTGGAGTGCGTGTTCAAAGACACTTTCAGGCAGGCAGGCAGGTGACTCATTGAGCTGTAGTTCATAAAATATATATCCACTGCATTGTAGTCCAGCCAAGCCTATACCTGACTGTAGGCCATTCCTGGAGTGCGTGTTCAAAGACGCTTTCAGGCAGGCGACTAATTGAGCTGCAGTTCATAAAATATACATCCACTGCATTGTAGTCCAGCAAGCCTATACCTGACTGTAGGTCATTCCTGGAGTGCGTGTTCAAAGACACTTTCAGCCAGGCGACTCATTGAGCTGCAGTTCATAAAATATATATCCACTGCATTGTAGTCCAGCCAAGCCTATACCTGACTGTAGGCCATTCCTGGAGTGCGTGTTCAAAGACACTTTCAGGCAGGCAGGCGGCTGACTCATTGAGCTGCAGTTCATAAAATATATATCCACTGCATTGTAGTCCAGCCAAGCCTATACCTGACTGTAGGCCATTCCTGAAGTGCGTGTTCAAAGACACTTGCAGGAAGGCAGGCAGGTGACTCATTGAGCTGCAGTTCATAAAATATATATCCACTGCATTGTAGTCCAGCCAAGCCTATACCTGACTGTAGGCCATTCCTGGAGTGCATGTTCAAAGACACTTTCAGGCAGGCGACTCATTGAGCTGCAGTTTATAAAATATATATCCACCGCATTGTAGTTCAGCCAAGCCTATACCTGACTGTAGGCCATTCCTGGAGTGCATGTTCAAAGACACTTTTAGGCAGGCGACTCATTGATCTGCAGTTTATAAAATATATATCCACCGCATTGTAGTTCAGCCAAGCCTATACCTGACTGTAGGCCATTCCTGGAGTGCATGTTCAAAGACACTTTCAGGCAGGCGACTCATTGAGCTGCAGTTCATAAAATATATATCCACTGCATTGTAGTCCAGCCAAGTCTATACCTGTCTGTAGGCCATTCCTGGAGTGCGTGTTCAAATACACTTTCAGGCAGGCAGGCGACTCATTGAGCTGCAGTTCATAAAATATATATCTACTGCATTGTAGTCCAGCCAAGCCTATACCTGACTGTAGGCCATTCCTGGAGTGCGTGTTCAAAGACACTTTTAGGCAGGCAGGCAGGTATCTCAGTGAGCTGCAGTTCATTTACTATATACTGTATATATATATATATATATATATATATATATATATATATATATATATATATATATACAGGCTTGCATATATATATATAGTCTAGCCAAGCCTATACCTGACTGTAGGCCATTCCTGGTGTAGTGTTTTTAGTAAACAAAAAGAGGACAAGCAGGCTCTGCGTCTACAGCCAACAGTGCTGGTCATGGACACGGTTCATCCTCAGCACATGTCGGTGGGTCACGCTTGTCCTTTTTTTGGCAGCTGGCCGTGTTGAGCCACAACATGCAGAAGAGTTGGTAGAGTGGATGACCAAGCCGTCCTCATCCCCCTCATCCTCTGTCACCCAGGCTCAGGATACTTTGTCTGCCAATACAGCTGCCAAAGCAGCCTCTTCCATTGGCTCAATGTCATCAGTCACTCCTTCCCTAGCCCTACCATCATGCCCTGAGGAGTTCCCGAACCGTTCGACCACAGTGTAGGGTACATGCTGCAGGAGGATGCGCAGCGTTTTGAAGGCTTTGATGATGGTACCCAGGTTGAGGATGAAGGCAGTAACGCGAGCCCAGAGAGAGGGGGTGCCCAAGAAGGACAAGAAACTGGCAGTCATGTTCCCCCAGCTGCAGCATACTGCCAGATTTTCTCCAGTGGCGAGGAGGAAGGGGATGATGTGGTCACTGACTCTACGTGGGTGCCAGATAGAAGAGAGGAGGAGGAGGCACATCTCCAATGAGGCAGGATGCCCACCAGGGGCTAGCTCAAGGGCAGGCAACCGACTGCATCACACCGCAGAGCTCTGCATGTGCTGGGCGCTGCTGGCTCCACGCGTTTTCCAAAAGTTCTTTGGTGTGGGCCTTTTTTGAGACGTGTGCAGCAGATCGCACCATTGCTGTTTGCAATATATGTCTGAAGCGTATCAAGCGTGGCCAAAACAGCAGCCGCTTGGGCACCACATGCTTGACCAGACATATGTCGAGCTCCCATGCAGTCCGTTGGCAACAGTACTTAAAAGTCCCACACCAAAGAACAAGGCGGACCTCTCCTTGCTCCTCATCAGCTGGGATCTCCAACCTCACTATAACTTCAGTCCTCTCACTAAGAGGAAGGTGTAGAATTAGGTGTCTCCAAGCACTTCTGGGCAATTTGCTAGCGATACACCAACATCCGATTGTAGCAGGCAAATTTCCCTACCCCAGTTGCTAAACTGGCGAAAGAAATTCGGTCCCAGCCATCTACATGCTCAGCGGCTGAATGCTAGTTTGGCTAAATTGCTAGCACTCCAACTGCTGCCCTTTCAGCTGGTAGACTCTGTCCCCCTTTCGAGAATTTGTGGAATGTGCGCTACCTCAGTGGCAGGTTTCCAAAAGCCAATTTTTTTCTTGGAAGGCCATTCCGGCTCTCTACCGACATGTGGAAAGCAATGTCTTTGCCTCGTTGGACAGGGCGGTCAGCGGTAAAGTGCATATTACCGCTGATTCATGGTCCAGCAGGCATGGACAGGGACGTTACCTTTCTTTCACGGCGCACTGGGTAAGCCTGCTGGCAGCTGGGAAGGATGCGGGACAGAGTGAAGTGTTGTTGGAGCTTGTTCCGCCACCACGCCTCCAAAATGCTGGTAGTGGCGATTCTGCCACACCTCTTGCCCTACCCCCTCCTCTTCTTCTTCCTCTATGGCCTCTTCCTGTGCAGATTTGTCCTCGGAACCAGCGGTGCTCCGTAGGCTTTCTAGGGGCTACGCAAGCACTCAGGCAAAAAGATGCCATGCAGTGCTTGCGTTGTTCTGCTTAGGGGACAGGAGCCCCACTGGGGCAGAGATTCTGGCAGCTCTGCAGGGGCAGGTTCAGAGGTGGTTGATGCCACACCAGCTTCAGCCAGGAATGGTGGTTTGCGACAATGGTACCAACCTCTTCTCCGCCCTCCGACAGGGACACTTCACCCATGTTCCCTGTTTCGCGCACATCCTTAATTTGGTGGTGCAGCGGTTCTTGTGCAGGTACCCGGGCATACAGAATCTCCTGAGGCAGGGCAGGAAAGTCTGTGGGCATTTCCGCCAGTCATATAATGCCAGTGCTCGGCTGGCTGACCTCCAAAAGGAATGCAACCTGCCCAAGAACCGCCTCATCTGAGACATGTCCACCAAGTGGAACTCAACTTGGCAATGCTGCAGCAGCTGCACACGCAGCAGAGGGCCATCAATGACTACCTGTGCGAGTATGGCACCAGGACAGGGTCAGGGGAGCTTGGCTTTTTTTCACCATGTCAGTGGCTCATGATCAAGGATGCATGCACTGTCCTGTCACCATTTGAGGAGGCCATGAGGATGGTGAGCATTGACAGTGCATGCATCAGTGATACTGTTCCTCTTGTCTACCTGTTGGAGCACACGCTGCATGGAATAATGGACAGGGCACTTAAGGCAGGACAGAGGGAGGAAGAGGAGGACTTCCTTACCTCTCAAGGCCCCCTTTATCCAGACAGTATTCCTGTGGGCCCGCCGATATCACAGGAAGAGGAGGAGGATGAGGAGCCCCAAGGTCTGATCGGTTCCAGCAACCATCGCCAGCATCTGTTGTACATGGTGCAGGAATACCTAGGGGCAAGATCAGACTTGGAGACCTTTCCAACCGAAAATCCACTGGGTTACTGGGTCTTGAGGATTTATCACTGGCCAGAGCTTGCACAGTATGCAATTGAGCTACTGGCCTGTTCTGCATCCAGCGTTCTTTTTTGGAACGCACTTTCAGTGCTGCTGGAGGCTTTGTAACCGATCACAGAGTGCGCCTGTCCACAGACTCGGTTAATCGGCTCACCTTCATAAAAATGAATCAGTCTTGGATCACCTGCTACCAAGCACCTGATGCTGATGTAACTGATACCTTTTTTTATGAATGTGAGATCCCTTCAAGACTGCCTATGCTGATGCTGAGTTACTATCCTGTTATGCTAAGTGACTATGCTATTCCTCTTCAATGTTTATGTTGATAGCTTCTAAGAACATTTTTGGTTCTGGGCACCACCATCACTGCCTAAGACCCAATTTTTCTGCCCCTGTTTAACAGGGGCATGTAATTACTATTTTTGATCTACTATTTCACAGCAGGGCCTGTTCCTGCACTCAATAAAAGTATCTTTGAGGCTTTACAGTGTTGTGCCACCACCACCACCACACCTAAGGCCCAATTTTTCTGACCCTGTTTAACAGGGGCATGTAATTACAATTCTTGATATAAAATTTCACAGCAGGGCCCGTTCCAGCACCCACCAAGAGTAACTGTGAGGGCTTACAGTGTTCTGGTACCACCAACACCTAAGGCCCAATTTTCCTCTGAGTGTATAGGGCAGGCCATATAGTATATACAGGCGGTCCCCTATTTTCAAAAATCTGACTTACAAATGACTCCTACTTACAAACGGAGGGAGACAACAGGAAGTGAGAGGAAATCTACCCCTAGGAAGGGAAATTCTCTCCTCTAAGGATTAATATGGGAAAAGGGTGTCTCCTCCACTGATTTATCACCAATCCTTGTTTCCCTTTCCGTTTGTCTCACTGATTTTTATTCATATTGCCGGGACCCGACATTACATTAAAACCTCAAGCAGGACTGTTCGCGTAAACTTCCGGTCTGTTCGCAGGTTCTGGATGCGAACCGAACCGGGGGGTGTTCGGCCCATCCCTATACATCATCAGAGGGACAGAACACAGAATTGCATTCCTTTAAACCAGCAGAAATCCTGTTTCTTACATTAGATCTCTACCTGGGAGAAAATAATACAGGTGTGTGTGTTCTGTCTCTCTGCTTCACCCTAAAGCCTTAGCGCTCATTCACACTCGTTTTGCTTTCTGGGGCGTGATTGTCAGGCAACTTAGTTGCCCCAGTGTGAACAATGCATAAGTCGCTGATCACCATCAATACCAGTATAAAAGATGTTTTCCAGTATTTCCATCGTTTGTAGGAGCAGTAGCTTTCACAGCGGGGGGGGGGGGGGGGGGGGCGGGGGCACAGTTTTCCATCTTGGCCCTGTGCACTGGATGACTTTTTCCCAGCACTGGTCGTGTGGCATCGGCCAGTTCAATAAAAACCGGCTGACATTCGGCTCTTGTGTACGCCACCTTGTCCGACAGAAGCTGTCCGTTCAACCGGCTTCTATTGAAGGGTCATGACCAAAAAAGATCTGCTGACCTGCTCCCAATCAGTGCTCTCAACCAATGGCTGAGAGCATTGGCCCAGAGTATTCTGGCTGGGGGGCCCCTCTCCCTGTCAGGACACAATAGCACAGGAGGGGAGATAGCTGTACTAATATCAGATTGTTAGTACAGCGGCTCTGACCTGAGCTGTCAGGTTTTTTTCATTCAACCCAAAAAAAAAACTAGTAGTGTGTACGAGGCTTTAATGTGAACAAATTACCCGGACTGGATGGCTCACACCCAACAGTTCTCAAAGAACTTAGCCATGTTAAAGCTGGACCAATATTTCCAATTTTTAACCACTTAAGGTCCACCCTATAGCAGTTTTACGTATACAGTGCTTTGAAAAAGTATTCATACCCCTTGACATTTTCCACATTTTGTCATGTTACCACCAAAAACGTAAATGTATTTTATTGGTATTTTATGTGATAGACCAAAACAAAGTGGCACATAATTGTGAAATGTAATAGAAATGATGACTGGTTTTCAAATTGTTTTTTACAAATAAACATCTGAAAAGTGTGGCGGGCATTTGTATTCAGCCCCTCTGAGTAAATACTTTGTAAAACCACCTTTCATTTCATCCACAACTGCAAGTCTTTTGGGTATATCTCTACCAGCTTTGCACAGCTGATGTTCGAGTCGAACTCATGTTCGACTCAAACTCGAAGCTCATTCCTATGTGCCACTTTGTGTTGGTCTATCACATAAAATCCCAATCAAATACATTTATGCTTTTGGTTGTAACATGACAAAATGTGGAAAATTTCAAGGGGTATGAATATTTTTCAAGGCACTGTATACAGTAAATATCTCCAAAATGGTGCAAGTTTAGGAGATATTTACAGTACCTATAGGTAAGCCTTATTATATGCTTACCTATAGGTACAAGTAAAAGATTGAAGTTTACAACCACTTTAAAATATATAAAACTAAAAACTGCGCTGGACAAAAAGTTATGTAAATTAAGCAGCAAACCACATGTGATAAACAAAGATAAGAATAGAAAAGAAAAAAAGGTTGCGCTTTAAAATATGTAAGAGGTTGTTTTACTATTAGAGCGGCAATGATGTGGAACTCCTTTCCAAAGTTGGTGGAGTCAGCGCGGAGTGTAAAGGAGGATAAATTCAAAAAACTTTTAGATGTGTTTCTTAGCAAGCACAATGTACAGGGGTATGGATAATGGTAGTGACTTAAACACACACACACACTCAGGTTGAACTGAATGGACTGGTGTCTTTGATCAACCTTACCAACTATGTATGTAACCATAGCACCATGATATATAATTAAAGCAAACACAAAAAGCAGTATGGGAAATAGCATGCATTTATTACTTCAACTGACAAATATATAGCAAAATGACTCACATTTTATATCTGTCAAACCAGTAGTAGAAACTGTGCAACTCATGAAGCCTATGACATTGCTGGTCCCCTGAGCAATTGCAAATACACTTCTGCCTTTCATCACTTCACTTCAGCTAAGTGGGGTTTGGTCTTGCTTTTTCTACCTTCCTATGTATTTTATTCTCCTTATGTTCTGTATTAGCGTTAAATGGAATGTATATGTATATTTGAGCATGGATTTGCATTTATGCAATTTACAGTTTGTTAATGCACATTGCATTTCATGTTAAAATGTGTTGTTTTAAGGCAGCTCATACATTATAAATGGACTGCCAGTACACTGCATTGGACAAAAAAAAGCACATCACTCTTCCTTTTTTACAATGCAGCACACCACAATGTGCATGTTATAGTATGCTGCAGTATCTTGGTCTCTACTATAAAGTGCACTGGAATGTCATTATCAAATAATACCGTGGTAGTTGGCTAGATGCATTGATGCTTATTGCAGTGCATTAAAATGTGCATTTTAGGTGTGATAATTTTATTAATTTATTTTAGAAATACACATTAAAAATAAAAGAGCTTGATGTAGATAGTGTTATCAGGTTATAGTAATGTTGTAGCAACCTTACTTCTGCATATATTTTTGGATATGTACAGTATATATGTGCAGCCATATTTGCTGACTGCATACACCTGCTCCAAAAAAATAAATCACTCCCTGGGTGAATGCACTGCAAAAGATATGTCTGATTCCTCAGAAACTGGGTTGCCCTGTTGGCAGTCTCCTGCCTCCAAGTAGCTGTGTGGAAAATTGATGGCTAAACAGTAGCTACCATACATCCAATAAGATGCAGTGTTTGGGTATTTTAACAGCTGGTGAGGCTGGTTGTCAAAATACAATAGGCACAGTGGGAGCTTCATGCATCCACACTGTATAGCTATCATTGTATGGTCAGCCATAGATAATAGTATTATCTAATCTCCTTTGCTTGTAATAGCTAATCTATGAATCTCTACACTTAATTCAGTAAGACATGCATAAATATGTATTACACAAGAAAATGGAAGTGCATTTCAATTTGGGAAAGTTACATAAAAATAAACACAACAATAATAACTAAAACAATACTAGCCAGTGACATGTACTTTTTTTTTTCATCTAGGATAAGGGTCTGGTATAGATGAATGAAATCCTTGGCCATGTATACAAAAGAGCCTGAAATGGACCCCACACAAAAAACATGCTAACAATGGAGCCAGGGATAGTTTAAAAAAAATGGTATTAGGTCCCACCAAATTCTATACCAGACTCTTCAGGGTATCCCCCAGGTTGGTATGATTTAGATGGGGGGGGGGGTCCACATGCTCATTTACCCCCTTTCTGGCCATGCAAAGCTGTATGCTCACATAAGGGTCTGGAGTTGATTTTTGGGGGGATGTGCAGCTTGGAATGGGAGGGTGTATGATGCAGGGTGTGTGCTAATGAGGTCAGCTGGTCAACTGCTTCCTGTGTCACGACCTAAAGTCTGTAAGGAAGTAAGACAGAAGCAATATATACATTTTGAATCATGGATGTAGGACAGTAAGGTATGTGTCTGTAGATTTTATGGAAAGCTTTGATATTTTTGCAAAAAAAGTACATGAATGCTATATTGGTGCATAGGGGAGCTGGAATTTAGGGGAGAAATAAAGGTGAACTTAGCCTTTAAAAGCTTTTTATAATGATATAATTAAAATCATTTTATAATGATGACATGTTCAATACTTATTTTACCTACCATTCATGCAAGCTCTGGAGACTGCTGGGGGGGGGGGGGGGGGACATAGTAGATTAGTAGATACATAGCAGCTTGCAGCACCTACACACATGAAAACACCCAAGGCAGCTGCTTCTCCAGCCTCCGCCTTGTCACAACCTTGGTTGTACCAAAGCATATTAGAGTTCACAGCAAAGGTGGCAAATATTTATTCAATAGAATATATTTTTCTTACATCACTATTAGAGTGCGTAATTATGTAATTGCAGTGTAGATCAATTACAAACAATCTAGATTAAATTCATTTTAAATTAAATTAATTTAAGCTTGTAATGTGGAAATGTGCAGAATTCTTATTTACTGTACTGTGCTCTTATCATTATGCCTTATGCTGAATACAGACCAGCATATGTGTCACTGAAGATGGATGGCAATATGTCTGTCTGTCTTCATATGCATCTACGTGTCACTACTAGAACTATCCTAAAACCTTCTCTCTAATTCAGCCTGTTTGGACAAACATTTTTCAGTTGAAAGTTGAAAATTTCTATGTGCAATACCATGTGATCTTGACCCTAAGAAGCATCCACTATTACCTCTACTGAAGCCACTCTTATATATTCAACATATTTTCTTTGGTCTGTGTCTTACGCTTACTTTTTGTATTTTTCTAGCTTTCCCACACTTTCTCTGTGCCACATTTCCCATTTGTTCTAAGTGTGATGACTATGTGCAAAGTACAGTAACTCATAGACACCAGTCATATTTCGTGGTTAGAAAGAAATAAACCCTTGTTGCCATGGGTTACCGTACTGTTGCATATAGTCATTGAACTTGTTTGCAATCCCTGTCAGCTAAATATTCCTGAAATTCCTTCATAAGATTAGTAAAAATGAAGGGCTATTAGACAGAAAATCCTTTTTTGTGTGTCTTAATTTAATTTCCACACTAGAAGCTTAAAGAAGATGTATCATTAGAATCTGTATTTTACAGTTCTGTTCCCTATGGGGCAAAGTGCTGTACAGCAGTAAAGCAGGGGGCAGGTTGTTACTCATATGAAGGCTTAGAATGTACTGGATTTAAAGAAACCTCTTGGAATGGGATTTTCAAGGCAACAACAATTATTTTAAAATATTATATAAATTTATTGTACAAAAATATATAGAATTTTGACACATAATACATGTTCCATATCGATAAAAAAACAAATAACCCAAACTTATGATTGATAAATGAACAGAATGATGAAAATTCCGACGCGTTTCCACATGGCTTTGTAGTAGCCAGTCTTCATCAGGGAATTATTGATCATCATCTATGAATTATATCAAAGGGGCTTATTAGTATATCTCTATACGGATAATTAATTAGTGACCACAGAACGATCACTAAGTTTAAACATTTAATTGCCTATATATAGAAAGTGAACACACTTACATCTACAAACATATCATCATGTATGGTGTTGCTCCCCCCTATATGTCCTCAACTCCAGGATGTCCGAAAAAGGCAGATATTTCTAATATCTCTCTACAAGACGGCTAGCAAATTACTTTTTCATTGCTGAATAGGTGTTTAAATCAATAAACTCGGGCCACTAAGGAAGAAAAAAACAAGAAGACCAAAAACTAAATGAGTAAGTTGGATCAGGCTGAGCCAAGTACAGGTGGTTTGGGCTGTCAATAATTTTCCAGCCCAGCCCGTGCACATTGAAATGACTTACCCGGTCACGTCTTCAAGAGAGTTCCAGAGATCCCGTCCAACAGGATAAATATCCTGTATATAGGAGAGCACACTCCTGCAGCTCCAGCTGCGGAGAGGGAATACACCATATGCCGCCTCAGGCACCCTTAAATAGAGACCCAGGAGATCCGGTCCGCCCCTGTGGGCGTTGTCTGATGACGCGGTGCGTCAACGACGCACAGCATCATCACGGCCGCATCCCGCCTAACATAGGCGTTCTGGCTGGTTAAACTACCAAGACCAGAATGCAAGTGGGCGATCACCTCCCGCAAGATCCGGCCGCACATGCGCACGGCGCACCCCGTGAACGGGCATCAGGGCGCGTCGCCGCCGGCCGGCCAAACCATGGGAGGGATCGCGTACACCGCTGTCTCATCTGGCCAAACGATGGATCATGGCCAGAGAGCGGAGGTCATATAGGGGCAATCATGAGATGGTGACCATGCCAATCGGGAGGCCCGGTATGGACCACGATGACATGGGGAGAGGTCTAAAGGTCCAAAGTAATGGAGAAGAACTAGTTCAAGTCCATTCAAGGACAATAGACCACCTAGGGCCAACCCGAAGTGCCAGGTAGAGTCCAAGGGGGATAAACGGTGGTCCAACAACTCCATAGGAGAAAGGAGAGAAGGAAAAAACTCCCCATAAACGTGTCCCCAGGGTAAGATCCCCCCCCAAGAATTCTGGGGTGCAGTCTGACCCGGAGACGCGTGGTTGGATATACCACACCAGGATCCCATGGGCGGGGGAAGAAGAGGAGTTAAATTTGGCTTACCCGACTGGGTATAAGACAACCCAGAATCGGGTACCACACCCCAAAACTTCCCCCAAGAAGGGCAAAAACCACTGGCAAAGAAAGGGGCCCATCAAAGGATGGGTGACCCCATCTGAACGGTGGGCCCCTGTGCATAGCCTCCAGGGACATAGAACGGACGTCCCAAGGGGAAAACAAATATCCCATTGGAGACAGTCCCAGTATCCCCAGCCCCTGGCCCCCTAATGGATGGAAAACAGGAGGTTTAAGAGGGGATTTTGGGGAAACCCACCGTCCCCAGAGGCTATGCTGCCAGGTAGAGAGATTTCAAGAAAGAAAACCTGCATTCCGGTCGACCGCCAGACATCCTGGATATTTGAGTCTATGGGGTGAGCATCATCATTTACAAAAATGAGCAAACAAAAATAGATAAATGAGTAAAAAAAAAAGGGAAACCCCCCCATGAAGAATAATGTTTAAATCCTCCATAAAAACACGTGTGCCCTGACCATGGCCACTCCCAACGCTACATGATATCCCCAAACCATGAAAGTGAAGAACAAAAGGTCAAGAAGAGAGGAAGAAAGAAGAAATAACATCCATTAGTGCATCCAGAAGGAATAAGAAACAGTTGAGTAGACTGACCTCCACCTATAATAAGAGGTGTGATATAAATAGATCAGTCCGTTTTCCCAGAACTGTAACCTTCCAAGAATGGCCTGAAGCTTTCAGCCTCATTAAGGCCCGGGGGGGTCGTTGCCCTAAGGCTTCTAATCCAGCGCATTTCCCGCTGTAGAAGAATCTTATTCCAATCTCCCCCTCTCCCGGGGATGTGTAGTCTGTCCAGAACTGTGAAATTCACTTTGGGAAGTCGATAATTGTGACCCTTGGCTACATGTCGTCCCAATGGTAGATATAGGTTGCAAATTTTCATATCATGCATATGTCTCTCCACCCTTTTAGCCAGTTTCTGTCTCGTTTTCCCAACATAAAAAGCACCACACTGACACTGCATGAGGTAGACGACCCCCCGAGTCTGACAGGAGGCAAAATGTCTCAGGGAGAAGTCTACCCCATTTGGCAGTGTCAGTGTGGTTCTCCGTCCAATAACCGGGCAAAGTGAACAATTCCCGCATGGGAAGGTACCAAAGTTTTTACATGGGTCCTTCCTGACACTACCTCTGTATTCACTTTGTGTGATCATACTGCCTATCGATCCAGCCTTTTTATAGGTGATTAATGGGAGGGGTCTGACTAAACTACCAACAATTGGATCCTCTGTTAAGATGGACCAATGCTTAGTAATAATTTTGCGAATTGTTTCATATTCATTAGAAAATCGCAAAACAATTCGTGTATTATTTTCCCCAGCCTTCTTTTTTTTAGGTTTAAAGAGCAGATCTTTCCTATTTTTGGCTTTGACTCTATTAAAGGCTTTTTTGAGGCTACTTTTGGTGTAGCCCCTAATGAGTAGTCTCTTGGTCAGTTCGTCACATTCATATTGAAAATCTTCCTCTCTAGCACAGTTCCTTTTGATACGAAGGAATTGGCTATAGGGAATGGATTTTTTCAGAAAAGGTGGGTGGAAGCTGTCCGCATGGAGCAGGGTATTCCCTGCAGTTTCTTTCCTGAAGAGTTTGCTCATCAGGTTCCCATCAGGTGATTTCTGGATGCAAATATCAAGAAAGTTGACTTCCTTTCGGTCATAGCTCATTGTGAAGAACAGATTAAAACAATTGTGGTTCATAAACTTAAGACAGTCCAAAAGTTCTGCCTCTGATCCGTCCCAAATAATGAATACGTCATCTATGTACCTCTGCCAAACCAAGATATGGCAGGTGTACATAGACGCACGCTCAGACGACAAAAAATCTCTTTCCCACTCCCCCAGGTACAGGTTCGCATATGAGGGCGCACAACACGTCCCCATAGCTACTCCCTGCACCTGGAGGTAGTGGGAATTGTTAAACACAAACACGTTATGTCTGAGGATGAAATCCAGCATTTGTAAGATAAATGTATTGAATTTCCAATCAGTGGTGGTTCTTTGTTTGAGTACCCTATCCACCACTGCAATCCCCAAATCATGGGGTATACTATTATATAATGACTCCACATCGATCGTGGCTAGAATGGCACTTTTTGGAATAACCAAATCTTCAATGATTCGTAAAAGATGGATTGTATCTTTGGTGTAGGAGGGTAGGTCCATAACATGAGGCCTCAGATGATTATCAATCACCTGGCTGATGCCCTCCGAGATTGAGCCATTGCCCGATACAATGGGTCTTCCGGGAGGGTTCTTAAGATTTTTATGTACCTTGGGGAGGGCATAGAGAGTGGGAAGGCGTGGGTGTCTAGTTCTTATAAAATCCCAGATTTCTCTAGTAATTACTCCTTCATTAAGGGCCTCATCTACCAGGATATAAAAATCCTCATTGTATCTATCCACCAGCGAGGCAGAGATTTTTTGGTAACATTGTTGATTGTTTAATATCTTTAGACACATATTTTCATAATCAATGTTATTCATGATGACAATGTTGCCTCCTTTATCTGAATTTTTAATGGTAATATCCCCATTATTCTTCAGAGCAAGCAATGCCCTTCTTTGATCTCTGTCTAAATTATGCAATCCAGATTCCTCTTTTAGTCTTTCCAAATCCTTGGTCGTTTGTTTCACAAACAGAGCCAATGTAGGATTTTGGCTCAACTGGGGAAAGGCATGTGAACTCCGCTTAAATTTTTTGGATTCATAAACAGTATCCCCATCTTTCTCCTCCTCACTCTCTACACTATCCAATTCGTCCTCATCAACATCATCCCAGGCACCGCTTTCAAGCAGCAATAGATTGAGGTCCCTTAATGCCCTGAAATCAGCTGCTTTTAAATTTTGAGGTATATCATCCTCCTTTTTACTTTGTTTATTATAAAGACATTTATAAAATAATTTACGGGCAAAGAGATTAATATCTTTTACTACTTCGAAAACATCGGTCGTTTTGTCTGGGCAAAAAGATAGACCAAGGGTAAGCACCTCATGTTCAGATTTGGTCAAGGTATGCGAAGAGAGATTGATAACATTCAATCCTCCTTCGGTTGACCCTTGGGTATGGAGGATTCCATCCCTGTTTGAATCATGGATACCATCGGTAACCCTGTTTGTGATACAGGGAGTCCCTGTGGCATCCGATTGCGATCTAAAAAATCGTCTAATTGGGTACGTTGGTTTTTGGGAATTGCTCCCTGCTCCTTTTTAGTGCCCCCTTTGGTGCGATTTGAAAGATTCACCTTCAAAATGCTACTGGTTGAACTTTTAGGCATAGGCCCTGCTATCTTACCATCTTTGTCCATTTGTATGTCTATGGCAGTTTTTTTGGGCAATTGATGGATCTCCCCATCCATATCATGTTGCTTGGGGAACAGACCCTTCCTCTTTCCAAGTTGGCGGCCTGTATGGGATGAGGCTGAGGAGGACGAATTGGAGGGTGTGTCAGATAAATCCTCATTTGATTTGGAGGTATTATCAGGTGGACCTCTTTTATCCTTGCGTCCCATTTTTGAATTCTTGAATTTTTTATTATTGTTATTATTTTCTGTATTCCACTTGTACGCTCGGCCATCACTAAAAGCATTTTTATCCCTCCAATACTTTTTTTCTTTTTTAATAAGAATCTGTTTGCTAAAGTTTTCCAAATGTTCCTTAAGTTTGGTTTCTAAATTGGCATAGTCTTCATGACTTTTTAGAATGGTCAAACGAGTGTACAAGGAACCTATTTCCTCATTCATTGTCACTAGCTGAAGTCTGTATTCGTCTTGCAATAACATCATTAAATTTCTGGAACAGTCGTTCAATTTACTTTCCCACTTGACCCTTAATTCCTTGGAGATATTTTCTAAAATAGGAAATATCTGAATACGCAACCCTATTGGATTGATGTTTTCGCGTATGTAGCGTTCCAAGGAATGGATGTGCCAATGAAGGGCCGACTTTCTTTCTAAAGTTCTGGTCAAATTGAGGAAAAGAGCAGTCAAATTGGATGTTGTCTGCTCTTTTCCCTGGTAGTCATTATGGATACTAGTCATTAGATCCTCCCATTCCTTGCCCTGTAGGTCTCCCATGGCTTACTATATCAGCGCCTCAGCAGTGATCCACAGTAAAAGAACATACACGTGAAAAGGAGAACAAAAAACAAAATTTTTTCCACACAAAATCTTCAATCCCCAACCAATATGTACGAGGAAAGTAGGAAAAGGATCATAATCCCTCTAGACACAATAGGTCTATGAAAATCCCTATTTCAAGAGGGAACAATTATGTCCATTTGTAAAGTATTTTTTTCAAAGATGGGGTCCGTGTCAAAAGGCAGGAGCTCTGAAGCGAGGTTGGGTGTATTGTCCACCCTAAATATATGTGAAAAAGATTGAGCTCTCGCCTAACGACACTATGGTTGCCATCATCCCCCAGAATATTGGATTTAAAGAAACCTCTTGGAATGGGATTTTCAAGGCAACAACAATTATTTTAAAATATTATATAAATTTATTGTACAAAAATATATAGAATTTTGACACATAATACATGTTCCATATCGATAAAAAAACAAATAACCCAAACTTATGATTGATAAATGAACAGAATGATGAAAATTCCGACGCGTTTCCACATGGCTTTGTAGTAGCCAGTCTTCATCAGGGAATTATTGATCATCATCTATGAATTATATCAAAGGGGCTTATTAGTATATCTCTATACGGATAATTAATTAGTGACCACAGAACGATCACTAAGTTTAAACATTTAATTGCCTATATATAGAAAGTGAACACACTTACATCTACAAACATATCATCATGTATGGTGTTGCTCCCCCCTATATGTCCTCAACTCCAGGATGTCCGAAAAAGGCAGATATTTCTAATATCTCTCTACAAGACGGCTAGCAAATTACTTTTTCATTGCTGAATAGGTGTTTAAATCAATAAACTCGGGCCACTAAGGAAGAAAAAAACAAGAAGACCAAAAACTAAATGAGTAAGTTGGATCAGGCTGAGCCAAGTACAGGTGGTTTGGGCTGTCAATAATTTTCCAGCCCAGCCCGTGCACATTGAAATGACTTACCCGGTCACGTCTTCAAGAGAGTTCCAGAGATCCCGTCCAACAGGATAAATATCCTGTATATAGGAGAGCACACTCCTGCAGCTCCAGCTGCGGAGAGGGAATACACCATATGCCGCCTCAGGCACCCTTAAATAGAGACCCAGGAGATCCGGTCCGCCCCTGTGGGCGTTGTCTGATGACGCGGTGCGTCAACGACGCACAGCATCATCACGGCCGCATCCCGCCTAACATAGGCGTTCTGGCTGGTTAAACTACCAAGACCAGAATGCAAGTGGGCGATCACCTCCCGCAAGATCCGGCCGCACATGCGCACGGCGCACCCCGTGAACGGGCATCAGGGCGCGTCGCCGCCGGCCGGCCAAACCATGGGAGGGATCATCAGACAACGCCCACAGGGGCGGACCGGATCTCCTGGGTCTCTATTTAAGGGTGCCTGAGGCGGCATATGGTGTATTCCCTCTCCGCAGCTGGAGCTGCAGGAGTGTGCTCTCCTATATACAGGATATTTATCCTGTTGGACGGGATCTCTGGAACTCTCTTGAAGACGTGACCGGGTAAGTCATTTCAATGTGCACGGGCTGGGCTGGAAAATTATTGACAGCCCAAACCACCTGTACTTGGCTCAGCCTGATCCAACTTACTCATTTAGTTTTTGGTCTTCTTGTTTTTTTCTTCCTTAGTGGCCCGAGTTTATTGATTTAAACACCTATTCAGCAATGAAAAAGTAATTTGCTAGCCGTCTTGTAGAGAGATATTAGAAATATCTGCCTTTTTCGGACATCCTGGAGTTGAGGACATATAGGGGGGAGCAACACCATACATGATGATATGTTTGTAGATGTAAGTGTGTTCACTTTCTATATATAGGCAATTAAATGTTTAAACTTAGTGATCGTTCTGTGGTCACTAATTAATTATCCGTATAGAGATATACTAATAAGCCCCTTTGATATAATTCATAGATGATGATCAATAATTCCCTGATGAAGACTGGCTACTACAAAGCCATGTGGAAACGCGTCGGAATTTTCATCATTCTGTTCATTTATCAATCATAAGTTTGGGTTATTTGTTTTTTTATCGATATGGAACATGTATTATGTGTCAAAATTCTATATATTTTTGTACAATAAATTTATATAATATTTTAAAATAATTGTTGTTGCCTTGAAAATCCCATTCCAAGAGGTTTCTTTAAATCCAATATTCTGGGGGATGATGGCAACCATAGTGTCGTTAGGCGAGAGCTCAATCTTTTTCACATATATTTAGGGTGGACAATACACCCAACCTCGCTTCAGAGCTCCTGCCTTTTGACACGGACCCCATCTTTGAAAAAAATACTTTACAAATGGACATAATTGTTCCCTCTTGAAATAGGGATTTTCATAGACCTATTGTGTCTAGAGGGATTATGATCCTTTTCCTACTTTCCTCGTACATATTGGTTGGGGATTGAAGATTTTGTGTGGAAAAAATTTTGTTTTTTGTTCTCCTTTTCACGTGTATGTTCTTTTACTGTGGATCACTGCTGAGGCGCTGATATAGTAAGCCATGGGAGACCTACAGGGCAAGGAATGGGAGGATCTAATGACTAGTATCCATAATGACTACCAGGGAAAAGAGCAGACAACATCCAATTTGACTGCTCTTTTCCTCAATTTGACCAGAACTTTAGAAAGAAAGTCGGCCCTTCATTGGCACATCCATTCCTTGGAACGCTACATACGCGAAAACATCAATCCAATAGGGTTGCGTATTCAGATATTTCCTATTTTAGAAAATATCTCCAAGGAATTAAGGGTCAAGTGGGAAAGTAAATTGAACGACTGTTCCAGAAATTTAATGATGTTATTGCAAGACGAATACAGACTTCAGCTAGTGACAATGAATGAGGAAATAGGTTCCTTGTACACTCGTTTGACCATTCTAAAAAGTCATGAAGACTATGCCAATTTAGAAACCAAACTTAAGGAACATTTGGAAAACTTTAGCAAACAGATTCTTATTAAAAAAGAAAAAAAGTATTGGAGGGATAAAAATGCTTTTAGTGATGGCCGAGCGTACAAGTGGAATACAGAAAATAATAACAATAATAAAAAATTCAAGAATTCAAAAATGGGACGCAAGGATAAAAGAGGTCCACCTGATAATACCTCCAAATCAAATGAGGATTTATCTGACACACCCTCCAATTCGTCCTCCTCAGCCTCATCCCATACAGGCCGCCAACTTGGAAAGAGGAAGGGTCTGTTCCCCAAGCAACATGATATGGATGGGGAGATCCATCAATTGCCCAAAAAAACTGCCATAGACATACAAATGGACAAAGATGGTAAGATAGCAGGGCCTATGCCTAAAAGTTCAACCAGTAGCATTTTGAAGGTGAATCTTTCAAATCGCACCAAAGGGGGCACTAAAAAGGAGCAGGGAGCAATTCCCAAAAACCAACGTACCCAATTAGACGATTTTTTAGATCGCAATCGGATGCCACAGGGACTCCCTGTATCACAAACAGGGTTACCGATGGTATCCATGATTCAAACAGGGATGGAATCCTCCATACCCAAGGGTCAACCGAAGGAGGATTGAATGTTATCAATCTCTCTTCGCATACCTTGACCAAATCTGAACATGAGGTGCTTACCCTTGGTCTATCTTTTTGCCCAGACAAAACGACCGATGTTTTCGAAGTAGTAAAAGATATTAATCTCTTTGCCCGTAAATTATTTTATAAATGTCTTT
The DNA here is from genome assembly GCA_028564925.1 of Lithobates sylvaticus. Classification (NCBI taxonomy): domain Eukaryota; kingdom Metazoa; phylum Chordata; class Amphibia; order Anura; family Ranidae; genus Lithobates; species Lithobates sylvaticus. Next base: position 473,080,576 of record CM053029.1, read on the forward strand.
ATAATAAACAAAGTAAAAAGGAGGATGATATACCTCAAAATTTAAAAGCAGCTGATTTCAGGGCATTAAGGGACCTCAATCTATTGCTGCTTGAAAGCGGTGCCTGGGATGATGTTGATGAGGACGAATTGGATAGTGTAGAGAGTGAGGAGGAGAAAGATGGGGATACTGTTTATGAATCCAAAAAATTTAAGCGGAGTTCACATGCCTTTCCCCAGTTGAGCCAAAATCCTACATTGGCTCTGTTTGTGAAACAAACGACCAAGGATTTGGAAAGACTAAAAGAGGAATCTGGATTGCATAATTTAGACAGAGATCAAAGAAGGGCATTGCTTGCTCTGAAGAATAATGGGGATATTACCATTAAAAATTCAGATAAAGGAGGCAACATTGTCATCATGAATAACATTGATTATGAAAATATGTGTCTAAAGATATTAAACAATCAACAATGTTACCAAAAAATCTCTGCCTCGCTGGTGGATAGATACAATGAGGATTTTTATATCCTGGTAGATGAGGCCCTTAATGAAGGAGTAATTACTAGAGAAATCTGGGATTTTATAAGAACTAGACACCCACGCCTTCCCACTCTCTATGCCCTCCCCAAGGTACATAAAAATCTTAAGAACCCTCCCGGAAGACCCATTGTATCAGGCAATGGCTCAATCTCGGAGGGCATCAGCCAGGTGATTGATAATCATCTGAGGCCTCATGTTATGGACCTACCCTCCTACACCAAAGATACAATCCATCTTTTACGAATCATTGAAGATTTGGTTATTCCAAAAAGTGCCATTCTAGCCACGATCGATGTGGAGTCATTATATAATAGTATACCCCATGATTTGGGGATTGCAGTGGTGGATAGGGTACTCAAACAAAGAACCACCACTGATTGGAAATTCAATACATTTATCTTACAAATGCTGGATTTCATCCTCAGACATAACGTGTTTGTGTTTAACAATTCCCACTACCTCCAGGTACAGGGAGTAGCTATGGGGACGTGTTGTGCGCCCTCATATGCGAACCTGTACCTGGGGGAGTGGGAAAGAGATTTTTTGTCGTCTGAGCGTGCGTCTATGTACACCTGCCATATCTTGGTTTGGCAGAGGTACATAGATGACGTATTCATTATTTGGGACGGATCAGAGGCAGAACTTTTGGACTGTCTTAAGTTTATGAACCACAATTGTTTTAATCTGTTCTTCACAATGAGCTATGACCGAAAGGAAGTCAACTTTCTTGATATTTGCATCCAGAAATCACCTGATGGGAACCTGATGAGCAAACTCTTCAGGAAAGAAACTGCAGGGAATACCCTGCTCCATGCGGACAGCTTCCACCCACCTTTTCTGAAAAAATCCATTCCCTATAGCCAATTCCTTCGTATCAAAAGGAACTGTGCTAGAGAGGAAGATTTTCAATATGAATGTGACGAACTGACCAAGAGACTACTCATTAGGGGCTACACCAAAAGTAGCCTCAAAAAAGCCTTTAATAGAGTCAAAGCCAAAAATAGGAAAGATCTGCTCTTTAAACCTAAAAAAAAGAAGGCTGGGGAAAATAATACACGAATTGTTTTGCGATTTTCTAATGAATATGAAACAATTCGCAAAATTATTACTAAGCATTGGTCCATCTTAACAGAGGATCCAATTGTTGGTAGTTTAGTCACACCCCTCCCATTAATCACCTATAAAAAGGCTGGATCGATAGGCAGTATGATCACACAAAGTGAATACAGAGGTAGTGTCAGGAAGGACCCATGTAAAAACTTTGGTACCTTCCCATGCGGGAATTGTTCACTTTGCCCGGTTATTGGACGGAGAACCACACTGACACTGCCAAATGGGGTAGACTTCTCCCTGAGACATTTTGCCTCCTGTCAGACTCGGGGGGTCGTCTACCTCATGCAGTGTCAGTGTGGTGCTTTTTATGTTGGGAAAACGAGACAGAAACTGGCTAAAAGGGTGGAGAGACATATGCATGATATGAAAATTTGCAACCTATATCTACCATTGGGACGACATGTAGCCAAGGGTCACAATTATCGACTTCCCAAAGTGAATTTCACAGTTCTGGACAGACTACACATCCCCGGGAGAGGGGGAGATTGGAATAAGATTCTTCTACAGCGGGAAATGCGCTGGATTAGAAGCCTTAGGGCAACGACCCCCCCGGGCCTTAATGAGGCTGAAAGCTTCAGGCCATTCTTGGAAGGTTACAGTTCTGGGAAAACGGACTGATCTATTTATATCACACCTCTTATTATAGGTGGAGGTCAGTCTACTCAACTGTTTCTTATTCCTTCTGGATGCACTAATGGATGTTATTTCTTCTTTCTTCCTCTTTTCTTGACCTTTTGTTCTTCACTTTCATGGTTTGGGGATATCATGTAGCGTTGGGAGTGGCCATGGTCAGGGCACACGTGTTTTTATGGAGGATTTAAACATTATTCTTCATGGGGGGGTTTCCCTTTCTTTTTTTACTCATTTATCTATTTTTGTTTGCTCATTTTTGTAAATGATGATGCTCACCCCATAGACTCAAATATCCAGGATGTCTGGCGGTCGACCGGAATGCAGGTTTTCTTTCTTGAAATCTCTCTACCTGGCAGCATAGCCTCTGGGGACGGTGGGTTTCCCCAAAATCCCCTCTTAAACCTCCTGTTTTCCATCCATTAGGGGGCCAGGGGCTGGGGATACTGGGACTGTCTCCAATGGGATATTTGTTTTCCCCTTGGGACGTCCGTTCTATGTCCCTGGAGGCTATGCACAGGGGCCCACCGTTCAGATGGGGTCACCCATCCTTTGATGGGCCCCTTTCTTTGCCAGTGGTTTTTGCCCTTCTTGGGGGAAGTTTTGGGGTGTGGTACCCGATTCTGGGTTGTCTTATACCCAGTCGGGTAAGCCAAATTTAACTCCTCTTCTTCCCCCGCCCATGGGATCCTGGTGTGGTATATCCAACCACGCGTCTCCGGGTCAGACTGCACCCCAGAATTCTTGGGGGGGGATCTTACCCTGGGGACACGTTTATGGGGAGTTTTTTCCTTCTCTCCTTTCTCCTATGGAGTTGTTGGACCACCGTTTATCCCCCTTGGACTCTACCTGGCACTTCGGGTTGGCCCTAGGTGGTCTATTGTCCTTGAATGGACTTGAACTAGTTCTTCTCCATTACTTTGGATTTTTAGACCTCTCCCCATGTCATCGTGGTCCATACCGGGCCTCCCGATTGGCATGGTCACCATCTCATGATTGCCCCTATATGACCTCCGCTCTCTGGCCATGATCCATCGTTTGGCCAGATGAGACAGCGGTGTACGCGATCCCTCCCATGGTTTGGCCGGCCGGCGGCGACGCGCCCTGATGCCCGTTCACGGGGTGCGCCGTGCGCATGTGCGGCCGGATCTTGCGGGAGGTGATCGCCCACTTGCATTCTGGTCTTGGTAGTTTAACCAGCCAGAACGCCTATGTTAGGCGGGATGCGGCCGTGATGATGCTGTGCGTCGTTGACGCACCGCGTCATCAGACAACGCCCACAGGGGCGGACCGGATCTCCTGGGTCTCTATTTAAGGGTGCCTGAGGCGGCATATGGTGTATTCCCTCTCCGCAGCTGGAGCTGCAGGAGTGTGCTCTCCTATATACAGGATATTTATCCTGTTGGACGGGATCTCTGGAACTCTCTTGAAGACGTGACCGGGTAAGTCATTTCAATGTGCACGGGCTGGGCTGGAAAATTATTGACAGCCCAAACCACCTGTACTTGGCTCAGCCTGATCCAACTTACTCATTTAGTTTTTGGTCTTCTTGTTTTTTTTTTCTTCCTTAGTGGCCCGAGTTTATTGATTTAAACACCTATTCAGCAATGAAAAAGTAATTTGCTAGCCGTCTTGTAGAGAGATATTAGAAATATCTGCCTTTTTCGGACATCCTGGAGTTGAGGACATATAGGGGGGAGCAACACCATACATGATGATATGTTTGTAGATGTAAGTGTGTTCACTTTCTATATATAGGCAATTAAATGTTTAAACTTAGTGATCGTTCTGTGGTCACTAATTAATTATCCGTATAGAGATATACTAATAAGCCCCTTTGATATAATTCATAGATGATGATCAATAATTCCCTGATGAAGACTGGCTACTACAAAGCCATGTGGAAACGCGTCGGAATTTTCATCATTCTGTTCATTTATCAATCATAAGTTTGGGTTATTTGTTTTTTTATCGATATGGAACATGTATTATGTGTCAAAATTCTATATATTTTTGTACAATAAATTTATATAATATTTTAAAATAATTGTTGTTGCCTTGAAAATCCCATTCCAAGAGGTTTCTTTAAATCCAATATTCTGGGGGATGATGGCAACCATAGTGTCGTTAGGCGAGAGCTCAATCTTTTTCACGGCTTAGAATGTACTAGAAACATGGGACAAAGTACTTAATTTAGTGTGTCCCTTGTGGGACAGAACTGTGAAATGCAAATTCTAATGTTACCTCTCACCTAAGTCCTGTTGACGTTCCTGCATGCTGTCCAATATGAATTATCTTAATGACCATGAAATTGCTCTCAATGGGATGGGAGGGGGGAGGTTGCAGTTGGTTAAGGTTTAGCCTAGAAGTCAGAATTATAATAATAAAGCAAAACTAAATAATAGGGAGGCACAGAAGAGACCTTTAATGGGAACTATAGCTATTAAAATATTTTCTGCTTTCTACATATTTATGCATATATTTTTTTTATCACATTTGTAACAACTTTAAATATATTAATAATTACTTATTTCAGTAACTAATTGCAACAAACCCAACTAATCCTTTACTATACCACAAAAAAAATAAAATAATAATTAAATTACGACAAAGCAACATCTTCTTGGGCTGTGATTACACCTTCCATGTGTCAATAGCTTATTTATATACTTGGAGAAAGATAAAAATATATTGGTTGTTCTGCAAGCATTTCTGTTACACCCTTCAGTATTCAGCTGCATGCTATCATTAATAACATTATCAGAACATGCTGTGATTCATCTCTTTAAGGTCAAACAAGTTCTGAAGAGTTTACATGTGGAGGGTGTAAAAATGAAAACCACTCACAGTAAACTAGTTGATAGAATTATTATATATATCCATATGCTGTATAAACACAATATCCTATTTATATAACATGAGTGAGCTGTAAAATGTATGTCCTCCTATTGTAGTGGAGGCCTAATGTAAAGATACACAAGGAAAATCCAAGAAGTGTCACTGCATTTACAATTGGTTTATTAAACCTAGTCAAGCACCACAGCTCTTCTAATTCCTTGAGTTTACTGCACACCACAGGAAAAATGAAACTACATATACAGCATTGGCAGTCAAACTACTAGGTATATGGGGCCGCAACTTCAGCCCCTAACATCCCTAGGTCACTGCACATAATATTCAACATAATATTGAGGGTGATTTGACTCGAGGGCCACATAACAACTACAGCCACATGAGACCCTTGGGCCCAGGTTGGGCACCAGGGATCTACAGTATTTATTCCTTTGCTGATATAAGCCTTTTTTATTCACCAGGTGTCTCTAAAAAGTTTGGTGAATGGTATCAGAAAACAAACAAAACAAAAGATACAAGCAATTTACCTTTTCTGGCCTTCAAAATAATCACCATATTTCACAGCACACTTTGGCAATGTTCATTAAGCTTCTGGAAACTGTTAGCAAAGGCCACTTTAGGAATCGATCGCAGAAAGGTTTTCACACATTCTTGGATTACCATCATGTCCACAAAACGTATGATCAACATTGTCTTGACCTTGGACTTTTGCAGGTGATTATTTTTGAGTCACGGGGAAGATGGTGGACCCCATTCGTTTCATTGTCGCTTGGATTCCGGATCAAACTGGTAGAGCCAGGTCTCATCCCCTGTGATGACGGTTTGCAGAAAGGATGGATCCTGGTCACATATGGTAATGAAATCTCTAGAGGTTTCCATCCATTTTGCTTTCTGTTCGTTTGTCAGCTTGTGTGGCACACATCGGGAACAGATCATCTGCTTACCCAGTCAGTCGCTCGATCAAGTCTGGGGTTCTGCTTAGCTTCTTCGCCGTTTTCCCCAATTTTTAGTAACTTGATGTTCACTCATTGCTCCATTGCACTGTAACCCTACCTCTCACACTGACTATGTTTGACTGCCCACAGCGGGTTTACCCTGATGGTCATGTTTACTCCACAATAGGCGGCGCTTCAATGTGTCTCTAGATAGCCATATGCATGTGCACGCACCTGTCCCAGGTTGCCGTTGAGATATCGGACCATTCACCAAACCTTTTATACACACCTCACAGATCAGTAGCTTAAGATATGGTTTGCACACAGAACCCAACAGAGCCTCCTTTTCTCATCATTCTATATTGGGTACTGAATTCCTGTATGTGTTTATGAACATTAGGTGCTCACTCTACCTATGTACATGCATGTATTCTTTGTTTCTATAGATTAAAATTATAAGTGTGGCAAATACCTTTGCTGTATTTCGCCTGATGTGATATGACTTACAGTATGCTTAATGTAATGTTTGTACCTTTTCTATAATAGTGTGTACAGTATATGCTAAACACAACCTAATTGTAAAATCATCTTGGCATGGGGCGTGCTTACTCTATATATTTAAAAATATCTGTTTACACTGTAAGAGGACAACTAACATTTTTTTTGTTATGTATGTTTAGAAGTTTATAAACTGATTTTATTTAAATAATGTTTTAGGGTGCTTTCCTGATATGTTGTTTGCAGAGCACACTGGATCTATGATAAGAAAATCCAGCAGCAGCCAGCTCACTTTATGGCTCTTTCTGTCTACACTAAAACCTTGTACAGAGCCATAGCAGCCAGATCGATGGTCATCCTCTAGACAGTTTAGTTGTGTGTGCTGAATAGTAGATCAATATGCAGACTAACCACAGAAAAACCACAAGAAAACCAAGCAAAGATCGTGAATTTGCTTGATTGCATCAGAAGCTAATAGGAAAGGAAATCGCTTTTATAGTTTTAATGCATACTAATGAACATAATAAATAAATTAAATATATGCAAGCACTATACTTTACGTTTAAATTTAAACTATAATGTTTTTGGTCTATTTTGTTCTAATTTTGTTTTATTCTAATTAAAACTCCACTGGAATAGGGAGGGGGGAACGATTCACTCAGTTTTGTATATAAATTTTAGCTTAAGCTATTGAGTTCTATAAACAAGAAGGATTTTATAACAGAGCAGCTAATAATTGATCTGTGAGCATGTAAAAAGTAGCCTAGAGCTTCATCTGCTGAAAATGGGAAATATTATTAATATTTCATTATTTCATATTTATTTAATGAAACATAATTTAATTATGTAATTTTTAGCCCTAAACACAATAAATAATGACAACATACACACAGCTACAGTACAGTCCCTTTACAAGGACAAACAGGGAAACTTCCTTTTAACATGAATCTGTTCTGCTTTTTACATTTTTAAAAGTAAAAGTTTTCCCTTGGAGCAGATACCACTGTATGCTTGCTATTGTGTAAGTTAGCCAGAAAAAAGTTACTTCCATGTCCCCTTCTGATTTTGTTTAATTTTATTTAGCCTGACTTCATGGCTGTAAATTGCCACCTTCATGTCTAATGATAATTCACTTACTGGCCACTGAGACAATCTGATTGGATACAGTCAGAAAAATCAAACCCTAGTAAAACTAATTTAGAAAGGGTTACAGAAGTGTCTTTTCTAATAGATAAAATGGTAACCACAGGCATCTTGCGGTATTTACTCTTAGGTGGCACTTTTTAAAAAGTCTGTTGAGGTTTACAGGCATGTTTTTTTGCTTCTTCATGCGTTTTGCTGCATAATGCATAATGGTGAATGATATATTTGCACATCTTACACATCAACAGGCATATTTAAATTTCCTTAGCTTTTTTAAATGAAAAAGTATAGATAGGGCCCATGTGCTAGCTCTTAGGTGCAGTAACTCATAACAACTAAATAGCATCAATAATACTTGGATCTGACTAAATTTTAATTGGTAGCAGTATATGCACCGTGTTTACCGAATAAGGCCATTATTTTTATTAAACACTACACAGACATGTGATAAAAAAAAACAATCATAAATAATACCTTTTCTCCTTTCTGACCAATGTCTCCTGGTAATCCAGGGTCTCCCTTTTCTCCCTAGTTTAAAAAAATATATATATATATTAGTAGTGCATAGCTGGCATTGTGTGTCTATGTGTGTATGGCCTTCTTATAGGCTTACCTGTAGGTATAAATATAAAAGAGTAGACGTTACTACTCCTTTAATAATTTTGCCAAGACACATTTTTAATTTTTTTTTATTAAAGTTCTACTTTAATAAAAAAAAGAAAATGTAAACATTTCATGGAACTTTGTAAAGCATTTCAGAGAGCACACATTTTAAGCTATGATTGATTTTATTTTTTTAAAGAGGCGTGTACAGTTTTGCATGCTTGCTCTTTCATAGTTTCACTTGTACGGAGAGAGGAAAAGGAAAGCGTTATTATTGTGCAGCACAATGAAGGAGGAGGTAAAGCCATTTGTATGAGATGATTCTTCATATGAAATTAAGATGACTCATCTTGATGGCACAATACTCCAGCCAAATTACATACGATGTTCCCTGAAGCATCACCACTTTATTGGAGGGGCTGCAGAATGATATCAGCACATGCCCATATTTGGTAGAACTGCTCAATCATCCAAACTTTTTAGGTTGAAAGATCAAAATGTATTGAAAAGATTCAAGGTTTCAAAATGATAGATAACCCTTGGACTACTGTATTCCATTGCTCAGACTATTTAGCAGGCCGATACAAATGATTTATCACACTCCATCTACTTAACCACTTGTCTACCAGGCCAGTTCTGACACTTCTCTGCAATTTTTTTATGTCACACGGTATTTGCTCAGTGATTTTTCAATGCAATGTTTTGGAAAAAAATACACTTTAATGAATTAATAAAAAACAAAACACAATATATAACCATACATTTTTTTTTCATAAACCATGAAAGATGATGTTATCTCGAGTAAATAGATACCCAACATAGGTGACGATTTAAAAAAATTATACAAGTTACCAGTTACAGAGTAGATCTAGTTCTAGAAACATTTGCTCTTGCTCTGCTCTGATACCTCACATGTGTAGTTTGAACACCATTTACATATGTGGGCATGATCTACGTATGCCTTCACCACTGCGTGTGAGCGTTGGGGGACAGGGGCGCTTTAATTTTTTTTATTATTATTATTTATTTTATTCCTTTTCTTTTATTTTTACACTCTCCCTTTATTTTAATTTTTATCACTTTGCTTGCGAGAGAAATTAAAGCATGTAATGTAAACATGCCCTGCGTTAGCAATACAGCATGATAGGTCCTCTTTATGTAAGACCCCAAATTTCTCCTCCTCTTTTGCTTTTCCACCAAAAAAAGCCTTGTGTACATGCCGGAGGAATCTGAAGTGACGTCATGACTTCGCTCCAGTCCTCCAAGGCCATAGAAATGAGCGGAGGCCATGCCAATCTCTATGCCAATCCACCGGAAAGGGCGGAGGGGGGGCTTCTAAAAGTGATCCAGTGGTGAATTTGCCACTATGACCACTTTAATACTGTAGAGAATCACCAGCTGAAAGAAACAATACAGAGGTTATGGCATATTACTGCATCACCCTGGTATTCCACTTCCCGACCAGAACAATATTTGTCTATGGTCTGGTTGGCAAGCATACCTATAGCACTTATTCCATTACACTAAAAAAGAAAACTACCACCCACCATATGACAACTTTTCTTAAAGAATAATTCATATCTGTCTCATGGAAGACATTTTCCATTCATCCCATTAACTTCATGATTACTTCCATAAGGTATGGGCCCGCTGGTATGCCTTTTAAACTACCTCTGCTTACCTAGAATTTTTTTTAATTGAAAGCATGTGGTACATACATGGCAATACTTATCTGCTTTGGACGTGTTTGAGACCCCTTCCTAACATCTTCCTATCCCAGTTTTTCCTTTCCTTCACTATTCCTAGCTTTCCATTCTCTACCTTCTATAAAGTGTCTCGTTTTGATAGCATATGAGTGATGCATACTTAGTAATCCTTGTGTGCATATTTTCACATGTTCTATTTAATGTATGCTCAGGCTGTACTATTCTAACATGCAGAGGTACTGTGTTCTTTTTTGAAACCTTTCAATAAACATTTATTTAAAAAACAACACAAAAAACGATTTAATAGAATACATTTAAATTGGTTAACTCTCTGGGCTTTTAGAGTTGTTCTGGCTTTAACCACTTCAATACAGGGCACTTATACACCCTTTCTGCCCAGACCAATTTTCAGCTTTTAGCGCACTCACATTTTGAATGATAATTACTCAGTCATGCTACACTGTACCCAAATAGAATTGGTATAATTTTTTCTCACAAATATAGCTTTATTTTGGTGGTATTTAATCACCACTGTTTTTTATTTGGGCCAAAATTTATACTACTACATATCTTTGGTAAAAATAACCCAAATTAGTGGATATTATTTAGTGTCTGTGAAAGTTTTAGAGTCTACAAGCTATGGTGCCAATCATTGAAAATTTATCACACCTGATGTACTGACGGCCTTATCTCATTTCTTGATATACTAATGTAGCACCCTGCTCCTGATGGGCAGACGCTATAAGTAGAAATTTAGTTTTGTCTGAAGCCGTAGTTTAGCTCAGACTGATTATGTCAAAATTCTGGTTCTGTTCCAGTTCAGCTGGGTTGTGTGGTTGTCCCCTTGGCCGAGGGGTGGGGCTCTCGTTGTTGGTCAAGGTTGGAAATTTCAACAAGCTGGGCGTATTGAGTGCCTCTTTACCCAGAAACAGTCAGTGGGAGTGGTCTACCCACTGTGCATTTAAGGGGCAGACCCTGTGATAGGGTGTGTTTCGACCTGATGGCCCTCCTGGCCTAAGGTGTGCTGCTGCCATCCAATTTGTCTCGGGGCCGGCTGGCCCGAGGCTTGGTTACTGAAAGGTAGGCCCAGAGATCTTGGGGCCTGCCGATCCAGGGGTGGTCCTGTGCTGCCTTGCCTGCGGGAAGAAGCCAAGCAACTGGGGGATCCAGGGGAGGACTTTTCAGAGAGAGGACAGAGCAACAAGGCTGGTACCTCTAGAAGAGCCTGGAGACTCAGTTGGAGGACGCATCCCGGGTCATCTACCTCACAGTATCGCCGTATCCGCTGAAAGAAACTGGTACTGTGTGACTGTTCTTAAATATTGAAAAAGTTACTGGTTATACAATCCTGTGGCAGAGGGTTGTGCAACAGTTCTACTAAATCTTCAAGTCTGTGGCAGAGACTATGACCGAGCATTACATCGGCTGCTAAGTCAGTGAGAGAGGCCTATCCGGTGGTTGCTGGATCCAGTTGTGGAGCTGTTTGTCCTCTGGATCAAGAAGTACCCTTGACCCGCAATCATAAGGTACCTGAATTCCCCTTAGCCCTCCATCCCTCTATTGGAATGTCTTTTCTGTCAATAAAGCTTTCAGAAAAAGGACTAAGTGGCGGAGCCGAAATTTGTGACAAAATCTTTAATGGGACCTCTATGACAGACACGGTGAAAAGGTGAGTTAACGGTAAGCCCAATCAAATACCAGCAGCTCCTTCAGGGGTTAGTGCTACACTAACAAGCCAGGACAGTACAAATACCCCCCAAATGACCCCTTTTTGGAAAGTAGACAAGGTATTTAGTAAGATACATGGTGAGTTTTTTGAAGTTGTAATTTTTTCACACAATTCTTGGGAAACTTAAGAAACTTTTCTATTTTTTTCTTTTTTTTTACACAAAATAATCATATTAACAAGTTATTTATCTCACATAGCACATGCATACTTGCAATTACACCCAAAAATACATTATGCTACTCCTGAGTATAGCAATACCACATGTGTGAGAGTTTTACACAGCCTGGCCACATAGAGAGGCCCAACCTCCAAGTAGCAACTCTAAGCGTTCTAGCAGCATAAATTACACATCTAATTGGATGATAACCTATCACACTTTTAAAGGCCCTGGAGAGCGAGAACAATGGAAACGCCCACAAAATTACCCCATTCTGGAAAGAAAACACCACAACATACAATCCATGAGGCATAATGAGTCTTTTGAACAGTCTTTTGAACATTTGCTGATTGGCCATTGTGGTGTCTGGTGCTGATGGTAGCTGCCTGGTCTTCAGACTGTCTTCTTTTAGGATGGACTACTTCCTCCCCAGATTCGGACACTTCGGATGTACTGCCTTCGGCGGGCTCGTATTCCGAAACAGAATCGGAACTGTACTGGGACAGTGAGAGCTCCCTGCTGCTCTCAACGGTCAGGCTTAGTATTTGATATGCCTCTTCTGGAGTGTAAAAAATGCATTGCATTCTGGCTGCATATATGTGAAAAGCCACCATAGAAAGTCAGGTTATTTCACTTGTCATGTGATCCCATGCGTTCTGGAATCAGTGTGAACCAGGGCTTAAAGAGCTATGGTTGTAATAAGCTGTCATAGCATAGTATGTGGATAGCTTGGGCAGATCCAGTGGATCACTGGCATTACAGATTTGCTCATATATAAATAGAATTGCATACATCTAACTAAGACTTTGCTTACCACCTTCTTCACATCCCCATGCAGAGAATGCATTAAGGTAAAAAAAAATCTTAAGCCTTTAAAACCACTTTAAACTTTCTAAAATGGTGATGTCATGCTGTAACGCAGTGAAATTGCATATATGAATGCTCACCAAATTATTTGGAACTGCAATGAATTAAAAGAAAAGCTGATATAGATAATGTTGGGACTGCACCAATTCACTCATTGAAGATAATACACACTGTAGACAGTGTTAATTCTTTCATTAATATCCTCAAGTTTTGTTATAAATTAATTTTCACACTCCAAATAAACCTTATAGTACAATAAAAAAAAGGAATAGTTTCTCATGCTGTAATGCTCCAATGTTTTTTTTACCAATACATCTCTAAATACTGTGAATTTGAACGTTGAGCCTGGGTGGGGGAGCCTGGAGCAATGAACTAAAGTGAACAGTAAATCTCAGACAGAAGTTACAACAGCAGAGAGGAGAGAGACGGGAGAAGGCACAGGCTATGCCAGAACAGCGTTCCTCCATACAGCAGATGACACAGGATTGGTCTTAGATCGGACTGTACACAGTTTGATTACCCATCCCCTATCTTCTCCAAAGACTGCTCATCTCTCGACAGCAGGAAATGTGGGTAGACAGTGTGTAATCAAACTGTACAGTTTGATTCAAGAGAGAGCCTTCTTCATCTGCTGCATGGAACAGAACTGTTCAGACAGGAGGAGGAGAGCACAGCACAGACCACACCTCCTCCCGCTGTCACTACACCTGTAGCGTTTCTGTGTGTAAGTTTGGGGGGGATGATTATACTGGGAACACAAGGGGGGGGTAACAATCAATTGTGCTTGGGAGAGGTTTGTGGTGGAAGAGGAGGGATGGAGGGGTATTTGTGCTGGAAAGGGTAATTTTGGGGGAGGGCGGGATTTGTGCTAGGAGGAAGAATATGGGGTATGTGTTAGGAGGTGTGATTGAAGGAGATTCATGCTAGGAGGGGAGATTTGGAGGGGGAATTTGTGTGAGGAAGGGATGAGGGTATTTGGGCTAAGAGGGGGGATGGGGGGGATTTGTGCTAGGAGGGGGTATAGGGGAGTTTGATGAGCGTTAAGGAACATTAAAACCGCTCCACAAACGCCTTTTTCATTATAGGAAATAAACTAATCTTAATGCCCCGCAACCGCACAGCAACTGCCTGTCAGAGCTTTTCCGTATCGTTACTATAGACTTGAATAGGAGGCATTGAAAGGCTTTAAACGCTTTCAGACTCGACATGAGGCCAATGTGAACTTGGCCTTAGAAGGGGGATTTGGACTGAGAGGATTTGTTTGTGTCTTGCAGATGGAATTTGGGCACTCAACAGATCTCCTTCTCCTACACCACATAGCTGAGATCGGATTCCCTTATAGACACAGTGGATAGCTGGCTGCTATGTTGCTGTTCTGACCTGTGAAATTCTCAGATCAGAATGGCAGCTGCAGTAGCCAGCTACACACTGTGAAGATTGAGGCTGTGTCTGCAAGGAACTCTGATATCAGTCATATGTTGTGTGGGGAGGATGAGAGCTGCTAAGTGCCCTGCCAGCAGTGACCCAGTCCTCTTCTCTGCTGACCACTGTCTTCTATCCTGCTGACCCCTGTACACTGCCCTATTGACCCCTGTCCTTTGTCCTGCTAATTGCTATTCTCTGTCCTGCTGCCCCCTGTAAACTGCCCTACTGATCAGTGTGCATTGCCCTGCAGACCCCTGATTTCTGTCCTGCTGATCCCTGTCCTCTGCCCTTGTGACCCCTATGCTCTGCTGTACTGACTCCTGTCCTCTGCACTGCTGACCCCTGTCCTCCATCCTGTTGACTCCTGTAACCTGCCCCACTGACCCCTGTACACAGCCCTGCTGACACCGTGGCCTTGTGATCCCCTTTCATTTGCCCTTGTGACCCCCTTTCTCTGCTCTGCTGGCCCCTATACACTGCCCTGCTGAACCCCTGTCCTCTGCCTTGATAATTCCTGTTCTCTTCCCTGCTGACACCTGTCACCTGCTCGGCTAACCCCTATAACCTGCCCTACATGTGCACTGCCCTACTGACTCTTGTACACTCCCCAGCTGACCTCCCATTTTGCCCTGCTGACCCCTATCCTCTGCTTTACTCACCCCCCTGTACACTGCCCTACCGACTCTTGTACACTCCCCTACTGACATCCCATCCTCTGCTCTGCTCTTCCCTGTACATAGCTCCTGTAAACTGCCCTAATTGCTGAACCTATCCTCTGCCCTGCTGACCCCCTGTACAGTGTCCTACTGACTCCGATAAACTGCCCTGCTGACCTCACATTCTCTGACCCCCTGACATTTTTTACTGCACCCCTACATCAGACAGGCTAGATCTGGCCCTGACAGAGAGTGGCAGTCGTTACTCTCCAAAGACAGGATGTGACATCCAATAACAGATGAAAGGCGTTGAGGCTGTGTTCCCTGATAAATATGGCTGCGGAATAAATATTTCTCCATGATATTGTTTTTGCAGTTCCAGTTCATAATATTAGAAAGATCTGAACCCTGTCATATCTGAGTGGTGCAGTTGGTGTAAAGATCCACAGTGGGCTTGTCCCAAAAAGGGAAGACACCTATCTAGTAATAGAGGGTCTAATCTTTGCTGTGTGAGTAAATCTATGTGGTGTCACTTTGAGCATGTTTGAAGTGGAAACGTGTTATAATTGTCCTTAGAAGCACGAGCACTTGATCACCATTTCTGCACAACAAGCAACATATATTTGGTGAGACTTTGGTTATTGGACATGATCTGTTTTTTAATTTTCCTCAGCTATATGTTGGCATGTATAAAATATACAGCGACTGATTGAATTGTTGACACTTTTATAGTTTAGCAGCGCAGTCTATTTATAAATGCACCCCATTTCCAAGCTAATCACTCACAATACATAAACTTGTAGTATGGAAAAACACGCAAGCAGTCTGTCTGGAAAGGACTATGGGAGTTGCCATTTCTGATTTGCTTGTTCAAGTTGCATGCTCCAGCCTTGTCATCCTTGTCTTTGCTGCTTGCTAAGTCACTTAATTGGAGCAAACATGTGTAGATCAAGTTTCCTGATACAGGTCAGCGACTCACCAAGTAGCAAAGCAAGGATAAGGGTGACAGCTCAACAGCATGCAGCTTGAACAAGCAAATCAAAATTGGCAGCTCCAACTATCTATACTGACAAATTTCCTTGACAATGTATTTAGGTACTGAAATTCTGATGTATTTTGAGTGCTACCGTTGACAAATATTCCATAGTACAGTATAGAAACACATTTTACAGGAGGCCAGGTTTTCCTTCATATGTTTCATATATATATATATATATATATATATATATATATATATATATATATATATATATATATATATATATATATATATATTCATAAAAAGTGTATTATTCTAACAGAAACAAAACCACTGAGATCTGGCAAACTAATCAGACTTCTTTACTTTATTATTTTTGATTTGCATGGGTGTTTACTGTAAACCTCCGAAGACATGCAGTGAGCAAGTACAATAAGCGACAGAACATATCGGATCTAAAGAAGCAACAGCTAGAGAGACAATTAACAGAAGAAGTGAACCAAAAATCTTAAGTTTAGTGTTCCCTAGGTATAGTGGCATGCTTTTTCACAAGCAGCTTATAGCATTTGTGTAAATCAAGATATTCTAGGTGTTTGGTGTATCAGAACATTTATCAGTGATACAATTACTTAATATTACCGTTATTTACTTTGTAAAAGACAAATGATTGCTTATGTACAGCTAATTATGCAATATATGTATACTCTTACCGGATCTCCCTTTTGCCCTTGTAATCCTCTGTCACCCTTAGATCCTTTGTGTCCATTTAGCCCATCAAGACCTGCTGTACCCTGAAGATGAAATCATATTATTTGTATTGTTATTATTACCTATTTTAAGTAAATTCAGTATAGTAGTGGAAATAATGTCTATAAAGCGGCATAAACAGTTGAATCAGTTCAGTTTACTAAGGTCAGATCATACAAATCATGTTATCTAATACCTGTATTTTGATAGGTTCATACACCTGTTAGCTAAAACCAGGGAAACAAATGTAACAGTTAACCTTGGGACACCTCTTGTAATATGAAATCTGAAATAGAAGGGTTCTTTAAAAAGTGTAAGCACTTTTTTTTAAGGTTCCACAGCCATCTTTACTACAGCGAAATTCGGCCAGCAAAAGACAGATGAGAGCTTTTGGTCGGAAAATGCGACCGTGTGTATGCTCCATCGGACTTTTGCTGGCTGAATTCCCGCCAGCAAAAGATTGAGAGCGGGATCTCAATTTTTTGGTTGGAAAAAGTTGTGATCGGAAATTCTGATCGTCTGTACCAATTCCTACGCATGCTCGGAAACAATTCGACGCATGCTCGGAAGAATTTAACTTAATTTTCTCGGCTCGTTGTAGTGTTGTACGTCACTGTGTCTTGACGGTCGAAAGTTCAGCAGACTTTTGTGTGACCGTGTGTATGTAAGCCAAGCTTGAGCGGAATTCCGTCGGAAAAAACATCCAAGATTTTTCCGACGGAAAATCCGCTCATGTGTACGCAGCTTTATACTAAACTGCAAGGTCAGCTGGCTTCCCGTAAGGATGAGCTAAGGCATGTTTGCAGCTCCACGTGCCTACGCCCGACAGGAAGCTGACACTCCGCAGCGCTAATCACAGGCAGTGAGACATTTCCCGATCTGTGCAGCCGCGGACCGGGAAATGTCTCACTGCCTGTAATGAGCACTGCGGAGTGTCAGCTTCTTGGCAGGTGTGGACACATGGAGCTGCAAAAACGCCTGCGCCCATCCTTATTTGCCAGACAGACTAGTCACGTGACCCTCTCAGACATGGCCAATTACTACTCCTCCCGTCCCTCACCATTTCCAAAAAAAATATAAAAGTGCAGAAACTTTTTGAAAACCCCTTGCAGCTTTTCTTCCCTTCTCATTAAAAGGATAAAACTGGGTATAAACCAGTAGAATTTTAAATAAAAATTCACAAGAAAATTCTTTGGAAAAGCCTCAGAACTTTCAAATGTCGTTTGAAAGCAGTTACAGATTTTGTTTGCTTTTAGCATTCAATTTTTAAATGAATGGACTTTAATGAATGAAAACCACATACACTGTTAGAAATTTGTACATTCGAGAAAACTTTTCCATCCTACTCCTTTGAATTTTTGTTATTACTGCAGTCAAAAATGAACTATGATTTGACCCTGCTAATGATTAGAAAAAGGAAAGAACATTCTTACAACATTCTTAGCCTGGTCAGCAATGAATTTTCTTTGATCAACCAGGTGGCTGATAAAAATAAATAAATAAATTAACAGATTCCCTCAGCCACACATTCGAGGTGGATCAAGGAATCCTCCCTACTGTGCTATTGTATAGCAGCTCAAACAAAAACAAACCAACAGTCCCATTCAAGAGGAGTTGATCGTTAGATCAGATCCTCTCGAACAGGAATGGCCATATATGCATCAAAATTCAGCCGGTTCCTGCTGAACTGGCCAAATTTCAATCAGTCTGTCCAACTTTACAACCTTCTTACAATGAAAAATGTTAAACAAAATTCTACTAGTGTATACCCAGCTTAAAAATTGAGTTTCCCCCACTTCTTGTTGCTTGAGGCATCAGTTACTAGTACCACACTCCCTGTTCCTACAGTGACCTTATAAACCCAGAACTCTCTTTGTTGACTTGCCCTGAAGGACATGGAACCCTTATTATTTATTATTTCTTTTTTCTTCTTACTACTTCCACTCCACTACTGTTTCACTTGTTTTTCTGTTTATTACAAGTCAACAGCTACAAAAAGTGTAGCTGCTGACTTTTAATAAACACACACTCACCTGTCCCACGGTTCAGTGATGCGGCCTCCCGAAGTCTTGGTTCTCTCTCCCGTGCCGGCATCACTAGTGTGGGCACCCGGCTGTGACAGCATGCAGCCCATGCCCGAGTCGTGCTGCACATCCCGAATGGCCGAGCAATCTTCTGGGACCTGTGACGTGAAGATTGCAGGCAGGGAGGGGGAGCTGGGTACTTGCCAAAACTAGGTACCCACCCCCCCCCCAAAAAAAAGATATGCCAAATGTGGCATGTCAGGGGGTTAGGACTCCTTAAAGCGGAAGTTCCACTTTTGGGTGGGATTCTGCTTTAAAATGCTTTAAAAGCTGGACCTTGTGGGCAGACATAACAAACACACATGTAGCCCTAACAATGATAAAATGATATATTATTTATATGAATATTATGATTATTATTATTATCATTAATACCTCTGTCAAACAAATTCATTAGAGCAGTGGAAAGATCATTGATAATGTTTATGTGGGCATACGCGATAGAATCAATTAATTTTACTTAGGCCAGATCATACAAAGTATGTAATACAGCTCTGTGTTTAGTGCTGAAACATTAAATGTATTGTTTAAAAAAAAAAAAAAAAAAATAGGAGAAGTACCTGAATTTGGTATAGGCTATTTGCACATTCATTATCTTGTCAGAAAACTGGCAGTGGAAAGGAGACCCCACTATATTCCCTAACTATAAATTGCTATGGTGTGTAAGAGAGCTTTGTAAATCCCAGAACTAGATGCACAGAAATACACATTGTTCTCTATTTTACATTTCACAGCCCACTTTTTCAACGGACATATGAGTGTTGGGTTAAGTTAAATGCAAGGGTGGAGCCACATCAGTATCATAAGAATGGTAAGAGAACTTGGAGGTTTGAAAGTTTCCCTTAACCTATTCAGGTTACTGAGGTCCCTCAGTATGATCTTTATTTTAATTTTTCTTTTTTAGGTTCACCCTAAATTGAACTGATACAGCAGTACTAAACTCAAAAATGAGCAAAAACTGTTGGACATTTTAAGTCTCTTCTGCTAAAAAAAAACGTACTCCAATCCATTTTGTTATCTGTCTATGCTGTCTGGGACAAGGTAACTTAAACATGCATGCACAGGAGTTACACCATCAGTTGTCACCCAAGATGCTGAATGGACCCAGAAGATTATGCAATGAAGATGGTGGAATGGATAGACTAAAGTGTCCGTACCGGAGAAGGGCAAGCACAGAGGTACGTCTGCCATAATTATTGGCAAGAACACCCCCTGCAGATGGCAGTTTAGTTTCACTTTAAATGATTGGTGTGTCATAATTGGATGGTCTTGTTTCATACATGCAGTTCCTCTTCATTATGTTTTTATGATGGAAAGAGGGGATTCTTTGTTCATCCATACCCTATCTGATAAGGCTTTTTCTGTATTTCACTCTGTCACATCTGCCCATCTTGTGCTGTTTACAATTTCAGAGGAAAAGGAACCTCCATAGTGACATGTATGATGTTCATTTTTTTTCACCTAATCTCTGTTAGCTATTTTTGATACTGCATATTCAGTTATTGTACCCCCCCCCCCCCTTACTTGCTGCAGGCTATCTAATTGGACAACATAATGGAAATAATGTTAATGAAAGTATTTCTCTATTTTATACAATGATCTTTCATATTCTAGCTTTCAGGTTTTTGAGACTGGGAGCTGAATGACTGCTCCTTGCAACACAGGTAGTTTTTCATATGTTTTCTCTCCACAGTTTCCAAGTTGGCTTGTATTAGGTGTGTTAGGAACATCTGTTAAAGCAATTAAAAAAGTTTTCTTGAGAAAACTTGACTGCGTGGCTGTGTAGTGTGTTATGGAAGTGAGTTAGCATATTATGACAAAATACCTATTACATGAGTATGGGGGAGATGGTTTGTAATTCCAAGAGATGATGAATAAGAGGCACTTCTTGCTGCCTTAAATGAATTCTCAGAGGACAGCAAATCTGTGATTATTCGAAAGGGAGGAAAAAGATTTCCATATTGATAATCCATTATCACTTGCAAGTACTTTCTAAGAGAATTGCTGCATTATTTACCAAAATATCCTAGCACTGAAACTGCTCAGATCTGAAAGCATTTAGAAAATCAAAAATTCACCTCCCACTAGCCCCGACGATTGACTATTGCGCTAAAACACATTTAACTCTATGTGATCCAAAGCTCCATTATAGCAGTGTTCTGTATAAGAACAAATTGTAGCAAATGAATATTAAACTTAAATTGTAATTTTACAACTAAATTAAATATATAGAATGTGGTGAGAAAGAAGAACTTTGTGTAATGTTTACTATTTAATTGTAACATAAATCAGTTTATACTTTATGTGCAACATCATGATACATAAATGCAGGAGTGTTGCCTAGAGCAATAGTCAGGTCATATTGTCCCATTTTACTATGATCTAAATTTCCCAATAGAAGTCAAATATTTTCATATGATATTCTGATGATTTTAAACTGATTGTAAAAGCATTTTCATGGTCCTGACTACAGGCATATGGAGTCTGAAGTAAGCTCAGTTATCCTGTGTCCCTATAGTTGCCATGAGTGACAAGGTCGGGCGTGCCGTACCAGTCCAAAATTCTCAAGTCATGTTGGAATTTTAATTCATAACAGCAAAAATAAAGCATGCCCTTGGCCTAAAGTGTAACTTTAAGTATTTAAAGTGGATGTAAACCCCCAATTTTTTTTTATGTCATAATGTAGAGAATACGATTTCCTTTAATTTGAGCCCAGTCTTGCCACACAGATTTACTCAAGGCCCGAGCAATCGTCTTTTATTGTTCAGTTAGAGAAATCTTGACAAAGTCTTGAAAACGTTGTCAAAAACGCCCCCTTGCTGTTAGTGACAGGTGATTTACATATCATGCACTAGCCTGAGACAGGCACATCCTGTGTAAAAAGTTCACAATTCACACCCCCCTCCTCTCCCCTCCAGCTCTCCCAGTTTTACTGTGTTTTGAGTGGATGTTTCTCATCATGGGATGCAGTGAACAGTCAGCAGACTATAGACAGACAAGTGATTTAGGGGACATGTATGTAGTCAGAGCTGGGCAGAGAAGAACATCCAGTGATCTGATGATAACCTGTCTCAGGCTAGTGCATGAGATATGTAAATCACCTGTCACTCACAGCAAGGGGGCGTTTTTGACAAAGTTTTCAAGACTTTGTCAAGATTTTTCTAACTGAACAACAAAAGAGCATTGCTCGGGCCTCGAGTAAATCTGTGTGGCAAGACTGGGCTCAAATGAAAGGAAATCTTATTCTCTACATTATGACATCAAAAAAAAATTGTTGGGTTTACATCCACTTTAAATATATCTTAGATTGTAAGCTCCTTGAGGGCAGGGACTGATGTGATTGTATAATAAATAAGTGTAAATTGCTGCGTAAATTGATGGTATACCTTTAACCACTTCCCTACCGCCCACTATCATATGACGCCCACAAGGTGGATCTCCCATCCTGGGTGGGCGTCATATGACGTCCTCCCATTCCCGGCCGCCTAGGGGGCGCGCGCGCTGCTGGCGGCGTCGCTCGGCCGCGCCCGCGGCGTCGCTCGGGACACGGTGCGAGTGCCCGGCGGCCACGATGTCCGCCGGGCACCCACGATTGCCTGTTAAAACAACAGGACCGTGCGGGACCGTGGAGCTGTGTGTGTAAACACACAGCTCCACGTCCTGTCAGTGGAGAGGAGACCGATCATGTGATCCCAGTACGGAGGAACACCAATCGGTCTCCTCCCCTTGTGAGTCCCCTCCCACCACAGTTAGAATCACTACCTTAGGGAACACATTAACCCCTGCAGCGCCCCCTAGTGTTAACTCCTTCCTTGCCAGTCACATTTACACAGTAATCACTGCAATTTTATAGCAACGATCACTGTGTAAATGTGAATGGTCCCAAAAATGTATCAAAAGTGTCCGAAGTGTCCGCCACAATGTCGTAGTCACGAAAAAAAAAATCGCAGATCGCCGCCATTACTAGTAAAAAAAAAAAAAAAATGCAATAAATCTATCCCCTATTTTGTAGACGCTATAACTTTTGCGCAAACCGATCTATATACGCGTATTGTGATTTTTTTTTACCAAAAATATGTAGAAGAATACGTATCGGCCTAAACTGAGGAAAAAAATCGTTTTTTAATTATAGCAAAAAGTAAAAAATATTGTGTTTTTTTTCAAAATTGTCGCTCTTCTTTTGTTTATAGCGCAAAAAATAAAAACCGCAGAGGTGATCAAATACCACCAAAAGAAAGCTCTATTTGTGGAAAAAAAAGGACGTCAATTTTGTTTGGGTGTAACGTCGCACGACCGCGCAATTGTTAGTTAAAGCGATGCAGTGCCGAATCGCAAAAAGTGCTCTGGTAAGGAAGGGTGTAAAATGGCCCGGTGCTGCAGTGGTTAAAGAATAAATAAATATGTTTTAAACCAAGCTCTCACTGACTTCTGTGGCTGTAGGCATTGTGGAGCAATTCATTCTCAAAGTTGACAGCAGAAGAACTGGAATTCATGTCAAGCCAGCTCAGTTACCCCTTTCAGTAGCGAGTTAGCTATCTTCCAGCCTTCCAAAATCGAACTTAAATGTGGAAAAAGAGCTCTGGGACTGGGTAAAGGGTGAGCTGAGCTGCTGAGAGAGAGAGAGAGAGAGAGAGAGAGAGAGAGAGAGAGAGAGAGAGAGAGAGAGAGACTCTGAATTACCTCAATGCTTCTGGTGTTAACTTTGAAGATGGGTCTAAAGCTAAAGATGTCAACAAGGGCTTATTTTAACATTCATTTATCGATTGCTAGAAATATTTAAATATTTGAATGTCCAGGCTTAGCCACAGATTTACCTTAACCGCTTCCCGACCGCCTCACGCCGATATATGTCGGCAGAATGGCACGGCTAGGCAAAACCACGTACAGGTATGTGGCCCTTTAAGAGCCTAGCCTTGGTCGCGCGCGCGCCGCCGCCAGCATGCTCGCGACCCGGTCGGGAGCTCCGTGACCACGGCCGCGGGACCAGCGGACCCGATAGCCGCTGGTGTGCCGCGATCGGGTCACAGAGCTGAAGAACGGGGAGAGGTCTGTGTAAACAAACCTCTCCCCGCGCTTCCTACTCTGCCTGTCATTGATCAGCTGTTCCCTGTCATCGGGAAAGCCGATCAATGACGTCAGATGTCAGCCCCGCCCCCTAATGTAAAAAAAAAAACACACGTCACACACCATAACCCCTCCCCGCCCCCTAGTGGTTAACTCTTTCACTGCCAGTGTCATTTATACAGGAATCAATGCATTTAAATAGCATTGATTGCTGTATAAATGACAATGGTCCCAAAAATGTGTGATGTGTCCGCCATAATGTCGCAGTCACAATAAAAATCGCTGATCACCTCCATTACTAGTAAAAAAAAAAATATTAATAAAAACGCTATAAACTATCCCCTGTTTTGTAAACGCTATAACTTTTGCGCAAACCAATCAATAATCGCTAATTGCATTTTTTTTTACCAAAAATTGGTAGAAGAATATGTATCGGCCTAAACTGAGGAAAAAAAAAAGGTTTTTATATATATTTTTTGGGGATATTTATTATAGCAAAAAGTAAAAAATATTGATTTTTTTTCAAAATTGTCGCTCTATTTTTGTTTATAGCGCAAAAAATAAAAACCGCAGGGGCGATCAAATACCACCAAAAGAAAGCTCTATTTGTGGGAAAAAAAGGACGCCAATTTTGTTTGGGAGCCACGTCGCGCGACCGCGCAATTGTCAGTTAAAGCGACGCAGTGCCGAATCGCAAAAAGGGGCCTGGTCCTTTGGCTGCAAATTGATCCGGGGCTGAAGTGGTTAATGGGCCCTAAGATATTACACACTAGTAAGAAAGAAAAGTAAAAAGTATGAACAAATGCTCAGCCTAAATGTATAGGATATTAGGTGTTAATTGCCATCAATTCAGTAATTCATGTAAAATGCAATTATCGGGTCTGGTATAAGATCAACAAAAGTCTCAAAGATAGTCATCCTATATTTTAATAAACTAGTAGGTTCCAGGTAAACCCATTGGCAGGCATCTCATGAAAGAGAGGGGTAGCTCTGGGGTTATGCTACAATCAAGGAAACAAATAGATGCAGATTACAGAACAGATCATAGTGTAGTATTTTTGTGCTAATAGTACATGATCTGTTTGCACTCTATGTTCTTCTTTTTTCTTGCCTAAGATACAGTATTATATTACAGTCTTCCAAAGCAGCTGTCCGATGTCTATAGATCACCATGTGACACTGATAACCACCCTCTATGTTAAATAGAAGAAAAGTTTAGCATACATTTCAGCAACAATGTAACCAGAATATATAAGTATTAATAAACATATAAAAGTCAGTCATAGTAGAAACATTTAAAATATAGATCTCTAAATACACAATAGGGGTATAGGAGTATGGTAGATTAGTAGAGTATGCTAGCTAAAACAACCTGAGTTTTATGAATAATCATCAATGTTGATATCCAACATCTTGATTCCAATGCATTCCAATGTATTCTCTAAGCAATACACTGAGCTCATGTCCGGACCAAATATGTCACGTCAGGACCAAATATATAAGCAAGAAAGTAATTAAGGTTTATTAATGCTTCCAATTTTTATTAACATATAGAAATAGAAATCTATCTGAAGAGTTGAACTGAATATGTGATGTCACCATTACTCTGAGCCAATCATCATCACTGTAGAACTATCCTATCCTTATCACTTCAGCCTAACCCCTGATCTTTTTGTTTGAAAGTGCCAGATAATTCTGATTAATAATTGCACGTCTCCAAGGTTTGTGTCGTGAAAATGATAAAAAGGAAATGAACTATACCCATAAATATTCTGTGTCTGTTTCAGCGAGCTGTGAATCACGTCGAGAGGACAATACTGTATCAGTGTGTGTGTCTGTGGGAATAAGATGTTAACTACAACTAAATGAGAGCTATTTCTTCTCTAATAAAAGCAATTATGATAACTTCCCTGCAGTACTTTCTTTTAAACAGGAAAGACTTTGACTGTATATATACTTGTATGTGGTTGCAGTAAATCAGTGATTGAAAAGAACCTTGAGGAGACAAAAGAGAAAATGGCAGTAATATAGCATAGGTAGGACAAGGCTGTTATATCCAGCCTTTATTATGGAAATGGAAGTTTGTCAAGTCTTGCTTTTCTCTATAACCTGGGATGAAGGTTAACATCCAGTCTTTAAATGTTTTTTTTTATAAACACCATTTTTGTACATGTACTAGTGTATGTTTATGTGTACTGGTAGTGTACACCTTAAAGCTTTTTCCATACAGGGCAAAGTACAGTAATAGGTTCACGTTAATGATGCCCCATCAGCATTGCATACCTTTCCATTGCGCTAACACTCCCTCACTTTGACATTTCTTGGTATGAGGCTGGTTCTGTCACAGGGTGGTGTTCCAACCATGTATAAGCTCCAAGTTGCAAACTGGAGCTTGCACAGGACTCCCACTCTTTGCTACTGGCAGCTGAACAGAATGGCAGGGCAGTAAACGAAAGTTAAAGTGATTGTAAACGATCACCTTGTAAAACAATCAATTCAGTTTTAAATATAAATGAAAGGCAAAACATTTGTGTATAGATATTAAAAAACATTATCAATACCTTTTATTCAGTACAAGGAGAAGCAAGAGTACACTGATCTTTCCAGTGAATGACTGTGTATGGGGAGGCATGTCAGGACAAGTCTGATCATTGGTTCCCTGATGTCCTCTTCTGCTTAGTGTGGTCAGTTTTGAATAGGAACACAGAGGGACAGGCAGGAACACCAGGGATTTCAGCACTACAAAGAAAAGTGACTACTTTTCCATACAAGTACATGGTACAGCAATCACATATCAGGAATATGAAATGCTGGGGTAACCAACACTTTAAGCATTAGCAGCTGTAGGGGCCACCATTAAAGTAAACCTGCTGTTTTCTCTGATTGAGCAAAGCACAGGTTTACTGTATTAAGTATAAGTTCTTAATTATAAATGTATTTTTAGTTTTACCTGATTTTATATTGTATTTTATTTAATGTATGGCATAATGTACCACCGTTTCAAAAGTATGATACATTTACCAGTTGTTATGTGCTTAAAGAGCCTCCACAATTCACAGAGAACCTTCTGCTAACCACCACAGTGACTGACCCCTTAGCATGCCCTTTGTTTGGTTTAATGACATTACAGCTTAAGCCCCATACACACGGTCGGATTTTCGCATGGATTCTGTCCTATCGGACAATGTTGTCGAAAAATCCGACCATGTGTAGGCACCATCGGACAGTGTACGTCGGATTGTCCGACGGACAAAGTCCTATCTCCTGCTGGATAGATTTTTTGACAACAAGGTCCGATCACACCAATTCCGATCATGTGTAGCGAATTCCGACCGGACAAAGTGCCACGCATGCTCAGATCACATTACAAGACCAAAGCTATTGGCTACTAGCCTCTACGTAGTCCCGTCATACTCAACAAACGTCACCACGTTCAGAATGATCGGATTTTTCAACAACGTTGTCCAACCGTGTGTACGCAAAACCAACATCGGACAAAGTACGACGGACATGATCCGACGGACCTGGTCCTCGGATAATCCGCGCGTGTGTATGGGGCTTTACACAACAAAGCGCAGAGAACGCATGAGACGACATCAATGTCTGATTTTCAGAGGCTTCCATAAATGTCCAGTGACATAGCGTACATAATTCAACTTTTCTCTGTGCAAAGCAGCTAAATGTAGGGGGGGGGGGGGGGGGGGGGGGGGACTGAGAACGAGCGGCAGTAAACAAGGGCCTAAATTCTAAAATCTGTGGCCTATATACTTTGGAAGGTAATAACCTTAATATACAGCTAAATATCCTTCTGTGTATTCAGTAGTAACATGTTATTTTAAGTTATTTCTACTACCTATTGCATGCTAGGTTGAAAAGTTTCTATAGCAACCTTGATTTTAGAGCTACAGCTACTAAACCAATACACAAAACTTGATTAAAAAAAAACAATAAGCTTTTTTTTTTTAGCAAGATATTCAGTAATTTGATGTCATAGATAAATGTGACTCTCTATAGTGGTGATCTTAAAAAGCATCATCACTATAAGGCAATAAGAATGTGGTATCTTAATGTATATTTAATGTCTCTACAGACATTTAAGGTAAGTATGTACAGGACAATAATAGCAACTAAAAGCACTACCGAAAATCAATTACAGAGGTGTCACGAGTTTGAAATGACGCTTGAGACATACAAGCCCTGATGTAAAAAACAAAACAAAAAACTATGAATCAGAAGTATACTTTTCAGCGTGCAGATATGTGGAACTTGTTTATACTTTACATTCTCTTGTATAGTCTTTTTTTGTATATTCTGTATGTATTAGTGCCTTCAAATCTTCTATTTATGACTTTATTATATGTTCTGAACAAATTTATGGTTGATTTTGTTTTGCCACCTATTTATAATGTTGCAGTTCTTGTAGTGATTTCAATAGATTACCGTAAGTGAAAATGTTATTTAAAAAAATCTGTACTGTTAACTTGTTATCTTTTGTATGCAACATTCACCTTTATATTACCCTGAAATATTACACTATTATCATTAGCACTATTGTTATTATTACTACTATTTTGTGGGCAAAAGGCTACAAGGCTGCAACGTTGGCTAAAAGTTCTTTATTAGCTGAATTTCCTTTTGTTTGCAAATGGAAATGATTAATTTACAGCCCCACAGATTCTTTTTCTTTTTTTCTGTTTTCTTTGGATCGTTTAGTTCAACATAAGCAATTAAAAGGCAAACTTACCTTAAGGTTGTAGATAGAAATTGCGGCCATTTTTTGCACTTTCAGGTTGAGCTCTTAAAGAGGTTTTCTCTAGGGGTGCACCGAATGGGTTTTTTGGTGCCGAAAACGATACCGAAAATTAAAAATACACTAGGCCGAAAACCGAAACCGATACCGAAAATGACCGATGCCAAAACTTATTTAAAAAAAAAAATATTTTTATACAGGAGATGGTCAGCGACTGGAGACATGGTACAGGAGATGGTCAGAGACTGGGGACATGGTACAGGAGATGGTCAGAGACTGGGAACATGGTACAGGAGATGGTCAGAGACTGGGGACATGGTACAGGAGATGGTAAGACTGCGGACATGGTACAGGAGATGGTCAGAGACTGCAGACATAATACGGGAGATGATCAGAGCCTGCAGACATGATACAAGAGACGGCCAGAGACTGCAATCATGGTAGAGGAGATGGTCAGAGACTGAGGACATGGTAAAGGAGATGGTCAGAGACTGGAGAAATGGTACAGGAGATGGTCAAAGACTGGGGAAATGGTACAGGAGATGGTCAGAGACTGAGGACATGGTAAAGGTGATGGTCAGAGACTGGGGACATGGTACAGGAGATGGTAAGACTGCGGACATGGTACAGGAGATGGTCAGAGACTGCAGACATAATACAGGAGATGATCAGAGCCTGCAGACATGATACAAGAGACGGCCAGAGACTGCAATCATGGTAGAGGAGATGGTCAGAGACTGAGGACATGGTAAAGGAGATGGTCAGAGACTGGGGAAATGGTACAGGAGATGGTCAGAGACTGAGGACATGGTAAAGGTGATGGTCAGAGACTGGGGAAATGGTGCAGGAGATGGTCAAAGACTGGGGAAATGGTACAGGAGATGGTCAGAGACTGGGGACATGGTACATGAGATGGTCAGAGAGTCAGAGACTGGGGACATGGTACAGGGAATAGTCAGAGAGTCAGAGACTGGGGACATGGTACAGGAGATGGTCAGAGAGTCAGAGACTGGGGACATGGTACAGGAGATGGTCAGAGGCTATGGACGTGGTACAGGAGATGGTCAGAGACTGCAGACATGATACAAGAGATCAATGCAGCCTCACCAGTGCCCGTCAGATGCAGCAAGCCAGTGTCCCCAGTATTGCAGCCAGCCAGTGTCCCCAGTATTGCAGCCAGCCAGTGTCCCCAGTATTGCAGCCAGCCAGTGTCTCCAGTATTGCAGCCAGCCAGTGTCTCCAGTATTGCAGCCAGCCAGTGTCTCCAGTATTGCAGCCAGTGTCCCCAGCATTGCAGCCAGTGTCCCCAGTATTGCAGCCAGTGTCCCCAGTATTGCACCCAGTGTCCCCAGTATTGCACCCAGTGTCCCCAGTATTTCAGCCAGTGTCCCTTAGCATTGCAGCCAGTGTCCCCAGTATTGCAGCCTGTGTCCCCAGTATTGCAGCCTGTGTCCCCAGTATTGCAGCCTGTGTCCCCAGTAGTGCAGCCAGCCTGTGAAGGAAAGAGAGAGGAGAGCCACCGCCTGCTTGATTAGAGCGCCTGGAACATCACAGCTTTCATTTCAATAGCTGTGTGTTCCCCGCTGCGCACCGTCACATACAGCCCCTCCCTCTTGTCCGGGCACTTTGATAGACAGATCAGCCATCCAATCCTGGGACGGGTGATCTTTGCATAACTTCTCAAAAACCAGCCCATTGCTTGCATAAGGAGTACTGGCAGGGCACTGTAATGGTTTCAAGAGGCTATACACAGCACCCTGCTGGCTACTCCCATCTGCCATGATCTGCCTGTTTTGCATAGAGAAGCCTAGAGACCTTGAAATGATGTAACGAAAATAAACAGGCTTTATTTAATAATTTCATTAGCATGTTAAGTAAAGTGGAGGTCCACCCAAAAGAGGAAGTTCCGCTTTAAGGTCTCCTCCCCCACTCCTGTTTTTAAAAAGGAGCTTTTGGGGAGGATGGGGGATCGGGTACCAGATTTTGACAAGTACCCGCTCCCACATCCACTCTGATCACCTAGGTGATCGGAAGTGGAAGTTTTCCTTCCCCCCTCCTTCCCGCAGTCTTCAGGGACACATGACAGGACCCAGAAGAGTGCAGGACCAGTCACAGAGTGCAGTGTACAGTTTTTGTAGCTGCTGACTTTTAAATTTCACTTAAGAGGCTGGAGCTCCTCTTTAAGAAGGGCGGATTGGGTGAACCAGGTAAGGAAAAATATATGCAGATTAAACTTTAATAGTTACTAGCTTTAAAATGTTACTAAACCCACAATACACAGTAAAATCAGTCTGTATATGCAGTAAAGCATGCTTATTATACTCACTATGGAACCTAAGGGCTAGTCCGGCGCATTGTGTAAAAGGTTGTTTGATCCTGTCTTCTCTGATCCCCTCCGCCTTGGGGCACTCTGCACATGCTCAGTTTTATGTGTATTGCTAGAGAGATTTTTTTGGGGGGGGGGGTGTGCATGTGATTAGCACAGGGCCAATCAGCACTGTCCAGACAGAGGGTCAGGGGTCCTACAGCCTTATAGGACAGTCAGAGGTGAATACAACCCTTTAGGAAAACCTTTGCGTTTCAGATGACTTATTTCTCTCAGAAGTCTGCCCCGCTATTTTTATCATAAGCAAGACTCAAAATGAATTTGATCAGTAATAAGTGAGCACAGAGTTCTTTTCTTTAAAAATATGCAATGTATCAAAATATAAGAATAACTTCTTCTCCAAACAAATAGTAAGATGAGGTATTTCAACAAAAAAAATCTTCTATAAATATCTTTGGTTCACAAGGATGTTCTATATAAAGCTGGCCTTATACTGATTACAATTTGTCCATTTCAGCAGGAACCAGACAAATGTTGATTAGTCTGTGGCAGTCCCCGCTGGACTGAAGTCAATTGTCTGATGAAATATTGAAAATACATTTTTACTTGATTAGCAACTGCAGCCCATGATTAGTGTATTCTGACAGCAGCAGGTACAGCTGTCAAAATACAATTGACAGGGAGTATTCCTCAATCCATCTCTTTTGTGCAGAGGCGAGCTCAGGGAGGACAGAAACCTACAGTGCAGTAGCAGAACTACCAGGCCTTGGCATTCCTTCATTGGGGAGGGGGGCAGCGGCTTTGCTGTCTGCAGGGCTCTGAGCTGAATGTGTCTCTTTCATACAGCCCAGAGTTTGCACTGACAGGACCCCTTCCCTCCTCCCTCGCACAGATAGGAGAGATACGGTCTGCTCCTTCTCCTCCGCCCCCTCTCTTCTGGCCCCTCTCCTCCTGTGTGAACCACGGGAAGTGTGAAGCTAAGCAGCTAAATTTGATCATTCAGCTGCTGCGCTTTACACTTTTTTTTTAGCTCAGAGTCCTGCTGGGGAGGCACTGATAGGCAGCACTGATAGGCGGCCAATGATGGGCAGCACTGATGGGCTGCACTGATGGGCACTGATAGGCAGCATTGATAAGCACTGATAGCTGACACTGATTGGCACTGACAAGCGGCATTGATGAGCGGCACTGATGGGCACCAATAGGCAGCATTAATGAGCACGGATAGGCAGCACTGATAGGCTCTACTGATGGACACTGATTGGCAGCATTGATGAGCACTGATAGGTGGCACTGATGAGCGCTGATAGGTGACACTGATAGGCAGCACTGATGGGCACTGATGGGGCTGCACTGATAATCAGGGCACTGATTATCAGTGCCCCGATTATCATTGTAAACAATGTACTGACCGTCTTGCTGTTAATGGCTCTCCTTTCTTCACAAAGAAACAGTGTGGGAGGAAAGAACTGCCGATAACGGCCAGTCTGTTTACATGTGGTAAAGGGCCGCTGTGATTGGCCCTTTACCATGATCTGTGATCAGGAGTCAGGGTTCTGTGAGGGAAGACCGGGGCTCAGATGGAAGTGGGGGTCAGGGAGGCTCTTTATGGTTTCTTGCACCTGGGCCCTGAAGGTTCTAGTTATGCCTCTGCTACAGTGTATGGCCTGCTTAAATATATTTCTGTGGAAGAAATGTTATTTATAATTAAGACTAGGCAGAATGTTTGGATGTTTAGTGATGTCCATTATTGGCTAACAGATGTTAATTAAGATGCAAGATTTTGGGATGTCTTAAATGCCTTCTTCAGACTTTATGAGGTTGATTTACTAAAACTGGAGCAATTAGAATCTGGTACAGCTGTGCATGGTAGCCAATTAGCTTCTTAGGCTCGGTTCACACTACCGCGAATTGGGATCCGACTTGTCAGACCTCAAGTCGCCCCAAGTCGCTTGACATTAGGAATTACATTATAATCAATGAGAGCCATCTTAATGTACACTACTGAAGTCGCTCCGACTTCAGAAAAGGTTCCTGTACTACTTCAAGGCGACTTCTAGGTGACTTGTACCCATAGAATTCAATAGAAGTCGCCTCCAAGTCGGATCTCCATCTATATTGAAGCGA
Organism: Lithobates sylvaticus; assembly: GCA_028564925.1. NCBI lineage: Eukaryota > Metazoa > Chordata > Amphibia > Anura > Ranidae > Lithobates > Lithobates sylvaticus. The sequence continues at coordinate 473,113,489 of CM053029.1, forward strand.
CTTTACAGGAAAATAAATTTGTTTACTCAGGCAAACCCCACCCTCCCAGAGATCTGATTATTCTGTGATTGGCCACAGCTAAAGTCGCCTGGCCTGGGGGCGACTTGAAGTTGTGTTGTAAATAACTCAAAGTCACGTTGAAGTTGCTTCCAAGTCACGTTAAAGTTGCTTCCAAGTTGCCTTGCTAAGTCACGCTGTAAGTCGTGTTGCCCCAGTGTGAACCGGCACTAACTTTAGCTTGTTCAATTAAGCTTTGTTAATAAAACCTGGAAACTGATTGGTTTCTAATCAGAGCTGCACCAGATTTTGCACGTTCCATTTTTAGTAAATCCCCCCACTATATATTTCTTAAAATGGCTCTAAAACCCACATATTTATACACAGGAGGAGTAATAAAATATAATTATTTAAAAATGTAACAATTTTTTTTAGCAATCGGTTTAGAGGTGTTAATAGGGTAACAGACTCACAGAAGAGGAGTCCAGACACAAATTAGGTACATAAGACAAGTATGCAGGTAAAAACTTTAACTGTATTAAGTACAGTATATTGTACTGTACAAAAATACCACTAGAAAAATATATTAAACATAGAATATTGCCTTATTTTTGCTAGCTGGAATTAACTCCCACACACATGCTATATGCAGGGTAATAGAAACCAGCAAATAACACATTGCAATAATCTCAAAGTGAATGGTAATTTAGTCTCTAGGTTACCAATGGTCAGATCAGTATCTTGTCCCATTTTTGCTACATTCCAAGAAACGAAAATAATGTGTATATAGTCAAAACCTTTTTAGTTTCAAACTTAGTCTTAAACTTATGTGGATGTCTATGTCCCCATTAGGTATAATCACCCTCTCTATTTGTCCTAGAGACCACTCTAACCAAAACAGAAACTGATAGGAAATCCCAAAAATCCCTCAAATATTACAGACATAACCAGAATTTTTTTTTTTTTCAGAGAACAAGTGTCATAGTTACACGTGTGAAAGAGATGCATCTCTACGATAAGGAAGAGAAATCTCCACTGTGGCACAGAGAGAGCAACAAAAAGGCTTCACTTCCTGTTTCACTTAGTGAAGATGCCGGTACCTGCACCTGGAGCCAATGGATGGATCGGCTTGGGGTGCCGACATCATGGGATACCTGGACAGGTAAGTCTCCTTATATTAGAAGTCAGCAGCTACAGTATTTGTAGCTGCTGACGTTGAATTTTTTTACAGTCTAGAACTCCTCTTAAAGGTTCAGTTTACCCCCCATCCTACATCCTTCTCCTACGTGAATGACATCAGTGCCCCCAATGCCTCCCGGGATATGTGGCCATCCCAGAATCAGATAAGCGGGGGGAAAAAATAATAGGGGCGGAGAGTGAAATTTCTCTTTTAAACCGTTCTATCGCTTGCATCCAAGGAAGCTGCCATCTTGGCCTCCATTAAATCTTCAATTGCCATGATGCTTCACATGTGATCAGGTATGACACAAGCCAATGGATGGTTTGACAATTTGGTTGAGAGCACAATCAATGTGACAGTTACATTCCCGGCATGAGTTGGGAATGTAACTGTTTTTAAACCAATAAATCGATGGATTTACTTCCACTTTAGGTACCAAAATAAATAAAAATGCTTGGAGTTAGAATATTTTTTGTGAAAAAAAATACTTCCACTCGTTCCTAGTAAATTTGCGGTGGCTATGAAGCATGCACAGTACAGTGGCCATCCACAGCTTATACCTAGCATTTGTAAAATGCTAAGTAGAGAGCCGAGTAAAATCTGTAGGATGGTGAGAAATTAACCAGGTAATGCACTTATACAGAATGTACATATTTAGTTACTGCCCAGTGGCAGAGCTGAATGACACCTGATTTGAAAGAAGACTGGCCTTTTCCAAATCAGTAACCAGACTGGTCAGTATTTGAGGAAGAAACGATAATGGGGAATGTGGAAATTGCATTACTGGAGGAGGTCAAACTGGTGGTAAGTGTGTTATAATGTCACACTGATGAGGTGTATGCCAAATATGGATGAAATGTGCCAGAGTACCCAGCACGATGTACTGCAGTACTGCACAGAGCCACTATATCATATGATGATGCTTAAAGGGTAAACTGCAGGTGGGATAGACTATCATTCCATCCATGTTCCACCTGGATGTCTGAGTAGACTACCATACGGCTCGGTTCACACTACCGCGACTTGGGATCCGACTTGTCAGACCTCAAGTCGCCCCAAGTCGCTTGACATTAGGAATTACATTATAATCAATGATAGCCATCTTAATGTACACTACTGAAGTCGCTCCGACTTCAGAAAAGGTTCCTGTACTACTTCAAGGCGACTTCTAGGTGACTTGTACCCATAGAATTCAATGGAGGTCGCCTCCAAGTCGGATCTCCATCTAAATTTAAGCGACTTTAGAGGAAAATACATTTGTTTACTCAGGCAAACCCCACCCTCCCAGAGAGCTGATTATTCTGTGATTGGCCACAGCCAAAGTCGCCTGGCCTGGGGGTGACTTGAAGTTGTGTTGTAAATATCTGAAAGTCACGTTGAAGTTGCTTCCAAGTTGCTTCCAAGTCACGTTGAAGTTGCTTCCAAGTTGCTTCCAAGTTGCCTTGCTAAGTCGCGCTGTAAGTCGTGTTGCCCCAGTGTGAACCGGCACTAAAGATCCCAGGGAGGTGGCAAGAAGCTCTGGGCCAAATCAGTGGACATCAACAGTTAATAAACACTCTACCATTCATGGGTTTTGCAGTCCTTGCAGTCCATTTTGCAGTCCTTACTAGCATATTAGTGCCATATGCTAGTAAGGACTGCAAAATGTGTTCCCATTGTGAGGAACAAAGTGATACTTTTCAAGCTGAAAATATAAAAATATAAAACTCCACCAGCCTATTATACAGTACAGCCTATTTAGTCTATTAGCCTATTAATGTCATGATCTGCGATAAATCATAAAGTATCTCATTATAGTGGTATGGTATCATTGATATTCAATGTGAAACTAAACTCATGCCCTTATTTTCTGCCATATAGCATCTACTGTTGAATATTTTGTTGCACTTGTTGTGTTGCGAACTGAGCAACCTGCTACATTAATAAAGACATCCCAGGAACTGTGTTTATGTTAAGAGATACATTGTATGCCGAGAGCTGGATTCTCTATATAACCTGTTACAACTCTGTGGAATTGAAAGATAAGATTCAAAAGCTTGTTTGTAGTAAGGAGTATATGGCATCAATTAAAACCCTAACTCCCACTGAAACTAATGTTGTGTAATTAACAAATGCCCAGCTGTTACAATAAATAGAGGCAAGTCTTTTTGATGTAAAGTGTAAATAATAAATGTAGCACTTTCTTCTGAAGTCTTCTGGGGAAATACGGCCGCGGAGCATCTATAGAGCACTGTTAGCCTTTTTAGAGATATATGAAAAGACTTTTAAATTGTGACACAGAAGGATTGATTCATTTATTTAGAAAAATTTCTAATTACATCCACATTGGATACAACTAAGATTAGGGACCTCTGATATAAGGATTTTATTTGTTACTTGTGTAACACATGGGAGTAATGCTTCATTGATACTTGTATATGAGAGTTTGGTGGTGTGATGTTTTTTTCTAAAGAGAGATTCTAAAGACTCTGTAGAAAAATTCTACAGGTTGCATGTTTTGAGTTACAGAGGAAGGGCTAGAATTATTGCTCTCGTAAATACCGTTTTGAACACCATTTTTATATGCGGGCGCTACTCACGTATGTGTTCGCTTCTGCACGTGAGTTCGGCGGGATGGGCAGCGTTCATTTTTTTTTCTTATTTATTTAACTTTTTTTTTATACACTGTTCTTTAAAAAAAAAATCATGTCACTTTTATTACTATTACAAGGAATGTAAACATCCCTTGTAATAGAACAAAACATGAAAAGACCTCTTAAATATGAGATCTGGGGTCAAAAAGACCTCAGATCCCATATTTACACTAAAATTCAATATAAAAGGGGGCATGGCCGAGCGAGGCATGTAAGAGGACATGCAGCCGTTTGCTCCGCTGAATATCCTGCAGAATCTGAGCCATAGCACCACCATCCTGCAACCTACAGCCTAGGGACAGACACCGCTGAACTCTGCGGACTTTATTGATCAAATAGCCAGTATTATTTTTGTGCCCCATAATGTCTAGATGCGGACAGGGCCCCTGAATCCCGCCTTACGCCCCGGTCCAAGATGGCGGCCTCCTGCCGCGCTCTGCTAAGCAAGCGGCCGAGCGCCTCTTCTCTAAATGGGTGAAAGACACTCCATCTACCCCAGGCCTAGTGGTCATGATCCAGAGGAGGATAACAGGGATCTGGATGACACTCCTCTGATCCTGGCTCATCCACCTGCTCTGTCCCCTGTGTCCCACAGCCCCACATAACTATCCAATATTGCGGCACCCAGCATACAGAGCAATAATGACAATACTGATCCTGAGCCAACACTTTTAGAGATATACTGGCTGCGGTCACTCTCTGCAACTCCTCTATTACTAACCTAGCAGGAGAGGTGAAAAGCACGAAAATGGAAATATTATTTGTGCGGCAGGATATGCAAAAGTTGCGTTAACGCACCTCTTCAGTGGAAGGGCATATTAACACACTGGAGGATGAATGGCAGCCATTACAGAGGGATGTTAAATATACTCACTCCACGGTGGCTGCCAACGCATCTAGGTTGGAGAACATGGAGAACCGCCTCCGCAGAAATAACATACGTGTGGTAGGCATTCCGGAAAAGGCAGAAGGCAAGAATCCTGTGACGTTCATCGAAGCATGGTTAGCTGACATGTTTGGAAAAGACGCTTTTTCATCTATGTTCGTGGTTAAGAGAGCCCATAGGGTCCCAACGCACCCGCCACCACAGGGTGCACCCCCAAGACCTTTTTCTGTTTCGTCTGCTCAATTACAGAGACAGGGACACCGTACTGTCTAAATCAATTTTTCGGGTGAAGTACAAAGGCAAAATTCCTGGATATCAAGAAATGACTGCAGTCAGTGAATGTTCAATATTTTATGCTATACCCGACAAATTTGAAGGTACTCGTCAATGGATCATCTCACTTTTTTGACAATCCTACTTCTGCCATGCACTGGCTGGACAGGGAGAAACGTACAGTAATCTGGAGCGGCGCCAGCCTGAAGGTTGAAAACAAAAAGAATTCTTTTCATTGGTGCAAAGCACATGATATGTGCTGTGAGGTGGAGCAGGTTACATCTGTTTGATCTTACGATCTATTGGTCCCACTCTGCACTACACGGCTAATCTACTACGTTCTGGACATATATTAAGTGATCAAGTTTGACACTGGTCTATTTACCTCGCCGGCTACTTTATTGCCCCCCCAGAAACCTGGTCCTGAGCGGACTTATCCCCCCCTCATGTTGAGGGGCATCCTATGATTACTTGGGTTCTGTTGACCTAGAACTATGGTTTTGGTTCTCTTTTTGTTCTTTTACAATTTTTCTTTCAACAGTTTTACTTTTCCTTTTCTTTTAATTTTTTTCTACAAATGAGTCTGAAATGGGTAAATCCACGGTTGTCTATTCTTTAATTCAACACTAGAGGGAGCATCAAACATGTGTTATTACTGCTGTTTATAATGACATACTACTTTATGGGCCTAACCTTACAATACAGAGGACAAACCAATAATACTCCCCCATATTCTGCCTCTATGTACTATGCCTGCCAACTCTAATAAGGAACTGCTATTCCTCTCATGGAATGTGAGGGGCTTGAGTGATGGGACAAAGCGAGGGGCAATGTTTTATTATTTATCTAGAATGAAACCACATGTCGTGTGACTCCAGGAGACACACTCACAACCTGACTCTGTCCTCCTGCTTAAATCTCGTAAATTTCCGGTACAATTTCACTCCACCTACTCCTCTTTTTCTAGGGGAGTAAGCGTGCTGATTGCTAAGGATATCTCTTTTCATTGTATGGAGAAGCAGATTGACAGAGAGGGTAAATTTGTGTTCCTATTGTGCAGCATGGGGGGCTTAAGATGTATTGTTGCAGCAATGTATATTCCTCCACCTTTTAATTCAGAGCCCCTGAAGAAATTAGCGCAGTTTATGGCATTGCACCCCGGGACCCCCGTTTTAGCTCTGGGGGACTTCAATAATATTATTGACCCACAACTGGACATGCTATCCACCCACCCTGGAACTAAAAGAGTGATGTCCGCACATCCCCCTTTGCTGCCTTAATATATGAGCTGGGTCTGCGAGACATCTGGAGAGGCGGTAACAGGCATGTACAGTTCTACTCCTGCCACTCTGCTTCCAATGGAGGCCTATCTAGAATAGACATGGGTATAGGAAATGATATGCTGCTCCAACATGTTTTGGATGCGGCCTATGAACCCTGCCTCCTCTCGGATCACTCTCCATTTTGGGTGTGGGTGGATACTGCAGCTCCATCTGTCAGACCAATAGACAGATACCAAATTCATACCGCCCCATATCGCTGCTTAATATTGATGTCAAGCTTCTAGCTAGGGTCCTTGCTAACAGACTTGCAGGTGTTGTTGGGCGGCTGGTCCATCGTGACCAATCCGGATTCATTCTGACACCGTCCACGGCGGACAACATCCAATGCCTCTTCCTCAATATCCAAACTCCAGACTCCAAACTCCAGTAGATAACACCGGGGGTAGGGCCATTCTGTCCAAGGCTTTTGACAGCGTTGAATGGCCCTATCTCCGGTAAATCCTGGCTGACTTTGGCCTGGGGAATGCGTTTATCAACTGGGTGAAAGTACTCTACTCTGAACCTCGGGCCAGGGTCAGAGTTAATAACTCCCTCTCCTTGCCCTTTCAGTTACACCAGGGTACTCGTCAGGGCTGCCCGTTATCTCCCCTTTTATTTGCACTAGCAGTAGAGCCACTTGCAATGTTAATTTGCAATAATGGAGACATTGTGGGATTCCGCAGGGGCCAGCTGGAGGACAACTTGTCCCTTTACGCTGACGATGTCTTACTATATTTGGCTGACTCCGGTGGCTCACTGCGGACCCTGATGGCAACCATTACTAAATTCATTGATTTCTCTGGATTTACTATTAATTGGTCCAAATCCGTACTTATGACCCTAGATCCACTAGTATCACCTCTCCCCTCAGAGGTGTCCCAAATTGCCATTGTTAACACTTTCAAATATCTAGGAGTAATGATATCGCCGGACCCTACTGAATACTTGAAACTTAATCTAGCCCCCCTAATGGAAAGACAACGTGTTAAATGTCAGGGATGGTGTAAGCTTTCACTATCAGTGGTAGGGCGGATAAACCTGATTAAAATGATCTGGGCACCGCAGCTCCTATACATCTTCCACAATTCTCCTATGTGGATTCCCAACAAATGGTTTAAGAAGATTGACTCCCAATTTCGCGACCTTATCTGGAAAAAAGTTAGAGCCGCATCAGCCTAACAACATTACAATTTGGCAAGGAGGGGGGGGGGGGGGCTGCCCTACTTAAATGTACAATGCACTGGTCCACGGATGTGGGTGACATAGACGGTGACCAGTGGGACATGGCCCTGGAATCAATTCCGGTGGTGTCAGTCTCTGCATCTCATAAACTCTCACAATTGTTTATACTTCATAGGTCATATCGTACACCCATACAACTATATGAATGGGGCAAAAGAGATTCCCCCCTATGCCCTAAATGTACCATTCACAGGGGAGACTTTATACACATGATATGGCACTACCCAAAGTTTACTAGATATTGGACAGAGGTCACACGGACTGCTGTAGCACAAACACCCATACCATGAACACCACTGGTGTGCCTCCTGGGATCAGTTGATGCTGACATGTATCCAAAAGGCGTCTATATATTGGTAACTAGACTACTATACCTGGCCAGGAAACTCATAGCACATTACTGGCTTGCGACTAATGTGTCTATAAAGGCCCGGATCGGATGGATCGCGTATGTCAATTCCTTCCTCCTTAGGGAACAGTTGGCATACCGACACCGAAAGGCTCCAATAAAATTTGACCTTATATGGCAAAACTGGTTGGACAACCACCAACCTTGCTCCCCCCCCAGCTAATAATTGATAGACTGCTATGGTTATAGACTCTAATGTTGTTGATAGGATCTCCTCCTGAGCTTGAGGCCTCTCCTATAATGCATACGCTGTGCAGATGGTAACTCATGTGGTAAAAAGGCCTATAGACAAGCCTAGATGGAGGAGCCTATTCCTTATAATATTCTATTTTACTTTATTTTATCTTATTTTTCTATTATTTAAAAAAAAAAATGTTTTAATAATAATTTTTTTAGTTTTGTTTGTTCTAAGTTCTATGAAAAATTAGGTTATATGTGCTTAATACTAGGTAACTGCATCATATGTACGTACATGTTTGATTTTGTGTACAATTCAACTGTGGGGAAATATGTTTAATATTTTTATTACTTTATTGTAACTCAGTTACCCATTATTGTTGTCAATAAAAAAAGTTTTGATTCCAAAAAAAAAAAATGCAATATAAAAAAAATGTCCCTTTAAGAGCTATGGGCAGAAGTGACGTTTTGACATTGCTTCCACCCTGCAATGGTATGGAGCCAGGTGGAGGCCATCTTCCCCTCACTCGGCAGCCAGCCAAGCAGGGGGCAGGATCTGATTGCCTCCACCACTGCCGGCAGTTCCGATAAGCGGAGGAGGGCACCGGAGCGCGGCTGAAGGGGGGGCTGCTACACACAGGTTTTTTATATTTAAAGTGGTTGTAAACCTAGTTACACCACTTTTACCTACAGGTAAGCCTATACTAAGGCTTAACTGTAGGTACTGTAAATATCTCCTAAATCTGCACAATTTAGGAGATATTTACCATATACGCCTGCGCAGACGTCATCGGCACATGCGCTGTGAAGAAACTGACCTCCATGCCGTTTCTTCACTAGCAAGTGCCGTGACTGACGGATCCCACACGCATGCCTGCGACGTCACGCGACTCCAGCCAGTCACAGATCCGGAGTCCGTGGCCCCGGAAGGAAGAGGGGCAAAGATTGATGCGGCCTCCAGTGGGGACATCGGGGGCTTTTTTTGAAGGTAAGTGCCACATAATGGGCCAGTATGCAATGCATACTAGCCCATTATGCTTTTACTTTGCAGGGGAAAAAAGGAGAAAGGAAAACCCATCAGGGTTTACTTCCTCTTAAATGCATAGAATGCATTAAGATAAAAAAACTCTGCCTTTAGAACTTTAATATAATATCTGGCATCCTGTACCAAGAAGGGTAATAAAGTGGCACATTTAATAAAGTTTTTGGGAGTGTTACTAATTATCTGTTAATGGATATGTCCTGATTTCCAGAACTGGTTATTGTCATATGGTTCATCAAGTGATCGCTATGTGTCTGATTTGGATGCAGTTGATGTGAGTGCAGAGAGTGCACTTACGCATAAAGAGACAACTTTGATTTTTACTTAGCACTTTGTGATGTTTTATGGTGAGAGAATAAAGACTAAAGTCTCTATATATATATATATATAGTATATTAACAAAAGTATTGGGATGCCTACCTTTACATGCACATAAGCTTTAAAACTTTAAAGGAATCCCAGTCTTAGTCCGTAGGGTTCAATATTGACTTGGCCCATCCTTTGCAGCTATAACAGCTTCAACTCTTCTGGGAAGGCTGTCCACAAGGTTTAGGAGTGTGTCTATGGGAATATTTGACCATTCTCCTGGAAGTGCATTTGTGAGGTCAGGCACTAATGTGGACGAGAAGGCCTGGCTCGCAGTTTCCGCTCGAATTCAACCCAAAGGTGTTCTATTGGGTTGAGGTCAGGACTCTGTGCAAACTGCGGTTAAAGCCGGCCATGCATCGATTGAAATTTGGCTGGTTCAGGTGGGACTGGCAGAATTTCTATTCATGTATGGGCAGGGTGATCTTACAGAAGTCTGTCTACCGATCAACTTCTGTACAACCACCATGTTGGGCTTTTCCTGATCAATCAGTGCTTCCAGCTATAGCAGGCAGCACTGATCAGTGTATTCTGATGGGGGGAAAGTCTCCTTGCTGTCAAATTACAATAGCTTAGTAGGAAGAATTTCCTCATCCCCATTGAATGTGCGAATGGGGGAATCAAGTCCATATTTTTTTTCAACCCGCTGGCTGAATAAAAAAAACATATAATTGTATGGGCTGCCTTACTTATTTCATCTGCATGATTGTATAACTGAAGTTTATACATATTTACACAATGTATTATCTGAGCATTCTCAACTCCTTTAGTAAATTAGGCCATTTATTTCAGCAGTTGTAGGTAAGGAACCCTGACCAGTGGAAATACAGATACTCACTATAGAAAGAAACTACAAATGCTTATTTAAATATTTAATAGTGAATCTGTTGGTAATAGCAAAAAAATATTTTAAATCAAATAATACAATAATTCAGTAACATTTTCTATACCTTTTATTGGTGTCCCAAGGTTGCCTGCTGTAAACATTGCTGACACATGCACTTCATAATCATTTGTATTAACCAAAAAATTTTCTACATGTGCAGGCCCCTTATGGGTTTCAATATAAATAAATTAACTATGACAACAATGAAAATGTCTGTTTTGCTGTGCTAAATAGATTTATGAATAAAACCTCAGATATGAGTAATTTGTTTACTTACTGCATCTCCAAGTAGTCCAGGTTCCCCGGATTCACCCTGTTGCAAGAAAGAAGATAATAAAAGTCAGCAGTGGGTCAGCAGGGGGGGGGGGGCATTCTCTTCTGTCCTGCTACATCACTGGATAACAGTAAAATGAATGGGGGTGCACCTACCCAAGCACCAAGAATGACTGGGCTAAAAACATCCATTTTATTCAACCCAATTGTAATTACAAAAATAGTGCCAGATAGTAGGCTGTAAATGCCAAATTGAGTGAGAAACTGCATAACCCAATGACACAACTGATGGTGCCAACCATTTGGCTCGTATAACTGGTCTTAAAGTATCCACATCTGGAATCAAAAACAAACTGGCAGTGGTTTTAACTGAAAATATATATGTTTTGTGTGTGTATATATATATATATATATATATATATCTATCTATCTATATATATATATATATATATATATATATATACTTACAGGTGTCTGTGTATATATATATATATATATATATATATATATATATATATATATATATATATATATATATATATATATATATCAACATTTTACTTTGGTCATATTAAATCCATTCAACTAGGTTTGTGCAACACACTTGGAATGAATAAGTAATTGTAGCAATACTTGAACTGAATTCTGCATACTGTTCAACATACTTATTATACATGTATGGCAAAAAGAACCATTTTTTCCTACTGAGAAGAGAGTACTGAATTCTACATCTAGTGGTCTATTTTAGTCTCTGTAGAAACCAATATCTACCTTTCACTACACAAAGTTCTAGAATTGTACAGCACACCACAGCTGACATAGTCATAAGTGTACAGTATAAACATTGTATTCTAAGAACATGAATGCTTATTGACTTTGGACGTCACAATAGGTGATGCCAGAATGCATCTGTTACCCCATGGCTTATCCAGCAAAATGTTTAAAAGGATCCTCCTGAAATCCTGAGAGCTGATGCTATTTCTGAAGTCAATTATATTAAAGCGATAGTAAACCGCAGTTAAAGAAAAAAAAATTCCCCTGCAAGGCAATGTCATGATGTGCTAGTATATAAGAGCTGTCACCGCTGAGAGGGCTTCCATCTTCACCCAGTCTTCCTTCCGGGTTTCGCGGAATCCGGCTACTTGACTGGTCAGAGGGCACGATGGTGTCATGTTTACAACATGGGCTCTGAAGGTCCGGCGCGGTATTCCGGATCTTCAGAGTTCATGTGCCGGGGACATCACCGGCTGCAAGCACTCTGAATATCTCCTAAACAGTGCAAGTTTAGGAGATATTCACAGTGCCTACAGGTAAGCCTTATTATAGGCTTACCTGTAGGTATACATTGCCTTGAAAAAGTATTCACACTCCTTGAAATTTTCCACCTTTTGTCATGTTGCAACCAAGAACGTAAATGTATTTTATTGGGATTTTAAATGATAGACCAACACAAAATCTCACATAATTGGGAAGTGGAAGGAAAATAATAAATGGTTTTCCAAATTTTTTACAAATAAATATCTGAAAAGTGTGGCATGCATATGTATTCAGCCTCCTTTACTCTGATACCCCTAACTAAAATTTAGTGGAAAAAATTGCCTTCAGAAGTCCCCTAATTAGTAAATTAAGAGTCCACCTGTATGTAATTTAATCTCAGTATAAATACAGCTGTACAGCTGTTCTGTGAATTCCTCAGAGGTTTGTTAGAGAACCTTAGTGAACAAACAGCATCATGAAGGCCAAGGAACACACCAGATAGGCTAGGCAGGTCAGGGATAAAGTTGTAGAGAAGTTTAAAGCATGGTTAGGTTATATAATATCTCCCAAGCTTTGAACATCTCACAGAGCACTATTCAATCCATCATCTGAAAATGGAAAGAGTATGGCACAACTGCAAAACTACCAAGACATGGCCGTCCACCTAAATTGACAGGCTGGGCAAGGAGAGCATTAATCAGAGAAGGAGCCAAGAGGCCCATGGTAACTCTGGTGGAGCTGCAGGGATCCACGGCTCAGGTGGGAGAATCTGCCCACAGGACAACTATTAGTCGTGCACTCCACAAATCTGGCCTTTATGGAAAAGTGGAAAGAAGAAAGCCATTGTTGAAGAAAAGCCATAAGAAGTTTGCAGTTTGCTAGAAGCCATGTGGGGAATAGGGATGGGTGAACGGTTCAGCCTGAGCATAAGTTCAGGCCAAAATGTCGCTGTTCGGACGTTCGACGAACAGCCGAACAAACGGGTTGTTCGACCATTTGTTTGGGCCCCCCGAACCGACCACAATGCATTGCGGCACTGAACAGTGCATTGCAAGCCCTGATTGGCTGAAGCAGTGAAAGCTTCAGCCAATCAGGGCACAGAGCACTGTGTGCGTTACTGCCAGTTTAATGTCATATAGTTCTTTGTGCGTTACTGCCAGTTTAACGCCATATATTTTTGTGTGTTACTGCCAGTTTAACGCCATTTACTTCTGTGTTTAGCTGCCAGTTTAACGCCATATAGTTCTGTGTGCGTTACTGACAGTTTAATTCTGTGTGTGTTACTGCAAGTTTAACACCATATAGTTTTGTGCGTTACTGCTAGTTTAACGCCATATATTTTTGTGTGTTACTGCCAGTTTAACGCCATTTACTTCTGTGTTTAGCTGCCAGTTTAACGCCATATAGTTCTGTGTGCACTACTGACAGTTTAATTCTGTGTGTGTTACTGCAAGTTTAACACCATATAGTTTTGTGCGATACTGCCAGTTTAACAACATATAGTTTTGTGTGCGTTACTGCCAATTTAACGCCATATAGTTTTGTGTGCGTTACTGCCAGTTTAACGCCATATAGTTCTGTGTGCGTTACTGCCAGTTTAACGCCATATAGTTTTTTGTGCATTACTGCCAGTTTAACGCCATATACTCTTGTGTGCGTTACTGCCAGTTTAACGCCATATAGTTTTGTGTGCGATACTGCCAGTTTAACGCCATATCGTTTTGTGTGCGATACTGCGAGTTTAACGCCATATAGTTTTGTGTGTGATACTGCGAGTTTAACGCCATATAGTTTTGTGTGTGTTACTGCCAGTTTACCGCCATATAGTTCTGTGCATCACTGTATGTTTGGCACATTATATTGCAGTATATTATAGTGTATCCGTGGAGTGTGTCTGTGTAGTGTGAGTACTCAAATTAAAGTGCACCAAACACCTCTTTACATTGATTAAAGTTCATCTACGTACAGATTTCAACTTCTTCTTTACATTTGCTTATAAGCACCGCCCCCTCCCTCCCAATAATGTCTGGGAGGACAACAAGCACAGGCAGATGTTCCCTTGGCACTGTAAGGGGTCCAGCAACAAATGTGTCCACAGGCAAAGGTGGACGTGGTGGTCAGTCCTCAGATAGGGCACCATTTAATCTGTTTAGTGGGTTTGCCCATGCTATCCAGCCACAGCATGCAGAGAAGGTGGTGGACTGGCTTACTAAACCTTCCTCATCCTCCTCATCCCCTGTCACGCAAACAGAGATAAGTGTGCAGTCCCTTGCAGTTGCCAGAGTGGATAAACCTGCCTCCTTGTCCACATCTATTCCTGCCATAGCCCCAAAATCACCCATTGAGGAGTCAGCTGAGTTATTTGACCACAGCGTCAGACACTTGCGCCTTGATGATGCCCAGCCATTACTGGATTCAGATGTTGGTTCTGAGGTTGAGGATGACAGGAACATGAGCCTAGAGAGAGGGAGGAACACTGGTAGACAAATTGGCATTCATGTCCCCCAAGCCGCAGCGTATTGCCAAGTTGTCTCCACTGGTAATAATGAAGATGGAGGAGATGGAGATGATGGTGATGATGATGAGGTCACTAATGCGACTTGGGTGCCAGATAGAGCAGAGGAGGAAACTGAAGGTGAGGCGGCACAACCCCAAGGAGGCCGACATTAAGAAAGAGTAGAGAGCAGCCACCCTATTCCATCACATTCTGCAGCTGTTATTTCCCGGCCCACTCCCCAGCTGTCTGGGCCTTTTTCAGCACATCTGCAGCAGATCGCACTGTTGCTATCTGCAAACTGTGTCTCAGGCACATCAAACGTGCCAAAAACACCAACCATTTGGGTACCACATGCTTAACAAGGCATTTAACATCCAACCACTCAGCCCATTGGCAAGAGCACGTAAAAGCCACACAAAATGGGCACAAATCTGTCCCTCCTCCTCCTCCTCCTTATCCACTTCAGCCTGCCCCTGCTATACTGAGTCATTACCTCTCAGCAGCCTCCACTGACAGGGATAATGGTATAGCACAAGGTGTTCCAGGTCTGCCAGCAGCACACCACCAACTGTAGACTGTAGGCGGCAAGTTTCTCTGCCCCCTCTGCTGCAGCGGACAAAAAAAATACAGTCCCTGCCACCCACAAGCCCAGCGTCTAAATGCAAGCTTCTGCCTTTCAGCCTGGTGGATTCTGTCCCCTTCCGTAAATTCACACAATGTGCTGTACCACAATGGCAGGTTCCCAGTCGCTACTACTTTTCACATAAGGCCGTTCCATTTCTCTACCATCACGTGGAAGGTAATGTTCTGGCATCATTGGGCAAGGCAGTCAGCCGTAAAATACACTTTACTGCTGACACGTGGTCCAGCAAGCATGGACAGGGATGATACATTTCCTTCACAGTACACTTAGTAACGCTGCTTGCCACTCGAAAGGATGCAGGACAGGGCTCGTGCTGCAGATTGTTGTGCCCCCACGTCTCCTCACAGCTGGGGGTGATGATGCCAGACCTCCTACTCCTCCTCCTCCTCCACCACCTCCATGCCCTTCTCTGCAGAATTGTCCTATGAACATCAGGTACCCCCTAAGCGTTCAAAGGGCTAAAAGGTGCCATGCAGTTCTACAGCTGGTGTGTTTAGGGGACAGGAACCACACCGGAGCAGAGATTCTTGCAGCTCTTCAGGGACAGGCCCAGAGGTGGGTTTCACCAAGCCAGCTGGAGCCAGTAATGGTGGTGTGCGATATTGGCTCAAACCTCCTGTGCGCCCTCAGACAGGAAAGTTGACACATGCCATGTCTGGCACATGTCCACAATTTGGTGGTGGAGCATTTCCTAAATACGTACCCAGGGTTGCAAGATGTGCTAAAGCTGGCCAGAAGAGTCTGTAGCCATTTCAGGCGGTCATACACAGCCAGTGCATGGCAGTGTTGCCAACCGCCCATATATTCACGGGCAGCCCGTAAAAGAAGGCTTTTTACCGATGCCCGTGAAAGCGTAAACCGTAGGCGGGGATCGGGTCAGAACTACGCATGCAAAATTCTGGAAATCCTGAGCCGACAGTGCCGAGTCTCCTGCACAGCCTCCAAATGCAACTGAGTCACTGAGTCTGCCCGCCCAGGGACAGCCAGCCCACCACCGCCCACCGCTGCACCGCAGCCAATAATCTAAGCGCATTTTTGCGCCAACAACGTCGCCAGCCTATAAAAAGGCAAGAGCCGAGCGGGCAGACTAGGGAGCCTCGTGATGTGGAGCAGGAGGAGAGAGCAGAGACTGTCTAGGATGCAGTGAGACCTGAGCGGCAGGGGGGCCTTGTTCATTATCTGTGTGTATGTAAGTGTTGCTTTCACGCCCTAAGCGCCTGCTGCCTGGTTGCCACATCCATTCCAAACTGAGCTACAACATACACAATGTACAGGCATTATGACTGCCATGATGCATTTAAATACAGCACAGGCAGATGTTTTTCCTATTACTTTAGGCATTTACTAGAAGTGATCTCATCTGATGGTGAAGTGCTAATGGTGGCCAACTGGGGATGCTATGTGAATGAATAATATGTGTTTAAAATTAAAATAAAACAAAAAATGCATTGTACAACAAACATCTGCATTGCATATTACTGGATTGCTGGATTTTAATGGATACAGTGTTTTGAGGTGGTCAACTTTTTTTAAATGTTATTATTATTACAAGAGTAGGCTTGTTACAGTATATTTTCATACTTTTTGGATTACTTAATATAGTGCAAAAAAGAAAAAAACAATGCACATCATTGTGTACTTTTTAGAGTGTTTGCGAAAGTATGTTTCTACATCACAATTTTGATCACAACCAACTGGCACCTTTTACACTAACGATAGTTGGCTTAAAGGGTTAAAGGCAGTGTTGCCAACCGTCAGTATTTTTACTGGCAGCCAGTAAAAACCGGGCACTTTTCTCCTTCTTTCTCCTCCAGTAAATGCCAGTGGCAGAAAAAGGTTGCCAGTAAAAAATATGGCCGTTGTTCCAGTCCACAGCCAGCCGAGACCATCCAAGTGCCTGCTATGGTGTGTTCAGGTGGTGCCGGCAGGGGCAGTGCCTGAGCATGTCATATTATGCCATGGTGCAAGGGAGCCAAGCGGAGCCTTGTGGGTGGGTCTATGGGACGGGGCAAGGCAAGCTTGGAGTGGGACTGCCAGTGCTGTTTGAATTGAAGGAACCTCCTGTCATGGAGAGAGACTGTCACTGTGACTCAGGAGGTGACATGTGCTATCAGTGAGGTGTCATCAATATCTGTGCTGCTGCACACTGCTGTCAGTGTCACTTTCATGTGTGTGCATGCCACCCATTCTAATTTCTCCCCCCCCCCCCAGTCCTTTCCCTGAGCTACTTACCTACTATATTGAAAATAAAATAAGAAATATATTTTTTGACTAAATATCCCCCTTAAATCACATAGCTACTTGCATATTGCACTTGTTGATCGCTTAAATACTGAAATTTGCACTTGAAACTGTAATTTTGTACGTTTTGGAAATGCCAGTAAAAACCTGGCTGTGCCAGTACATTTTAGGGATTGTGTCAGTAAATTTCAATCTGGTAGGTGGGCAACACTGGTGCTCGGTTGGCTGAAATTCAGCGGGAAATCCACCTGCCCATAAACTGCCTGATTTGTGACATGCCCACCAGGTGGAACTCGACTTTGTTAATGCGGCAGTGGCTATATATGCAGCAGAGGGGCGTCAATGAGTACCTGTACGAATACGGCACGACAACAGGCTCAGGCCACCATAGCTTTTTTTTTTTCCATGCCAATGACTGAGGAATAAAGATGCATGCACTGTATTTGAGGAGGCCACAAGGATGGTGAGCCGTGACAGTGCATGCATCAATGACAAAATCCCTGTTGTGTTTCTGCTGGAGCAGACTCTGCATGGCATTATGGACAGGGCACTGGAGGCAGAGCAGCAGGAGGAAGAGTAGGACTTCCTTTCCTCTCAAGGCCAACTTTATCCAGACACCATCATTCCTATGTCACAGAACACACAGGAGGAGAGAGGGGAGGAGGATGAGGAGGATGATTCTGGCACTTTCATAGGCTTCAAAGAAGAGGAAGACATGCGTCAATCTGTAAGTGATGGCTTTCCATCCCCAGTACGTTGCTGGGAGGAGGAAGTTCCAGATGCTGTCATCCTGAGTGACCCCGAGGAGTCTGCTTCTCAAGCCTTTGCAAATTTGAGGCACATGGGCAACCTCATGCTTCAAAGCCTGCGAAAGGACCCACGAATACGTGGCATAAAGGAGAAGGATGATTACTGGTTGGCAACCCTCATTGACCACCGTTATAAGGGGAAGATCTCAGAACTCATCCCATCCCCACAGAGAGTGGAGAAGATAAAATCTCGAGGACACGATAAATATGATATTATTGAACGTTTTTCCTGACTCCAGTAGGTTACAGTGTCGTGGAAAACGTTGTTTTGAGTCCTCTATTGATCAAAAAAAGGAGCGTTGGAGAAGGCGCCTGTCTAAGTAAGGCACTTCGGAATTTTTTTGGTCCACGCCGCCCAGGGCTGTCAGCTTCCACATCCCATTGGCAGCATCTGCATCACATGATGGACGATTACCTTGTGGCCAAAACAGAGATGGAGAGCCTTCCAGCTGACGATCCACTGACTTGCTGGGTCATGAGAATAGACCACTGGCCAGAACTTGCCCAGTATCCTATTGAGTTGTTGGGCTGCCCTGCATCCAGCGTGCTTTCAGAACAGGCATTCAGTGCTGCAGGAGGTTTTGTTACTGATCATAGAACGCGTCTGTCCACAGACTCCGTGGACCTTTGAGTTTTATAAAAATGAATCAGTCCTGGATTACCAGCTATGAAGCCCCTGATGATGATGTCACTTATTAAGACTTTTGGGGATGTGGAATCTCTGCAGGACTTTGAGGCTGCCTAGCTTTGAGGGTGTTTAATCATTTCATCTGGAAGTATGTTTTTGGTATATGTTTCATGGGCACAATTACCACCCAAAGACCAATTTTTCAGCACCTGTTTGACAGGTGCATATCATTGCAATTTTTTTTGCCTTCATCAAGAGCACCTCTGTAGGTTTACAGTGGGAAGGCGCCCCCCACACCCATATAGTAGTTTTTCTGCACCTGTTGGACAGGTGCATATCATTGCAATTTTTTACAGTAAGGCCAATTCTTGCTTTCATCAAGAGTACCTCTATAGGGTTACAGTGGGAAGGCGCCACCGACACCCAAGGACCAATTTTTCGGTACCTGTTTGACAAGTGCGTATCATTGCAATTTTTTACAGCAAAGCCAATTCTTGCTTTCATCAATATTACCTCTATAGGGTTATGTTAGGTTTCATGGGCACAATTACCACCCAAAGACCAATTTTTCAGCACCTGTTTGACAGGTGCATATCATTGCAATTTTTTTTGCCTTCATCAAGAGCACCTCTGTAGGTTTACAGTGGGAAGGCGCCCCCCACACCCATATAGTAGTTTTTCTGCACCTGTTGGACAGGTGCATATCATTGCAATTTTTTACAGCAAGGCCAATTCTTGCTTTCATCAAGAGTACCTCTATAGGGTTACAGTGGGAAGGCGCCACCGACACCCAAGGACCAATTTTTCGGTACCTGTTTGACAAGTGCGTATCATTGCAATTTTTTACAGCAAAGCCAATTCTTGCTTTCATCAATATTACCTCTATAGGGTTATGTTAGGTTTCATGGGCACAATTACCACCCAAAGACCAATTTTTCAGCACCTGTTTGACAGGTGCATATCATTGCAATTTTTTTTGCCTTCATCAAGATTACCTCTATAGGGTTACAGTGGGAAGGCGCCACTGACACCCAAATACCAATTTTTCTGCACCTGTTTGACAGGTGCATATCATTGCAATTTTTTACAGCAAGGTCAATTCTTGCTTTCATCAATATTACCTCTATAGGGTTACAGTGGGAAGGTGCCACGACCCCCAAAGACCAATTTTTACGCACCCGTTACTTCTATACAAAGTCAAAGTAACACCAGAATGTATCCCAAAAAATCTCTAATCTGGTTCCCAGTGCACTACATTGTGGCCTCATCATACACACTGGATCCCCAGCTGTTGCTGAGCAAAATAAAGGCAGCTTGCAGGGAATTTTTTTTTTGGGCTTTATAAATGCAATTATTGCTGCAGCAGATTCTAGAGGTACAGAACTGCCACTTTACAGGTCGACTAAGGGTACCCCCCAGGCACTATATTGAAAGCAGTTTTTCATTTTTAGGCTTTCACTTTAAAAATCAAAAAATCACTGCTAATTTAAAAACAACGTTTTTCACAAACGTTCTTTATTTACACATGTCCCCCAGGTAGGGGTGCAACGGATCAAAAAACTCACGGATCGGATCGATCCTCGGATCAGGAGTCACGGATCGGATCATTTTCGGATCAGCAAATAATAATTGAAGTTGCAAAAACCTGTGAAAATTCCGCCACCATATAGTCCCCACTAATATCCACGTCATCTCCCCCACTGTAATATCCACGTCATCTCCCCCACTGTAATATTGGCTGGGTATCGCAGAGTATTTTTGGCTGGGTATCGCAGAGTATTGGCTGGGTATCGCAGAGTATTGGCTGGGTATCGCAGAGTATTGGCTGGGTATCGCAGAGTATTGGCTGGGTATCGCAGAGTATTGGCTGGTTAATGCAGAGTATTGGCTGGTTAATGCAGAGTATTGGCTGGTTAATGCAGAGTATTGGCTGGTTAATGCAGAGTATTGGCTGGTTAATGCAGAGTATTGGCTGGTTAATGCAGAGTATTGGCTGGTTAATGCAGAGTATTGGCTGGTTAATGCAGAGTATTGGCAGGTTAATGCAGAGTATTGGCAGGTTAATGCAGAGTATTGGCAGGTTAATGCAGAGTATTGGCAGGTTAATGCAGAGTATTGGCAGGTTAATGCAGAGTATTGGCAGGTTAATGCAGAGTATTGGCAGGTTAATGCAGAGTATATGCAGGGCTTACAAGTGATCGCTCCGTCATTTGACGGAGCGATCACATTAAAAACAGTGGCCTGGTGTACCAAGATGGCCGCCGCTCCGGAGCTAGGCCGAAGCCGCGGCCTTTCCTAAGGCCGCCGGGTGTACAAAGATGGCCGCCGTCGCTCCGGAGCTAGGCCGAAGCCGCGGCCTTTCCTAAAGGCCGAGGCCGCGGAGCGCTCCGCGGATCGCGGGGTGTGCCGATCCGAACGGGGTGGCCCGTTCGGATCACGGATCGGCGACGATCCGTTGCACCCCTACCCCCAGGGCAGGACCCAGACTCCTATAACCACTGTACGCCCAATTACTTAAAAAGTACTAAATGGGCACTTTTGATTTTTGACGTTCGGGTCCCATTGACTTTAATGGGGTTCATTATTTGGGTCCGAACTTTTGCAGTGTTCAGAAGTTCTGGTACGAACCGAACAGGGATCTGTTCGGCCCATCCCTAGTGGGGAACAGAGCAAACATGGAAGAATGTGCTCTGGTCAGATGAGACCAAAACGGAACTTTTTGGCCTAAAAGCAAAACACTATGTGTGGCGGAAAACTAACACTGCACATCACCCACTGCACATCACCCTGAACACACAATGCCCACTGAAACAACCCTAAACATACAGCCAGAGCTACAATGGAATGGTTTTGATCAAAGCATATTCATGTGCCAGAATGGCCTAGTCAAAGTCCAGACCTAAATCCAATTGAGATGCTCTCCATCCAATCTGATAAAGCTTGAGCTACTTTGCAAAGAAGAATGAGCAACAATTTCACTTTCCTTGATGTGCAAAGCTGGTAGAGACATACCCAAAAAGTCTTGCAGCTGTAATTGCAGCAAAAGGTGGTTCTACAAAGTATTGACTCAGGGGGGCTGAATACAAATGCATGCCACACTTTTCACATATTTATTTGTAAAATATTTGGAAAACCATTTATCATTTTCCTTCCACTTCACAATAATGTGCCCCTTTGTGTTGGTCTATCACATAAAATCCCAATAAAATACATTTACTTTTTTGGTTGTAACATGATAAAATGTGGAAAATGTCAAGGGGGATGAATACTTTTTCAAGGCTCTGTAAGTGGTAAAACTGTGACAAAATGTGCTTTTTACATATTTGCATGTAGTTTTCAGTAATACAACTTTTAACTCAAATCACAAAGGCCTTAATTTCATTACCATTACAATGCATTATTTTATTTTTTTTCTACAAAAAAGAGATTGTTTAATCACTGAGGTCATTACTGCTTTGATCAGTTTAATATTATGCACATATCTTATATTTGCACATGTGTTATTTGTTTGATTTTGTTTAGACAGTGAAAGTCAATTTATAAAGATTAAAGTGGTTGTAAACTCTGTTAAACCACTTTTACCTACAGGTAAGCCTATAACAAGGCTTACCTGTAGGTGCCGTGAATAGCTCCTTGACAGTTTAGGAGATATTGAGTAAATGCGCTGCTGCCGAAGTCATCGGCTAGTATGTGATGTATTATGCCTTTGTCTTGCACGGGGTATTTTTTATTTTTTTTCCAAGGTTTACAACCTGTTTAAGGCGTAAGTTATTGCTTCAATTTACTGGGATGGATGATTTGTTTTAACTACATTTTTTATAAAGCTTTGCAAATGTTAAATGTCTATTTCCTGAAATAACAATTAGACATCTAAACGAAATCTTTAACTGTGAACAAAATATTTTAAGAGAAAATTACCATAAAAAATTAATAATTAATAGAGTTTGAATAATGCTTCCATCTTGGTGGATTTAAGCTTTTTAATGTGTGAAACAATTATGTTGAGTGACATATATTTTTTGCTTGTTTGGTGGTTTTTGTTTCTTATTCATTGATATAACAATACAAATGGCAGCCTTATTTTTTTGTCCATTGTGTGAAAAAGTTCTCTACCTTTTGTCCTACAGGGCCACGTGCTCCAAATAGTCCCATAGATCCTTTAGAGCCTGCTTCACCTTTCAAGCCCTGAAAATCAACGAAAAGAATAGGATCAAAATTATTTTGACTCATGAGAAATTTATCAATATGTAAAATAAACACTGTTGTTAAAATAACGCATGTATCTTACCACAATCCTGGCAAGTAAGGATAAGCCAGATTGCTCTGTTTTTGGTTATTTAGAGCAGAATTTGGGACACTTCAAAGAAGTTTGAATGCCAAACCCAACTCTATGAAAATCAATGGATTTAAAGACTGTGCCCCCTTGAATTTAACAGCTGCCATCCACCGAATGTGTTATTCAATGGGAGGCAAGTGAACGGACTGGGCACGTCTCAGAAGTGGCATGTTTTTTCATTTAGTGGGTTGGCGAACATCATGTTTTGATGTACATCACTGAATGATGTGATTGACAGTGTGCATTGTGGGACTTTTTAAAAAAAAAAAAGAACTTGTCAAAAACCGTGTTTACATGTTTTGTGAATGAGTAGGGGTACTATGTATCCCATAATTATTCACATAAGGGGAATAGTATCTGGATGCCCCCTTATGGTTAAAGGGGTCTTCCAAATTTAGATAAACCCCCTGTTCACAGACACTGTCAACCAAGGACCCTTGTCTTCATCCGCATGGAGACAAGATGCTTTGCTAGTGGTTGCCACTTGGATCTACCCTCTCTTTTGCCTATCTGTTTTCTTACACTGGCCGCCAGCCCCCTCCCATTTTCAATTGCATGTTTTTCTTTTTTCACAGAGCTGCCCCTCGCTTTTAGGCATCATGCACATAAACCTTTATAAACCCTGCTTATACAGGCATTCAGCTTTTTTTTTTATGCCTGTATTACTTTTTAGTTAAGCAGTAATATAGTTGGAGACAGGGGCGTTGCTAGGTCTACAAACAATATGGAGCTAGAGCCAATAGCAGCGTAGTAAAGAAAGTCATATGCTTGGGCGGACATACACATGTATATAAGTGTGTGTATATATCCCCAGAGAGCCCCCCCTTACATCAGGGTGGCCAGAGACCCGCCCCTTACATCAGGGTCCCCAGAGAGCCTCCTCCTTACATCAGGGTCCCCAGAGAGCCTCCCCCTGCATCAGGGTCCCTAGAGAGCCCCCTTTAAATCAGGGACCCAGAGAGCCTCGCCCTTAAAACCAGGGTCCCCAGAGAGCCTCCCCCTTGCATCAGGGTCCCCAGAGAGCCCCCCACTTACATAAGAGTCCCCAAAGAGCCTCCCCTTGGGGACCCCTGCAGAGACTCGTGGCTATTGGCCCCTAGATTCAGGGCTACAGCCCAAAAAGCCACCCCCTAGCAATGCCACTGGTTGGAGTACACTTACTTTCTCTCCAGGTGGTCCATCTTCTCCCTTTTCTCCTTTGTCTCCATCAAAGCCAGGGTGGCCTCTGTCACCCTATGTTAAGAGAAACTTTTGATTACTAGGGACCGCTTCACACCACAATTTTTGCATTCTGCATGTGTTTCTGCATGCACGTTTTTGATGCATTCCATTGTGTTTTTTCCCCTCTTGTTTTGCTTCATCTTAATTATTGGTAATTGAGGACATATGTGTTCCTGTGCATTTTTTATGCATTTTGCCAAGTTCCAGATGCGTTCCATACAGAAAAAATGCAATATGTTCTGGCTGCACTTGAATGCACTGCACTGGTGTGAACTAGGGAATTTGGAATCCATGTTAAACACTGATCTTGCATTTTTGATGCAGAATAAAAATGCACTGTCACTTGACAACTTTTCAAAACATAGTTGGCTACACTGGAAATGTACCCACATTTGTAAAATCTTGAAAAAAAGCACAAAATTGCACTTAGCAAATCTTGTTGCTTCTGGGGATTCTGGCAGTCCTTGGATCTTTTTCCACGTGGGTGACAATGCTGAAGAGCCTGCTGTGAATGCACTGCAGTGTTTCCACCCTCAGCAGCCGCACAAGGTTGTGTCACTATGCACACTGAGGAGCAGAGTCATTAGCATTGTCACTGCTAAAATCTCTCTTGTTCTTTGCCAGTCATGATACATGATACAAGAGGGCATGCTGCATCTGAAAGAAGTGATGCAGGCAGGCCACTCTTGATCCTGACACATTCTCAGGCAGAATAAAGACCTCAGTAACCCTGGTGATGTCACAGGGGCAAAAAGGGACTTTGTTCAGCCTAGGAGTAGATAAGTATGTAAGTAAAAAAAAAATGGGGGGCGGTGTGAATGATGCTAAAAATGTTTTAAAGCCTAAAGCTTCATACACACTAGTAGTTTTTCTTTCGTTCAACCCAGCAGGGCTGAACGAAAAAAACCTGACAGCTCAGGAGGAGACACTGTACTAACTATCCAACATTAGAACAGCAATCTCCCCTGCTGTGCTATTGTGTTATGACGCCTCCCCCCCCCGTCAGAAAACTCCGTCCATTGGCTGAGAGCGCTGACCAGGAGCCAATCGGCCCGTTTTTTTTTTCGGTCATGCCCCTTTGACAGAAGCTTGCCGACTTCTGTCATACTGACTCCAGTACACACAGGCCGCCTGACATTCGGCCCATGTGTACTAGGCTTAAGTGCAGTCAAAATAAAAAAAACTTACAGTCAGTAGGATGTGTCCCTTGTGCTCATGCCCCATCCAATACAACTAAGGGGCTGTCACAGGGTCTCATCAGGAGTGCCCAGCTTATGAAAGGTCAATTTACCTATTACTAAGGGATGTGCTTTGCATGGAAACAAAAAACAGTACATCCCTGCTGACAGGACAGAGCTCTGGATTCTTTACATTCACAGCGCTCTGCCTTGTCATCCTCTTTGCCGATCAGTGGGTGCCAGAGGTCAAAAATTGGCCCGGGACCTTCTGATCAGCCGGTGAGGTGGCAACGCATATGCACAGCCCCACACCTGGAAGTGCTGGATCACCTATCTAGTACGTGATCCAGCACAGTAAAGCCGCTTTGTTGCCGTACTCCTACATGAGAAGTTCACGAAGCAGTTAGGGCACTTTCACACTGAGCTGCGCCGGGCGCCGGCGGTAAAGTTATGCTATTTTTAGCCCTGCTTTGCTGTTTTAGGCTGCTAGCAGGACACTTTTGACCCCCGCTAGTGGTCGAAAAAGGGTTAAAAGCGCACGCAAAGCACCACTGTAGTGGTGCTTTGCTGGCGCTGCCCATTGATTTTAATGGGCAGGGACTCTTTAGGATCGGTGTATACAACGTTTTTAAAGCACCTCAAAGAAGCTGCTTGCAGGACTATTTTTGACGTCCTGCCAGCGCACCGCTCCAGTGTGAAGCTTTCACATTGGAGTGACAGGAGAGGCGATTTACAGGCGCTATTTTTAGTGCTATAGTGCCTGTAAAGCGCCTCAGTGTGAAAGGGGTCTAATGCCCTGTACACACGGTCAGACATTCCGACCACAAAATCCATCCCCAAAAGAGGGGTTTTTTTTTGCCTTCCTCTGGATCAACTGTGGGTATAATATGGGGTTTATTGGATTGTACGATATATTTTATCTTTATTTATTATTTCTTTTTTTTTATGGTTGAACTGGATGGACTTTTGTCTTTTTTCGGCCTAGCTAACTATGTAACTATGTAACTATGTAAGTAGCTGTATTTGATGGGGCACAGTGGCAGCATTTGATGGCACAGTGGCAGCATTTTATATGGCACAGTGGGATCATTTGATATGGCACAGTGGCTGCATTTGATGGGCACAGTGGCTGTGTTTGATGGTACAGTGGCGGCAATTGATGGGCACAGTGGCTGCGTTGGATGGCACAGTGGTGGCAATTGATGGGGTTTTCTTTCAGAATTTTTTAGTTTGCGCCCCCCCCCCTACCAAAACAAAAATTGGAGCACCAGCTGCCACTGCACAGGATCCATGCCTTCCTTACTGACAAAATGGTAATCTGCCTTTTTTACATAGACAGACTGCTGTTCCGCCTGCGTACCTAACGATCAGTGGGTGCCGGCGTACATCGAGGAGCACAGTGGGAGTGAGTCACCAGTGGCGCACATAGGATCATGTATATATACGGGATCCTGCGCAGCGTTAATGCCCTGTAGCAGTAAAATTGTTATGGGGTGGTGGGCAAGTGGTTAAAAGATGGGTACACCAAACACCTGTCTATCCCATCCCAGGCAGATGTACACGTAAGAATATGTATGAAGATCTGTGCACCTGCCAGCCTTTAATTGAATTCAACAGGCAACTGCATGGAACACCTCTCCATTCCAGGGAACATAAACATGGCCACAAAATTCTATATTTGTGCAGCTGCATGAATATGCTGTGTAATACAGCCCCACATAGCAATACAAATGTAAGGGGGATGTAATCCTGCAATACTCTATTTACAATGAAGGAAACATTATTGATATAGGGGTACTAGGTAATACACTAATTATGGTGTAGCAAAGCTCTGTCCATATGTTGAAGCATATATGTAGTAGCTCTGGGCTTCAGTTTGAAGGAGATGTGAATGGAAGGTTTCATTGTCTCATAAAAATAGATAGTCAATAAAATTATTGATTCACAATGTTAGCTCTGATTTCATTTCATTTTATTATACCAGTAATTCATGGAATTCCTGTGTGCTGTAAATTCCAAAAGTGTATTCTGCTTTAAAAATATATTATATTCACTCTGATAGATAGAAATATATAGTGTAGATTCTCATACACAGCACTATCAGTGACTTCTCCCACGTTACAGTCACTGAAGGACTGTTATCTCTGCTGGATTCCTCTGAAGAATGGAACAGGTTGAAGAGGAGGAGGGAGAAGGGAGGGGGAGCAGCTAAACTCTGTGAAGTCTTGGGAATGAGCAGAGATCAGAGAGCCGATATCAATCAAGCAAAATTACAGGAAAGTGGGTGGATCCAGACTCCAGAGCCAGACCATTGTCAGTATTACCTTGTATAAAAGTCTGTAGATCTTCCCACAGGTATTTAGCTTGAGTTTAACAGAATGGGGGCACTTCTGAGAGAGCTAGAAAGATTTATAGATAGCAGCTCACATATGTAGCACTAACTAACTAACTAGCTGCTGATTTTATTTGAGCTTACTGTTACCTCACCTGCTTGTAGCTTCGTCTTGGGGATCCCGTGGAAAGTAGCCCAAAGAATGTTGAAACTGACACTGAATCCTCTTTTGGGTTATTTATTTAGAATAAAGACAAAGTCTCTCAATAAAGGGTAGAGGGGTAGGGGTCAGTTCAGGCACCTGGTACTGCGGGTTTAGGAACTCTTTCTTTAGATCGATGAGGTAATGGTTCCACTCATTAGATTCAGCCACCAGTGGATAAGCCCCTCTCACTGTACCTCGCAGCCGGTGGGGTATTTGACATAGTCTCTGCCACAGACGTGTGAATTTGAACTTAAGCGTCACTGAGAAATTGAAGAATACTTCCATACAATACCAGTCTCTTTCAGCCGAACCGGCGGTACTGTAGGTATAATGATCCGGGTTGCGTCCTTCAACTAAGTCGCCAGGCTCCTCCAGAGAAACCAGCCTTGCGCACGGTCTTCTCCCGAAAGAGTCCTCCCCTGGATCCTCCAGTTGCTGGGCCTCTCCCTTCAGATGAGACGTCACCGGACCATCCCTGGATCAATAGGCTCCAAGATCCACTTGGGCCTATCCTCTCAGCTGTGTGGCCTCAGGCCAGCCGGCTCTGAGACACAGGATACATAGCTCCACACCCCAGGCCAGGAGGGATTAGCCTGAAGCCCAACTGTGGCTTCAGGCAACTTAATTTTGAAAAAACAATAGCGCCTGCTCATCAGGAGCCAGCGCTACATACTCCCCCCTCCCATTTAGATGATGTCCTCATCGCCTGGGAAGGAAAAAACAAAAAAGACTTTCAGTCCTGAAAGTTTGGTACCTGAACTCGAAATTTAAATGAGGGATGGAAAGAAAGGGTAAAATAAACATACAGTTTGACATAGAACCAGTTACATCACACACAACTCCCAACATCTGACTATCTAAACCACCCACTCTCCAGTGACTTGACATACGATCTCAGTGATTCCTGAAACAAAACACACAGAAACAGGAAAAACAACACACATTAAGTGTACAATTATAGGAGGCAAAGTCCCATTTCCAGCCGAAATTAAGACTTTCTCTCCGGTGTATTTGGCTATGTGTCTAAGTGCGACTGTCCAATTTTTTGTGCAAACTCTCACCATCTAGTGGCAAAAGTGATGAAATACAAGTCCCTTATTACAAGTGCTGTGGCCGGGAGATGACCTTGACACAGAGCTTTTCTCTGATAAACCTGACACTATCTAACTAGCCCCATAGTCCTTATATTTTTCAAAAAAATTTTCAAGAAGAAAAAAACTGTCACTGTGATCCCTTTACCAATAAAATCGGGAGTCTGGCAAAGTTAGCGATTTCCCTTTAGCGTCTACAGTGGTTATAAAGTAAATCACGTCGTCTTTTCCCGGCCAGCAAATGACAACTTTGTCTGAATATATGTGTGTACCGAAGCTCCAATGCTGAAGACACCCGGTGAAACGTTCATACATGCTGTGAGAACATCCTGGTTTCCTAAAGGGCTTTGGTACCTTCAAGTAGTCCCACACATCACTGGCATACCAATGCTCCCTGTTTTGCTCAATTTCTTGCATCACCTCTCTAGGAACATGTGGGAAACTCTAATCCGCATTCCGTAGCCACCCGCTTGTTCAGCAGCCGCTGATACCGTGCGAGTCTGGGCAGGGCTCGGGCACTTCCATCCCCGGGAGGTACACAAGAGTTCGTTGACTTCTGCACCATGGCATAAAAAGGCAGTCTCTTGGGTCCAGACAAACTGTTATTTTGGGGCACAGTCTAATATATGGTTGTAGGGGTTCCCGTCCAAGGCGATGCACTCCCCGAATTGAAGGCTAGCCAGCCGGGCACATTGCATGTTGCAGCCACATCATCTGCATTTGCCCACAAACATTTTCTGGGACATAGTCTCGAACAAGTCATCATCCCCTGATAAGTCAGACAGGGAATCTATTTCTGAGTCCTGCAACTCTTCTTCAAATATCTACATACAGTCCCACTAATTACAGTTCCCCCAGAGTTCTCACCCATATCTGCCATGGATTCCTTGGGAGCGATCACTTTCCCCCGATCCGATCCAGGCAAGTTCGGAGGTAGGCCTCGACCGCAGCCACAGGAGGCTTTCACATAGCCCACCTTATTGTGAGCAGGTGTAGGGAATTTAGTGGTAGTGGAAGAAGCAGTGTTCGTGATGTCCGGAGTGGCTCCTCCGGTGATAGTAACAGCACCATCTCCCTCGGGAACACTGGCTGTAGTAGTCGGTCTCGAAGATGCAGGCCTCGCCACAGGAGTAAACGTATCGGACTCCTCGGTGGCAATACTCGTGGCCCAATCCATCCGGTAGGCATGAGGTGGCACAGTGGGTTGCTCCACTGCGAATAGGTACTCCCCGCAGTGTAGGCACCGTACAAACAGCCGGAGGTTTGCGACCAGTCCCTCACACTTGCCCAAGGCCTCGACATCCCCTGTGGTGTACAGTACAAAACGCCCCTGTGGTCTCCAAAACCCTTTACCATGTAAATTCCACACAGACAGTTTCCTTTAGTTGCGAGAGGTAACGGCAAATCCCGGACGAGCACCCACATGTAGCACTAACCCCCGAAGGAGGTGCTGATTTTATTTGGGCTTACCGTTACCTCACCTGCTTGTAGTTTCATCTTGGGGATCCCGTGGAATGTGGCCCAAAGAATGTTGAAACTGACACTGAATCCTCTTTTGAGTTATTTATTTAGAATAAAGACAAAGTCTCTCAATAAAGGGTAGAGGGGTAGGGGTGAGTTCAGGCACCTGCGGGTTTAAGATCTCTTTCTTTAGATCGATGAGGTAATGGTTCCACCCCTCTCACTGTACCTAGCAGCCGGTGGGGTATTTGAAATAGTCTCTGCCACAGACGTGTGAATTTAAACTTAAGCGTCACTGAGAAATTGAAGAACACTTCCATACAATACCAGTCTCTTTCAGCTGAACCGGCGGTACTGTAGGTATAATGATCCGGGTTGCGTTCTTCAACTAAGTCTCCAGGCTCCTCCAGAGAAACCATCCCTGCGCACGGTCTTCTCCCAAAAGAGTCTTCCCCTGGATCCTCCAGTTGCTGGTCCTCTCCCTTCAGATGAAATGGCAGTTGACCATCCCTGGATCAATAGGCTCCAAGATCCGCTTGGGCCTATCCTCTCAGCTGCGCGGCCTCAGGCCAGCTGGCTCTGAGACACAGGATACATAGCTCCGCACCCCAGGCCAGGAGGGCCATGGGACTGGGTCAGGAGGACCACCAGAACCAAAAAGACAGAAAATA
Source organism: Lithobates sylvaticus (assembly GCA_028564925.1). Taxonomy (NCBI): domain Eukaryota; kingdom Metazoa; phylum Chordata; class Amphibia; order Anura; family Ranidae; genus Lithobates; species Lithobates sylvaticus. Next base: position 473,144,745 of record CM053029.1, read on the forward strand.
ATCCCCCGCCAACATGGCGTTGGTACCTTAAATACCACCCCCCAGAATTCACAGCAGGAAAACACTCCCACTGGGCTTGTTCTGAGAAATAAGTGGCATTCAATGCATCCAGCTAGACTGCGTTTCTACTCTTGCCAGCAGTGACAAGGACACCTACGGTCAAGGAGAACCCAGTGCAACCCAGCTGAACTGGTACAGAAACCAGTAATTTAGAGAAATTAGCCTGAAGCCCAACTGTGGCTTCAGGCAACTTAATTTTGAAAAAACAATAGTGCCTGCTTGTCAGGAGCCAGCACTACACATAGGATAGATGTAAGCAAAAAAAAAAAAAAACCCATACTTCTCTTAAATGGATTTGCATTCAGGTCACTGGAATCTGAAGTCTGGTGACTAGTGGGGTTGTTAAACATCCCTTTGTTCATTCAGGGCATAGTAGCAGGTTTACTTTATAGCCCACCACCTCTATTAGAGATACGCACTTTCCATGTTCTCCCCTGCTGTTCCATTCATCAGCCGGATCTCTGTGAAGTACCTGGGCTCTGGGGTTGGGAAGCCTTACAAAAGGCTAGAAGAAAAAAAGAGGAAGCAAACTGAAAATTGCTACAAAGAGGGGAAAGCACTAAGAAGAATCTAGTGTTCTAGAGTAATGGAGGTGGTACCACTATGGGTAACTGTAGTCTGAAAGAATCAGGGACCTCACAAGAACATGAAGAACCACAATCAACCACCAAAAAGGAAAAAAAAACTACAGGTGAAATAATTTTAGACCAACAGTTAAGTGGTCAACAACAGAAATTATAACTAAAGCCTGAGATACCTAATCCTTTACCTCCCAGGGAAAAGAAAGTTAGACAGACAAGGAAAGTCCTGAACACAAATAGGTAGAGGATCAAACACGTTTTAAGGAAAGAGCAAGCAGACCAACATACTTATATAACAGGGAAAACTAAGTGGGAACATTTAGTATTAAATAAAACATACAGGGACCTCAGGATGGGGGGGGGGGGGGCAGAAAAGGATCCTTTTTTTCTCCCTGAATATATATATATATATATATATATATATATATATATATATGTAGATATAGATATCTATCTATATCTATATATATTCAGGGAGAAAAAAGGGATCAGTTTTCCATTAAGTAGGTCTAATAAAGATCTGCTGACTTATTGTTTCCCACCTAGGGAGGCTAGGTAAAGTGGTATATCTTGACCTTCTAGGTACAGAATCAACAAGCTGGATATTTCCTTATAAAAAATTAATAAATAAAAAATTGCATTTGGAAAATAACCTTCACTATATAATGAGGAAAAGATCTTGTTCAGGAACCCAGGGAGAAGAGTTCATGTCCAAATAGTTTGCATACTATGAAACTGCTAATGCTATTCAGTGAGTAGACCTTGGCAGTGTCAGGTGAAGAATTCAATATCCTTAGGAAAGAAGTCTAATGAACTGTAGTGAGATTCAGCCTAAAAAGATGGACTAATGTAGAGATTCTCCTCTGACTCAGGAAAATAGCTGTGTTAGAATCAGACCCAGGGATATGAGAAATTGATACATCTAGTAGAAAAAACATCTCTAATATAAAGTAAAAGGGTATGTTTCCACCCAGAAAGGGCAATATAATGGAATTCTTATTCAGGAAAAACAGGTGAAAGAAGATGTCAAATAACCATGAAGGTCTTTTTGAGAGAGACAGGCCCTAGAAGAGTTAGGCACCACAAGGAGTGCAATGACAGTGATGTCAGGGATATCAAGGAAGGCATAGTAAAAAAGGGGGATTATACCCAAATATAGGCTCCAGACAACCTAGGAGAACAAAAGTTCCATGGGAGATAAGTATAAATAATTCTGGATTATGTACACAAGGGTACAGAAAATAAAGAAAAACGTGAATGAACAGATACCTGGTTAAAGAGTCCAGAGTAGAAGCTGCAGGTGGAACCTGAGCATTCAAAATAAAAATAAAAATATCAAAGAGACTCAATATAATAAGGAAAATAAAACCCCACTGGTAAATGGTTGTGATATGCGCTCACTCACCCGTCCGCTAAGCTGCCTGCCTGCCGAACCTCCCTCTCACTCACCCGTGCGCTGAGCTCCCCACCCACTCACTTACCCACAACTAATTTCTGGGGGGGGGGGGCAATTGCCCCTTTGCCCCCTCTGGATCCGTCCCTGTAAAGACATATATGAGTGAGTTTTGGGTGGAGGAATTTGACTGGCCTGCCCAGAGTCATGATCTCAACCCTATAGAACACCTTTGGGATGAATTAGGGTGGAGAAAACAAGCCAGGCCTCCTTGCCCACATCAGTGTCTGACCTCACAAATGCGCCTCTGAAATAATGGTGAAATGTTCCCACACCTCTAACCAATGTGGACAGCCTTCCCAGAAGAGTTGAAGTGGTTATTGCTACAAAGGGTGACGGACTAAGACTGGAATGCCGTTAAGATTCATGTGCGTGTAAAGGCAGGTGTCTCAATACTTTTGGCAATATAGTGTGTGTGTATATATATATATATATATATATATATATATATATATATATATATATATATATATATATATATATATAGATAGATAGATATATAGATGTTATGTGTGTTTTTGGATGATTGAATTCTACAGTGCTGTATTTAACAGTGATATCACTTTAATTGATTTAATTATATCAGAGGTAGTACTTGAAAATTAGGAGAGCATTCCTTGGCTAACTGATTTAAAACACATGTGCAGCATCTGAAGGAAACACAGTGGGAAGCATTCGACATTTCCAGAGGTAAAATTTACATAGGAAATTGTGAGAGACTGGGATAAACCTAAGGTTGTACCACTGTTTTAGGATAGCACTCAGCGACTTACAAGCCAGTACACACCAGCATTGAAGAGCCACATGCTGAGCTCATTGCACAGATATTACTTACCAACATATCTGTGTCACATTCTAAGGTATGCTTACACAGGGAGACACTAGACTAGAGATTGCACCAGTGCTCTAAAAATAGGCAGCACTCTGTTGCTTACGGACATAGTACCACAGGTTCAGAAAGCACCGTAATGTAGAGCCCAGTGCCCAAAGCACACATTCCAGAACATCTTTGCCTAGTCCATGGGCTTACCCACAGATAAAGTCTTCAGAAACTGGGTCTCATCAGAGGTTGCACCATGGCTCTCAACCTGGAAAGTGTATTGTGGCTAACTTACATAAACTAATACAAGGTTCAGAAAGCACCACAAACAGAGCCCAGTGTCCAAAGGTCACAATCCAGGCTAGACCCACAATTTATATTCCAGGGGGTCCAAGTACAGCCTACAAAGCAATGCTAAAGATTACCCGATCTGGATAACTATAGTAGCTCAAGCAGAACCATGGAGTTCTTGACTGAACATAAAATACATTGGTGGAGAAGAAGCAAAATAAATGAGGGAAACATTTTTCCTCAGCAGAGCTGAAAAGAAAGAATCCAAAACTAGGACATTAGCAAAAAACTGAGGCTGGGTGGTTAAGGGTGAAATTATATGAGGCAGTTTTTTTTTCTGTTTGCCAGTGTCCACCTTCTGAAGGCAGCTACATATAACCATATGTCCAGGAATTACTACAACCCTGCCTCCCTCAATTGACAATAGAAGTCCACTTTGCCTACCTTCATTTCAACCTCCTTTATCCCTGCATTCCCCATTTTCAATAAATGGAGAAAGGTGGGATGATGTCATCTTAAATGGACATCTCTGTGAATTTTCTACAAAGTGCATTTTGTTCATTTGTTTTACAGAGTGAAGGAGAAATATTCAAGAATGTAGAATCTCCATGGTGCAGATGTACTAAAAACACATACAAATGTACAATATGTAAATGTTTGAACTGATCACTTTGCTTGCAATATTTAACTGTGATTGATAAATGTTAGATTTAAAGTTACTTACCAGCTCTCCTTTACTTCCTTTGTAGCCTGGAGTTCCAAACATTGTCATTGGGTCACCCTAAATAAACAGAGACACACGAGTTAGTATGCCATTAAGGATGTTGCCTCACTCATGTAATTATCTGTCTTTCTCTCTCTCTCTCTCTCTCTCTCTCTCTCTCTCTCTCTCTCTCTCTCTCTCTCTCTCTCTCTCTCTCTCTCTCTCTCTCTCACAAAGCATTATACAAATAAATTATATTATGTTTTGAGTATATATAATTCAGTTAAAGATAGCAGTTTTCAACAGTATTCACAATTATTTTCGTGAATAACTCCAGGACTGTGTAGTATATTGGAATTAATAAGCTGGACTTAAATGCAATGCTATGTTCAACAGTAAACAAATGAGAGTATCAATATCTATACTTACATCTATGCTGCCATCAGAAATGTTGTGGTTCTTAAACCCTTGACATCAGGGCCAGGGCAAGGGGTGGGCAGGAGGACTAGTTGCCTTGGGCACAATGGTTTTACTGTAGTGATGGAGGAGCCTTCCTTCTGTTACAATGCTGACAGAAGTAGTGACAGCAGCATCACTACTCCTGTCAGCACAATGCTAGGAGTGGCGAGGAGAGGTAAAGAGACCCTGCAGAAGGTGCCTGCTGTGTTCTCTCTTCCCCTCCTCCATCCTGTAAGTTCAGAACTTCTGTATTCAGAAGCTGGTAGTGGTGTTCACAGGGATATAGGACCTGCACTATCATGAAGGAGGAGAACACATGCACAGCCAGGAGGAGGTGGGGCTGTGCTCTTTCTCCCTTCTGCTCCTCCCTCCCATCAGTGCAGTGATCCTGTACATACAGCTGCTGGCTTCTGCATACAGATACGCTGACAGCTTTTTGGGTTTGTTTACCTGGACCTACCCGCATATTTCTTCTGTTATCCTACACCCCCCCAGCCAACTCCTCCTCATACTGGCAGCAGAAATTACAGGTTGGGGGCTGGTAAGCAAACCCTGAAAAATTCTGATCTATCAATGCAACTGTTTATAGAAGCCAGCAGCACTGTACCCAGTATAGGGCCGATCTTAGGGTCACAGTAACCTGGGTGCAGAAATATTTCTAGCGCCCCCCACGTGGGCGTGGTCATCTTATTAACTCCTCCCCCTTACACATTTTTCTATGGCAACGTCTACACCTCTCATACATGTGGCTTTTTAGAGCTGTTTTATATTTATACATGGCTGGGAGGCGAAGGACAATCCATGGGTCCCCTTTTTTGGCAACAAACAGCAGCATCACTTGGCTCATTAACCACTTTAGCCACGGAAGGTTTCACCCCCTTCATGACCAAGTCATTTTTTGCGATACGGCACTGCATTGCTTTAACTGACAATTGCGCGTTCATGCAATGCTGTACCCAAACAAAATGTATGTCCTTTTTTTTCCACAAATAGAGCTTTCTTTTTGTGGTATTTGATCACCTCTGTGGTTTTTATTTTTTGCACTAAAAACAGAAAAAGTCCAACAATTTTGAAAAATATATATATATTTTTTAACTTTCTGCTATTAAACATATCCAATAAATATTTTTAAAAAAAAATCAAATTTTTTCATCAATTTAAAGAGGAAGTAAACTCAGAAGAAATACTCCCAGTAATCATATGGCCGCTATGTATAGCATTTATAAACTCACCAGGATAATAATTCACGTTCTAGGATCTTTCTTACTGTTTCTGCAGCTTGGTTTCTTTTTTATCTGTTCCTGCCTAATCCGGTACCATGTTTGTGATTGCCTTCCAAATCCAAAGCCAGAATCTCGGGCATGCTCAGTAAAGATTAACCAAGCCTCGTTCTAGTGTACTGTTACCATGACAATGGCCCAGAATGTCCTTGTTCACGCCCCTTGTGACGTAACTGGTCATATGGGGTGTTTCAAGAACATCGGGATCTCGTGGGATTGTGATGCCGTGGAGCTCAGCTATCAGAGGCATGGCACATAGATGCATAGACTGACGTCTTGCTCAGTGTGCTGTAAATGAGGGACAAAATGCGCATGTGCGAGTGACGTCACTGAAACAGATATCGGCGATATCTCCTAAACAGTGCAGTTTAAAAAAAATTTAAAGCCACCTACAAGTAAGTGATTGCAAAATGCTTTACATGCGGTAAAGTTGGGCTGGGGAGTTTACAACCACTTTAACCAATATGTATTCTGCTACATGTTTTTGGTAAAAGAAAATCCCAAGCAGCGTATATTGATTGGTTTGTGCAAAAGTTATCGCGTCTACAAACTATGGGATATTTTTATTCATTTTTATTTTTACTAGTAATGGAGGTGATCAGCGATTTTTAGCAGGGCTGCGACATTGTGGCCGACAAATCAAACACTAAGGCACACTTTTTGGGGACCAGTGACATTAATACAGTGATCATTGCTAAACAAAATGCACTCTCACTTACAAAGGACACTGGCAGGAAAGGGGTTAACATCAGGAGCGATCAAAGGGTCAAGTGTGCTCCTAGGAAGTGCTTTCTAACAGTGTGGGGGATGGCTTAATTAGAGGAAGAGATACGTCTGTGTTCCCGCTTAACAGAAACACAAGATCTCTATCTTCCTCTCTGACAGAACAGCGGTCTGCCTTGTTTACATGGGCAGACAGCCATTCTGCCTCTACTGTCAATGATCGGCGGGCCCAGTCACAGCCGGAGCCAGTTGCCGGAGGTGCGCGCGAGTGCATCAGACCTGGAAGAAGCCACAACATATAGGTACATTGTTTCGCGCAGCCAGGCCGGCCTGCCACAGTAAATGTGCAGTGGGCGTTCCGGAACTGGTTAATAATAACAATTAGCTCCATGAGAAGGAAAAGAGAATACTTCATAGTGTAAAACCTTTTTTTTTTTTCTATTAAAAAGAAACATTCATCAAACAATTACATTATCTCTGTCCTCTCGCCTCGTGGAGTGACCCTCCGCTCCTCCGCAGCCTCTCGTCTGTTCCCTCCTGTGGGCAGGCTGGGGAGTGTCTCTGCCCCCAGGGATTGCTATGGGGCCACTGGCGATAGGAACTTAATGTCCCATAATGTTTTGCAAATGCTGGAGTCCTGGCTGGTGATGGGCTCCCTCCCCCTGCCAATGAAGAAGCAGGTGAGGGAACAAAGTGGGCGGCTGGGCTCTGAGAGTGGTGCTCACACACATGGCAGTGTGAGGAGGAGAGGGAGGGGGAAATCCCTGCAGGAGCTGACAGGCTCGCTCTCACAGTAGATTAGTGTGATCGCAACCGGCGAGAAAGCTATTGATATAAATGTGTAAAGATGAAGTGAGGACAATAGTGACTGACCACTGCACTCACTTCAGAGATCAGAACAATGAATGGATTTGCTCAGTGCCGATCCTGACCTCCCTGGGGCCCTAAGCAAAATTCTGCTGAGGGGCCCTCTACCTGACCCGTGATGCCGTGAGCTATGTAAATCATTTGCCATTGCCACACAGTCACACCTGACACTTCAGCGCTCCCAATACAATCCTCCCTCCTTTAAACAAAACAGTCAAAGAATAAGTACAACAATATAGAACAGACATTATATATTTATCTTTACATATCTGAGTGTGGATCCCCCCCTTACATCAGGATCCCCAGAGAGCCACCCCTTACATCAGGGTCCCCAGAGAGCCACCCCTTACACCAGGGTCCCCAGAGAGCCCCCCCCTTACACCAGGGTCCCCAGAGAGCCCTCCCCTTACACCAGGGTCCCCAGAGAGCCCCCCCCTTACACCAGGGTCCCCAGAGAGCCCCCCCTTACACCAGGGTCCCCAGAGAGCCCTCCCCCTTACACCAGGGTCCCCAGAGAGCCCTCCCCTTACACCAGGGTCCCCAGAGAGCCTCCCCTTACACCAGGGTCCCCAGAGAGCCTCCCCTTACACCAGGGTCCCCAGAGAGCACCCCCCTTACACCAGGGTCCCCAGAGAGCACCCCCTTACATTAGGGTCCCCAGAAAGCACCCCCCTTACATTAGGGTCCCCAGAAAGCACCCCCCTTACATTAGGGTCCCCAGAAAGCACCCCCTTACATTAGGGTCCCCAGAGAGCACCCCCCTTACATTAGGGTCCCCAGAGAGCACCCCCCTTACATTAGGGTCCCCAGAGAGCACCACCCTTACATTAGGGTCCCCAGAGATCCCCCCTTACATTAGGGTCCCCAGAGAGCACCCCCTTACATTAGGGTCCCCAGAGAGCACCCCCCTTACATCAGGGTCCCCAGAGAGCATCCCTATAAAGCCCCTCCTTACATCGGGGTCCCCAGAGAGCCCCCCATACATCAGGGTCCCCAGAGAGCCTCCCTACTTGCATCAGGGTCTGCAGCATTGCCCTTTACATCAGAGTTCCCCCTTGCACTGTAAGGTGGAATCCTGCATACTATGATGTAAAGGGGAACTCTGGGAATGTGGGGAGGACTCTGGTGACCAGCGAAAGAAACCACTAAGATAAGGGGGTTTACTGATATAAGGGGGAAACCTTTATATCAGTGCCCCCTTACAATATTGTATTGACCCCCCCTAGACTGGCCTGGCGGTGCTGTCACTGACCTCCTCTCAGGTGCATCATGCAGGGCTCAGTCAGTCGGCTCCAGCTTGGTGGCTCTGGTTTTATCCCATAGTTTCCTCTCCACAGTCCATACATGTCTGACTTCTCCCATGACCCCCATCCTGGCTGCGCTCCCTCTCTTGACTCAGGGGAGGTTAGAGGCTGCGGATGGGACAGGGGAGGTCAGAGGCTGCGGATGGGACAGGGGAGGTCAGAGGCTGTGGGGGGAGGGCAACAGGAGAGGTCAGAGGCTGTGGGGTGAGGGCAACAGGAGAGGTCAGAGGCTGTGGGGGGAGGGCAACAGGAGAGGTCAGAGGCTGTGGGGGGGAGGGCAACAGGAGAGGTCAGAGGCTGCGGGGGGCAACAGGAGAGGTCAGAGGCTGCGAAGGGGGGCGACAGGTCAGAGGCTGCGAAGGGGGGGGGACAGGAGGTCAGAGGCTGCGAAGAGGGGGGGCAGGAGGTCAGAGGCTGCAGGGGGGGGGGACAGGAGGTCAGAGGCTGCGAAGGGGGGGCAGGAGGTCAGAGGCTGCGAAGGGGGGGGACAGGAGGTCAGAGGCTGCAGGCGGGACAGGAGGTCAGAGGCTGCAAGGGGGGGACAGGAGGTCAGAGGCTGCAAGGGGGGGACAGGAGGTCAGAGGCTGCAAGGGGGGGACAGGAGGTCAGATGCTGCAAGGGGGGGGCAGGAGGTCAGAGGCTGCAAGGGGGGGGACAGGAGGTCCGAGCCTGCGAAGGGGGGGGGGACTGGAGGTCCGAGGCTGCGAAGGGGGGGGACAGGAGGTCCGAGGCTGCGAAGGGGGGGGACAGGAGGTCCGAGGCTGCGAAGGGGGGGGACAGGAGGTCCGAGGCTGCGAAGGGGGGGGACAGGAGGTCCGAGGCTGCGAAGGGGGGGACAGGAGGTCCGAGGCTGCGAAGGGGGGGGACAGGAGGTCAGAGGCTGCGAAGGGGGGACAGGAGGTCAGAGGCTGCGAATAGGGGGGGCAGGAGGTCAGAGGCTGCGAATAGGGGGGGGCAGGAGGTCAGAGGCTGCGAGGGGGGGACAGGAGGTCTGAGGCTGCGAGGGGGGGACAGGAGGTCTGAGGCTGCGAGGGGGGGGGAAGGAGGTCCGAGGCTGCGAGGGGGGGAGCAGGAGGTCAGAGGCTGCAGGGGGGGGACAGGAGAGGTCAGAGGCTGCAGGGGGGGGACAGGAGGTCAGAGGCTGCGTGGGGGGGGCAGGAGGTCCGAGGCTGCAGGGGGGGACAGGAGGTCAGAGGCTGCGAAGGGGGGGGGGGGAGGTCAGAGGCTTTGAGGGGGAGGGGGCCCAGGAGGTCAGAGGCTGCAAATGGGGGGGGCAGGAGGTCAGAGGCTTTGAGGGGGGAGGGGGCCCAGGAGGTCAGAGGCTGCGGAGGGGACGTTTTATTTTGAAAAATGGCGCCACTCGGCGCCATCGTGTCACTGGTGTCGCTGCCGCCGCTGTGAGGGCAGCGGCGCCTGAAAAAAGGATGGCCGCGGGGCCGACATGCAACTGCGCATGCGCCAGTGCTGTTGCCGCTGCTCGGCAATTTTCGGAAAGGCGGGCGCATGCGCAGTTGCATGCCGTCCCCGCGGCCATCTCTTTTTCAGGCGCCACTGCCCTCACAGTGGCGGCAGCGGCCCCCGAGCAGAGCCGATCCGCCGCGGGGCCCTACGCAGCTTGCGTAGTCCGCGTATAGGGCGGATCGGCTCTTGCTAACAACCACAAATCCAATCATAAATGTAAAAACAATAAAACTATAAAGACAGGAACTTAAATAAACTTTTATGAGCTTTAGGGTACCTTCACACCAACGACTACATTAGAAAGCAGCAAGCAAGCAGTGCCAATGTACCAATTGCAGTGCATCACACTGCTCACACAATGACATCTTATTTAGTTCTATTGGCTGCAGCACGATGCGAGGCAGTAGATTGCCTAGCACTGCGCTAAAAAAAAGAGGGGATAAGGTATTTTACCTGATCTTGTGGTGGGTCTTTGTTGAAATAGCCACCCAACATAGTCCTACCACACTTGGTGCGCCACCTAACACAGACCTACCTCACAAATTGTTGCAAATAGCAAACTTTTCAAATTTAAAGAGACACAGCACAGCATGAACGGGGTGGCAGCTTGGCATCTTTGCCCTGGATGACCTTATCCTGGTACTGCTTGATATAATAATGTATTGTTGTTACTGTTAGACAGTAAGAACTGTTTAGATACCTAGTCTGTTACACTTTTTTTAATAAGTGCTTGATTAGGTTATGCCAAAAAACTAAATACAAAACAAATATTTTGGCCTTTTACCTTTTCTCCCTTGTAACCAGTCACTCCTCGATCACCCTAAAAAAAAAAATGTATACATAGTTAACATTCTATGCTAGAAATAAACCATACCATGCCACAGCCGTGACAGTGAGGTGCGGATAATGATTATATGTATTGAACATACTGCTTATATATATATATATATATATATATATATATATATATATATATATATATAAGAAACATTTTAGTGAACTACGCACCCTACTATTTAATACAGCATGAACATCATAAAGTGCAAAATAGAACAAAGTCATGAACGTCCACTAGATATCCCTAGCGGATTATTTACCATAAGTGCCATTTCACACAGGGGCAGGTTCAAAGTCCTCAGACTCTGAAGCTGCCCCATACAGCACGACTTTTGCAAAACGACTTTTGTATAGAAGTCAAAGCAAGCAGCTCCGAAGTTGCCCCAAAGTAGTACAGGAACTTTTTTCTAAGTCGGAGCAACTTGAGTCGCTCCTATTAGAACGGTTCCATTACAATGCATGGGAGGCGACATGTATATATGTATATAGATATATATATATTATATATATATATATATATACACACACAGTATCTCACAAAAGTGAGTACATCCCTCACATTTTTGTAGATATTTTATTATATCTTTTCATGTGACAACACTGAAGAAATTACACTTTGCTACAATGTAAAGTAGTGAGTGTACAGCTTGTATAACAGTGTAATTTGCTGTCCCCTCAAAATAATTCAACACACAGCCATTAATGTTTAAACCGCTGGCAACAAAAGTGAGTACACCCCTAAGTGAAAATGTCCAAATTGGGCCCAATTAGCCATTTTCTCTCCATGGTGTCATATGACTGATTAGTTTTACAAGGTCTCAGGTGTGAATGAGGAGCAGGTGTGTTAAATTTGGTGTTATCGCTCTCATTCTCTCATACTGGTCACTGGAAGTTCAACATAGTTACATAGTAGGTAAGGTTGAAAAAAGAAAAGTCCATCAAGTCCAACCTATGTGTGTGATTAAATGTCGGTATTGCATTGTATATCCCTGTATGTTGTGGTCGTTCAGGTGCTTAGCTAATAGTTTAGATAATTCCACATCCTTGCTGCTCTTACAGTAAAGAACCCTCTACGTAGTTTAAGGTTAAGCCTCTTTTCTTCTAATTTTAAACTCCCTTCTGCAAAAAAAGGTTTTATCCCTATTGTGGGGTCACCACCAGTACGGTATTTGTTAATTTAAATCATATCCTCTCTCAAGCGTCTCTTCTCCAGAGAGAATAAGTTCCGTGCTCCCAACTTTCCTCATAACTAATATCCTCCAGACCCTTTTATTAGCTTTGTGGCCTTTCTTTGTACTTGCTCCATTTCCGGTACATATTTCCTGAGGACTGGTGCCCAGAACTGGACAGCATACTCTAGGTGCGGCCGGAGCAGAGTTATGTAGAGCTGGAGAATTATCGTTTTATCTCTGGAGTTGATCCCCTTTTTAATGCATGCCAATATTCTGTTTGCTTTGTTAGCAGCAGCTTGGCATTGCATGCCATTACTGAGCCTATCATCTACTAGGACCCCCAGGTCCTTTTCCATCCTAGATTCCCCCAGAGGTTCTCCCACCAGTGTATAGATTGCATTCATATTTTTGCCACCCAAATGCATTGTTTTACATTTTTCTACATTAAACCTCATTTGCCATGTAGTTGCCCACCCCATTCATTTGTTCAGATCTTTTTGCAAGGCTTCCACATCCTGCGGAGAAGTTATTGCACTGCTTAGCTTAGTATCATCCGCAGTTACAGAGATTGAACTGTTTACCCCATCCTCTAGGTCATTCATGAACAAATTAAATAGGATTGGTCCCAGCACAGAACCCTGGGGAACCCCACTATCCACCCCTGACCATTCCGAGTACTCCCTATTTATCACTACCCTCTGAACTCACCCTTGTAGCCAGTTTTCAATCCATGTACTCACCCTATGGTCCATGCTAATGGACCTTATTTTGTACAGTAAAGGTTTATGGGGAACTGTGTCAAATGCTTTTGTAAAATCCAGATACACCACGTCTCTGGGCCTTCCTTTATGTAGATGGCAACTCACCTACTCATAGAAGGTTAATAGACTGGTTTGGCAAGAACGATTCTTTATGAATCCAAAAATACGTAGAAGTATACATATTGGCCTAAACTGAGGAAGAATTTTTTTTTTTTAATTTGCAGGATATTTATTATAGCAAAAGTAACAAATATAGTTTTCCTTTCAAAATTCTCGCTCTTTTTTTGTTTATAGCGCAAAAAATAAAAATCGCAGAGGTGATCAATTACCACCAAAAGAAAACTCTATTTGTGGGGAAAAAAAGGACATCAATTTTGAGACAAAGATAAACTTGTTTGGTTCAGATGGTGTCAAGTGTGTGTGGTGGCAACCAGGCGAGGAGTACAAAGAAAAGTGTGTCTTGCCTACAGTCAAGAATGGTTGTGGGAGTGTCATGGTCTGGGGCTGCATGAGTGCTGTCGAAACTGGGGAGTTCATTGAGGGAACCATGAATGCCAACATGTACTGTGACATACTGAAGCAGAGCATGATCCCCTCCCTTCGGAGACTGGGCCGCAGGGCAGTATTCCAACGTGATCATGACCCCAAACACACCTCCAAGACAACCATTGCCTTGTTAAAGAACCTGAGGGTAAAGGTGATGGACTGGCCAAGCATGTCTCCAGACCTAAACCCTATTGAGCATCTGTGGGGCACCCTCAAACGCAAGGTGGAGGAGTGCAAGGTCTCTAACAGCCACAAGCTCTGTGATGTTGTCATGGAGGAGTGGAAAAAGAATCCAGTGGCAACCTGTGAAGCTCTGATGAACTCCATGCCCAAGAGGGTTAAGGCATTGCTGGGAAATAATGGTGGTCACACAAAATATTGACACTTTGGGCCCAATTTGGACATTTTTACTTAGGGGTGTACTCACTTTTGTTGCAAGCAGTTTAGACATTAATGGCTGTGTGTTGAGTTATTTTGAGGGGACAGTAAATTTACACTGTTTTACAAGCTGTACACTCACTACTTTACATTGTAGCAAAGTGTCATTTCTTCAGTGTTGTCACATGAAAAGATATAATAAAATATTTACAAAAATGTGAGGGGTGTACTCACTTTTGTGAGATACTGTATATACATATTATATATACACACACACACACACATTCACAGCAACAGCTTATTGGACACTAACAGTAACTAAGAGAGGTGTGAAAATGGCGACTGTGACAAACCCAGATGTTTGTAAATAAACTTCAAGTTTTAACATAAATGGATGATTTTTAAATAATAACTGGCCAATAATTCAAGAAAATTATATAGCACAGCTGAATGTTTTCAGTTGGTGGCTTTGGTATCACAGGCAGCTTTTGGGCAGTACATGTTCCACTAAATGTGACTCCAGACTTAGGAGATTGTAAATATATCAGTATGTATGATCCATCATTTCTTTATATGTATTTTATTAACCGCACACAGTTTTATATTGTTCTACATGCATCTGTACAATTAAAACAAAAAACTAAACATGTCTGTGGCAACCATATTAGAGGGATTTGAAAATGCAAGTGTTATCTGAATAAAGCTTTGCAAGTATAACATTTATCTATTCTTTTCTGTTCTGCCCTAATCTCTTCTCTAAATTGTAGAAAGGAAGAAACAGACACAGTTGCATCTTACAAAGTCATAGGATAATGCTTGATAATCCCCTTATGGTGGGTAATTGGGGACAACAAACCAAAGTGAAACCCAGTGTAAGCCTGCAATGAAATAAGTGAAATTCAAAAGCAGAGAAGCTCCAAAGTCTTATTCAGGTAACAAACTGGGGATAATTAGCATTAAAAAAGAATAGTACTTTTTAAATCTCCATTAACACTTTCCCTTCTTATCCAACAAACTGCCTTAATGCCTAGTACACATGGGCCAAATGTCGGGAGACATTGGCCGGCTCAATAAAAACCCATCAACATCCGGCCCGTGTGTATGTCAGCTGGTCCAACAGAAGCTGGCCATTTTGCTGGCTCTGTTGGACGAGCATGCTGGAAAACCAGCAGCCAACTGGCTCCCGATCAGAGCTCTCAGCCAATGGCGGGGGGCCATCCCCCTGTCAGAACACAACAGCTCAGCGGAGGAGATAACTGTACTAACGTCGGACTGTTAGTACATCAGCTCCAACCGGAGATGTCAGGTTTTTTTTTTAGGCTAGTTCACACTATTATTTTCTTTTATTCAACCAAACAGGGTGCAATGAAAAAAACTGACAGCTCCGGAGGAGCCGCTGTACTAACCATGCAATGTTAGTATGGCAATCTCCCCTGCTGTGCTATTGTGTTTTGACAGAGAGACGGCCTCCCGCCAGAACATTTCAGTCAGCCGATCGACAGACCTTTTTCGGTCATGCCCCATCAACAGAAGATGGTCGAACGGCTGGCTTCTGTCGGATCAGCTGCAGTACATGTGGGCCGAATGTCGGACGGTTTCTATTTCTGCCAGACATTCAGCCCCTTTGTACTAGGCTTTAAAGTGTTTTTCCACTTTGCAGTCACCTTTGAGAAAACCCTGCTATATGTTTGTTATGTATTTGCATTCACACTGCTTGCCTAAAAATGTTTTTATTAAATATTCCCTACATTTTAGATGTTTCTCAGGAGAAGATGTCATGACCAACTGCAAGGTTTTTTGAACAATGTCAGAGTCAGTCTGTCCTAAAGGCGGTCATACATAGAAATGTAATTAAAGTTTGGCTGGTTCAGCAGGGACCAGCCAAGATTCCAACCATGTATGGGCGGGCTGATAAATGGATCGATGTACAACCAGCCTGTCTGTTTTTTCTGCATGCGATTACTACCTGCGGCTATAGCCGCTAGCAGTAATCATTGTGTTCTGCCGGGTGGTAAGACTCTGTTGATGGGGGGATTTTCTTTCCTTCCAACCATGGTCACCATCTTTCAAATCCGTAAGTAAGCACTTACAACTAGTGCGAACACTCCGGATATAGTTCCCTCTAATGAGGCTTGGGACGCATTTGCGTTACATTGACTCTTTGAGGTAAGAGTGAGGCTTGCAGGGCATCAGATGTGGTGTGATTGAGGCATGGAACGCACACCCGGGCGCCATCTTTCCAAACCAGAAGTAAGCATTCACACATTGGCTCTCATTAGGGGGTCTTATTTTCTATAAACATGTGGAGGGCTGCAGTGGAGGGACACCCTAGACAACGTGCTTGGACACGAAACGCGTCGGGAGGTCTCCACTGCTGCCATTTGATTTTATGCGCTATTTTATCCTGCCAAATGTGAGTTTTCTTACTTTCATTAAATTATACATATTTTTTACCAAACAGAATTAGGCTATGTGGCCCTTTTTTGTTTTTCTCTTTTGATTATCCCCACATCTATGGATATCTGATTATTGTCCTATATGAGATACATCTATAAAGACACCTTCATTCTGATGAGAGCTGGCAGTTTCCATTTAGACATCTGATGGTTTCAGTGTCCATTTCTGAGTTGTGTTTACAACACAAGCTTGTTTGACTGACAGAACATATGTTCTTGTGTGTTCAAACTTTTCCGGTAAGCCTCCTGTGTTTGTGGTGGTGGTTCTCTTCACTTTAGCTATATTTCCTGGTTCACGGTTAGGATTTGTATTATGAAGCTTATCACAAGAAAAATCGATTTATTCACAAGAAAAATTGATTATTTTTTTACACGGAGTACATGAACTTTATTTGACATTCATTTGACATTCATTTGTCTGCTTTTTATTCTGGACATTCACTATATGTTTTTGTTCGCTTCATATATACAGGAATCTGTATTGTATTATATTCACGTGTTATTTGGGCGCATGCCCCTATTTTTGTATCACGTTAGAAACTAAGCGCTACACTATTTACCTTTCCAACCATGGTCAAAGGAAATAAAAACAAAAAATCTATGGGCTGCCTAATGCGGCTTTTCATCGGATTTTCCGACCGTGTGTATGCCCAACGGTCTTTTTCTGTCGGGAATTTCGGACGGACTTTGAATTGAGAACCTGTTCTCAATTTTTCCGACGGAAAACCTTTCTATCGGATTTTCCGATCGTGTGTATGCAATTCCGACACGCAAAATTCCGACGCATGCTCGGAAACAATTCGACGCATGCTTGGAAGCATTAAACTTCCCTTTTATAGTGCAGTCGAACGTGTTTTATGCCGCTGTGTTATTGACCGTCGGAATTTGGTGTGACCGTGTGTAGGCAACACAGCTTGAGCGGAATTCCGTCGGAATTCCGTCGGAAAAACCGACACAGTTTTTTCCGATGAGAATTCCGATCGTGTGTACGCGGCATAACTCTGTCCTCATTAACATACAATGCAAGAAGCCTAGTGTCTAAAAAAGTTAACCCTCTGTTAGGACATTCAGTGTTTAAATCTAATTACAACTGATAATTAAGATTGTATACAATAGATCCAGATTAATAAAATTAAGATCTGCCTGCACAATACAGACAGGGTTAATTATATGAAACACAGATTCCCAACCCCCTCATAAACAATGTAGGGTGTTTCCTTGTTAGAGGGTCCAGAACAGAACTTAAAAAAAAGATAAGTTATGGTTATGATGCAACAAACATAAAGTAGGTGTTATCCCAGTTTGACTGCAAAAGTGAAAAAGTGAAAATACAGTTTAAAAATTATTTAGATAAGCCTGTTTTAAAAGTATATGTATAGCCAAAACATCTTTTTGTATTTTGGATTTAGTAAAAAGGTGTTAAAACCCCTGTCAATTTTTTTGCTATCTGTGGGAGATTTGTCTTTGCTTCTTGTCTGTCACAACAGAAAATGAGAGGGAATCTCTATAAAGTGGAACTCCCCTCTTAAACAATTGTTACCATAGTAAGTGTCTATAACATTTTGGATTTTCCCTCACTTTCTGTGCTGGTGACAATGATCCCCAGGACAAAAAGAGAGGGGGAATATACCTAGCAGGGATACAGATAGCAATAAAAGCTTGACAAAGGGTCCAACGCCTCCCTACTCTATCCAAAACTGCTAAAATGTTTTGGCTATACGGATGCTTAAAGGGCTCACTCTCCTTGTGCGAAGTGTATAGCAAGTTTTAAATCTGATTTAAAAGTACAACATGTTTAACTCACTCTGCATTGGCAAAAATGTATAGTAATAACAAGTATTTAATACTGGCACAGCCAGACTTCCCCACCCAATCCTCAATAGAGGCAACCATAACCACATACAACCTGCATGTTTACCAAGATCCAAGACTTGTGTTGAATACTTACTCTTTCACCTTTCACACCTGGAAATCCCTTAGGGCTCTGTAAAAAACAAACATATATTTTACATATGAAGCACCAAGATTCTGTATTTAGAATGAACATTTAACTAATTGCCAATAGCTTAATGTCAAAGAAAAAAAAAATAACCAGTTTACAACATTTTCTAAAAAATAACGGTAAATAGAGCAAAACTGGACAGTATTAGTTCAGTGTTTAAAGTGGTAATAGGTCGATTTTTGCCGCGATTTCGCCGCTATTTCAAGGAATGCCGGTGTAAGTGGCATCAAAATTGGACCAAAGTAGTGCAGGGACTACTTTGAAGTCGGAACGACTTGAAGTCGTACTAATATGAATGGATGTCATTGGAAATCATGGGGAACGACTTGTCATGCTACTTTGCAGTCCCAAATCGTGGGACAAGTCATATATATGTGAAAGGGGCCTTAGTCTCAGAAACATAAGTGTAAAATTAACATTCTTACCAGACTCTCATGTGATGGCTGGGAATATTATTTATTTATTTCTCTGCTAGTAGTAAGCAGGGGATGGCAGTGCCAGTGTAGTAATGTAGGACACACATGCAGAGTCCGAATTACTCCACAACTGCAAAACACCTGCATCTGACCAGAGCTGGTGGAAAACCTGTATACAACTTAAACAGTTATTATACATTTAGAATTGATTACCTATTCCTCATACCGGAAGAGTCACACAGTCAACAGTAGAGAACATAAAATTGAACAGTCTTGCAAACACCTATCTAAGCACCATCAACTCTCTGGTAAAAGTGTCCACATTGTTGGCCCTAAACGAGTATATTCCCAACTCACTCAGTAGTGGTAGGGTTGCATCCATGACCTTTTTTGTAGTAATTTAGAATACTCCAAAATGTATCCTTCCCCTAGAACCAGATAACTGCTATAGGACTCCAATTATTTCATAGTTGTTTTAATACTCAAAATATTTGCCACGGTACTTTGACTGCAGATGGCACACACGGAAAGTGTCTCTACACTACTCATTCCAGTGGCTGACTTACGCCCTGTGATGCTGCTGGACAAGTCACCAGGGAATGAAATCCCCTCTCAGCTAACCTAACTGCTTTATGGTGTTTGACAGGCACTATGTTGGTAGCCAGCCTCATTGAAAATTGTCTAAGGCACAGTAATCTGTTTGTAGTGCAACATGTACCTACTCTTTTTCTTAGCACAGTCAGAATGCCCCACAAGGCAGAGAACCACTTCATACCACACTTACTACTGCAACTCCTGTCATCATTGCTCGGTTCCAACCACAATGGCCTTCGTCTTCCTAACTTAAGTCAGAGTGTATTTTTAAACTCAGTAGTATTAGGACCTATTACCACTTTAAACACTGAACTAATACTGTCCAGTTTTGCTCTATTTACCGTTATTTTTTTTAGAAAATTTTGTAAACTGGTTATGCTAAGACATTTGTACATCTCTACTTGTACTTTTTGTATAATTGGGGCTGCATCATTATATGCTGTAAAGTCTCTCACCTATTGGTCTTGTCACTTTTTTTCAAGTTACTTTCATTAACAAAATTCTTATGTTCCAATGAAAGTAACACTCTGATTACTACAGTCAGGTGAACAACCGCTGACTCCTACTCACACATCCAGTTACATATCCAGTTAATATAACTGATAATGAAGATTGCTTTATACATACAACATACTGCTCAACTGTAGGAGCTGCCTTCAAGGTAACAACAATCTAACATATAGAAAAGGCCAGGAAACAAAGGGTTAAACTGTCATTACTTTATATTAGCATCCATTATGCATTACAGATGGAAAAATCAGGTGTGAAGGGGTTAATTAGATAATAAATATGTAAACATGAATTGGACAAAAAGAGTTTCTGTGAAACAAGGCAGAAGTTGTTATGGAAACTGCAAACATTCACAATATGATGCGGATGGCCAAGAGGGGAAGGCTCTGTAATTGTACTATTCTTATGACATGTTATCCTAATGAGACTGGGCATTAATAATAAAAAAAATGTTCACAAATGAGATTAAGGTTCACAGTCTCAAGAAAAAAATGCCAGATGTGTGGGTAATTTAAAACAATCAATAAAGCCACCTATCATTTGAGGCCCAATGCTGACTTCATATCACTGGCTAGAATTAATAACAAAGGGCTATTTAAAGAACTAAAGCATGAAAACAATTTAAACCTATTTAAGAGAATTATATGCTCTCTGCCAAGCTTGAATGTGCACAGCCATGATATTCTATTAGGTAGGGAGTTCACAGAAGTATGTACTGTAACGCAACTGCATGTAGTCAGTTTTATCTGTGTTTTAGGGTCAATAAACTGTGAACTTTACTATAGAGTTAACATTCAATTAATTTCCCTTTCCTTTGGAAAATCACGTTGCTGCCATTCTCGTGTTATTGGACAAATATAATATGTAGCGCCAATAACCCTCTGCAGGGCGGCTATGGTTTTCTGGGCTTACCGATTACCTCCTCCTTGTAGCTCGTCGTTTTCGTCTAGGGGTTCCCAGGGTTAGTACCCAGTAATTGCAGAGACTGACACTCAAAGTCCTTTTGAGGATTTTTATTTGCAACAAACCGTTGAAATAGAACAGTCTCTCAGTTGGGAATAGAGGGCATGGGTAATAAAGCTCAGGCACTTTAGAACTGCTGACATTCAGATAAATGTCTCTCTAGATTATCCAGGGAGTAGCCACTCACAACTGGACACTTCACTGTTGGATAAACCCTTGTTTTGTAGATCTAGCAGCCAACAAGTGATTCAGACTTAGCAAAATCTCTGCCACAGACTTGGTTGTGAAACTTTAAGTGAACTTGTAAAAGTCTCTGCCACAGACGTGGTTGTAATCGAAGGATGGGTTAGTAACTTTTCCTATGGTACCTGTATCTTTCAGCCGATCCGGCGATACTGTAGAAAAAGCGGATTCAACTAGTGTCCATACAACTCATCTCCCAGGCTCTTACCGAGCAGCCAGCTTCGTGCGTGGCCCTCCTCTGAAGAGTCCCCCCCGGTCGCTTGTCGAGTTGCTGTGCCTAGCCAAACCTGAGAGGACACCGGGACACTTCAGAATCCTCCTTCAGTTACTGCGCCTCGAACTAGCCAGAAAAATTTCCCTTTAAGACCTATGGGCGGAAGTGATGTTTTGACGTCGCTTCTGCCCTGCAATGGTATGGAGACAGATGGGGGCCATCTTCCGCTCACTCGTCTCCATACTCAGGAAGGAGAAACATCCGATCGCTTATTGGAGCTGTTGGTAGTGGCGGAGGGCACCGGAGAGCAGCGGGAGGGGGGCCCTCTCCTGCCGCCGATAAAAGTGATCTTGCGGCAAATCAGCCGCATAGACCACTATTATCGGAAACCGGACCGCCCGCTGAAGAAGAGGATACCGGGGTTATGGCATAACAACAATATTCCTCTTCAAAGTGAGGACATATATCGGCGTGCGGCGGTCCGGAAGTGGTTAAGAGGATCTAAATGCTGGGAGGCAGGCTTTCAGATCCTGTGACTGCTGTGATTGGCTGGCACAGTGGTCACATGATCAGAAGTTCCTGATTGCAAATGTGCATTGCAAGCTGCCCGTGATATCTTAGTTACTCTGCTGGGAATGCACCGTGAGCATGCTCTCAACACAGAAAATCCGTTCTACATGGATGCATATATGTGGCCGCTCTGCGTTAAAAAGCCCACCTGCCCAGTGGCTGCATATACGGGTACAGCAGGCAGATAGAGGTCAGTGTTATCTTGTAAATAATAGTCCAAGGAGCAACACATTCAGAAAGCATTTGTAAATGTTTTCTCTAAACCCTTAATGCGCCTTTCATCAGTGGTTAGAGGCTGTAGCTTTAAACATGCTTCCAGCAGGCTTCAGCTAGCATTTAAACAGGTTGTGATGGTGGTTGAAGTTATTTTAATGCTTTGTAAATGTTTCCAAATGTGATATTCTTTGATTCTAAATGCTGGCCTGAAGAGTAACAAATATCTATGTGTATTGCAATATTAGATTGTAAGAGGTGGGGACAGATGTAAATTAATATATTCTTTAATTTACTATGGAATTTGCCAGGGCTATATGAATTATTTTTTCAACTAAGATGGCTATTTCTAGCAACACACTAACTTATTTTCAGGGGATTGCACGGTGCTGTGTACATATTGTCTCAGTATACCATGACAAAGCTGAGCTCAATATAATCTCCTAAATACAGCCTGTGATTGGACAGTGAAGAAACAGCAGTCGACTGATGCCTTTCACTGTCACTCTGTTCTCTCCTTCTGTCATCAGCTCTTCAACACACCTGATTGGCTTCCAGTGCTGATTTCCCTTCTCCCAGTCTGAGTTGTGCTGTGAAGGGAATAACAAGAGGCTGATGGCATGTGTAGCACCCTCTAGCCCACGAATGCAAGCTATCATTGCACACCAGTGGTGCCAACCAATGCCTCATCAGTGCCACCTAGCAGTGCTGCCTATCAGTGTCATCTACCAGTGCCCATCACTGTCCATCACTGCCACCTATCAGTGCCCATCAGTGCCAGCTATCAGTGCCACTTATTAATGCCTTTCAGTGCCACCTATCAATGCCCTTCAGTGCCACCCATCAGTGCCCATCAGTCCCACCCATCAGTGCCACCTATCAGTGCCCACCAGTGCCACCTCATCAGTGCCCACCAGTGCCACCTCATCAGTGCCGCCTATCAGTGCCCATCAGTGCTGCCTTATCAGCCTTATTTTTTTTTCAAAATTTTTGGTCTTTTAACAAAAAAAACCCAGAGGTGATCAAATACAACCAAAAGAAAGCTCTATTTGTGAGAAAAAAATTATAAAAATGTAATTTGGGTACAGCGTTGTATGACCGCGCAATTGTCGTTTAAACAGTGACAGTGCTGAAAGCTGAAAATTGGTCTGGGCAGGAGGAGGGTTTAAGTGCCCAGTAAGCAAGTGCTTAAAAAGACACCTAATTATGTTTTAAAGGAATATATAGCTGTATCAATTGGTTTTGTTATATCTGTCTGGAATTCAGCTTTAAATCTGAATCCAGAACATAAATAATACCTTTATAGCTCAATGTAATAAACAGCAGTAGGGAATGGATGTCTTCTGAAGAAGACAACATGTATATCATCACATAGTACTTGGCAGTTTAGAGATATGGAAACTGCCACTGATGATGACATGTTTTAAAGGTATATTCTTGCTGCCATCCCTATGCTTTCTCCACTTTTTGGTGGGACACCAACTTAGAATAAACATATTAGGTGTGGGGATCCAGGTCTGAGATAGTAGTGAGGGCAACATGTCAGCAAGTACCAGAGCTTACATCTTTAAAAAAACAAGCTACCATATTTCTATACTGACATGCTCCCTATAGGTTACAATCTGGATAGTAATACTAAATCACAGTTTAAGAAGAAGGATATACAAGGCTTTGCAAATAAGGCGTATCTAAGTCTACATATACCTAAACAGAAAACATTTCTACTTCATAAAAAAAATGTTTATTCCTTGAATGTCTGTCTGTGTTTGTGGGAGCCATGCCCACTGTTCATGACCATTCCTGACATCACTGGCAGACTATTATTTCAGTTTGCCATCAATTGTAGAATTTACATCTGGACAGAGTGGTGTATGCATAAACAGATTTATTTACAGCTATTGCTGCTGTAGTATGCTATTGTGACACAAGGGTGCTTGCTTGGTACAAATACTGTACATGAGGTAAATCTCTAAACAATATCTCCCCAAATACATTTTCATCAGAATTACAAGAAACTATACTTTACAAAAAAATAATTGGTTGTAAGTATTCAATAAATGATGTACAGTGGGGACAATAAATATTTGATCCCCTGCAGATTTTGTAAGTTTGCCCACTTACAAAGAAATGAAGGAAATTTTTATCATGGGTGTATTTTAAATGATAGAGATGGAATATCAACCAAAAATCCAGAAAAAACACAAACAATTGCTATAAATTAAAGTTGCAGTTCAGTCAATAAAATAAGTATTTGATCCCCAAGCAAAACATGACTTGGTACTTGGTGGAGAAACCCTTGTTGGCAAGCACAGATGTTTCTTGTAGTTAGTGACCAGGTTTGCACAAATCTCAGGAGGGATTTTGGTTCACTCTTTACAGATATTTTCTAAATCCTTAAGGTTTCTTGGCAGTCTCTTGGCAACTCGAAGTTTTAGCTCCTTCCATATATTTTCTGTAGGATTAAGGTCTGGAGACTGGCTAGGCCACTCCATAACCTTAATGTGCTTTTTCTTGAGCCATTCCTTTTCTTGCCTTGGCATTATGTTTTGGGTCATTGTCATGTTGGAAGACCCATCCACCTTCAGTGTTCTGGCTGAGGGAAGAAGGTTCTCATCCTAGATTTTACAATACATGGCCCCATCCATTGGCCCCTCAATGCGGCAAATTCGGCCTGTACCTTTAGCAGAAAAACAGCCCCGATGCATAATGTTTCCACCTCCGTGCTTGACTGTAGGGATGGTGTTCTTAAGGTTAGCATTTTTCTTCCTCCAAGCACGGCGAGTCGAGTTAATGCCAAAGAGATCAATTTTGGTCTCATCTGACCACAGCACTTTCTCCTAATCCTTCTCCGAATCATTTAGATGTTCATGAGGAGGGGGACTATCCCTACAGTCAAGCACAGAGGTGGAAACATTATGCTTTGGAGCTTTTTCTCTACTAAAGGTACAGACCGACTTTGCTGCATTGAGGGGCTAATGGATGGGGTCATGTATTGTAAAATTGTATTGTATGAGAACCCTCTTCCCTCAGCCAGAACACTGAAGATGGGTCATGGATGGGTCTTCCAGCATGACAATGACTCAAACATACCACCAAGGCAACAAAAGAGTCCAGTAGAAGCACATTAAGGTCATGGAGTGGCCTAGCCATTCTCCAGACCTTAATCCTATAGAAAATTTATGGAAGGAGCTCAAATTTGGAGTTGCCAAGTGACAGCCAAGAAACATTAAGGATTTAGAGAAGATCTGTGAAGAAGAGTGAACCACAATCCCTCCTGAGATGTGTGCAAACCTGGTAACCAACTACAAGAAACGTCTTACCTTTGTGCTTACCAACAAGGGTTTCTCCACCAAGTACCAAGTCGTGGGTATGAAATACTTATTTTACTTATTGAACTGCAGCTCAATTTATAACATTTGTATCATGTGTTTTTTTTTCTGTTTTTTTAGTTGATATTCTGTCTCTATCATTTCAAATTAACCTATTGTAAGAATTATAGACCCTTTGTTTCTTTGTAAGTGGGCAAACTTACAAAATCTGCAGGGGATCAAATAATTATTTTCCCCACTTTATATTTGTAAGCATCTCATGGGTTCATATAAACTGTCCAGGAAAATTAGGATACTTTCCCCATTTTTGCAAACTTACCATTATACCTGCTGGGCCATTCAATCCTGGAATTCCATTTTCCCCCTAGCAAAACAATTCAACATGGAAATTATGACACATGCTTTATAAATCTGTATATTGCCATGCTTTACATGGAGGTGGAAAAGTGGATGTCAAGAGATATTCAAAAATAGAAAGGAGCACTCTTGCTTTTCATTTACTGACGTATACTGTATTTCACTATTTATTATAGAACCTAATTTATACACTGGCTGATAGTTTTGCATTAGAATTTACATTTGTTGTTTCTTGATGCCTGGGTGACAATATTTCGAGTTTTTAACTGTTCATTATATGTCACATTGTCAAGAATGGAATGTCTATTCAATAAAGTATAATGTCAGATTCCAGAAACATAAAAATAACTGTTATAACAGAGTTCTTCCTCTGTTTCATATATACATGGGTAAAGTATTTAAGGAACTGATCTGATAAGTTTTTGTTATCAACAAAACTGGGGATTCATGTGTGAAACATGTTTGTCTGGCTCCATCTGCTGGTAAAAAACTATGCTTACACCTACTGTGCTTGTTGAAGAAAATGCCTGTTTTAACCAAGAAACTAAAAATCTGGCAAGAGCATGATCATATATGTTACAGAAAGGACCCATTTATATATCTTCGCCTCAAAATGCCTATATTTCTAAGTATGAGATTTTAAAGCTGAACTTCAAATCAAAGGTTGTGTCATGCTGCCCTGCCCCCTCCCCCCTCTCTAATAATTAAATTTTTTTTTTTAATTAAGCCATGTATTTGTGCTGTTAAACAGCCCTTTCACATTACTCTCCTAGGCAAGAACTACATTAATTAATACAGCAGCAAAGATAATCTCAAAGGTTTGATAGCCCAAGCCAAAAGAGAACTGCATAGTCTGAAATGGGTATAGCTTTAGAGCCTTGCTAGGACTGGGGTTGTCTTTAGAACACTGTGGGAAATAGATAGATGCGCCCCCTGTTTTTATCTATTTCCCACATATTTTACTACCCCTGCATGTGTGCATATGTGCCATAGGTTTTGGGTCCCAGAAGAGCCCTGTGGTACAGCTGAACATGTGCTGGTTTACCTGACCATTTACACATGTGAGGGGTTTCTCGCACTTGTGCAAAGAGAGCTACCAGGGAAGTTTTAAACCTTCTCTGTCTTTGCACATGCATGAAAAATTGCATGCGTATATGTGCCGATAAGCTCTGCCTGGACCTGAAGGCTAGGCAGAGCCCTGTAGGCACATCTATGCATGCACCATAATTGCTGTGAGAGGGGGGTAAATACACCTGAGAGTCTGAAGTTCCACTTTAAAGCATTTTAAGATGTGTATTTTAAAACACATTCCTGGGCAAAGGGTGCAGCCCCGTGCATTAAAACACATATAAAAAAATTTGTGCATTTTATATGCTTTGTAAATGCAGCACCTTTCATCTTTCTGAAACTGCATCCTGCAACAACTAATATGAAAATGCTTTGATGAAAAACAGTAACCATGTTATATTTAATGTAAATGAGTACTCAATACACATAACGCACTTATGCAGTAGTGCAGTTACGTGGTGAATCTATTTATGCAGCTCCCCCCCAGCCCCACCTAAACACATACCTGAGTCTTCTCTCAATCCAACAATGTTCTGTCTGCAGCATCTCTTCTCCCCTCTCCCAGTATTCACAGGAGGTTCTGGCGGCAATGGGAGCCATTGGCCCCTGCTGCTGTCAGTCAAATCCTGTGAGGAGGGAGCAGGGGGTACTCGGAGAAGAGCAGGAGTGGAGAGCGCTGGAGGAGGATGCCAAAAGAGGAGGTAAAGGGGCTGCTCTGTGCAAAACCATTGCAAAGAGCAGGTAAGTGTAGCATCTTTTTTATTTTAGGAAAAAAAATTAAGTTCTACAACCGCTTTATTAACTTTGACCCATAACAGGTATGCAGCAAGTCAGAATGAAGTCAGACCTTCCAATCTGAATACTTGTTCTAGGTGAGTGACTCAAAAATGATTGAAGCCACTGGACCAATATGCATCCCACGCAGGTATCACTTTTACAATGAAAGAGTGGCAATGGCAAGAACCATGTGGTCTAAGGTTTTCTTTAAGACATTCATACAGAACAAATTAGGACCAATTTCGTTTTGGGCATATGATTGCGTGTTCCAATGTGTGTGTATAGGGTGTAGTGAAAAGTCAACAAGTTATGAGCATCACATGTAAGAACAAGATACTACAGTATGTGCATGCTGCTGGTACACGCTTTGGGGAACAGATGTACTTTTCATTTCTCTCAAAAGCTATAAGCATAAAGAATAACTTACTCTGAGACCTGGGAAACCACGAGGACCTCGGGGACCAGGCTCACCCACAACTCCTTCACCCTGAAAAATCAAGTGTTATACAACTGAAACATGATTTATTATGGACCAAAATATGTTAATGCGGTATTAACCCCAAAAGCAAACATTTATTATATTGCAGCTTACCAATTTGTAGATTAGATTACTGCATTTTTTTCCTTTTTTTCTATTTTCATCTGTTGATCCAGCCAGTAAGTCAACAGAAAAGTTCTAGGGATGTTATAGGGATGAGACAGACCATTTAACACTGGCAGGGGTGCTTAAAATGAGCAGATTTTGTTTAAGTACCGTATATAAAACCTTTATCCCAAAAGGAAAAACGGTTTGCTATAACTAATTATAACGTATTAGCTGGAATTCGGCCCTGTATTTGTTACTGCATTTAAATCTGCGAGGACTTCTATAACTCCCTCCTCTCCCAGACTAACAATGCTGCTGTTCAAATCTTCCCCCTGTGCTCATCCATGCAGAGTGGTGTCTGTATAATACAGGAGGTGTGTTTCTGGCCAGATCACCAGGTGAATACAAAGGAAAAAAGCCTAAAAAAACAATACTAATACAGCTACTATTTGTAATTATTGTTACGCTGCAATATATTATATTTTACCACTTTAAAGTTAAAATGGCGATTGTGACATCTCATCTTTCCATCATGGCCAATCAAAGAAAGTCTTATACTCATTCATAACAAATGCAAAGCTTCCCTGGTTGAAAAACACTCATTCTGACTCGCTTTTGTTCAGGCAGCAGACAGGAAGTCACCTGTACTGCTGCAAAACGCAACTCTGCATACTGTATGTAGCTGATACTACTACAGTATGATACAAAAAAAAATCACAGGAGCTGAATTACTTAGTAATGCAAATAATTTGACTTCAGTTCTAACTTTCGATTTTGACTGGGATTCACTTTAATGGTATTTTACTTGGACTTCATTCAAGTCTGTCAATATTATAGCACCTATTAAATGTAGGAGAAAAAAATAATTTAAGTGTATTTATCCTTCATAAAATACTTTTTTTTTAACAGATTTGAGTGGTCACAGCAGTGTTACACATTTAAACAAAAATATATTATTACATCCCCTCTATCTCTTTATCCCTCCTGCATGGTATCATACACTTCAGATTTATAAAAGAATGTCCCAAGATCTTCCATGTACACAGTAGGGGGGAAAAAGATGATTCTCAATGCGTTTCATGGAGTATGTTCCCAATTTCCTCAATAGAGCACCAGAGTATGCATCTATGAGCAATGAAATAGAATTACAATAGCGTTGAAATAATCAAATTTATTTTGAATAGGCTCCAATCACACTGCATCGCAAAGTACAGGCACTTTTTTGGGAACGGCACACAAACCCCATTGCATGGTAATTTTGTACCATGTGAACCGGTGTGGGCAAACTGCATTGCATTTGCTATCCTTTGGGGGTGCCTTTAACGTTGTATTGACACCCGCAGCGGATCGCAAATACGGTGCAATTGCAATGTGGTGTGGGAAACGCACAAGAATTGCTGTGTTTCCTGCACCACATATGTGTAAACCTAGGCTAAATTAGTAAGTTCATTATAAATGGGCTGTCAAAGCACCTCAATGGACCAATTAAAGGACATTTAAATTTTAAAAACCTGTAAAAGTCAATTCACAAAGCACAGGATATCACTTCTTAAAACAAACTTTTTAACTGTAAGTTTGAGGTTTTAGCTGTTACATGCACATCCTAAGTAATATTTATGTTTATGTAATAAACCCTTTTAGCAGAAAATGTTAAGATATAAAATAAGGAGAGCAGGTAAAATAACTCAAATTTCTTGGTGAATAATCAAGCAGAATGGAGCTGTCATTTCTAAAGTAAGTTTGGAAATTATACAGGAAACCAGTTCATTTTTTCTTTCATTTGTTTTATTGGTTTTAGAAGATTTATTTTCTATAAGTATTTTAGGCAATACATACATGCTTACCTTCTCACCCTTTATACCTGGTGGCCCTTGCATTCCCTGAAAACATAAACATATATGATATAAGACTAATTTAACATCCCCTTTGATCCCCCACATTTTTTCCATTTTTAAAAAGTATTTTCCAAAAAACAAATTTTGGACTTTTTGGGTGATATTAAACAATCATTTCACATATAGACCAATAATTTTTGTTTTTGTTTTGTTACTGTGATTTAGCATTATCTTAATGAACAACTAGCAAGATAAGAAACATGAGAAAACTGGAGAATATTTTCAGTGAATGAAATACTGTAACAAACGTGCAGGTCCAAGTGATACACACACAGATATATTTTGGGCAGGGAGACTAAAATTAAAAAAGAAATATTTAAAAAATACTGTAGAAAGTATGTTACTTATGGGAATAATCATTTCTGGTGACAAAAGAAAACTTTGTGTCAAACCATCTGTTAAACTCTCCTTTTCAGCCATAAAGGAAAAGCACTAAAATTCCTCCGCTGAGAGTAGTGATTCTGTATTACTGAATTATCAGGAAAATAAAAAATATGCAACAAATTCAAGTTAGCAAAAATGAAGCTGAAAAACAATTAGATAATAAAATGTAATTGAATTTCAATCTCTACCCCTTATTTTTCAACAAAGAACTGGGCTTTTCCCATGCTTTAATCCAGAAATGGGAGCTGGATTTGGGGATTAGGTTCTCTCCTGAACAAATTGACAAAGTTCATTATGCCCACAAATCCTCAATAAGTAATACATACCAGACAGCAGGTTATAAACTGCTCAAACAGTGGTTTAAAGGCCTCTCTGTCCCCAACAAATGTTGGCAGTATAAAAATATAGAAAGCACAAAACCTCATATTTTCTGGAACTGCCCTAAAGTCCAACTGTTGAGTTAATTCTATTAGGCCTTATGCACACTGGACGTTTTGCTAACTCTCTACTCCTTTCCTCCTGGCAGCAGCGGTTTGGCCGAAAAAATGCTGAAACTTGTAAACTCACGTAACGCATTTAGACACATCAAGCACTTGGGTGTTAATTTAATTAATCAGAAAAATAATTTATTTTGGCTACTAAAATTAATTAATGCTTAAGAGTAGGGATGAGCCCGGCGTTCGATTCAAACCCATGTTCGAATCGAACATCGGGCGTTCGCCCGCTCGGCGAGCCCAGAACTATTTGGGCCAGTTTAGTGGCCCAAATTTGTGGGGTTTAGTACACGCCCCACAGTATAAAAGGCCGCCGCGCCGGCGGCCTTGCATATTGTGTTGTGTTCCAGCGTCAGTGTCAGTGTTATGTGCTGCTGACTGCTGACATTATGTGCTATGATTCTGGGGATTAGTGTGTGCATGCTGTTAGTACAGCATTGCAGTATCACATCTGGGGGGTGTCTATAGTATGCCTGTGAAGGGGCGCATGTTTCCTGTGCTTAGAACTGTCCCTGCAAAAAGTGTCATTTTTGCAGGAAAAAAAAGCTATTTAAAATCACTCGCGGCTAATGTATTGACGGCTCCCGTAACACAGAGAACAGTCATATATTGAAAGCCATTCATGAAAAAAAGTCATTGTTAAAAAAAAAAAAAGCGTGGGGGTCCCCCCAAATTCAATAATCAGGCCCTTCGGGTCTGCTATGGATATTAAGGGGGCAGGGCCAGATTAAGATCATCATGGGCCTGGTGCTGAGCATTCACCTGGTGACCCCGCCCCCCTCTGACGTCATGGGGAAAGCCATAGGGAATTCCCCATGACGTCCTGGGGGCTTCCAGATTCCGATAAGCCCCCCGCCCACAGACCCCCACAACCAATGGCCAGGGTTGTGGGGAAGAGGCCCTTGTCCTCATCAACATGGGGACAAGGTGCTTTGGGGGTCTCAGACCCCCAAAGCATCCTCCCAATGTTGAGGGCATGTGGCCTGGTACGGTTCAGGAGGGAGGAGGGGCCGCTCTCGTCCCCCCCCTCTTTTCCTGCGGCCTGCCAGGTTGCGTGCTCGGATAAGGGTCTGGTATGGATTTTGAGGGGGACCCCACGCCATTTTTTTTTGGCTGGGGTTCCCCTTAAAATCCATCCTAGACCTCGAGGGTCTGGTATGGATTTTGAGGGGGACCACACGCCATTTTTTTTTTTTTTTTGGCTGGGGTCCCCCTTAATATCCATAGCAGACCTGAAGGGCCTGGTTATTGAATTTGGGGGGACCCCCACGCTTTTTTTTAAAAAATTTTTATTTTTTATCAATGACTTTTTTTTATGAATGGCTTTCAATGAATGACTGTTCTCTGTGTTACGGGAGCCGTTAATACATTAGCCGCGAGTGATTTTAAATAACTTTTTTTCCTGCAAAAATGACACTTTTTGCAGGGACAGTTCTAAGCACAGGAAACATGCGCCCCTTCACAGGCATACTATAGACACCCCCCAGGTACGAAATTTAAAAGAATATTACACTTTTATTGTTTCACTTTAAGCATTATTAAAATCACTGCTCCTGAAAAAACGTCCCTTTAAAAAAAAAATTTGCATTGATACATGTCCCCTGGGGCAGGACCCAGGTCCCCAAACACTTTTTATGACAATAACATGCATATTATCCTTTAAAATTAGCACTTTTGATTTCGAACGTTCGCATCCATTGTAACTAATAGGGTTCTAATGCTCGCACGGACTTTAGGTCCGTTTCGCGGGTTCTGGTGCGAGCCGAACCCGGGGGTGTTCGGCTCATCCCTACTTAAGAGCTAAACAAGTCTAGCACTTAGGCATGTTTACAGACATTGGTGTCAGTAGGGTTGGTGTCACCCTGTGCTGAAAAAATTGGTGTCACCCCCCTCAGTATAGACACCCCCCTCAGTATAGAATCTCCCCCCTTAGTGAAGACCCCCCATCAGTATAGACACCCCCCTCAGTGCAGACCCCCCATCAGTATAGAATCCACCCCCTTAGTGCAGACCCCCCATCGGTATAGAATCCCCCGTTCCTAGCACCAAGTGACCCCGAGATACAGGGCCCCAAACTCGGTCAACTGTGTCCATCTGCAGCAATATCATTTCGGGACCCTTTGGGTCTAGAGACCCCAAATTTTGGCTGCATTTAGGAGGCATCTAGGAACCCTTAACTACCAAGTTTTCAAATGGGAACAGTGAGGCATGCAAATGGGCACAGTGAGGCTGCAAATGGGCATTGTTGACCCTCTTTTCCATTTACAGTAGCTGCGCATTTCTCACCCTAGGCTTATACTCAATGCGTTTTCCCATTTTTCTTTTTGTAAAATTAGGTGCCTCGGCTTATATTTGGGTCAGCTTATACTCGAGTATATACGGTATATACAGTGGTGTGAAAAAGTGTTTGCCCCCTTCCTCATTTCCTGTTCCTTTGCATGTTTGTCACACTTAAGTGTTTCGGAACATCAAACCAATTTAAACAATAGTCAAGGACAACACAAGTAAACACAAAATGCAATTTGTACATGAAGGTGTTTATTATTAAAGGTGAAAAAAAATCCAAACCATCATGGCCCTGTGTGAAAAAGTGATTGCCCCCTTGTTAAAACATACTATAACTGTGGTTGTCCACACCTGAGTTCAATTTCTCTAGCCACACCCAGGCCTGATTATTGCCACACCTGTTCACAATCAAGGCATCACTTAAATAGGAGCTGCTTGACACAGTAAGGTCCACCAGAAGATCCTTAAAAGCTACACATCATGCCGAGACCCAAAGAAATTCAGGAACAATTGAGAAAGAAAATAATTGAGATCTATCAGTCTGGAAAGGGTTATAAAGCCATTTCCAAAGCTTTGGGAATCCAGCGAACCACAGTGAGAGCCATTATCCACAAATGGCGAAGACATGGAACAGTGGTGAACCTTCCCAGGAGTGGCCTGCCGCCCAAAATTACCCCAAGAGCGCAGCGACGACTCATCCAAGAGGTCACAAAAGACCCCACAACAACGTCCAAGGAACTGCAGGCCTCACTTGCCTCAGTTAAGGTCAGCGTTCATGCCTCCACCATCAGGAAAAGACTGGGCAAAAATGGCCTGCATGGCAGAGTTCCAAGGAGAAAACCACTGCTGAGCAAAAAGAACATCAAAGCTCGTCTCAATTTCTCCACAACACATCTTGATGATCCCCAAGACTTTTGGGACAACATTCTGTGGACCGATGAGACAAAAGTGGAACTCTTTGGAAGGTGTGTGTCCAAGTATATCTGGCGTAGAAGGAACACTGCATTTCAGAAAAAGAACATTATACCAACAGTAAAATTTGGTGGTGGTAGTGTGATGGTCTGGGGCTGTTTTGCTGCTTCAGGACCTGGAAGACTTGCCGTGATAAAAGGAACTATGAATTCTGCTGTCTACCAAGAGATCCTGAAGGAGAATGTCCGACCATCTGTTCGTGTACTCAAGCTGAAACGAACTTGGGTTCTGCAGCAGGACAATGATCCTAAACACACCAGCAAGTCCACCACCGAATGGCTGAAGAAAAACAAAATGAATACTTTGGAGTGGCCTAGCCAAAGTCCTGACCTGAATCCTATTGAGATGTTGTGGTATGACCTTAAAAAGGCCGTTCATGCTCGAAAACCCTCTAATGTAACTGAATTAGGACAATTCTGCAAAGATGACTGGGCCAAAATTCCTCCAGGACGCTGTAAAAGCCTCATTGCACGTTATCGCAAACGCTTGGTTGCAGTTGTTGCTGCTAAGGGTGGCCCAACCAGTTATTAGGTTTAGGGGGCAATCACTTTTTCACACAGGGCCATGATGGTTTGGATTTTTTTTCACCTTTAATAATAAACACCTTCATTTACAAATTGCATTTTGTGTTTACTTGTGTTGTCCTTGACTATTGTTTAAATTGGTTTGATGTTCCGAAACACTTAAGTGTGACAAACATGCAAAGGAACAGGAAATGAGGAAGGGGGCAAACACTTTTTCACACCACTGTATAAATTGAGAATGCAAGGATTAGGAAGGAACGTATGTGCTAGGCTAAAAAAAATACTTTAAAGATAATCGAGAATGGGTATTTATTAAAAGAAAATTAGTAAGAGCAGATTACGTTTTTTCTTCAATCTATTTATTAATGATCTTTTTAATGAAATAGATCTTACTGTTAATATAGGATAGGATTACATATGCATGTTAAAAAAAAATGACCAAATTGGCAGTTAGTTATCTAAAAGTGAGTGCAACACCATAAAGCATAAAATTGTACTGTTTTTAGGATTTTGTTGGTACCGTAACAGATTACACATAACCAACAATTAAAAACATACATTATATTTATTGATGTATCTCAAGTTGTGCATCGATGGATCGACTTTACCTAATGGATTACTCTTTTGCCCCGTACACAAGATCGGATTTTCCGACAACAAAACCATAGATTTTTTTCCCGAAGGATGTTTCCTCAAACTTGTCTTGCCTACACACGATCACACAAATGTTGTCGGAAATTTTGAACGTCAAGAACACGGTGACGTACAACACGTATGACGGGACTATAAAAAGAAAGTTCAATAGCCAGTGCGACCCCTTCTGCTTGATTCCGAGCATGCGTGGACTTTTGTGTATCGGACTTGTGTACACACGATCGAAATTTGAGAACCTGCTTTCAAACATTTGTGTGCGGAAATTCCAACTGCAAATGTTCGATGGAGCATACACACAGTCGGACTTTCCGACAACAAGCTCACATCGAACATTTCCCGTCCAAAATTCCGATCGTGTGTACGCGGCATTACAGTTTACATAAGCTTATTTTAACAACCTCTTGTGCTCGATGAATTATATATTCAATTACATTCCCTTTTCATATTTGAGGTTTATAGGCTACAGCTTTTACCATTGTGCTTATTTGTTTTTATATTATTTGTTAAACCCAATCTATTTGGACTTGACAAAATGTTCAATTGCAATTTGGATGTACAATTTGTTCTAATTCTGCTAATAGACTATTTTTTTTTAAAGACATTGGATAACAATATTTATCCAAGATCAATCAATGTTACATGACAGCTGAAAAAATATCTTGATGTGTAGAAAAATGGAGATAATGAGGTTGAGGTTGATTTACTAAAGGCAAAAAGGCTGTTCACTTTACAACAGAATTCCCCCTAGAGAGTAGTTAATGTGTCAAAATATCACATTGCAAGGAATACCCAATCTCTTGCAATGAAAATAAAACAACAGCATGTTTGCTTGCACATGATTGGATGGTGAAAGTCAGCAGAGATTCATCTTATTTACTAAGCTCTGGGGAAAATACCCTTGCAAATTAGGCTGTCAGTTTGTCATTAGTAAATTAACCCCACTGTCATGGTGCAAGTCACTTGTCAGTTACCATCTAGAAAATGGGCTCCAGTTTTAGACACCACTTGTAAAAAACATAAGAATTTTGTACAGGGTCCAAAAGTGAGCAATAGGGATGAGCCGAACACCCTCTTGTTCGGTTCGCAGCAGAACATGCGAACAGGCAAAGAATTCGGCAGAACACAGGAACACCGTTAAAAGTCTATGGGACACTAACATGAATAATCAAAAGTGCTAATTTTAAAGGCTTATATGCATGGTATTGTCATAAAAAGTGTTTGGGGACCTGGGTCCTGCCCCAGGGGACATGTATCAATGCAAATTTTGTTTTTAAAAACGTCAGTTTTTTCGGGAGCAGTGATTTTTTTTAATGCTTAAAGTGAAACAATAAAAATGAGATATTACTTTAAATATCGTGCCTGGGGGGTGTCTATAGTATGCCTTTAAAGTGGCACATTGTTCCCGTGTTTAGAACTGTACCACAGCAAAATTACATTTCTAAACGAAAAATTGTATTTTAAAACTGATGGCGGCTGTAATCGATTGCCGGGTCTCTGCAATATAGATAAAACTCATTGAAAAAAAGAGCATGGGATCCCCTCCAGTCCATTACCAGGCCCTTCGGGTCTGGTATGAATATTAACCTCCCTAGCTGTATTCCCGAGTCTGGCTCGGGTTGAGTTTTTTCTACCAGGAGCGGTAACCCCGAGCCAGACTTGGGCTTGCGTTGCAGGATACGGGGGGAAGTTACTTACCTTATCCCCTGGATCCTGCGATGTCTCCCCGCTGTGTGAGCGAGCCGTCCGCTCGCTCGATTCACACAGTGCCCGAGTGCCGCCAATCTCCGTTCCCTGCGACGTTCCGAAGCACAGGAGCGGAGATCGGCGCCAAATTCAAAAAAGTTTAAAAACACACAACACATACAGTACTGTAATCTTACAGATTACAGTACTGTATACAAAAAATACACATCCCCTTTGTCCCTAGTGGTCTGCCCAGTGCCCTGCATGTCATTTTATATAATAAAAATATTTTTTTCTGCCTGGAAACTGGAGATTGTCCATAGCAACCAAAAAGTGTCCCTTTATGTCAAAAGTGGTTTTAGACCAGCTAGAAAACACTGATAAAAAATTAGAATCACAATTTATCATCAAACAATAAATTTAATGACAGCGACTATTCTGCAACTGAGCAAATTTCAGTGTTTTTGATTTGATTACATTATTGAATCATTTTTATATATATTTTCATTATAGTATAATTTATGATTTTGTGTTTCAAACTTTATCATACCCGGGATGTATACTAGACTCTGGTTTGGACAGATTTAAGTGAGTTATTCATAAGAATTGCATGCGTACAATATAAAAACGCCAAATTTCCATGCAAAATAATTGTACCGCTTTCAGCACAAAATTCCAGACAGAATCATACCGCCAGGGAGGTTAAGGGGAACCCCGAACCAAAATTAAAAAAAAAATTGTGTGGGGGTCCCCCTAAAATTTGCATTGATACATGACCCCTGGACCCAGGTCCCCAAACACTTTTTATGACAATAACTTGCATATAAGCCTTTAAAATTAGCACTTTTGATTTTTCATGTTAGTGTCCCATAGACTTTAACAGTGTTTAACAGTGCTTTCGAATTTGCCGCGAACACCGCATATTGTTCACTGTTCGGTGAACAGGCGAACACCCGATGTTCGAGTCGAACTTACATCTGACTCGAACATCGGGCTCATCCCTAGTGAACAACTATATTAATTAAAGGGCTTAAAAATCATATGTACCGTGTAAGATTACAAAAGCTGTGTACCGGTATGTTAAGTTTGAAAAAGATATCTTAATGACATCAACATTAACATGTGAAGTATATAGTATCTAAGGCCAATCTAAACATTTGGCAAATGTTTTATTGCTAGGATAAAGACAATAGCACATCAGTTGCATATGTAGTAAAGAAGGTTTTGCCTGGTATACACCACTCCTATTTTTTTAGTATTTTTTATTCTGTACCTCTTTACCAGCAAGTCCAGGAGTTCCCTGAGTTCCAGGGATGCCATTTTTCCCCCTTTTTCCTCTTTCTCCCTAAAAAAAACCCAGACAAACAAAAAAACAAATAAAGTAATAATAATTATATATGCAGGATTGCGGGCCACATCATGAACACATTTAACACCAGAGTTCAGCTTTATACAAATCAAAAAGTGACAGCATCCTCACAACAGCACAAAACTTTACAGATCCAGTGTGAACAGTTAACAGTAGTGTTGTAGGTACAGTCTGATGATGTATTATCAGCACCAGACTTCACTATGCGAGGCGGCACACTGGTGTAGTAGATAGCACTTTCGTCTAGCAGTAAGAAGGGTTGCTGGTTTGAATCGCAACCACTACCTGCCTGGAGTTTGCATGTTCTCCCTGTGCCTGTGTGGGTTACCTCCCATACTCCAAAGACATGCTGGTAGGTTAATTGGATCCTGTCTAAATTGTCCCTAGTATGTATGAATGTGAGTTAGGGACCTTAGAGTGTAAGTTCCTTGAAGGTAGGGACTGATTTGAATGTACAATGTATATGTAAAGCGCTGCGTAAATTGACGGCATTATATAAGTACCTTAAATAAATAAAATATGCAAAATGTTTTACATTATTGTTAATGTTTTACATTATCCTATATAGAAGAAATTCATCCATGTTAAACCTACTTAAATCTGTATAATAAAGATAAATTCCATGTATGGTATATTTGTACATAGTTACATTAGTCCAGCATGGACCAATGCAAGTATGTATATGCCCTACCTAGCCAATGCCCCTGGAAGTTGGAAACAGCTGAGGTAGACACTGCTACTCCAGTGATCTCCACTTGCTTCCAGGTCTCGTAGATTGTGAAGAGGCGGAGGGTGGAATGTCATCACCCCTCCTCTCCATCTCATCCAATCAGAGAATGCTTTGCGGTTATTCAGAAAGTGCATTCTCTGAATGGTTCCTGCTCCAAGCAGTCGACCTTATATGTTTGGAATGCAGCAGGCCAGCCTCTCAGCACAGAACGCAGAAGTGGAAATCAATGGAGTAGCAGTAAATGATTTCCAACTTCTAGGGCTATTGATCAGGTATGTTATATACATAGCTAGATTGGTCCAAGCTGGACTAATGTAGCTATGTATACAATATCCATACCTGTAATTCCCCCTTAAATTTGTATATAGCCATACATAACAAAAATAATATGAGCACCACAAATAGGAAAAATTCCTTAAAAAGGAAAGGTAAATGGAACAAAAACAAGCTAAAAACCTTATAAAGTAGTATGCATTAGGGTTGATTTACTAAAACTGGAGAGTGCAAAGTCTGGTGCATCTGTGCTTGGTAGATCCACTTCTAGCTTTTAATAAAAATAAAAATAACAAACATGTCATACTTACCTCCACTGTGCAGTTCGTTTTGTCCCTCGGCGGCTGTCTCAGCTCCTCCCCACAAGAGCTAACCCCCCCTCTGGGAAGCGCTCTCCCAAGGGGGTTAGCTTGCGGGCGCACTTCCGTGTGATACAGTCGGCCATAGCCACCGAGTGTGTCACTCGGCCCCGCCCCCTGGTGCGATGCGTCATTGATTTGATTGACAGCAGCAGGAGCCTATGGCTGCGCTGCTATCAATCATCCAATGAAGAGCCCACAGGAGCTGGGGGAAAGGAATGGGGGATCGCTCCTAGGAGATTCGGGGCTCAGGGAAGTAGAACGGGGGCTCCGGGGGGCCGGAGAGTGCAAGGTGTTTTTTCACCTTAATGCATATGATGCATTATGGTGAAAAAACACAAATCTTTACAACCCCTTTAAGCTTTGACAAAAAAAAAATGAAAGCTGGTTGGTTTCTATGCAGAGCTGCACCAGATTCTGCACTCCCCAGTTTTAGTAAATCAACCCCATGTCACAGTACAGCAGCTGGGGTTATCTCTTTAAAAACTGGACCAAATAAAAACATAATTAGGGATCTATGTGTTATGTTTTACACAAGAATCACACAAATTTCACCCAGGAGTAACACATTTTTTCAATTGTGAAAAGTTGTGTGAACCTTGTGTGAAACAATTCATAAATAGACTCCCTATGTCCAAAGCAGCATGGTAGCCAAAATATGTGTTTTAATCTTTATAAAGTACAGGTCACAGACTGAAATTCAACATTTGACTCCATGTTATGACCAACAACTCTATATTTCTTTTGCTCCATCTTTATGTATTCCTCTTTTCTTTAACAACTCTCCACCACAATTTTTTTTACTAACAGGAGGTCCAGGAGGGCCACGCGTTCCTGGTTCTCCTCTTTCACCGATAGATCCAGAAATACCAGGATTTCCTTGAATCCCTTGGATACCTTGTACACCCATAGGCCCCCGTTCTCCTGGTTCACCCTGTGGGGGAAAAATATATTACTGGTTTATATCCGGCACTAATAACACAGCAGTAGTAAAATGTACATAGTTGGCAAACGCGACAAAATATCTCCAACTACAAAGATGATTTTTATGCCATGAGTTATATGAGACATTACCTTAATACCAGGAGGTCCAGCTTGTCCCACTGGTCCTCTGTGGCCAACACCTGGTTCACCCTATAAAGATACAATAAAATTAGTCAGGGTAGATTTCATTTTTGGTTCATTCTTTGGTACATTTTTCTCAGCCCAGCACTAAAGAACTAAGATCGTTACACATTTCATCTTCCATGACATCATTAGGAGCGAAGATCCTGGAAGAGACGTTTATGAAATGAGGATGTTTCCTCTTCTTTCTGCAGCTTAAATACTGTCATGAAGTTCTCTGGATGATAAGGGATGCTGATATTCTACAAAGAAATCAAAAAAGTTCAACCCACTTATTTATTTAAAGGGCCATAGAGATTGAATGAGTTCTTACTGCAAGGGAAATCTGGTGTTTGGCACCACACTGAAGAACAAACACAGAGATTGTTGCATATGCAACTGAGTATAAACTTGAGCTGGTTTTTGCACATACATTTCCTGCTAGATTTGGGAAAGTCATTTTACAAGGATTTTTTTGTACAGAAGAAATAGATAATACTTATCAACATTGACAATTATATTAGTATTATTATTTTGTTTTTTTTAAATTAATTTTATATATTGATTTAATCATTGTCATTCATATTTAATTTGAAGGGGAAGTATAA
Organism: Lithobates sylvaticus; assembly: GCA_028564925.1. Taxonomy (NCBI): domain Eukaryota; kingdom Metazoa; phylum Chordata; class Amphibia; order Anura; family Ranidae; genus Lithobates; species Lithobates sylvaticus. The sequence goes on from CM053029.1 coordinate 473,186,074, forward strand.
TAAATTGTGGGTGCTTAATAGGCACTAAATAATATCAGTTTATTCACTTCTTGATTGAAAACGTGCTGAAATGAAAGTGGTTGTAAAGCTTAATTTTTAAATAACAAACAGGTTTATACTTGCCTGCTCTGTGCAAAGGAATTGCACAGAGCGGCCCTGAACCTCCTCTTCTCAGGTCCCGTGTTGGCACTCCTGGCTCCTTCCCTCCAGCCAATGGCTCCCACTGCCTCAGCAGCAGAGAAGAGCTGCAGACACGCACAGCGCTGGATTGAATGAGGGCTCAGGCAAGTAAAAAGGGGGGGGGAGGGGGAGGGGAGGATGCTCATGCTTAAATATTTTTTACTTTAACCACTACAGCTTGGGAAGGATTTACCCCCTTCCTGACCAGGCCATTTTTTGTGATACAGCAATGCATTACTTTAACTGACAATTGCGCCGTCGTGGAACGTTTTGAGGTTTTTATTGTTTTGCCAAAAACATAAAAAGACTGACAATATTCTTAACTTCTGCTATAAAACATACCCAATAAAGAAATGTAAAAAATGTAATTTCTTCATAAAATTTGACTAATATGTATTCTGCGTATATTGATTGGTTTGTGCAAAATTTATAGCATCTGCAAAATAGGGGAAAGATTTATGGCATTATTAGTATTATTTTTGTAAGTAATGGCGGTGATAAGTGATTTTTTGTGGGACTGTGACATTGCGGCGGACAGATCCGACACCTAGCTGACATTTTTGACACTTTTTTGGGAACCAGTGACATTATTACAGTGATCAGTGCTAAAAATATGCACTGACATTGTACTAATGACACTGGCAGGGAAGGGGTTAACATTGGGGGCGATCAAGGGGTTAGATGTGTTCCCTCAGTGTGTTTCTAACTGTGTGGGGGGATGGGCTGCAGAGGACAACACACAGATCCATCTTCCTGCATAGCTAAAGACAGGATCTCTGTGTGAGATATGGTTCACTTCCAATTCCACCTAATTTCCATAACTATCCTTCGGTATTAGATGTGCTCTTACCTTATTTTCTACACATCTAATACCTAAAGATAGCAACTAAAATAAGGTGGAGTTCAAAGTGAATTTCCACATCTACACAGAGCGCTTTACAGAACAGCTACCCTACTACCCATCTACACTACCCTGCACTGCACTGTGGCACGCTAGACAGAAGAGAGACCAATGGGTTGGGGGGGGTGTTTTACCGCACCAGGTGACACCAAACTTAATGACACCACTGATTACAGGCCTCCTGATGAGAGTTCAGACTCACGACCATCCACAGCAGAGCACTGTGAGTGTGTGCATTACAGGCCTCCCCTCAGACAACCTTCCAGATCACTGTGTGCATTACAGGCCTCCTCTTACCACCAGCATCCAGATCACTGTGTGCATTACAGGCCTCCTCTTACCACCAGCATCCAGATCACTGTGCATTAGCTCATGCTTAAATATTTTTTACTTTAACCACTACAGCTTGGGAAGGATTTACCCCCTTCCTGACCAGGCCATTTTTTGTGATACAGCAATGCGTTACTTTAACTGACAATTGCGCCGTCGTGGAACGTTTTGAGGTTTTTATTGTTTTGCCATAAACATAAAAAGACCGACAATATTCTTAACTTCTGCTATAAAACATACCCAATAAAGAAATGTAAAAAATGTAATTTCTTCATAAAATTAGACTAATATGTATTCTGCGTATATTGATTGGTTTGTGCAAAATTTATAGCATCTGCAAAATAGGGGAAAGATTTATGGCATTATTAGTATTATTTTTGTAAGTAATGGCGGTGATAAGTGATTTTTTGTGGGACTGTGACATTGCGGCGGACAGATTCGACACCTAGCTGACATTTTTGACACTTTTTTGGGAACCAGTGACATTATTACAGTGATCAGTGCTAAAAATATGCACTGACATTGTACTAATGACACTGGCAGGGAAGGGGTTAACATTGGGGGCGATCAAGGGGTTAGATGTGTTCCCTCAGTGTGTTTCTAACTGTGTGGGGGGATGGTCTGCAGAGGACAACACACAGATCCATCTTCCTGCATAGCTAAAGACAGGATCTCTGTGTGAGATATGGTTCACTTCCAATTCCACCTAATTTCCATAACTATCCTTCGGTATTAGATGTGCTCTCACCTTATTTTCTACACATCTAATACCTAAAGATAGCAACTAAAATAAGGTGGAGTTCAAAGTGAATTTCCACATCTACACAGAGCACTTTACAGAACAGCTACCCTACTACCCATCTACACTACCCTGCGCTGCACTGTGGCACGCTAGACAGAAGAGAGACCAATGGGTTGGGGGGGGGTGGTGTTTTACCGCACCAGGTGACACCAAACTTAATGACACCACTGATTACAGGCCTCCTGATGAGAGTTCAGACTCACGACCATCCACAGCAGAGCACTGTGAGTGTGTGCATTACAGGCCTCCCCTCAGACAACCTTCCAGATCACTGTGTGCATTACAGGCCTCCTCTTACCACCAGCATCCAGATCACTGTGTGCATTACAGGCCTCCTCTTACCACCAGCATCCAGATCACTGTGCATTACAGGCCTCCTCTTACCACCAGCATCCAGATCACTGTGCATTGCAGGCCTCCTCTTACCACCAGCATCCAGATCACTGTGCATTACAGGCCTCCTCTTACCACCAGCATTCAGATCACTGTGCATTACAGGCCTCCTCTTACCACCAGCATCCAGATCACTGTGCATTACAGGCCTCCCCTCAGACTACAGTCCAGAGCACTGTGTGCATTACAGACCTCCCCTCAGACCACCATCCAAAACAAGGTGCATTACAGGCTTCCTGAGATCACCGTACAGAGCACTGTGCAGCATTACAAGCCTCCTCAGACCACTGTCCAGAGCACTATGCAGCATTACAGCCCTCCTTAGACCACCGTCCAGAGCAGTGGGCATTACAGGCCTCCTCAGACCATCCAGAGTGGCTAAATCTGTATCTGTGAGATTGTTCAAACCTTAATACCATAAATAATAACATATTCTAATTTTTTACTTCAGGAGTATATAATAAGTTTGGAAAATCTACAGAAATGCATAAAATAATGCATTACATCTAAGCAAACCCATTCGATTCTAGACGACTAAAATGTACTACAAATTTAGTCGACTAAACATGGCTATAACTAAAACAATTGCAGATGACTAAAATGGGACTAAAACTAAAATGCCATTTTAGCCAAAGACTAAAATGAAATTGAAATTTGCTGCCAAAATGAACACTGACTATTACAAGCACTACAGCACAGGTCAATGATGCTTAAATACGGTGTTCACCGAGTCATAGACCATTTCCAGAGCTGAATGCATGTGGACAGATTCATTACTCCACAGCTGTGAAAGACAAGGTTGCAGCCAGAGTTCTGCGAATGAATGAACTACAAGTCCTGTCTGCCACCACAACAGACAGCTTGTAGACCTCAATGAACTGTGAGGGCACTGGTGAGCGCCCTCGTATTTAATTAATTCTTCCTGCTCTTCAGTAACTGTCTGCCTGTATGGGAGGTACAGGCAGACAGCTGTACTGAGAGTCTGCAGTAGCCTGAAATTGAACCCACGATCTGATGACCATGGGTGCAACACTCTGCAGGCTCCTAAGAAAAAAAAAATGCAATTTTTTTTACCTGCAAAAAAATTTGCTTCTTTTTTTTTTTTTTACAAAAGTGAACTTAGCCTTTAAAATAAATTGGTTACCTTTTGCCCATTTTCACCAATTTCTCCTTTTTCTCCCTGAAGAAAAAATATTAAATCACTGTATTTAAAAACATTATTACAAAATGAAAATACATTTAGAATTATACTATTTTATGATATGAAAAGTACTGGTTGCTCCACAGCATGAATGACTTTTTACAGCCATTATAACTTTTTATTATATATATATATATATATATATATATATATATATATATATATATATATATAATGCTCAAAGATTTTCTGGATTGTTAAGATGTTTGCCATACTCAAATAGGGCATAAAGGGGTTTTATAAGCAAAAAATGTATGTAATCTTTCAATGATATAAGATGTTTTTTTATTTTCATGGTTCTGATGTTATTGCAACTTCTACACATAACATTCCTATTTACTTTTTTCATTCTGAAATTGTACTGGACGAAGTTTAATGAATTATAAGCAGAACTAATTAGGACAAACCTGTATCTCTTCAGAAGCAGAAGCTGAGAGCTTTGAAATTATAAACTTACCTTCTGCCCATGAATTCCAGGATCTCCAGGTTCCCCTGGTTCACCCTGTCAGAGAAAACACAAGACTATGATATACATAACAGTTGTTTTATATTTTACCAAGTACAAGCAGAGCCTTGCTTGGGTTTTCTACTTTACGTATGGGAATGGTGCGCTTTACAAGTTTGTTTTCCCCTTGCTGGCTATGTAAGACTGGCTAAATATTACCTGGATTCATTATACAACTATAAATGATTGGGCAGTGTATGATTATATCATAGCCAATAAAACATATAGGGTCATTCATAGATCTCAGATTGCTTTTTTTCCTTATACTGTGTGGATGTTGAATGTAAGCTCCCAACAATCAGAAGAATCTAGAGTTTGATTACCATTTTGAAGTGGACAGAGCCTTCAGATGTCTATCACTTCTGCCCGACTATGGTCAGACTTAATATTTTGGAGCCTAAAGGTTGTCAAATTTGTCAGGCTAAAAATATAAGAATTTTTTACGGGCCAGACTTAAGCCCCCTACACACGATCAGATTGATGGCCAACAAAGCGTCAGACTTTTGTCTGAAGGGTGTGAGACAGGAACTTGTCTTGCATACAAACGGTACACAATTGTCGGCCAACAAACACGAACTACGAAGATGTACTACGAAGAATTTCAGCTCTTGACACCACCCTTTGGGCGCCTTCTGCTAATGTCGTGTTTGGTGAGCATTGATTCTGAGCATGCATGTTTGTACTTTCAACTTTTGTGTGACGGACTTGTGTACAGACGATAGGAAAATCGGACAACAGACCGTTGTCCGCCAAAAATTTACTAGCCTGCCATCTAACATTTGTTGGCAGAAAGTTGGACAACAATTGTCTGATGGAGCGTACTAACGAATTTTAGGCCAACAGTCTGTCATCACACAATTCCCTGCCGCTTTAGTGTGTATGAATATCACTCAAATAACTGTATCACTCAAAAAAATGTATGCAAAATGATTTAGAAAACCTCTGGTTGGCTTCATATGGAAATTTATACCAAATATTTTCAGACATATAGGTGCCAATTGAGGACAACTTGCTTGGTCCTTTTCATTATGAATAGTTATGAATTTTGTATAACCAGGTAACTAAGACTTTTTGCTTATACATTTTATTCTGAAACTTAAAATGGTTTAAAACCACAGAAATTAAAAATGAACAAAGCATATTCCACTATAGCGTGTACTAGCCTGTAACCAAATCACAGTCTGGTTCCTCTCTAATGTCTCAACTATCCACATGTGTCACTGATAGAACTTTAAGCCAACACAACAGCCTGCAGAGAGATGGTCGCCCCCTCCAACACACAGCTGGTGACTCAAAGCTTCAGTTCTGTGTTGGCAATATCCTTTGATCTGTGTTGTTTTAGCTCTGCAGAAGAAATTTATGCAGATAAATAGGTGCAACTTATTTAGGAGAATTTGTTTAATATCTGTGTATCACCTGAGGCTAGTCGCTTCACTGAGTATAGGTAAGGGTTTACAACCACTTTAAAGCGGTAGTAAATTGCAAAAAAAATAAAAAAATCTCCCTGCAAATTAATGTCATAATGTGCTACTTTGCATTGTATACTAGCACATTATGGAAGACTTACCTGAAAACAAAGCTCTCCAGCGGCGCACTGTCACTAACCACTGACTAGGCTTTCATCTTCACCCGGTCTTCCTTCCAGGTTCGCAGGCAGCCGCTGTTTGACTGGCTGAGCTGCAATGACTTCACTCCCACGTCATCGTCCATTAAGATCACAGTACGCATGTCCCGGTGACATCACCGGCACTGCTAAAGTAAATATCTCCTAAACAATGCACATTTAGAAGATCTTTACTGTACCTACAGAGGCTTACCTGTAGGTATAACATTTAAAAAAAAGCCTTTACTACCACTTTAATCAAACTCTGGCAAATTTACTTTCAGATTTGGGTGGAGTGGGAGAAGTTATTGCTCCTGTATCCCAGTTGAGTGTTTACCCCTTATTTTCTATCCTGTGTGAAATCAGGAGAACTTGCCTATCAGGAATAGTGATGACAACTCATTTAACCCTTTTTCACGCTACTAAAAAGAGCTATGTAAATATAAGGCACTATGTAATATTCCATTGCAAAAAAAAGTACGCAGATACCTTTTGTGCTTTGTCTCTCTGGGGTCCCGAGCGCCTTTTTCCTTCCTGATTTGTAAAGAATACAGTCCTAATTAAAAATTAGATTTTGTCCAGACATATAAGGTTCATCCATCTGCTTCAGACATTAAAAGGAGGTGGTCATTTATTGACCATTATGCAGGGCACTCCTCCTCCCACAGGGCAAGTGAGAGAGAGATTGTGATATCAACTCAACATGAGAAATAAGAGACTTATTCAGTCAACCATGTAACACTTTTAACTAAAATAAAACATTTTGGGTTGACTGCCCCTTTAAATGCTTTCCTTAGTTCTTAAAGTAAGATAAGCATTTTCAAACAAAGAACTATTTAATTTTAACCACAAGATCATTTTAGCTCTAGAATATTAGCTGACCTTATCTCTTTTGGAGGATTCCAAAGTTTGCTCTTCTTCCATTGAATATAGTTTCTAAAACAGATATAAAAATGTTATCCAGAGAAAACAGTTTGTGCTGAAGCTATCGGGACAATACTAGTATGAGAAATGTAAACAGTATAAACTCTGCTGCTATGGGTAGTGGACAGGGATAGGTCTATCTAAGGCACATTAATTCAAAGCACAGGAGAAAACCCAGTGCAGCAGATCAGGCTTGACAAAGGGGCACACTTTGAAAAGCTTTGCCAGTTAACCATAGACACCACCCCATCACCCAAAAGAATCTCTACTCACTAGCACTCACTACTCACTAGCACCTGAGCACAGTATGGATGGTGTGAGCTATCAGTGGCGGTTGGTATCCTTTTTAGTGCCTTTGCACTCTTCCCAGCCAGTTTGGAAGCCATTTCTCCTGATCCATCCAGCTCTGCCGCAGGCAATGGAAGGCTGTTGATTATTTCATGGAGCATCCGGAGCGAACTCCCTGTGTCTTGCCTGTGATTGTAAGCGCTTGGCAGCTATATGCAAGTGTATAGCACACTTATCTGCTGGGCCGGGCTTTCTCTTGTGTTTTGAATAAAAATTTGAGTTACATTAGTTCTCATTTGGCCTTCTTTCTTGAATTTGCATAATACTGTTCTGTTACATACCTTTTTTCTCTTTCCTCCCTGTGTCCCTGGGTAAGACTTTTGGAAACATAAATAGACATGTCAGTTCAAAAGCATTAATAACTGAAATTCTATTTTTTGAAATTCCCATCATCCCCTGCACACCCCTTAAAATGTTAAAACAAACCTTTGGTAAGAATGCCTACACCGGCTTTAGGAGACCCAGAAAAAGGGCAGAACAAGAAAATAACCCCTACAGTCTCTACAGTTTCCAACTGAAATATCTGCTTTGTTTTATGCAATGCGGGTGAATGGAAAACCAAGGAGCTCACCATGTTTCAGAAAAAGACACTACCTACATATAATTAAATGTTTGTGGAGATCTTGTCATTACACCTATATGAGTTTATGGAACATAATATTCCAGAACTATGGGCATTAACATCCCTGGCGGTATGATTCTTTCTGGTTTTAGGTGCTGAAAGCGGTACAATTATTTTGAATGGAAATTTGGCATTTTATATTGTAGACCTGTAATTCTTAGGACTAACTCACTTAAATCTGTCCAAACCAAAGTCTAGTAGACATCCCGGGTATGATAAACACAAAATCATAAATTAAAATATAACTATAAAAATTATTAAATAATTTAATCAAATCAAAAACACTGAAATTTGCTCAGTTGCAGAATTGTCGCTGTCATTAGATTTAGTGTTTGATGACGAATTTCCCCACAAATCGCTATCGCTCAATTCTGCAAGTGATTCTAATTTATTATCGCTGTTTTCTAGCAGGTCTAAAATCACTTTTGACATAAAGGGACACTTTTTCATTGCTATGTACAATCTCCAAATTCCAGGCAGAAAAAACACTATTTATAATATAAAACTACATGCAGGGCACTGGACAGACTACTAGGGAAAAATGGGATGTGTAATTTTTTTTATACAGTACTGTAATCTGTAAGATTACAGTACTGTATGTGTTTTTACTTTTTTGAATTTGGCGCCGATCTCCGCTCCCGTGCGTCTTAACGTCGCAGGGAACGGAGATCATCGGCACTTGGGCACTGTGTGAATCGAGCGGAGGAGCTTGCACACACAGCGGGGAGAACATCGCAGGATCCAGGGGACAAGGTAAGTCTCCCTGTATCCTGCAATGCGAGCCCGAGGGGTTACCGCTTATGGTACTGAAGTTCCACCCCGAGCCAGACTCAGGATTACCACCAGGAGGGTTAATATAGGGCTGCCCCTCCCCCTTTCCTTTGCAGCTATAACAGCCTCCACTTTTCTGGGGATGCTTGGGAAGCTTGCTACCCATGTGTACTGGCTCTAAAGCATATTGGCAGAATTAAAGTTGACCTAAACATTTTTCCTTGCAATGGGGCTGCAGCTGTACTGCAAATGTTAACTGCTTGGTTTATATCTATGGGATTTAGAAAAGCAGATTTACTTACCCGATCCTCTGCTCCTGCATACTCATCTGCCCTGCCAGACCAGTCTCTTAAGCATCTTCTCTCCCATGCTCCACAGGTCTAAGAACTTCTTAGAGACAAGCCCTGCACTAGAAGTGAGGATGTTGAGGAACAGTCAAGCGTCAGATCATGGGGGAGCAGTGTATGCCAGGGGAGTTAGGGAATGGGTAAATAAAATAGCTTTCACTGTCCTCCTAAACTAAACAAGCAGTTAACCCCTGCAGTATTTGGGCGAAGCCCCACTGCAAGGGAGAATTTTTAGGTTTCCTAGAGTTGGGATTTAAAAGCTACAATTAAAACCTACAGATTTAAAGAAAAAAAAACAATGACAACTCAAAGTTACCCATTTGAAATAAGTGTCAAATCATATTGTAGCTCATAAAACCTACTTTACATAGATAAACTGGATGTACGTACCTTCTGTTTGCTAAATAATTTGACCAGTAGTCCATGCATACTGATATACTCAAGGGAAATAGGAATTTTTTTAAATGTTTCCTAATCGCACACTACTGACAGTTAGATGATAACCAATAATACATTGTAATGCTCCATGGCAGTTTATATCAGATGCTTCTGGTCCTTACCACACTCTCGTAATCCTCATCCACCATTCTTCTTACGCGAATGTTTTTCACATTGTATGTTGAATTAACTTGACTCTGCTTAAAAAGAAGAACCAAACCTAATGTTAAATCAACTAATCCAAACAAGACTATATTGGAGGATGCTTTAAAACTGCATGTAAAAATGCAGATTCTGGTGCAAGAGAAAGTAGTACGGAAAGAGCTAAGCTATATGTAAACTTTGAAATTCATTTATTTGAAATGCTTTTAGATACAGAGATGAATGAAGGTTTGTTTTAAAGTGTTTTTATTACTTGTTCAGTATATGTAAATATGCTCTGGGCACAGGTTCCTTTTAAGGTGAAAATCACTTTTGCACTTATTTTCTAAGCATCTACACATGTTTAAAGTATTCAAAGACGGGGCATGGCATTCTCTAGAGTTAGTGATTTAGTGATTTTTTTTTAGATCTATATAAATTATATCGAATGTCAACTCACCCAAAACAAACCCCTACATTTGAATACCAATAACATTATATAGAAAATATATGTATTCAAACCTCAAACTTTATTTAAACACATAGAAATGTTTTATCAATTTAGTTTGTATAAAAAACACCAAAGTACTGTATAAACACACTAACTACTTTTTAAAACCATCTAAAATCCATCCATCTAAAATCCAAATAAACCTTGCCAGGCATGCCTCTGCATAAATATTTAATGAATGAATGAATGATTTGTATAGCGCTGCAACTGCGAACTGAATCGCCTTGAGGCACTTGATCCGACCTGCATTAATTCCTTTTTAGAGGTAGGTCTTGAGTTTTTTCCTGAAGGCGCGATGGTCCGTTAATGTGCAAAACCATTGCACAAGGCAGGTAAGTATGCCATGTTTGTTATTTTTTTTTAAAAATCACTTTTTTGCACTCACTTCTAAGCATGTATATATGCTGGAAGTCTTGTTTATTTAAAATATGTTTATAATTGTCCCACCCAAAGACATAAGCTCTTCAGAGAAGCATATCCCGCCTCCACCTAACAGCAGTAATTTATTTTCTCCATCAGCTCATCCCCCACAGTTATTACCTTTTGTATTGTAAATTCTAATGAGCAGGTCCCTCTGATCCCTCCTGTATTAAATTGTATCGTAACTGTACTGTCTGCCCTCATGTTTGTTGGTGCTATATACATCCTGTATAATTAATAATAATAATAAGCAGCACCCTCTTACAATTTTAAAGACATCCTGGTAGCTACTACAGCCATATGGAATTTATATGGAGGGAGGAAAATATATATTAAAGTTATTTTTACTTCAACTTTAACTGTCTTCTTTTGCACCAGAATTCCAGATCTATTCTAATAAAAGTAAATATTAATGTGATGCTATATACTTTCACACCAGCTTGAAGTGATATTTTGTTCTCGAGAGTAAACGTCTGGAACTGAGGTATGAGCTAAGAAGATATTGGGGTTTATTTGCTAAAGGGGCAAGAGCTGTTTACTTTGCAAAGTGAGTGTACATTTAGCTTAGTAAATGAGGTACATTTGTTTTTACTCTAAATACCCAATGATATAGGAGGTAGAAGAAAACAAAATTAATTTTGCTTGTACATGAATAGATGGTCAAAGTGAATATCATTCATTAAGCTCAGTGAACATACATTTTACAGAGTGAACATACTCTATTCCATTAGCAAATTAACTCTATTGTGTTACACAATGTGCCAATTTTTAGTAAACCAGTGACACCGATACTGTAAAGCAGCATAAATCAAATCTGGGTGAAACCTAGAGTTGATAACCTGGTTTGCATTTTTAATTCTGCCCAAACAAGAACTGCCCTGCTGTGGGATCCGTTTAGAAAATAAAGTGGCCAAGAAGTCAAGTGACGTATGTTTAAAAAAAAACAAAAAAAAAAAAACCACAAGACTTATTTCTGAGACGCATCATACAGTGATTGTTGTGCGTCATTATAATTTATATGATAGTGCCCTTTAAGTATAAACCTAGTTATCTGTGCTAATACCTATTATGCATTATGGTGATGACTCAGAAGGGTAATAGTTTTGCTCAGAAAAGTGATAAGAAGGGGTTTATTTTGTCTGTTTATACTGCCATCTGAACACTGACGAGTTTTTGTTAGCATTAATGAGTTCAACAATAAAATCTTTATGAGATCTTATATGATGAAGGTTAAGTCATTACTTTATATGCCTCTACAACAATCAGGTTTATGGGAGATGACACACCACTTAATTGATTTCCCATCTGCTGAGATACAGAAGCAATTTCTTACCAAGCCTGGAGTCGGTGTGTATGTACCAGATGTAATATACCATAACTGTCTGGTTTTATTGCTGAGTTTCAAAGGTAAACAACTTGAAAATACAGATTAACCTCAGCGGAGTAAAATTTTCAAACTGTCACTGCCACTGTTCTGGAATCCCGAGTGTCCTAACATTTACCATTCACATCAGAATAAAAGGCCTTCGGGAAATAACCTCCATCATTTTTTGGATCCATTTTTATGTTTGCCATCGTTAACTGTAGTTTGTTATAACAATACTGTAGCTACACAACCACAGATTTCAAATCTGTGTCTGCTCATATGTGCTATTCAAGTGTAAATAAGTTTCAGTAAGTCACACCAAGTACAAAAAACTGGTATAATCCCATAATGAAGTATTACTCATCTATTGGTTTTAAATGTATTTTACATTAATTAAAATAGAGCAGGAGGAGTTTCATACCATTCTTAACTGAGAATTGTTATAGGAAATTTCAGGTACAGAGTTTCTGAGAGGTGAAAGAAACAAGTGGGTGGAACTTCTTAAAGCTAACCCTCTAAAAATTTTAAACTGTGGAAAACTTTGGTCTTATTTCTATGGAACATGTTTAATGTGTAAAAAGGATCAAAGGTAAGTGAGATTTACAAACAAAGAAATAGGTGCTTTATTAATAAATGAAGAGTTCCTTTCAACATATATTTCCTAACAGTTAACGTTAAAGTGTGAAATACCTAGAGCATACTCTTCTAAATGCTTAAAGCGGGACTGTACTGAAATTTTTTTTTTAAAAGCCAGCAGCTACAAATACTGCAGCTGCTGACTTTTAAAAAACGGACACTTACCTGTCCCTGGTTCCAGCGGTGTCGGCAGCAGAGGCCGATCGCTCGCTCGGCTCTCTGCTGTAGCCGGCGCCATTCTCGGTGAGGGAATCAGGAAGTGGCTTCACTTCCCGATTCCCTACTGCGCATGCGCGAGTCGCGCGGCGCAATGAAAATCTTCAGCGCTGTCTGCCGGGACACGTGTGTGTCCCGGCAGACAGCGCGCCGGGACAGGAACTTGCGTAAACTCCCACGGGAGTTTATGCCGGAAGTGGGTGCAGATACCTGTCTTAGACAGGTATCTGCACCCCCCTCCCCCTGAAAGGTGCCAAATGTGACACCGGAGGGGGGGAGGGTTCCGAAAAGCGGGAGTTCCACTTTAGGGTGGAATCCCCCTTTAAATGTAAGACTTTCACATGAAAAAGTAGTGTTTTGAAAATATGTTTGGCACAGTAAAGTCTTCTTAAACAGAGCGTATTCACATGTCTCATTCTATTACATATTCTAAAAATAAGAGACTCATTCCTCATTTTGGGACATTCAGGCAGGCAGTCATACAAATCATTGCTTTTTGTCCCTCTGGCTGGATGCACATCAAGAATTGTGGGTATATAGTGCAAATATAGCCTAATATTCTAGAGCCATTTATTCCAAAGTATACAGTATACAGTTGTTTAAGGCCCCATGCACACGAGACGCAGTTAAACGCGCGTTCAGAGGCAGTTGGACACTTTTTTCAACTGCACCTGAACGCATGCAATGTTATCCTATGTGTCCATGTACACAGTCTATTTTTTTCCCGTTTTTATGCAGTTGCGTTTAACCTCGTTTTTCCAGAAGCAAAAAAATGCATTCAGACACTTTGCTTTTCCACGTTTCAGACGCAAAACGCAGCTAAACGCGGCTAAACTCGGCTAAACGCAGGCACCTGCGTTTAGCCGCGTTTGCGTTTCTAAGCCTTTTTAAAGGAACACAATTTTTTGGACCAGAAAACTCAGAAATATGAAGGTAAACCATAAAAAATACTAGAAAAAATTGGTTAAAATGTCGTAATTAGTTTAGATAGTTCATAGAGCATATATACTCACTGATGTGGGAGGCACAGTGGATTAGTGGTTACCACTCTCACCTAGCAGTAAGAAGGGTCGCTGGTTCGAATCCCAACCACGACACTTCCTGCCTGGCGTTTGCATGTTCTCCCTGTGCCTGCGTGGGTTTCCTCCGGGTACTCCGGTTTCCTCCCACAATCCAAAGACATGCAGGTAGGTTAATTGGCTTCTGTCCAAAAATTGGCCCTAGTATATGAATGGGAACCTTGGATTGTGGGCTCTTTGAGGGTAGGGACCGATGTGAGTGTGCAATGTACAGGGATGGGGACAATTGTAGACACTCACTCAGGTTGAACTGGATGGACTGATGTCTTTATTCAACCTTACTATGAAACTATGAAACTATGTATACATGTTTGTGAAATGCATACATGTTTGTGAAATGCATACATGTTTGTGAAATATCCAACGGACATTCGCTGTGCCATCAACGGATGGGTCCAATATCGCCAAGCTCTGATTCTGGACCTCTCTTGCAAATTTGCGATGACATTGCTGCTTCATCAAGAGCGACATCAGGAGCATTTCCTGACATATATTTAATATGGGATCCATTTCCAAAAAAAAACACAGAAAGAGAGGCAAATGCAAGTGTACAACTGCTCTCTCTGCTGCTGCTGCTCACAAAATGGCAGATATAGTTAATAATATATGCTTTCTGAGCTTGGGGAGGGTCTATATGATGTTATCTTTACAAATGCTTATAGACACAAACGCGTCTAAACGCGACATGAACACACAGCAAAACGCGCGTTTTTGAACGCAGGTTTCTGCTTTTTAAAACATGCGTTCAGCAGAGTTTGCATCTGCGTCTTGTGTGCATGGGGCCTTAGTCTACCTGGCTATCATCAGGCCAGTGTATGGAAACCATGGCTTTTATGGTGTAGAGCTTGGAACCCAACATGTCAGTATAACCATACAGGTTATGGTAGGATGTAATTAAAACGGCAAAAAAGCCATCAATTAGTGTGTAGCACAATAAAGTGCAGCTAGGTGCTTAGCTAAGAATGCAGAATGAGAAAAACACTGGCTGCAGCTGCTCTCTGTAGCTGCTGCCCTGTGATGCTGAACTAGTTATCAGCTATATTAGTAAGAGGAGCGAGCTGCTGAGCAGAAAAAGTTCATCCTATAGACTGAGCCAGGCAGCACTGAACTATGGGAACTGTAGTCCAGAGGAGAGAGACTCTACTTTAATAAAATCTTTTGGCCTGCATTTCCCAGAGGGAGATCGTCAGGACACAGCTTCCTATTGCCATTATTGAGCCAGGAGAGTGCACATCGATGCAGTGTGCACCACCACTGCTTTATAATGACAGCCTGAACAGAATCCAGAGTGCTGGTTCCAGGTGTGCTGAGTCACCTGCGTGCAGAGAGTGAACTAATAGCTGTGTGTGACTGGATGGTGAGCTGCAATATTGCTGGGGCTGGTGAGCTGCTGCTGTGAGGATTTACTATCTGCTGCTATAGAGTCTAAACCATTTAGGAACTGATCATACAGCCATCTAGTAGCCTCATAGCTGCCTGCAGGCCTGACTGGGACTATCCTCATGTGCACCAACAGTATAACTGGGCCCTTAATGCTTATATGCGCTGTTTATTGCTGACTTTGCTGATTCATGAGTTAATCACAGTCTAGTGGTACAGAACTCTATTCTAAGTCACCTTGGCATAATGATTACACTGGACTGTGTCTAACCTTCTCTGTCTTCATTTATGCTCAAACCACCATTTATTCTAAGCCCTACCATGCATTTCAATGGCATATTTCACAGACCAAATGGCACTATATAAAATAATGTCAGTTTAACAAAGGATCCTACCAAGTTAAATATTCTTAAACAGACACTAAAAATAACAACATATTAGTTAAACCTTGTACTGTGTTTAATGACAATGGCTGCACCTTGTCTTAGAGACATTTGTTTCTTTAATTTTTGATCATTATTACTAAAATATCTCTGCAATGATGACCTGGTGTACCATCAGCCCGTTTAAAAAACAACTCAAGAAGCAAAATTTTAAAAGCAGGGTAACGATAGCATTGCATAAATTACACTTACCTCAATGCCAATGCACCTTTCTTCCTCAGAAGAGTCCTAGTGCTGGAACATGCAGACTGTTCATTTCTGGCTACATTACAGTGAATTTCTAAACTATCCAACATACTCTTTGGTTTATGCTTACATCACTCTGAATATTGTTGCTATTCAACAGATTTATTGGTCTGCATTAACCTGGATAGCTAAGATGTTTAATAAACTTGGAAATGAAATGTGAAATGTCTGAGCTACCCAACAAATAAGGATTTCGCCTTCATCACCATCTATATTTAGACCCCTTTCACACTGAGAAACTTTTCAGGTGTTTTAGCACTAAAAATAGTGCCTGAAAAGTGCCTCTCATGCCTCCCCTCGTGCACTTGCAGGACAGGAAAAAAAGTCCTGCAGGCAGCATCTTTGGAGTGGTTTGGGAGCGGTGTATACACCACTCCCAAAATGCCCTGCACATTGAAATGAATGGGCAGCACTGCCGAAGTGCCTGCAAAGCGATTCGGCAGCGCTTTTAACCTGCTAGCAGCCAAAAAGCACAGCTAAAGCATTAGAAAAGCACCGCTAAAACTAACGGCGCTTTACCACCTATGGTCCCCCGCCCAAATGAGAAAGTACCCTTAAGCTGTCCAACAGACTATTTGGTTTATTTTTAAATGACAACGTTGTCTTTTTTTATATTTTGGAAGGTTATACTCAGACAGCTATTTTTGGTATTTTGTCATATTTGATATTATGGTGTGTGTTTCTTCTAAATAAAATTTAATTAAATTCAGCCGTAGTGTTCAGTTACTGTGACCCCTTTGGAAGGCCTTGTCCTTTCTTTTTTTCTTATATGCAGTCTTTCTGGGCGCATGGACTGCCCCATGTTGTGGATACTACATGATGAAAGGCTGAAGTAATTACTATATTTATTATCTAACTAGTTTTATACTAATAGTGTGGTTGATCCGGGCACCACAATATTTTTTCATAGTTGGTTTATTACGCCTACATAACCCTGAATATCTGAGCTAGCCAACAGATTTGTTTGTTTATACCTACATCACCCAGGATATCTAAGTGGTCCAACAGATTTTTTAGTTTCATCACCTACGTGAACCTAGATATCTGATCTGTTCAACAGGAAAGAAAAAAGGAAAAGAAAGGCTCCTCTAAGTGCAGTATGCAAAATTTAATAAAGTGCACAAAGGGTTAAAAGCACTTACAAGATCGTTAAATGTTAAAAGACATGATAAAATCAGGAGTCCTTTATCATGTCTTTTAACACTCAACGATCTTGTAAGTGCTTTTAACCCTTTGTGCACTTTATTAAATTTTGCATACTGCACTTAGAGGCGCCTTTCTTTTCCTTTTTAATATCTTCAGAGTTGCTTCTCCTCTAATCAAAGTGCTGCCAGAAGTACCATCTCATCACTATCATCCCTCTGACCAGCTATCCACCTCCACCAAAGCGCCCTTATCTCCTGTCTGTTTTATTTGTTGGTTTATGCCAACATAACTCGGGATATCTGAACTATCCAGCAGACCTATTGGTTTATCCATACTTTACCCTGGATACCTAAGCTATAAACCAAACTTTTATGATCTGAAGAATGGAGGAATATGATGAGCAATTTCTTCTCCAAGGACAAGAACAACACAGAACAGCAATAAATTCCTGGTGCATTTACTGCAAGTACTGTAATAATAGAAAATATATACTATATAGCCAAAAGGACACTGGAAAGGCACTGTTAATGCTTCAGCATAAAAATACACTTTAGGCTATTGTGCACTTTCAACTATATGGTAGCATGACTGTACCCCGTGCACAAAACCAATTTTATAAAGACATAGTTTGATGAGTTCTGTGTTATGGAACTTGAGTGGCCTGCACCAGCCCTAAACCTTACTGAACACCTTCAAAATAAATTAAAAAGCTGATATTGTGAGCCAGTTTGCCTCAACCAAAATTGGTACCTGACCTGAACTCTTCTGTAGGAATGAGTAAAATTTCCACAGACGCACGTACAAATCTTATGGAAAGCCTTCTCGGAAGAGTGGAGGAAGTTATAGCTGTGATGGGTGAGCCAAATCCATATTAATGCTAAATATTTTGGAATGGAATTTCCAACAAGCTTATATTGTTGTAACAGTCAGATGTCAACAAACTCTTAGCCATGTAGTGTAAAAGTTTTTAATTCCTAGCTACCATTTGCAATGGTGGTTAGGCCTCTAAAGAGACCATGGCAAATACTGCTACCATCATAAATTATTTGGCTTGGTTGTATATTCATAGTAAATGTTTAATCTTTCACTTGTCACTTATTTTAAACACTTTCTAGAATGTCAGTGCTGTGGCTTATGCTCAATAATACATCAAACATGAGAATGAAAGCAATTAAATCATCATGACTGTACTGGTGGTTACTGACACAGTAAGGTCCTCTTTTCTCCTTTAGTTCATTGTAAATTATTCCATGATTGAACAAAGCCACTTAGATGAAGAAGTCCTATACACTGCAGTCAATCTGAAGGGATTGTAACATGGAGAGCAATGAAGCTTGCTACATCAAAATTCAAACATCAGAAATGCAGTGAAGGTATAGACTGCAAACTGGCTTATTGTCCTTTCGCACCTTCCTTCAAAACAAGTTTAAAAAGCCATGAGGAATAATTCTTCCAAAGTTGATTGTGCTAGTAGAAAAAATACAATTTTGGAGGTAAAAATAAAATTATCACTTTAGAAGTGTTTCCAAAGTCCATGAATTTTAGCTTATATAAAGTCACTATTATGCTACAGAGAAGATAAAGTTAGTAGCTTAGGTGCATTGCTTTTCTTCAATCGCTGTGTCAATATTCCGAGGACAACTGAAGATAAAGTTCATCAGTCCTGTCTGCAGTAGCCTCCCCATATGGGAGTCAAATGGTTTATACCAGCAGAAGATCACAAACCGCTACCATCAATTTGAAGGCCATATGGCTTGTGGAATGGTTGTGGACTGTTGGTGTAAATAGAAATACTTCCTTTATTTTTGCTCATCTGAGTGTGTTAAAGATTGATCCTGTGTGATTTAAACAGAAATGTTATGTTAAGCATAAAGTCTCAAGGGTTGGTGCACTAATGTTAATGTAAATGGTTCATAGAATGAAAATAATGAAGGATGGTTTAGCATTTTTACATACATGCTAATATTTATAATGTTAGATATTAGTGTCATGCAGGTTCTATGCTTGCAGGCATTTTTCGCACAATCTCAGAGTTAGCATGAATAGATTACAGCTGAATCTATATCAGGTTATGCCTAAGCAAAAATCATACAACAATGGGTTCTATCAGCTAGGGGTGCAGAATGTGTCTCTGTGTGTTTATAAATAAAAAGTTAAAAGAGAAGTATGAGGTTTAAAAAAAAAAAAAAAGTATACTCACCTAGGTGGATGCCACACCGATCTGATGCGGCATCTGTCCTCCGCTGCCTCTGCACGAACCAAGCGATAAAACTGTTCACTCAGTTCTCCCCTCCTCTCTAAACAGAGAGCTGTGACTGTCAGTCATTGGCTCTCTGCTCTGCCCCTATAGCTCTCGTTGGGGCGCCATATTTACAATGTGCTTTAGCTGTGAAAGGCAAAGCATAAGGCAGGGGTAGGCAACCTTTCAGAGGTTGAGATCTACCTGGACAACATGTAGGAATTCAAAGATCCCTGCAGATCTCTGGTAGTGTCCTCTGACCCCCCCCCCAACAGTAGTGTCATATGCCCCCCCAAAGCAGGGTCCTCTGCTCCTTCATAGCAGTGTCCTCTGCCATCACCCTCCACTGTAGTGTCCTCTGCCCCCTCTCTCTAGTGCCCTCTGCCTCCCCATAGCAGTGTCCTCTGCACCCCCCACACAGTAGTGTTCTGTCTCCCCCTCTGTAGTGCCCCTCCATAGCAGTGTCCTCTGTAACCCTCTCCCCCCACAGTTGTGTCCTCTGCCTCCCCTCTGTAGTGCCCCTCCATAGCAGTGTCCTCTGCAAACCTCTCCCCCCACAGTTGTGTCCCCTGCCCCCCCCTGCAGTGCCCCCTGCCTCCCCATAGCAATGTTCTCTGGCATCCACCCCCCCCCCCCCACAGTAGTGTGCTCTGCTCCCCCATAGCAGTGTCCTCTGCACCAACTCCCCCCCATACACACGCAGTACTGTCCTCTGCCCCCACACTGTAGTGCTCCCCCTATGGCAATGTCCTCTGTAACCACCCCTCCACAGTAGTGTCCTCACCTCTGCCCCCCGCATAGCACTGTCCTCCTCATCCCCCCCACACACAGTAGTGTCCTATGCCCACTCTGTAGTGCCCCCCCCATGGCAGTGTCCTCTGTAACCACCCTCCCCTACAGTAGTGATCTCACCTCTGCCCCCCGCATAGCACTGTCCTCCTCATCACCCCCACACACAGTAGTGTCCTATGCCCCCCCCATAGCAGTGTCCTCTGCACCCCTCTGTAGTGCCCCTCCATAACAGTGTCCTCTGAAACCCTCTCTCCCCACTGTTGTGTCTTCTACCACCCTCTGTAGTGCCCCCTGCCACCCCATAGCAGTGTTCTCTGCCATTCCCAGTAGTGTGCTCTGCTCCCCCATAGCAGTGTCCTCTGCACCAACTCCACCACCCGACACACACACAGTAGTGTCCCCTGCCCCCACTCGGTAGTGCCCCCCATAGCAGTGTTCACTGCAACCCCCCTACAGTAGTGTCCTCTCCAAATACTCCACCCCCCACAGTAGTGTCCCCTCCTCAGCCCAGTAGTGCCCCCCCCTTCATAGCACTAACCTCTGCTTCTCCCCCACCCCAGTAGTGTCCTTTGCTGTTTCCTATATTACCCCCTAAGAAAAAAGTGTTCATTACACACAGCTGTAGGTAGCTCTCTTCTACCTTACAGCAACTGTACATCACATAGAAGTGAGAGGCAGCACAGTGCTGGATGTTGGGCGGGACTGGGAGCTGCTTTAGTTAACTTTTGATTGGTTGCTAGGGCCACCTAGCAACCAATCACCTGCTGATTAACTTGCAAAGTTAACTAAGGCTGTTCCCTGCCTCACCCACCGCCCAGCACTGTGCTGCATCTCACTCCGTTCTGCTAGTGAAGGGAGAGCAGCGCCAGTGGAAACTGGGGGAACGGCTTGGCACAGACCTGATCGTGATCTACCCATCGGCTTTCCGCAATCGACAAGTAGCTCATGATCGACCAGGTTGCCAACCCAGACATAGGGAATTTGCTGATAAAATGCCTAGTGAGAGATTAGTAAGATTTGTAGGCATTGGCAGGTCTGTTAATGCAGATAAAAGCCTTTAGTAAATGTCATGTAGATAAGTAAGATGCTGTGTATCTTGAAATATTTGAGGTGGAGAGGGGAAAGGGCTTTTGCCTTTTTTCATCCTCTGTTACATTTTAATGCTGCTGATACACTGCAGCCTTTTTCAAGCTATCTCTGTCCACATGCACTACAGTGATAACAGGCCTAATGTGTTTTTCACAGGGCGTGTATTTTTTTTTTTTTTTTAGACACTTTCTTTTTAATGCAGGCTTTTTATGAAAAATGAAAGGTCCGCTCTATTAAAAGCCCCCACACCCATACTAAAATCCCCTACAAAAGATAATTTAAAAATAAAGCTGTTGGGTATTGCAGCTTAGATTGAGATCAAGCGCTAAAGCTAAAATGAAACAGTTTGGGGTGTTGCTGCTGTATTTAGACCAGACTAAATTTTAAAAGTTACAAAGAGCAATTACACATTCAAAATGTGTGATGTTGTGCCAGAATATGGCATCGCTGACGCTGTCTGCAAAAATTGTACTGTCCCGTAACACCACATACAGCTTAAAGGCATCTCCCAAATATGTAATTTAAAGGATATATTTCTATACAATGCTTTTTTTTTTTTTTTTGCTTAAATGGCCTGACAGTGCCCAGCTCTCCAATTTCCAGCTCTCTATTATCATTGAAAATGGCTACAATTTAGTATCCAGATTTTACCCAAATAGATGTACTATAGTTTTATGCAGCCAAGTTTGGGTTTCATGGATTTCAAAAAGGATTCAAAGAACCCTGCTGCAAACTGAACATGGGCAGATTGGCTCATCCATAGTGGACAAGAAATAGAAACCTAATATTGATAGCGTTATCAAAATTCCCACATACTGAGGCATGGTGCTGCCCTAGAGTGCCACTATGATAAATACGACCCATTTACCATATATATATAGTTTTCAATTTCCTTCTGTTCTGAAAGCTGAGCTGAACTCTGGACAAACTTCGTTTATTTTTTGGGGGGCAAAATGAAGAAGGGTCACAGCCTTGCTATTTGTGTCCTTATTGTAAAGATTTCTCCTGACACCCAGTTATGGGAAAGCTGTCCAATGAGGAATGAAAAAAGTACTCTCTTTTAGTACAGTGGGTTGGCACCTTGTTGTGCCAGTGAAAGCTGCACATTTATTTTCTTTCTCTGGTATCATGTGGTAGCAATTGAAGGGAAGTTATCATACTGGGATCACAAGCAGCAATAACATGTGACAATTTTTAATCTTTCTCTAGTCTATCCCATACAAAAAAATGGTTTAGTGTTGGATTTTTATGCAATTAGAGATAGAGGCAAACAGTATTTCATACAAAGCTTACAAAATATATTTAACCATGGGGTAAAATGTTATAAGTGATTTCTTTATCATGATGAGTGAGCAGGTGTGGTGTTTATTTCTGTCCCCTTAAACAGCCATGAATCATTTTTATCATGCATACATTTAACAAATCAACAAAGAAAATCTCTTGTTATTATGCACATTCAAACTCTACAAAATGAGGTGTCTAAGCCCATCACAGGTGTACACAAACAAAATGACCAGTGCCAAGAAATATCATACAAGATTACGTGGTAGTTGTCATCAAATATCAGGATGAAAGTAGGACATATATCTGTACAACATAAATCATGTCATGAAGAAATAGTGCTGGCTTAACAAGACAATGCAGGACAACAATGATGTGTGCTAACCCATAGCAACACATCCGACTTCATATTTTATTAGTTTGGGGCTGTCAGTATTATGAAAGGTGTTAACATAATATAACTAGTTATATAACTAAATAACAAGTTCCAGTTGGTTATGGATGTGCCCATTGCTCCTTGCCTTATTTATAAGCCAGTGCCTGTTAGTGAGCAACATCAAATAACAGTAACAAATTTCATTGTTATTGTTTGGTATAATCAAAATACACACTGATCACAGAAGAATCAGTAAATGAATAGCATATATGAATACCTACTTCTTTAAAACAGGATCAAACAGGAGAGCTTCAGTAAAAAGTATTAAAGTGATTGTAAAGTCTTGTTTTTCTATAAAAATAACAAACATGTTATACTTACCTGCTCTGTGCAGCCCAGGTTCTCCTCTTCTCCGGTCCCTCTTCTGTGCTTCTGGCTCCTCCCTCCTGCCGAGTGCCCTCACATCAAGTAGCTTGCTATGGGGGCACACGAGCCGAGTCACAGTTCCCTGTGTCTGTACAGACACAGGGCCGAAGCCCGGCCCTGCCTCCTCTCCCTCCTGATTGGCTAACTGACTTTGATTGACAGCAATGGGAGCCAATGGCAATGGCACTGCTGCTGTGTCTCAGCCAATTAGGAGGGAGAGTCTCGGGCGGCCAAAACACTCATGGAAATTGCTGGACAGAGACTGGGCTCAGGTAAGTATTAGAGGGGGCCAAGGGGGGCTGCTGGACACAGAAGGCTTTTTATCTTAATGCATAGAATGCATTAAGATAAAAAAAAAAACTTCTGACTTTACAACCCCTTTAATGACACAAGTTCTTGACTCCAGAAAAAAAACTTTAGTTCCTGATAGGGCGGGGAGTGGTTAGAACATCTATCGGAAATTTATAGTGGCTAGGTCCCCACTGGGGAGATTATGTCCATTTTCTGTCTTAAGCCAGCCATAGACCGATCAAAGTTCAGATGATTCAGCAGGAACTGGCTGAATTTTGATCAGTGTATGAGTGGGACATCCATCGACTTTAGTACAATCAGCCTGTTGGATATTTTTCATGTGATCACTATAGCCGCTAGCAGTGGTCATTGTATTCTGAGAGCAGGGAAACCTCCTGCTGTCAGAATACAATAGCTCAGCGGGAAGGGATTCCCCCATCAACGCTGAATACACCAGTATAAGAGTCACCTAGCTCTTGGCTGTCAAAAAATGTCAGCCTTTGAAACCTTTTTTATTCGATTTTTGAGCAAAAAAGTAATTAACAAAATGCACAGATGGCTCTGTGTAAGTTGTCCAGTCACATTAACTGACCCTGTAAAAGTTATGTCACTAATACCTCCAGACATGATATCAAAAGGCCAAGGTTTTGCCAAGGCAAAGTCTGGGATGAGGTTTGGGTTTGCATTGGACAGGTTTGAGTACAATGCAGTGAACAGCCGTTGCTCATGCTCAGCTCAGTCACAAGAGCCAATAATTTGGAATGGATAACTGCTCACAGAAGCCGTATTATCAGTGTGTGTTGGATCTGTTAGGGAGAGCTGACAATTCTGTGTAAGGAGGGTCACTATTATTTAATTACTAAAAAAATCTTTTAATTACTACTTTTGGTATTAGTACATTTTACCCAGTACAGTGCTTGGCATCTTATTTCTTTTTTTTTTTTTAAACTAGATTGCTTAATAAAACCTATAAATGGCCAGAATTTAATAAACAGATTCACCCCAGATAGCCTTCAGTGAGGTTCACTGAAAGGTTTGTGAACCAAACCCAGGCAGATTTGCTCATCCCTTGTCAAGGTAAATAAATGTCATGGTATCTTCCATATGGCAGTAAAAATATATTTTAACCCAGGTAATTTTTTCTAGTAAATTCGATGCCAGGTTTCTCTAACACACGTTTGCAAGCTTATTTTTGTAATAATTGTAAATTAAAGATAAAAATCTAGAATGTAGATCTATGGCTACCACAATTCCCAATAAAACATTTCTGAAAAACAGTATAGATTTTATGAGCTGGTATCTATGTAATTTTCTCTAGTGACTATAGAGTATGTACTGCATGCAGTTGTACACAGTACATGACATACTGTAAGAACTGCTACTGTATTCTGACTACTCCATGAGTTCCAAGCATATGAAAAACACAGTACAGTATGGACATTTTCCAGCCTAACCCCACCTTACAATGATTTATTTGTAAATTCATATTTTTAAACACTATACTATGATTCTATTCATTTCAGGACGGATGTTCAGAGGCATTTGAAAAATAGCTTGTAAACGCATGTAAACACGGTAACTCCCGATTAGCAGTGTTTCGTTTTTAAAAGAAGATACATTTCTGACCATTTGCAATGCAAAAAACACTTCTAAACGCATGTAAATGGGGCTCAACGGACGTTTTTAAACTTCAATTTCTAGCTGTCAAGTTCCATCGTTTAGGAGAGGTTGTAAATGAAGCCTAAAACTTTCATTGGGCCCAGCATAGCCAGACTCGAACTGTTACTGGCATTGCCAAAACCAAGATTATGTTTTAATCACAATTGAATCCAGTTCTCTAGCACGACATACTAGTGAACAGTGAATATGAAATAATATATACAAAACAGGTCTTCCTTGTGACATCAAAAGAAACGTATTTCTTTTTGCTAAAAAGTACAACAATTTTAGATACAATATAGTGCACCTAAATACAATTGAGAAGTAATACAAGGTAGGAGAAGGTTGACCAACATAACATATTTAAAGTGTTTGTAAAGTCACTATGTGACTTTACATGTATCTAATGTAGATATGCAGCCATTAACAAAACTGTATGTGTTTGATAGAAATGAAAAGGCTAAATACCGTCTGCAGCTGTGCGGTGACGTGACCCCCCTGTGCTGGCCAGCTTCGATCTGCGGAGAGAAGCAGGAAGGGCCGAGATTCCCCTGTGACGTCAGCCTAGTCAGCAGTGGGGAATTGCCGCCCCTCTTGCTTCGATCCATAGATCTGGCTGGCCAGCACAGGCAATCACGTGACCACACAGCTGCAGTGGTCACGTCTTGAATGCCCATCAGGTTGGTTATTAGTGAAAAAGTCTATTTGCTGGTCACCTTTTCACTATACATTTGGATTTCCAAATCTTCTACAAGAAACCCAGGTCTAAACCACTTTAAGACCAGGCCTTTTTCTGAAATTTGCTGTTTGCAAGTAAAAATCTGTATTTTTTGCTAGAAAACGACTTAGAACCCCCAAACATTATATATATTTTTTTAGCAGAGACCCTAGAGAACAAAATGGCGGTCATTGCAATATTTTATGTCACATGGTATCTGTGCAGGGGTTTTTCAAATGCATTTTTTTTTTGGAAGAAATACACTTTAATTAATTACAATTTTTTTGTATAATGTGAAAGATTATATTACGCTGAGTAAACAGGTACCTAACATGTCATGCTTTAAAACTACGCACCCTCATGGAATGGCGACAAACTACTGCTTTAACATTGCTTTAACATTGCTTTAAAAATTTTTACAGGTTACCTGTTAAAAGTTGCAGAGGCGTTCTAGTGCTAGAATTATTTCTCTCACTCTAACGATCATTGCCATACCTCACATGTGTGGTTTGAACACCGTTTACATATGCGGACGCGACTTACGTATGCTTCTGCGCAAAAGCAAGATGGGGCGCTTTCAATTTTTTTTTTCTTCTAATAGTTTATTTTTACACTGTCCCTTTATTTCTTTTTTGATCACTTTTGTCCTAAAACAAGGAATGTAAACATCCCTTGTAATAGAAATAAGCATGAAAGGTCCTCTTTATTGAGAGATCTGAGGTCAAAAAGACCCCAGATCTCTCATTTACCTTTAAAAGCAAAAGAAACATTTTTTTTTTTTACATTTTGACTTTCAGAGAAAAAAAATTTTAATGGCTGAAAACCAGAAGTGATGTCAGAGGTCTTGCCCTCACTTAACTTCCTGCTCAACCATCAGCCAGACACCAATCGCTTCCGGATTTACTCAGGAACAACGGGTAAGCGGCGCAAGGGGGGGGGGGGGTGGTGCGAATCTGCCACTGGGATCACTTTTATTTGAAAGCTGGCCACCTAACAAAAAAAAAAGATACCAGGGTTATGGCAGCTAGCTTCTGCCATAACCCCGGTATTTATTATCAAAGTAATGACGTACATGTATAGATAAGCGGTCGGCAATATAATAAATTAATGTTACAGCCTAAATGTGGTTTAGAACAGAACATTTGCTTTTCATTGTCGCTGTATCATTGATTTTATTTGCGACTCCTATGTAAGACCTGTACTCTAAATTTCTTATACATTTGATTTGCTGCAAACCAGAACTTCAGCCTTAAAATGTTTGTTTGTATCTGCCTGGTCTCACTTATGCATAAAAAAATCTGCAGGGTACGTGCTGAAGAACAGCTAAAAAATACAGGGGAATCTGGGTCTCAATAATATGCTTAGATTTTTCTGCTATTTAAAATATGCCTTTCAGTATGCAAGAAGTAGATGTTGTGGGCTGTATTTTCTGTTGTTCTCCTAGTGGACGTGGATCATTTATCACAGCTGTGGTGTGAACAATACAGAGTAGTCTAAATAAGGAATTGCGGGATACAAAGAATGTACGTTTTCATCATATACGTCAGATGTACAATCAGCTCAATTTTAAAGCCAGTCATTTTTACATCCAAGCTAATATACATGCCACACCAAGATTCAATGTTGTATAGCCATTGCTAACTATATTACCATAATAGCAACCGTCTCAGGAACTGTCACTACTGTAAGATGTGTAAATAAAGGGGGTGAGCACTCAATATGTCAAAATTAGGAATTAAGAGTACTGGGTACATTGATCAATTCTGTACATGTTATATTCCTTTAATATAGTCTTTTCATACCTTAGTTTCTGGAGAATCTGAATGTTCCTTGGTGATCATCTCCTGTGGAGGAAAACAATATTTCAAAAACTGTGTTTTCCAAAATTGTATAACATTCACGAATAGCTGGGATTTAATACCACAGCTTAAAAGAGAAGTATGGGAATGGTTTTTATTTTAGAATCATACTTACCTAGGTGGATGCAGCATTGGTTCGATGCTGCATCTGTCCCCCGTCAGCTCTAAAGCCCCATACACACGGTCGGACAATCCGCGGACCAGGTCCGTCGGACCATGTCCGTCATACTTTGTCCGATGTTGGTTTTGCGTACACACGGTCGGACAAAGTTGTCGGAAAATCCGATCATTCTGAACGTGGTGACGTTTGTTGCCTACGACGGGACTACGTAGAGGCTAGTAGCCAATAGCTTTGGTCTTGTAATGTGATCTGAGCATGCGTAGCACTTTGTCCGGTCGGACAACCGTACACACGATCGGATTTGGTGTGATCGGACCGTGTTGACGGCAAATCTTTCCAGCAGGAGATAAGACTTTGTCCGCCGGTCAAACCGACGAACACTGTCCGATGGTGCATACACACGGTCTGATTTTTCAACAACCTTGTCCGATCGGACAGAATCCATGAAAAAGTCCGACCGTGTGTATGGGGCTTAAGGCTGAGAACCGAGAAATCAAACACCGCCGATTGCTCAGTTCTCACAGCTCCCTCAGAAGAAAGCTGGTGACTAAGTCACCACTGTCTGCTCTGCCCTTCCAGCCCTCACTGGAGCTCTGGGCTGTGGAGGGGGCAGGAGCAGACAGCTCAGGCTCTCAGTGGCTTGCTGAGAGGTTGAGGCAGGTGCTGGTCCAGGCATGTGGGCTCATCCCCACCATATCGTTGTGATCTTTGTGGTGTCTCATCTGAATTAAATTAGCCTCAGAACCTGTGTAATTAATATGTGTTCAGGTTTAAAGGGATGAGGTGGCAACCCTATTCCCAAGCCTGGACTGGCTCTCTGATGCTTTATCTCGCTGTCTGCTGAAAACAGGTCACAAGAGTGCAGAACAAACTTCAGTCCTTTGATCCAAAGAGTCCAGCCAAACTAGCTTTGGCTGTACTTCTGTGTGACTATTCCTAACATAAGGAGCCCACACTTATTTTGATTGCATCATTTAATAACCCAGTTGTTTTAATATTATGATCATGCCTAGTATACTTTTATTTCTGGACAAGAGAGTCAGCACTTTTTAGAGATGTTTGATAACAAGTAAGAGATTTTGATAACAATTAAGTCTGATTTCATGCATCATAAAAGTAATGTAAATTGTTAAATGTTCTTATTTTATAAGTAGGACAACAGTTTAATGAAAAAATAAATATGGAATAACAATACTGATTTCCTTCCCATTGTAGTAACACATCTCAAGGCCTACGGTATATTACAATGATTAGGAAAATATGGCCAACATTAAGATTGCATAAAATGCTGTAACAATTATTTTATTATTTTACGTGTAACGCCATAACCACTTTGTTTTTCTGGACTTACCGATTACCTCCTCCACCTTGTAGCTCGTCGTTCTTGTCTAGGGGTTCCCAGGGTAAATACCCAGTAACTATGGAGACTGACACTTGGATCCTGGTTAGGATTTTTATTTGCATGAAACGTTGAACAAAACACAGTCTCTCAATTGTGAATAGAGGGTAAGGGTATAGGAGCTCAGGCACTTGGAACTTGCTGACACTTAAATAAATGTCTCTCTTTATCTGATCCAGGGAGTAGCCACTCGCAACTGGCTAACTCAACTGTTGGATAAATCCTTGTTTGTAGATCTAGCAGCCAACAAGGGATTTCAGCTTAGCAAATCTCTGCCACAGACTTGGTTGTGAAACTTTAAATGAACATGCAAAAGTCTCTCTCTGGAACTTAGTTGCAACTGAAGGATAGGTTAGGAACTTTTCTTACAGTACCAGTATCTCTCAGCCGATCCAGCGATACCGTAAGAAATGCGGATTCAACTAGTGACCATACAGCTCAGCTTCCAGGCTCTTACCGAGCAGCCAGCCTCGTGCGTGGCCCTCCTCCGAAGAGTCCTCCCCTGGTTGCATGTAGAGTTGCTGGGCCTCTCCAATCCGGACGGAACCAGAACACTTCAGAATCCTCCCCCTTTAGTTACTGCTCCTCGATCTAGCCAGTTCAGAGGCTCGGAAATGCATGGATCCCCACCCCAGACCATGAGGGCCTCTGGGGCTAGTCAGGAGGACCAGGACCATGGAGTCAACAGACACTCCTGGACCGGGACCCCTCACAGGGCTAGTCAGGACCGGAACCCCGAACCATGTGACTTCAGCACCTTAAGTTCCCCCCGTTCGGAATGCACAGCGGGACAAACGCGCCCACTGATTGGCTCCGGGGAGAGATTGGTACCCAATGCGTCCAACCAGACTGTGTTCTAAGCCTGTCACAGGTGCTCACCTCACCTATGACCAGGCAGAACTTTAGTACAGTCCAGCCAAACTGATGCCAAAGCATGCCTAGAATAATTAACCCCAAAACTCAACTACAGTTCTGGGCAAAAACTAAATTTACAGGCATAGCGCGTACTTTGAAAAAGTGCCGGCGCTACATACATAAGATGAGACACCAGCTAGCAGTTTGTAGTTCCAGTAGCCACCAGTGAAAATCTTCCTCAAGCCTATCCATCTCTGTCATAAATCCACACCTCTGGGGGGTGTGGTCAAGGTGGCGACCTGAGCGGACGTGTGTCGTGAGAGCTCCGCTCCAACCTGGATACTTTCCGCTAAATCTGCCTGTAATATCCAGCACATCTTCCCGTGCTACCCCTCTGGGCCTGAAGGAACAAGACCCGGTAGCATTTACTGAACACCTGCTCCGTACCCTCCTGCCCACTGCTGTTTTCTGATGGTTTTATTTTTATTTTTGTACATGTTGGAACCTGTTTATAGTGGTACTTTCCTGTGGCGGGAACCCCGTCGACAGCCTGTTCTATTGCAGCTATTTCTCAAACTTAGTCAGGTGACTGGTGGTACTGGGCGGGGTGATTGTCTCCTCCTGGGCCCTACTGTCGTCTATTCCCCTGGCGTTCATATACTACAGACCTCCCTATGGCTCAGATGAGGCTGATGTTGTCAAACGTCCGGGGATTAAATGACAAACTTAAACGCTCCCTGGTCCTAACCTATATTAAGAAATATAGCCCTCATGTATGTATTCTGCAGTAGACGCATTTGGAGGGGGGTAGAGTGCTGGGCCTGAATAAACCCTGGATCAGCCACTGTTACCACGCCACATACTCCAATTATGCACAGGGAGTCAGTGTGCTGATTCACAAGTCCCTATCATATGAGCTGCTGGACGTTAAGGTGGACCCGGGGGGTAGATACGTGATACTGCACACTGTCATAGATACTATAGAATTGGTGATTGTGGGAGTGTATATACTGCCACTGGCCACTACGGCACTTTTGCAGAAACTGATCCCTATCCTTTCGAGTTACCCCACGGATAATTTGCTCATTGCTGGGGACTTTAATATGGTACTTAACCCCTCACTAGATAGGTTGTCGCAGGGAATAGGTGTGGACTCCCCCTTGTCGAGATGGGTGTCACTATATGGCATGACAGATATTTGGCGCTGGAAACACCCAACTGACAGGGCCTATACCTGCCATTCCACTTCGCATAGGGCTATGTCCAGAATTGATCTTATTTTGGTCAGCGGGGGACTGCTCTCCCGGGTGAGGATGGTTGACATGCTGCCGCGAGGCATATCAGATCATGCCCCCATGCTGTGCGCTTTCCAGACCTGTACCCCACCTTCTGAGATAATTTGGAGACTATCTCGCTATTGGATCGCAGACCCAATGGTGGAATTTGAAATTGATTCTCATATTCAGAGCTTCTGGCTGACAAATGCGAATACTGCGTCAGTACACAGCATCTGGGATGCCTTTAAGGCCTATATACGGGGCTCCTATATATCTTCCATAGCCAAGGTCAGACATGATTCTGCTATTACCCTTCAGGAGGCTGAGGCCACCGCCCACGATCTAGAAACTAGATATGCTTCCACCCAGAACCCTGTTACTGCAGAATGCATATAGGGAGGTAATGTTACTTAGGGTTTCCCAGGCAAAGAAACAACAGCTGGCGCAGACCCAACACATTTTTGAGCAGGGGGGGAAGACTGGGCGCCTTTTGGCCTGGCTGGCCAAGGAGCAACAACCTGCTACGTCCATAGCTCGTGTCCGTGCGGACCCCCTGCTCATAAATGCCCGCTTTGCCTCTTACTATGGAGAGCTTTACTCCTCTAGAGTGGACTACTCAGCAGCTGAACTTCACTCCTTTCTAGACCAGGTCACATTCCCCTCTCTATCTAGTGAGGCCTGTGAAAAACTTGATAGCATAATAACAGAAAAGGAGGTCCAACAGGCTCTGAGGGAACTCCAGGCAGGGAAAACCCAGGGCACGACGGCATTCCGCCTGAATTTTATAAACAATACGGGGAACAACTGATACCAAAACTGCACCACACGATAGCCAAATCTTTGAGAGAGGAGACTCTGCCAGCATCTATGGCGGAGGCAATTATAGTGGTTATAGCTAAGCCAGGTAAGGATCCTGAGTTATGCTCCTCCTATCGGCCCATCTCCTTGCTCAATTCCGATGCCAAGGTACTTACCAAGGTCTTGGCGTGGAGATTGAATGAAGTAATCCTCTCCCTGATACGGATCAGATGGGTTTAATGCCAGGCAAAGGCACGTACATAAACTTACGAAGACTATACACTGTCCTAGGTTCTCATGCCCTCCTGGCCCCCGCGGATGCAGTGGCCTCCCTAGACGATGAGAAAGCGTTTGATTCTGTGGAATGGGACTATCTGTGGGAGGTCCTGCACCGTTTCGGCTTTGGTCCCAGGTTCATCTACTGGGTCAGGGCCCTTTACATCTCCCAGAGGGCTAGAGTCCGTACTGGGTCGGTCACCCCCCCCCTTTCTCCTCCATAGGGGAACAAGACAAGGATGCCCACTCTCCCCAGCGCTTTTTGCGCTGGCCATAGAGCCCATGGCAATCCTGATACGTAGCTCATCCGAGATCCGTGGTATCCCCTTGGGCCCTATGGAGGAGAAAATCTCTCTGTATGCCGACGACACCCTTCTCTACATTAGGGATGCACCTACCTGCCTCAGTAAAGCCCTTGACCTTATCAATACTTTCGGCATATATTCAGGTATCCGGGTAAACTGGGGGAAATCTGTCCTGTTTGCCCTCCATCCCTCTGACGGTGGCTTGCCAACGAACACCCCTCTACAAATTGTCTCCCAGTTCAAGTATCTGGGAGTCATTATTCACAGGGACTTGAGGCAATTTATTCCCCTTAACCTTGACCCCGTCATGTCCTCCCTGACGCAGAAATGCTCGTCCTGGAAGACCCTTCCCCTTACGCCCGTCGGCAGAGTTAACCTAGTGAAGATGTCCGTGCTTCCCAAGTTCACATACTTATTCAGACAGATGCCAGTATACATCCCACAAGTTTTCTTTCGGAAATTGAACAGCCTACTTATCTCATTTATATGGAATGGAGCCGCACCTAGGATAGCACAAAGTACACTCCTGCTCCCGACCACGTTGGGGGGCCTAGCGATGCCTTGTTTTCTGAAATATTACTGGGCGGCGGTCCTTGTGACGGTCAAGTGGTGGCTGTCGGAGGACCCGCCTAACCCCGCGGCCATACTAGAGGCAGCGTTGCTGGGCTCCCACTCGGAACTGAGAAATCTAATCCACAGGGGCCCCAGATCCAGCCCCAATGTGACCCCTTCAATGCGGGTAACACTGCGGGTATGGGACACGGTTAGGGGGAAAATGGGGAAGCTGCATAGCTGGTCACCGGATATCCCGCTCTGGGGTAACCCGAGACTCCCCCACTTTGACACCATTCCGGACCCGGCATTGTGGGCTTGGAGTGGGGTCAACACCTTGGCGGATGTCACTTCTGGCAACGAGTTACTCACCTTTGATGACTTAAAGAGGAAGCATCTGTCCACAGATAGGGATAAAAAAACAGTGTCAGCCCTCTACGCTGAATTAATAAGTCTTGACACCTCTGTGGTTTCTAGGCTGTTCGACAAATGGAAGGAAGACATACCAGAGCTGGCTGTTGATGACTGGGAGGAGGGTATACAACAATACCTTCCACTTATGATCTCGTCCCGAGATCGGTACACCCAGCTCAGATTCATCCACCGAGCATACTACTCACCAAAACGTCTGGCCAGTATCTTCCCTACTAGAAGTGACTTATGCCCTAAATGCACAACAGCCACAGGGTCCTTTATGCATGTTGTATGGTCCTGTCAGACCTTCTGGAGGGCTGTCACGGCGGAAATCAACTCAATAGGAAAGTTGCATGTCCCGTGTAATCCACTACCACTATTACTGGGCATAGTTGACACTTTGCAGACAACACAAGCTAAAAAAAATGTTGTCTTTTATGCGGCCTTCTATGCCAGGAAGGCGATCCTTCTTAAATGGAATGACCCCAGCCCACCCACAATCTCCCAATGGAAGGCCCTTGTGGACACGGCATTGCCATTATATAAGTTAACCTACTTAGGAAGTAACTGTCCAAAAAAGTTTGAAAAAATCTGGGCAGTCTGGACGCAGGAAAGACAGATTGATCTCCCATAACCTCTAGTCTGACAAAATGTATGTACAGGGGGTCCCCGACTTACAAACATCCGACTTACAAACGACTCCTACTTACAAACGGAGGGAGACAACAGGAAGTGAGAGGAAATCTACCCCAAGGAAGGGAAATTCACTCCTGTAAGAGTTAATATGGGGAAAAATGTGTCTCCACTGATGCTTTATCACCAGTCCATGCTTCCCTAACAACCCCAAATTTTCAAAATCCAATTGTCATTGGGACAGAAAGCGAGGTGAAATCTTCTGAACAGGGGCACAGACAGCAAAACAAATGTTACAGGGGTGATAACCCTTCTCTATGTTATCTAAAAAAACTTAAAAATAGATTTTTTGGCTGGAGCTACACTTAACAAATGTACCTGTTCCGACTTACAAACAGATTCAACTTGAGAACAACCCTACAGTCCCTATCTTGTTTGTAACCCGGGGACCCCCTGTATTAAGGAAAGTGTGGAGATATATACTGAGATCTGATAGGTCCCCCCCCCCCCCCGTGATGGGCATTGAGACTTCCATAAGAACTAGGTCATTAGTGTATGGAGCCTTTGCTTCTCACACGGCCCCTGGGACGGGGAGCCGTGGAATTACTGTGTCTCCCCTGATTCCTCCTACAAAATTTTAATGCTCTGCTAATGATCCTACTATTGTCAGTGTATATTGTTGGAGTAACATCACCTGTCAACATCTATTATGAATGCTTGCTTGCTGCTGATGGATATTTGATTTCCTTGTTCTTATTTTTTCCTGTTATGATACCTTTACACACAACTGAAATTGTACCACTGTTCTAACATGTCATGTACGAAATAAATAAAGTTTTTGTTAAAAAATAAATAAAAAAAAGAAATCCACACCTCTGACTGTTAAGAATATTCCCTCTTTACCAACTATCACAGTCAGATTCTGTTACTCTTTTGCTTTCACTACTTGGTTTGAACGTTCTGTATCCTGCACGGATAGCCCTAATGCCGTGGACTTTTTGACAGCAAAGGTCCGACGGAACGAATCCGTCAGACAATTTGACCGTGTGTGGGCTTCATCGGACCTTTGCTGTCGAAAAATCAGACAGACTTTAGATTTAGAACATGTTTCAAATCTTTCCGACGGACTCGAGTCCGGGCGAAAAATCCGTTTGTCTGTATGCTAGTCCAGCTATTGGCTACTGGCTATGAACGTCCTTATTCTAGTCCGGTCGTACGCCACCATGGTCGAATCCGTCGGACTTTGGTGTGATTGCGTGTAGACAAGTCAGACGAAAGTCCGTCGAAAAGTCCAACGGAATTCAGTCCATCGAAAAATCCGGTCGTGTGTACACGGCATTAGTCCTGCACTCTTGCCTCTCATTGTATATAGTTGTATGTAGCCTTCTAAAAAGCATGCTCTTCCACTTGCCTAGCATTTACATTTTTTTTCAACACCACTTTAGACATACACTAGTGTCTAGAGCAGTGTTTCTCAACTCCAGTCCTCAAGGCGCCCCAGCAGGTGATGTTTTCAGGATTTCCCTCAGATGAAACAGCTGTGGTAATTACTAAGGCAGTGAAACTGATCAAATCACCTGTGCAAAATAACGGAGAGCCTGAAAACATGACCTGTTGGGACGCCTTGAGCACTGGAGTTGAGAAACACTGGTCTAGAGTGTGTCCCGCATAGAGTGAGATCCCTCAGTACAGATGGACCCCTACCCAGCACAGTCCCTTACATTTAGGCTGACCTCCCCAGCATACCCCTCAGTACGGATGAAACCCCCCAGCACAGACCCCTCAGTATGGACTAAACTCCATGTTGTAAATAATAATGAATGACTAATAATTTTACGTAATTATTTGTTATAGAAACAGGAGTGGAACAGGTATAGAACGCAAATGCCTTCACTCCAAACAAATTTTCCTAGCAACTTTTTTTGTATCCCAGAAAAGCTGAACAAATCCAACAGAGTACTTGCAAAATATACAATAATCAGAAGACTTCAGAGTCCCATTTAAAATACTCCTTTTTCTGTCATAGCAAGCATATGGACACTCCTCCTATCCAGCATTTACTGTCCGAACTATAGTATGCATCTAGACCAGGGGTATTAAATTAAATTTAATGGAGGTCCTATTAGTAAAATTTTCTTCCAGCAGAGATCCGAATCACATGTTTGTGCAATGTCTCAGATCCTTCCCATCACAGCCCCTTCATTTTATATCAGAATCCCGTTCTTACATTAGTGTCCTCAGTCCCCAGCACATCACAGTCCCCCACTTCACATCAGTTTCCCTTTCACATTAGTGTCCACTGCCCCCTTCACATCAACCCCAATACAGCACTCCTCCCCTTTACATCACCCCGCCCCCACAGCACTGCCCCCATTACATCTACTCCTACAGCACAGCCCCCCCCCCCCGTTTACATCACCTCCCACAGCACTGCCCCCTATTGCATAAACCCCCAAAGGCACTAGCCCCCCTTTATATCACCCCCACAGCACTCGCCCCCTTTACATCACATCTCCACCCCACAGCACTGCCCCACTTACATCACCCCCACAGCACTGCCCCCCTTTACATCAAATCTTCCTCCCCACAGCACTGCCCTCTTCAGATCTCCCCCACAGCACTGCTCCCCTTTACATATCCCCCTTCCCCACAGCACTGCCCCCTTTACATCCCCCCTCATGCAACTCGCCCCTTAACAATTCTCCCTTCACAGCACTTGCCCCCCCCCTTCCCACAGCACTGCCCCTCCCTTTACATGACCCCCCCACAACAATGCCCCCTTCACATCACATCTCCCCTCCCCACCAGCACTGCTCCCCTTTACACCTCCCTCCCGCACAGCACTTGCTCCATTCACTTCAAACCCCCCCCCCCCACAGCACTGCTCTCCTTTCACATCACCCTTCCCCACCACAATGATTTTCTGTGCCCCCTTCCCATCTGCCCACTCTGCAAATCACCCCCCCCCACACACACACACATACACAGCACTGCCCCCTTCACATTACCCCCTGGCCCCCCACTATCACCTCCCACAGCACTGCCCCGATTACATCAACCCCCAATGGCACTAGCCCCCCTTTATATCACCCCCACAGCACTCGCCCCCTTTACATCACATCTCCACCCCACAGCACTGCCCCACTTACATCACCCCCAGAGCACTGCCCCCCTTTACATCAAATCTTCCTCCCCACAGCACTGCCCTCTTCAGATGTCCCCCACAGCACTGCTCCCCTTTACATATCCCCCTTCCCCACAGCACTGCCCCCTTCACATCACCCCCTGCCCCCCCCCCCCCCACTATCACAGGCATGTCCTCTTGCCCATGGTCACGGTGTCAGAAACCATGAAATCAGGCTGAGACAGAAGTACAGTTAAATCACACTAGTTTAATAATAAAAGTAAAAGGACCAAACGTAGTCAAGACATAGTCAAAGTTCAGTTACCGGAACGGATAGTCAGCCAAGCCAGAAGTCAGGGATGAATGTCCTGGAACAGCAAGCTGGATCTGGAGCCAGAAGGGATGCCAGCAAAGCAAGTCTTGAACAGGATCGCAGGAGATGTTTCTGTGATGTGACCAAGGCAAAGGCAGAGCTCCTCTGGCCTGGATGGCTTAAGTAGGCAGGACTGATGAGCAGGATATCCTCAACAGCTGAATAACTGTGGAGAGATAGGAGCTGGCAATTAGCCGACAGCTGAGCGGCCAACTCAGAGAAGGAAGGGCTGAGCCCAGCCCTGACAGTACCCCCTCCTCAACGACCCCTCCCCCTTGGAGGACCACCAGGCTTGAGGGGAAAACGTCTATGGAAATCACAGAGGAGGACAGGGGCATGTACGTCTGAGGATGAGACCTAAGAGCGTTCCTCTGGTCCGTACCCTTTTCAATGCACCAGGTACTGTAGGCGCCCACGGAACCTATGGGAGTCAACAATGGACTGTAATTCATACTCATGGTTCCCAACCTGTACAGGGTGAGGACATGACACTGAGGTGGTAAAGCGGTTGCAGACCAAAGGTTTTAATAAGGAGACATGAAATATATTCGAAATACGCATATGGAATGTCTAATGCGTAAGCCACTGGGTTAATCCTGCGAAGAAGGCCCAATAAACCGAGGTGCGAACTTCAGTGAAGGAACAAGAAGTCGGAGGTTGCGAGATGACAGCCAGACCCTGTCCCCAACCATGTAGGAAGACGCAGGCAGGCGTCTGCAGTCAGCATGGAGTCTGTACCTATCATTAGCATGTCGCAAAGCCTCCTGGACTTGTGCGCAAGTGGAACAAAGACCACGGAGATGCTCCTCTAATGCAGGAATATTCTGCGGAACAAACGAGTCAGGCAACATGGAAAATTGGAAACCATAATTCGCCATAAACGGGGACAATTGGGAAGCAGAATTCAAGGCACTGTTGTGAGCAAACTCTACCCACGGTAAAAGGTCTGACCAGTTGTTATGATGGCCAGAAATATAGCAACATAGGAATTGCTCCAAGGACTGATTGTCTCGTTCTGTGGCCCCATTAGACTGCTGGTGATACGCAGAGGAGAAAGCAAGCTGAATTCCCAACTGGGCACAAAAGGCTCACCAGAACTGCATTGGACTGGATCGCCCCCAAATCGATGAGGATGCGGAGCGGAACAAGACATACCTCTTATAGAGGTAATACTAGAAGCGGGGGCCTGCACAGAGACTGGTGCAGCAGCAGGGTCGGCCTGCAACATAGGTTGTACCCGGGCGCTAACAGTGGGAGATTCCAGGCTCACCTCAGGAGCGACTCAGGAGCGTTTGTAACGCCATGGCAAACTGATCCATGCGGTGATCCAGTTCATCCAATCTGGAAAAAATATTACCAAGTGGATTGACTGCATCTTCTGAATTCATGGCCTTCTCCTACTGTCAGAAACCATGAAATCAGACTGAGACAGAAGTACAGTTAGACCCCTTTCACACCACAACGCCAATAGCGTTGGCAGTAAAACACCACTATTTTTAGCAACGTTTTACCGTCGGATTTGCGGCGCATTTCGGCCGTTAGCGGGGTGCTTTTACCCAACGCTAGCGGCAGAGAAAGGGTTAAAACCCCCGGCAAAATGCTGCAATAGCGGCGTTTTGCCGGCAGTATTACAGCGCTGCCCCATTGATTTGAATGGGGAGCAGAGCTGGAGGAGCAGTGGAGGAGCGGTGAGTTCACCGCTCCAAAAAAGCTGCTGGCAGGAGTTTTTGTGTCGCCCTGCCAGCGCCCCGCTGCAGTGTAAAAGCCCTCAGGCTTTCACACCGCAGACAATGGTGCAGCAGTTTGAGGGCGGATTGCAGCCGCTATTTCTAATGCTATAGCGCCTGCAATACGCCCTTGGTGTGAAAGGGCTCTAAAATCACACTTGTTTAATAATAAAAGTAAAAAGAACAAACATAGTCAAAACAGACAAAGTTCAGTATCCGGAATGGATAGTCAGCCAAGCCAAATGTCAGGGATGAATGTAGTGGAACAGCAAGCAGGATCTGGAGCCAGAAGGGATGTCAGCAAAGCAAGTCTTGAACAGGATCGCAGGAGATAATTTCTGTGATGTGACCAAGGCGAAGACAGAGCTCCTCTGGACTGGATGGCTTAAGTAGGCAGGACTGACGAGCAGGATATCATCAACAGCTGAGTAACTGTGGAGAAATAGGACTCGGCAATTAGCCGACAGCTAATGGAAGGATGGAAGGGCTGAGCCCAGGCCTGACACTCTGACCTTACACAGAGTATAGAGCGGGAGGCACAGCAGCACTGAATGGAGGGCAGGAGCAGAAGCTGCCGGGGTTAACTTCTCATATTAACAAGCTGTTTATTGGTTGCTAGGACCATCCGGCGTGCTAGTAACCAGTCACCTGCTAGGTAATCTGGAAAGTCACCTTATGCAGCTCCTGCCTTCCATCCAGTGTGGCTTTGCATCCTGCTCTCCATTCATTGCTATCCTTCCTGCCGCTCTCCTTTCTGCCTTAAGAATGACATCGGCAAAGGCCAGGGGGAAGACAGCAGCTCTTAAATGGCACAATTGCAGGTCCCGATGGCACCCGGCTGCAGACCGCCATTTAGTAATGCCTGTTGTATACCCAGTCTTCCATAATTTTCTCTTTAGCAATCAAAATAGCAATACAATTCCTTACAATTTCCTTCATTTACGGTGACGTAGAAACAGCTGGTTGGTTAATCAAACACTTTTGATCCCAACATGAAAAGACCCTATTAAGGCCATTATAGTGTTTATAACCCTTGTTCTTTATGACAGTAAACAATTGCCCATTTAACCAATTAACATTTTTCTCATAACAGTTAAGCCTGGTACACACGTAAAGTTTTTTTCATTCAATCCAGCAGGCTGAATAAGAAAAAAAATGACAGATCGCTGTACTAATACACATATTGTTAGTGTGGCGATCTAACCCACTGTGTCTTTGTATTCTGACAGAACACACTGATCAGCACTTGCAGCCATCAATTGTGAGCACTGATTGGATGCTGATTTTCCAGCAAGTCCCTTCAACAAAAGTGGGTTAGACCAGCATCTGTCGGAAAGACAGCTGTACACCATGACCAAATAATGGCCTGCATCTGTTAACCTCCTAGGCGGTAATCCCGAGTCTGGCTCGGGTTCAGTTTTTTCTGCTAGGAGCGGTAACCCCGAGCCAGACTCGGGCTGCATTGCAGGATACAGGGGGGGAAGTTACTTACCTTTTCCCCTGGATCCTGCGATGTCTCCCCGCTGTGTGAGCGAGCCGTCCGCTCGCTCGATTCACACAGTGCCGAGTGCCGCCGATCTCCGTTCCCTGTGACGTTCCGACGCACGGGAGCGGAGATCGGCGCCAAATTCAAAAAAGTTTAAAAACACAACACACATACAGTACTGTAATCTTACAGATTACAGTACTGTATACACAAAATACACATCCCCTTTGTCCCTAGTGGTCTGCCCAGTGCCCTGCATGTCATTTTATATAATAAAAAGATTTTTTTTCTGCCTGAAAACTGGAGATTGTCCATAGCAACCAAAAAATGTCCCTTTATGTCAAAAGTGTTTTTAGACCAGCTAGAAAACACCGATAAAAAATTAGAATCACAATTTATCATCAAACAATAAATTTAATGACAGCGACTATTCTGCAACTGAGCAGATTTCAGTGTTTTTGATTTGATTACATTATTGAATCATTTTTATATATATTTTTATTATATTATAATTTATGATTTTGTGTTTCAAACTTTATCATACCCGGGATGTCTACTAGACTCTGGTTCAGACAGATTTAAGTGAGTTATTCATAAGAATTGCATGCCTACAAATATAAAAACGCCAAATTTCAATGCAAAATAATTGTACCGCTTTCAGCACAAAATTCCAGCCAGAATCATACCGCCAGGGAGGTTAAACCGGCCGATACTGTTTGTCTTTTTGAAGAGAATTAGCATAGGAATAGTCTGCCAAATCTATCAGTCTTGACCCCCCCCCCCCAGTACAGATCCCTCAGTGCAGACAGAAACCCTAGGCACACGCCCCTCAGTACAAATGTCCCTACCCAGTACCGACCAACCCCACCACCCCCACATACCAAACCAGCACAAAACCCTCAGTACAGATACCATTGCCCTCCAAGTACAGACCCCTCAGTACAGACACCTTCACCCCCCCCCCCCCCCCCCCCCCCACAGTAAAGACCCCCCTCCCTCCAGAACAGATCTCTCAGAACTGACAGAGGAATGTGTACATAGCTGCTGTTAAAAATCATGGGGCCCCATACAGCATTTCTGACGGGGTCCAAAACCTCCACTCCCCCCAGGTGCAGTGCAACAGCGACACTGACTTTATCCACCTATGCTCCAAAAATGAAAAAAAAAGTCCCTTCTACGCTCCCACCTCCTGGGCCCCTCTGTTGACGTGATAGGGCCCAGGGAAATGTGATTTAAGCCCTGGTAAGCAAGTAAAAGCAGGGTGTAGTAAAAATCGAATGAATCATTTAGGCAGCAATTAACAATAAACCTGCCCCTGGGCCCCCCTGTTGAGGCCTGGGCCCAGTACAACAAGACCAGTTGTACTGCCTGATCAGGGGCACTGTATGTGTATAACAGTAAAAGCTGGTCAAAATTAGATAATCAGATAATTTAGGGGGTATATACGGGTAAAATTGTATGCATTTCAAATTTAACTATTTGTCTGGAGACACTTCAATGGAGAGTCCTACCTTTCCAAAAAATACTCGCTGTGCTTCCAGTGCTGCATGTGTGTTAATAGAAAGTTCAAGTTCTGTTTCTGCCTCTTCTGCAATATCCACAGTAGATGGCTCAGTTGTAGTTAGTGTGGCTATTCTGATAACTCTATCAGTTTTATCAGTATCATCAGCTTCACTTCCCACAGTCTCACTGGTTGTAGAGCTGCCCATCTTTACATCAGTTGTTTTTTCTAGACTGGCTTTTTTCTTATGCTCCTTTTTAAACTCCTACAAATTAACAAAAATGTTAAGAATATATTACAAGACAGACATACTGTATAACATTAGACTTGAGTGGTTGAACTCAATGGGCATGTGCCTTTATAACAGCTTTAAGTCTGCCATATAGCAGTTTTACTGCTACAGGGTGGCAGCTGTGCACCGGATCACACATATATATATAAATATATATATATATATATATATATATGTATATGTGTGTGATCCTGTAGAGGACGCTGTGATTACACATAACGGAAGCCGATCGGTGGGTGCAGGGTACTCAATGTCATCCAGCACCCGTCGATCCTCAGGCAAACACAGAACTGTGATCTGCCTATGAAAACAAGTTTGTGTCCCTGCCCCTGATGTTAAAACCCTTCCCAGACAGTGTCATTAGTACAGTGATTTAGCACTGATCACTGTATTAGTGTCACGGGTCCCCAAAAAGTGTCAGTTAGTGTCCAAATGTCCGCTGCAATATCGCAGTTCCGCTGATCACTGCCATTACTACCGTGTTTCCCCGATAGTAAGACACCCCCGATTGTAAGACGTATCGGGAGTTTCAGAGGGGTCAGCTAATATAAGCCGTACCCCGAAAGTAAGACATATGTCTTACTTTCGGGGAAACACGGGGGATTTGCCTCCAGTGACGTACGGTACAAAGAGTGGGGCTGGGGGTGCGGGCCGCACCCTGGGGGGGGGGGGGGTGCCAGGCCAGTGCCCTCCCCCTCTGACTGAAGAGACAGCGCCGTTTTGATCAGTCTCGGCCGAGCAGAGTGACAGCCGCTGCCCGAGACTGATCAGAACGCGCAACGCAATCACAGAGAAGGGGATTATTGTGCCAGGTCCCGGATCACTGCCGACAGGTGTCACTGGCTCTGTGTCCTCCCGGAAAAAGGTCAGTGCTGGTCATACAGATATAAGTACAATATAAGATATAAGATATAAGATATAAGTACAGATATAAGATACAATATAAGACATACCCCGAAAGTAAGACATAGTGGGGCTTTTAGGGATAAAAAGAAAGTAAGACACTGTCTTACTTTCGGGGAAACACGGTAGTAAAAATAAATACAAATATCCCATAGTTTGTAGACATTATATCTTTTGTGCAAACCAATTAATATACAATTATTGGAATATTTTTTTTTGCCCAAAAACATGTAGAAGAATACATATTGGCCTAAATTTGATTTTTTTCTAAATTCTTTTATTGGATGGGTTTTATAGCAGATAGTAAAAAATATAGTATTATCTGCCTTTTTTTTTATAGCACAGAAAATAAAAAATGCAGAGCTGATCAAATACAATCAAAAGAAAGCTCTATTTGTGGGGGGAAAAAAGCACATACTGTACATTTTATTTAGGTACAGCATTGCATGACTGTGCAATTGTCAGTTAAAGTAACGCAGTGCCGTATCGCAAAAAAAGTTGACAAGACTGTGTCAAAAAAAAAAAAAAAACTGTTTATTAACCACTTCAGCCCCGGACCAATTGGCAGCCAAAGGACCAGGCCCCTTTTTGCGATTCGGCACTGCGTTGCTTTAACTGACAATTGCACGGTCGTGCAACGTGGCTCCAAAACAAAATTGGCGTCCTTTTTTTCCCACAAATAGAGCTTTCTTTTGGTGGTATTTGATTGCCCCTGCGGTTTTTATTTTTTGTGCTATAAACAAAAATAGAGCGACAATTTTGAAAAAAATGCAATACTTTTTGCTTTTTGCTATAATAAATATCCCCAAAAAATATATAAAAAAACATTTTTTTTCCTCAGTTTTGGCCGATACGTATTCTTCTACATATTTTTGGTAAAAAAAATCGCAATTAGCGATTATTGATTGGTTTGCGCAAAAGTTATAGCGTTTACAAAATAGGGGATAGTTTTATAGCATTTTTATTAATATTTTTTTTTTACTAGTAATGGCGGTGATCAGCGATTTTTATTGTGACTGCGACATTATGGCGGACACATTGGACATTTTTGACACATTTTTGGGACCATTGTCATTTATACAGCAATCAATGCTATTTAAATGCATTGATT
Organism: Lithobates sylvaticus; assembly: GCA_028564925.1. NCBI lineage: Eukaryota > Metazoa > Chordata > Amphibia > Anura > Ranidae > Lithobates > Lithobates sylvaticus. The sequence continues at coordinate 473,230,900 of CM053029.1, forward strand.
CCTGTATAAATGACAGTTGTAGTGAAGGGGTTAACCACTAGGGGGAGGGGAGGGGTTATGGGCTGTGACGTGTGTGTTTTTTTACATTAGGGGGCGGGGCTGACATCTGATGTCATTGATCGGCTTTCCCGATGACCGGGAACAGCCAATTAATGACAGGCAGAGTAGGAAGCGTGGGGAGAGGTTTGTTTACACATACCACTCCCCGTTCTTCAGCTCCGTGACCCAATCGCGGGACACCAGCGACGATCGGGTCCGCTGGTCCCGTGGCCGGGGTCACGGAGCTCCCGACCGGGCAGGCATTTAAAGGATCCCGTACAGGTACGGGATTTTGCCTGCCCGTGCCATTCTGCTCACGTATATGTACATGAGCTGGTCGGGAAGCGGTTAATGCACTGCTAGCAGAATCTAAAGAAGAAGTCTTACCAAATTTTATATTTACAGGTAAATAGAGGTACATTGGTGCTGATTTTCTAAAGGCAAACAGGCTGTTTTTTTTTGCATGGGAATTCCCTTAGCTTAGTGAATGTAGTGAAAATCCACTTTGCAAATAATATCCAATCACGTGAGAGAACAAAAAAAACATTTTCACTTACACATGATTGGATGATGGAAGTCAGCAGAGTTTTATCTCATTCACTAAGCTAAGAGAAAATGTCCTTAAAAATAGTGAACAGTCTTTTTGCCTTTAGTAAATGAACCCCATTTTGTGACTAGTATTAGCGATATAGTATTGTATTGGCAAAAACCTAAAGTACAACAATTGATTTGGTTGCCCACATCTCCAAAAAGGACCTCACCTTTTCCTGTTTTCTTGTGGACATTTCAGGCTGTGCATGTGTAGTGGAGTGGGTTACTGTTAAGAATTCATTGGCATCTACAGTGCTGATTATCTGAGTAGGAAGTACAGATGTCTCACTCTCCTGATTAGCTCGCTGAAGTCGATGGTCCTCTGTGTTTTCCTCTTGCTCCTCAGTGACCACATTTGTAAAAACATCAACAGGCACAGCCTCCACTGGAGGTTTCTTCCTCTTCTTCTGCTCTTTCTTCTTTTTATTTACATCCTTTAAAAAAAAGAGAGAAAGCTTTGCAGTTTCATAAAGATGGAACAAAACAAAATCTAGATAACTCTACAGTAGGGATGGGCGAACGGTTTGGCCCGAGCATAAGTTTGGGCCGAACCTTCACTGATTGGATGTTCGACGAACAGCCAAACAAACAGGTCTTTCGACCGTTTGTTTGGCCCCCCGAACCGACCACAATGCAATGCGGCGCTGAACAGTACATTGCAAGCCCTGATTGGCTGAAGCAGTGAAAGCTTCAGCCAATCAGGGCACAGAGCACTGTCAGAGTCATGATTGGACACTGTCATCATGACTTTATGCAATCATGGCTCATTCACACCCCACAGTATAAAAGTATTCTTTCAATGGCAGCTATTTTCAGTGTGATTTTGGCGTGGACAGAATTAGAACAGGGCTCTGTTCAGTGCTATTAGTTAGTGTGCTATACTGTGCTAGTTTGCTTCAATTGTCAGTGAAGAATATTAGTTTAGTGTCAGTCTAGGGCTAGTGTGAGTGTAGTGAGGAGGACCATCATTTAGCTTTGCATAGTGTGCAGCTAGAGTAGAGACAGCTCCGATAGTTTCAGTGTGGTGTAGTGAGACCGTGGCAGTAATCTTTACATTAGTGTATAGCTAGAGTAGGGACAGTTCAGATAGCGTCAGTGTAGTGACGGTTGAACACCGTCTATTTGATTGTGTTACTGCCAGTTTAATACCATTTACTTCTGTGTGCATTACTGACATTTTAATGCCATTTACTTCTGTGTAAGTTACTGCCAGTTTAACGCCATATAGTTTTTGTGTGCGTTACTGCCAGTTTAACGCCATATAGTTCTGTATGCGTTACTGCCAGTTTAACATCATATAGTTTTGTGCGTTACTGCCAGTTTAACGCCATTTACTTCTGTGTGCATTACTGCCAGTTTAACGCCATTTACTTTTGTGTGCGTTACTGCCAGTTTAACGCCATATTGTTCTGTGCGTCACTGTACGTTTGGCACATTATATTGTAGTACACTATAGTGTATCCGTGGAGTGTGTCTGTGTAGTGTGAGTACTCAAATTAAAGTGCACCAAACACCTCCTTACATTGATTAAAGTGCATCCACTTCTTTACATTTTCTTATAAGCACCGCCCCCTCCCTCCCAATAATGTCTGGGAGGACAACAAGGAGAGGCAGACGTCCCCTTCACACTGTAAGGGGGCCAACAACAAATGTGTACACAGGCAAAGGTGGACGTGGTGGTCAGTCCTCAGGCAGGGCATCATTTCCTCTGTTTAGTGAGTTTGCCCATGCTATCTAGCCACAGCATGCAGAGGAGGTGGTGGACTGGCTTACTAAACCTTCCTCATCCTCCTCATCCTCTGTCATGCAAGCAGAGATAAGTGTGCAGTCCCCTGCAGTTGCCAAAGTGGATAAACCTGCCTTCTTGTCCACATCTATTCCTGCCATAGCCCCAACATCAGCCATTGAGGAGTCAGCTGAGTTATTTGACCACAGCATCAGCCATTTGCGCTTTGATTATGCCCAGCCATTACTGGATTCAGATGTTGGTTCTGAGGTTGAGGATGACAGGAACATGGGCCTAGAGAGAGGGAGGAACAGTGGTAGACAAATTGGCATTCATGTTCCCTAGGCCCGCAGCGTATTGCCAAGTTGTCTCCAATGGTAATGATGAAGATGGAGGAGGTGGAGATGATGATGATGAGGTCACTGATGTGACTTGGGTGCCAGATAGAGCAGAGGAGGAAACTGAAGGTGAGACGACACAACCTCAAGGAGGCCAACATCAAGAAAGAGTAGAGAGCAGCGACCCTATTCCATCACATTCTTCAGCTGTTATCTTCCAGCCCACTCCCCAAAGCTCAGCTGTCTGGGCATTTTTCAGCACATCTGCAGCAGATCGCACTGTTGCTATCGGCAAACTGTGTCTCAGGCACATCAAACGTGGCAAAAACACCAACCATTTGGGTACCACATGCTTAACAAGGCATTTAACGTCCAACCACTCAGCCCGTTGGCAAGAGCACCTAAAAGTCACACAAAAGGGGCACAAATCTGCCCCTCCTCCTCCTCCTTACCCAATTCAGTCTGCCCCTGCTATACTGAGTCATTATCTCTCAGCAGCCTCCACTGGACCAAGGGAATATGTCGTATCGGCTCAAAAGGCTGTTTCTGTATTACCGACAGAACTAAATTCAAGTCCCAAGGGTTCAGGGGTGACCTAACCAGTGGATTAAGCCACGTTACCCCCTGTATGAAGCTACAGACCAAAGAATGCGAAGCAAGTGTTTGTTGAAACAATACCAATAAGGCCGAGACCTGGCCTTTGATAGTACTCAAGGCGCCCTCAAACAAGGCATCATCAAACCCCTGCTAAAGAAACCCAACCTCGACCCCCGGGACCCTAACCACCGCAGACCGATAACAAGCTTGAACAACATCTCCAAGATTATGGAGAAGGCGGTAGTACAACAGATACAATGCCACCTGGACACACACAAACTCCTGGACCCTCTACAATCAGCCTTCCGCCCAGGCCATGGGACAGAAACCGCACTCCTGAAGATATGGGACGACACCCTCGAAGCAGCAGATGACAGAGAATCATGTCTCCTGGTACTGCTGGACCTCAGTGCAGCGTTTGATACTGTGGACCACAATACTCTACTCATTCGCCTCACAGAAGTAGCAGGAGTCACAGACTCAGATCTACAATGGTTCGCATCCTTCCTAGGAAATCGGTCTCAGACAGTGAAACTAGGAGCTTTCACCTCTGAAACCCGGGCAATCTCTTGTGGAGTCCCTCAAGGATCACCCTTGTCGCCAGTGCTCTTCAACATATACATCCGCCCACTCCTCAAAATAATCAGAAGATCGGACCTCTGCTTCCATTTATATGCTGACGACACGCAATTATATTTTCGTATCACCGGACAAAAAGACTATCATCAGCAATTAGAAAAATGCCTCACTATGATAGACGACTGGATGACCACTAGCTCCCTCAAACTTAACGAATCGAAAACAGAACTTCTTATTCTACATGCAAATCAAAACCTGCGAACCAAGATCCCTTGGACACCACCCACCATCTTTGGACAGACCATCGCCCTAGGACCAAGGCCAAGAGTCTCGGAGTCATTTTTGACTCAGAAATGTCAATGGATGCCCAAATAGGAGCAGTAGTCAGTGGCTCTCACCATCTGCTCCGCCTGCTACGCAGACTCATCCCCTTCATTCCAAAGGAGGACATAGCAATGGTAGTTGGAACAGTCATTAATTCTCGACTTGACTACGCAAACTCCCTTTACATAGGATTACCCCAATATCAACTTGCGCGCTTACAACTTATCCAAAATACGGCGGCAAGACTGATAACAGGAAAAAAACCCTGGGAATCCATCTCCCCTTCCCTGAGGAGCCTAATTGGCTAACCGTAAAGAATCGGGTCATTTTCAAGACCCTCTGCCTCACCCACAAATGCACTTATGGAGACGCTCCGCAATAAATTCTCGAGAAAATAAAACACTACATACCCAATCTCAGTCTTCGATCGGCTAATCAAAATCTCCTCCTCATTCCTAAATCTCGCTACAAATCAAAGGGGGAACGGAGATTCGCTGTGCAAGGACCACGGCTATGGAACGCTCTACCAACCGACATCTGCATGGAAGAAAACCATCAGGCCTTCAGGAAGAAACTCAAGACCTACCTCTTCTAGAAGCTTGACAACAAAGCACGAATACAGCGCCATGAGGCGATTCAGTTCGCATTGTAGCGCTATATAAGTTATTCATTCATTCATTCAAGCTTCATCTCTAACCCAATTTGTAAATATTTCTCTAGTTTGAGGACCCAACCTAAGTATTCCAGGTAGTTGATTGTGGTGACCAAGCTTTGGTCTAAGCGGACTACCGACCGGTCTATCAAGAGCAGGACGTCTAGGTAAGGTATAATAGTTATACCTTGGGCCCTTAATCTGGCCAAATGAGGAGCTAGGACCTCTGTAAACACCCAAGGTGCAGTAGCTAGACTGAAAAGCAGCTACAAACTGAAAATGTAATGTAAATGTTTTTTTTCCACTTCGAAACGCAGATTATTCTGATGAGCGGGGGAAATAGATACATGCAGGTATGCATCCTTTATGTCGATTGATGCCAGAAATTCTCCTCCTTGTAGGATGGGGACTACTGATCGGATTGATTCCATGCGAAAATATAGAATTTTAAGGAATGAGATCTAGAATGGATCCGACAGCTTCATTTGGTTTTGGCACCGTGAAAAGGTTTGAATAAACTCCCAACCCCTGCTCTTCCATGGAGACCACCATGATCACTTTCTGCAACAAAAGCCGGTCTAACGCTTGAAGGAGAGACTTATTTTTCTCTGGATCTTTGGGAACATTTGACCTGAGGAAACAAGGAGATGGGAATTCTCGTAACTCTAATTTGTAACCTAGAGCTATTGTGGAGAACACCCATCTGTATTGAAAATCCTCCTGCCAGACCCTTGAGAACTGTAGCAGTCTTCCCCCCACTTGAGCGAGCAGGGGCGCCCCTTCATAGAGAGGCTTTAGCGTGCTGTCTTGTAGGTTGTCAACCCCAGGACTTCTTTTGTCCCTGGGGTTGACTCTGAGGTTTACCATTTGAACCTGACGGTGGAGGCCATCGCGACTGCCTGGAGGCTGATGCCCCTGGCACTGGAGAAAGAGCCCTTTTAAATGAGGGACGTTTTCTCCTTTTCTTAACTGGCAAAAGGGTACTTTTCCCACTTGATATCTTTTGGATATATTTGTCCAAATCATTCCCAAACGGCCTTACACCGGGGAAAGGAAACCCAGCCAGGAGCTTTATGCATGGCGCTTCTGCTGACCTATTTTTCAACCATACTATTCTACACATGTGCACCAACCCAAGCGTAAGGCGAGAGCTCTGAAGAATAGAATCTCTGATTGCATCAATTGCAAAACACAAAGCCCCTGGCAGCTTGGCTAAATCCTGGGCCTGCTGTTCAGGGAAAACCTTGAGCACCTGTTTCAAGTGGTCTCTCAAGGATTTACACACTCCAATTGCCACCACTGCAGGTTGAGCTACTGAACCTGCCAAAGAAAAACATTTTTTTAACAGGAATTCCAACTTTTTATCGGTTGGATCCCTAAGCATTTGAATATTGTCAACAGGACAATCAAACTTTATTTACAGAGGATATAGAAGCATCAATTGCGGTTATACCCCACATCTTTGTAAAATTCTCCTCCATAGGATAAAGTGTTGAAAACTTTTTGGGAGCGAAAAAATGCTTATCTAGGTGATCCCACTGAGAATATATAAGCTTTTCCAGCAATGAATGGACAGGAAAAGCATGCAAAGCTTGAGGAGGCTTCAGTGAACCCAAACAAGAAGTGGGCTTTTCAACCGACTCAGTTACGGGTAACTTAAATGTGGAGCAGACCATTTCAGTAAGAGATTGCACCAACAATTTCTCAACATCTTCCCTCTCCCACTGTTCCTCTGTTTGAGGGTCCTGGGTGGTAGAAGGGGACCTAATGTGTTTTCTTCCACTCTGTGAAGAAGCGATTAAAGCCGTTAATCTTTCCTCCAATCCACTCATGGCTGTGTAATATATACAGGGGCTGAAATGCCAGAAGCAGTTGCAACCCCTGACAACCCCAATGGCTCGCTCTGATCGCCTCCCTAGGCCTTTCAGGGGGGATGACATTGCAGGGGGAGGGTCCTCAGAGCCTGAGGGAGATCCCTTTGAGCCCCTCTTTTTTGGGGTATTTGTACCTCCCTTTCTGCCCATAGTGCCAAGCACAAATGCAGAGGTACTACCAGAAAATGCACCCACTGCTGAGCAAAATAGTCCAGCAACTGCCGCTGCTATCAAGGCTCAGTCTGATGCTAAGTAAACTCTGGGAATGCTTGTGTCACCCACATGCCAGCCGTCTGCTCTGTGTCCCTCCTTCATCTGTATGCACCTGAAAAAAGTGCACCTTATAGCTTTACACAGCCCATGTTGTGGACATTGAATCATGCCGACACCACGCTAAGGCCCCGTCCCCCTTCCTTCGACCTCTCACCGTAGCCCCCCCCAATCTTTTTCAAAAGAGACTGTTTTCCCACGCGAACGGGGCTCCGATCCAACCAGATCGCACATGGAGGGGGGTTGGGGTGGAGGAGAGGAGGAGAGGTGCTGGATGGAGAACTGCCGTAATGGCGGCTGCAGCGGGAGCGGCGCAGCATACCGCCGACTGACCCATGCTCCCTCTGCCTGCTGGAAGGAAGCAAAATATGGCTGAAAAAAACAAACACTGGACCCCGGGGTCCAGCTCTCTAAAAAGAGAAGCGTTACAGCCAGAACCTTGTTTTATTCCGACACGAGGCCCGGGTAGCATTCAAATCAGCCTGGAAAAGACACTTTGAATGGATCTGGTGGCATAGCTTGCCCCAGCAAAGGAATATTCCAGTGGAGCTCAGCACAACACTTCTTTACTCCTGACCAACACCTAAGACACTTGTAAAAAAAAATGAGGTACTCCCAGTAAGGGGAGGGGTTACATAGGGAGCTAAACTTCCTGTCTAGGGTGTGCCAGTGTACATCACCTAAAGGTGCCTATATAACCCATACAGTAATTACTGTGGCTCTGTGTCCCGTGATGAACGATAAAGAAATAAAGGCAGCTTGCAGGGAAAAAAAAATGTTTTGGCTTTATAAATGCAGTTATTGCTGCAGCAGATTCTAGACATGGTACAGATCTGCCACTTTACAGGTAGACTAATGCCCTGTACACACGGTCGGACATTCCGACGACAAAATCCATCAGATTTTTTCCGACGGATTTTGACCCAAACTTGTCTTGCATACACACGGGCTCACAAAGTTGTCGGAAAATCCGATCGTTCAGAACGCGGTGACGTACAACATGTACAACTGGACTATAAAGAGGCCAGTAGCCAATAGCTTTCGTCTCGTAATTTATTCTGAGCATGCGTGGCACTTTGTCCGTCGGAATTGTCTACACACGATCAGAATTTAAACGATCAGATTTTGTTGTCGGAAAATTTTAGATACAGCTCTCAAACTTTGTGTGTTGGAAATTCCGACAGAAAAAGTCTGATGGAGCCCACACACGATCGGATTTTCTGACAACACGATCCGACTGCACATTTTCCGTCGGAAAGTCTGACCGTGTGTACAGGGCATTAGGGGACCCCCCAGGCACTATATTGGAAGGATTTTTTCATTTTTAGGTTTTCACTTTAAAAATCAAAAAATTGCTGCTTACTTAAAAATTACGTTTTTCACAAACTTTTTTTAAATTTATACATGGGCAGGGCAGGACCCGGACCCCTATAACCATTTTATGCCAAATTACTTGCATATAAGCCTTAAAAATGGGCACTTTTGATTTTTGACATTCGGTCACATTGACTCTAATGGGGTTTGTTATTCGTGTCCGAACTTTCACGGTGTTCGGAAGTTCTGGTGCGAACCGAACAGGGGTTCGGCCCATCCATACTCTACAGTGAGACCACATTGCATGCCATATGTTCAGTCCTTATTTTGCCTTGTTACATCTATCTACAGCAACTGCATTAGTAGCCCACTTACTGCAGGTATTAGTAGTAGTATTATTATTGCATTATAAAAGTAGTCCACATTTAGGGCCCATTCACACCACAATGCAGGGTGCTGCGGCAGATACATATTCATGCTTTGACGCACATTGCGTTAAACAGCCTAATCAAAATAAAAGGGCTTAAAAGGGCTGCAATGTACCTCAATGTATGAAAAAAGTAGCTACTGTTTGCATTTTATTGCAGTACAACCCACAAGACGCAAGTGCGTTGTGCTTGCGATACAGTGTGTTGCAGCGCACATGTGTTTTGGAGGTGCGTTGGGGGGAAAATGAATTACAGTACTGCACACCAACATACATAATGTGCGAATGGGTCCGTAGGGGTGAGTGATTTTGAGAGTTTTCATTTTCCTGAAAATTGGTCAAACAGTGGAGATTTCTGCAAACATTTGCTATTTGGGTGAAATGCATTGATGTCAATCTGAAAGGTGAAATAATTTGGGTTGCAAGAAACTTTAAAATGCTGTTTAACTATCATGTACTGGTTCTTTTGTTAGAAAATGACCCACCTCAGCCTCATTATGTTTTTACAAAGAACAAAGTTAAAGAAAAAAAGCGAATTTTGCCCATAAAGGGCAAAGAGAGAAACTGAAAATTTCCATTTCTGCAAAATTTTGCTGATTTCAGAATAGGTTATTTCACCAAAATCACTCCACTCCTTGATATCCACATTATGAATTATTGATTTTTCCTGTATACAATGGACAGTTGATTTTTTAAAATGCTATTACCTAAAATAAACTTAATCTGTAAAAATCAATACATTCTGCAGTTACCCATATACTAACTATAGATAAAATATAGTTAGTATAGTTAGTAATATATAAAGTTGCATGCCAGAAAGCAAAACTTGTGTTTAAGGCATCCCATTTTTTATTGTCTTGTTATTTTCATTTAACTTGTATATGCCCACTGTATATTTTTATATATAAAAGAACTAGAACTATTCAACAGTCACTACTTTATGTGATACCTGAGAGGAAGACTGTGTCTGAGTCACCTCTAGACTGGAAATACTTTCCAAGACTGAACGAGAATTTAAATCCTCCTCATCAGTTTCATTTGAAATGTCGTGTTTTTTGGGGCTCTGCAATGATACATAAAAATAAAATTTTACTGAAAGGTAGAAAACAATTTCTATGCCATCGCAAACAAGATTGATACTCATAAGGGGGATTAATTGTTACAATTGTTTTTATATCCCAATGTCTAAAGGTATTGTAAATATTTTCTTATTTGTTATTGTAAGGCAATTCCAACAGATTGCAACAGCAAGGCAGTATTTTTCAGATCACATTAAACACAACCTTATGAATTTAATTCTGTGTGCTCAAACACAGCCTGATCAAGGTTCTTGTGTGTATTTATGTAACAGGTTGACTAGTCACTCATATATAAAGAGTTCTTCGTTATCTTATTTTGAGAAGACAAAAAGAGTTTCCAAAGGTTCTACTTGAGGGGGGGGGGGGTTGAGGTAAAAATAGACTAAGGGTCGTATATTTTAATTATTATGTTAATGTTTTGATGTCAAGTATAGGTTGTTTTTATGTGATGGGGTTACATCTGTATTTTGTCTTATGATTTTTTGTAGAGTGATAATAAATGCTCTTAAATCCTCTTAAATCCTTGAGCAAACTACTGTTCCAGTTTTTTTTTGGCTGATTCAACCAAACAGGAAAAAAAAATTACCACTCAAGTATTCCAATAGGACGGTAGAGATTCACACATGTCCACAACCTTTCCTTGGGGGCAGAAAAAACAATAAAAAAGTCTAGTAGGACAGAGAATTTCAAAATGTCTAATTCATGTCCCAACTGGTAGGCAGGGCCTTCTATCAAGGTGGTGCTGTTGTGGGAAATAAACAGGAAAGAAAAGAAAAAAAACAAGAATACAAGGATATTATTTTTCCCATATGTAGCACCCTCTAGCTTAGTGTGCTAGGTGTACATAGATTGTGAGCTGTAGTATAGCACCTCTGGTACCTCCCCCTACTTGCTAGAACCTTAGAGAGGCTTCCAGAAGAATGGGTGGGAAGTTAGGAGGAGCTGCTTGGAGTATTGAGGAGGGCCCCAGCCAATCCCCACCAGGTGGGCTGGCAGGGGGTGGGCACCTCTTAACTACTCTGGGTCATGCCAGCAGGGGGCAGTTGGGTGGAAGATGGAGATGGAGTGCTGGGGAGGCTGTCAGTGGCCCTTGAGCAGGTGTGAGGATGGTGGCAGAGAGTCAGCACGCCCATTGAGAACTCCAGGAGAAGTCAGCAGGATGGGCTGGTGAGTATGCAGTCTGGGAGGACTGTGGTGGAGATGGTGCTGGGATCAGTAGCTACAGGAATGTAAGCTGGACACGGTATTCTACTACACAACCTAAGGGGCCCAGGGGCCCTGCCTAAAATGGGATATTGCTCTTAAAATCTGACTGAGTGCCTTTTTTGTCAGATTAACCATCACTGTGCCAGCTGGAGTTCTACAAACAAGTTAGTGCTGGTAAGGGGAGGAGTGTATATAGACTGTATATAGGAAAGTTGTCCCTAAAGATTGTTTGAAGTCAAGTGAGTATCCCATAATTTCCCAATCCCTATCCAAACTTTATCCCCTCAATCAAAATACAAAAACAAGCACTGGACTGTTTTGGTATGCCTAGTTGTGCAAGATGAGGGATCTTATTTCACCAGCAGCTCCTATGTGGGGTGCACTACACATACAAAGCTACAGAACATAGTGTCCACAAGATTTGGTACATTAGAAGTAAGACAATAGACTAACATTATCAGTTGTGGGTTTTAAAACCTGCTTTTTCTTGGTGTTTCGATCCTTTTTGCTGTTTGAGAGATGCTGAAACAAATCTGCTGTTCCATGATGTATGAGATAGTCTGTTAATTCCTTCAGAAGGCTCAGCTGTAACCAGCAAAATAAACCATATTTTAGGCTGACATTATTCATAAACCTAGTAACATTATTTAAAAAAAAAAGACAAATCACGATGAATGACATGTATTGAACTTTTTCAAAACATGGCACTTCGTAAATCTACATATGACAAATCCTATGCTGTCCTTAAAAGCTGTGATTCATAATGTTACATATGCATACAGTTATCCTCACTGTACTTAAAAAGAATAGAGCATAAGTCTGATGAAGCTGGGATACGAAATCTACATATTAAGCATCCCTTGCATAGTGGTAGTCTTTAATGTCTATTCAAAGTAAAAAAAAGTATACATGCAACATTTAGTTCCATTCAGTGTCTATTGTAACTTTCTGTAAAAAATATCAAGCAAATGACACTTAATTTAGGTAACCACTCATCAGTAAAAAAAAAAAAAAAAAAACCCACAAGATACTGCAATTCAATTTCATAATTATTTTATTCCTTCATACAGCCAACAGAAAAAAGAAGAAGAAAACATGGCAGGCTGACAAATCTGCTGCTACAGTAACACAAAGCATTGGCTTATCATTTTCAGCCTGCAACTGGTGGAACTGTGACTGGCAGGATCTCCAGTTAAAAACTTTGCAACAGATTCACAAAAATTTGCTTTTGAAAACTGTATACAATAAGGCATTTTACGAAATATACAAAAAAATAGACTTTGGGTTTACATACATTTTAAACCGTAAAAGGTCCTGTAGAGAAAAATGCAACTTGTACTATTTTTAGCTTGAACGCTTTTTTATTTGGACATGAACTGCAATTTTGTATGTGCACAAACACTCAATTATGCTATTCATGGCCAAAATGTGCATCTCTATCTGATATTTAATTTCCTTTAGTTTTGTGTAAAGCATGAAAAAAAAGTCCTGTTAAGCTTTTATCTTTTTCTGCCTGTACCTCCCTTTTTTGGGGAGTTTAGTGTTCACTTCCTGTGGGCGGGGTCTGATGTTGGCTGAGGTCACAGAGCATCGCGCAGAGAGATTCTCAGACACAGCTCTCTTCTCAGAGCAGACTTGAGAACTGAGCAATCAGTGTTCACGCTCAGATCTTGGGCTTAGAGCCAACGAGGGACAGCTGCAGCATCAGACCAATGCTGCAGCAGGTTAATAAGTATGTACGTTTGTTTTGTTATATTGCGACACTTTTCCTTTAAAGGTGTAAACCCTCACATATACCCAGTGAAGTCAACAGTCTCAGATAATACATAGAGATGAAACAAATCTCCCTATATAAGTTTTACATGCCTTTCCCTGTTATGCTATTAAAATGTGTTTAATTGTCATTGTGCCTTTGTTAGAGCTATATCCCCTTACTTGTGTCCTAGTTACAACCTTCTCACCAGTACAGCAGGAGAGGAAGTGAAGGAAAATCTTTTGAACAGGGCCACAGACCTCACAGAGGTCACTGATGACTACTAAATTCCTTAATTGTATACTATAGAAACTATGTTATTGGCGTGTTGGAATGAGAATATTTCAAGGGGCTTAAAACAAGTATTTGTTCTAGGATATTAGTGTCATATAAAATTAATATTATGGATTAGTGTATGAGAATCACACTTACCTTTATACCATACGATTCAAACAAAATTTCTAGATCCTAAACAAGAAAGTAAACAGTAAACATTTGCAAAGCTAGTGCTTAGTTTATAATGAAAAAAGTATTTTTTCTTGGATAGTACTACTAAAGAATCTCAGTAAGTAATATAATAAAAATTATTTCAAACGGGATATACTGTAGGTGCATATTTCATTAGTTTATTATTAGGTTTGTACGTTAACTTAAATACTATATATCAGGCACCCACTATAATTATAAGTAAAAGCTCAAAAATGTGTAAAATAGTACTTAAGGGTTTATAAACATGCATATTGTGAACACAACACACCAACCTGGCATTAATGCTGTCTTGCGCCTAATATGCAATAAGTACCCCAGAACTTTGCTGTGCATGTGTGATATACTGTACATCTGGCCAATTGTAAGATAGGATAAAGGGGCTCATGTAATATGTTGTAAAATAAATGAAAAACAGTAGTGATACTGTATATCACTAGGGCACACTTACATTGCATGTTCTAGTAAACATTAATGTACACTGATGCTCAATGCATATGGTATGATTGTAATATACTGTGCACATAAAACATCCAAATAATGCAGTTTTTGTGCATTGCAATGTTTTACTTGTATATGATTTCAGTTTAAAAAAAATATAATGTATTCAGGTCACAAAGCAATGAAATGTACATGCCCCAAGCAAAGCAGCAGGCTAAAAGAACCTACACTGTACACTGTGTTGTACAGCAAAAAAGGCAGTGTATGTACAGGTATGTACCACTGGAAACATACACAATGGCAGTGGCATATACAATTAGATATGTGTGCTGGCCATGGCCACAGCAGCAGGCATATCTACTTTATTTTTACCATACATACACTGGAGCTTGTGTGCCAAGCACATCATGGGAACCTAATAAATTCAGTAATACATGGCTTGGATGGGGGGGGGGGAGGAGGGGCAGCTGTTCCAATCACAATGTTTTCAGGTGGGAGGGGGGCACCATGTGGCAAATTAGGGCTCTATCACACCAATGTTTTTTTTGCTGCGCTTTTACCTTGCTAAAAGTGTGCAAGAAAATGCAATAAAAGTTTCTCTTTAAACCCTATGACACTCTTTACACCAATGTGCTGTGGGCGCGGTGCATTTATTTATTTTTTTAATTTAATCTATAAAAGATTTTCTATATTCAATAAATTGAACCAACAGATAATAATTACAATTATTATATTCAAACTCTCTCCTCCTCCCCTCCATTTCCTACCTGTTTCCCTTGGCTCACTCCTACCCCAGTTTGTGCCCTTCACTCCCTCCCCTCTCTCCTCTCTTCTCAGACTCTCTTCTCCCCTCACTCTTCTCTTTTACCCAGGCTTCTGCATATTTCCTAGTTTTCTTAAATTCTATCCAACTTTCCCATATGCTTTCAAATCTTCCTACCTGCTCTTCTTCCCTACTACTTAGGTGTTGTATATTTTATATACGTATTCAATTCTTTTATACCATTCTCCTATTGTAGGTCTTTCTTTTTCCTGCCATTTTTTTGGTATCACTCCTTTGGCTGCATTTATTAAATGTGGCAGTATTATTCCCTTGTATTGTTTTTTTGGTAATATTTGTGTTGTGAAATAGACCATACCATGGATCATCTGGGATCTCCAGTCCCGTGATTTCTTTTTTGTGTACTTGTACCTCCTGACGAAATTCCTGTATCTTCAGGCATTCCCACCATAGATGGGACATAGTACCCCTCTGGCCACAGCCTCCCTAACCCAATGGGAATTTCTCTGGCTAATATTTTTGTGCCATATCGGGCATTATGTACCATCTTTATAGACATTTATAATTAATCTCTATTGTATTTATATTCCCCCGAAAAACAATATACTTCTCTCAATACTTTACTTTTTTGTTGCTCCTTTAATTGTGATCCCAGCTCTAGGATCGGAATTATTGTATATATTTGTGATATACTTTGTTTTAAATTTGTTTGTGAGTTACATATTCTTTCTATCAAGTTTAAATTCTCTTCAGATCTAATTGGTTGCCGTAATTGTTGACACAAAGGGGGTTATTTACGAAAGGCAAATCCACTTTGCACTACTTGGAAGTGCAGTCGCTGTAAATCTGAGGGGTAGATCTGAAATGAGGGGAAACTCTGCTGATTTTATCAGCCAATCATGTGCAAGCAAAAATGCTGCTTTTTATTTTCCTTGCATGTCCCTCTCGGATTTACAGTGACTGCACTTCCAAGTGCAGTTTCAGTGCACTTGTAGTGCAAAATGGATTTGCCTTTCGTAAATAACCCCCAAAGTGTTTAAAATGCGAATATCTCCATCAATTCAAATGCATCAAATCACTTCTGTGCATTAGTTCTTGATATGTTCGTATTTTCCCTTCTTTTTTGTGCTTCCCTTTTAGTGCTTTCTTTATCTATTTTCCTAAATGTGCCCTATTACCTGGTACAAAAAAAATTGTCCCGTCTAGTGAAATCAAGGGTGAATTGTATTCCTATTTCACCTGCCTGTAAAATATATCCCATATTCCAAAAACATTTCTAGTCAATTCGTATGTGTCAGCTCCTAACTACCCATATTTTGGTGGAACCCAAACACTCTTATTTAAGTGTGTTTTCTGTTTTTACCCAAGTTTTTTTGCTTTTTGTGTTATTCCATTCAACCATTTGTGACAATATTATTGCATTATAATACTTTTTAATATCTGCCGCAGCTAACCCCCCCTGTGCTTTATCTCTACTCAGTATCGAGAACTGTATTCTTGGTTTCTTGTTTTGCAATATATACCTTAGGAACATTGTCTGCGGTAAGGCTATTGGTAAGATTTGAAACTTGTACAAGATTTTCGGGAGTATTGCCATCTTTACCATATTTATCCATCCAACCCATGAGAGAGGACGTGATGATATTTTTTAATTTCGGTTTTATTTAAAGGGATAAATTTTGCTTAACCTCCCTGGCGGTATGATTCTGTCTGGAATTTAGTGCTGAAAGCGGTACAATTATTTTGCATGGAAATTTGGCGTTTTTATATTGTAGGTATGCAATTCTTATGAATAACTCACTTAAATCTGTCCGAACCAGAGTCTAGTAGACATCCCGGGTATGATAAAGTTTGAAACACAAAATCATAAATTATAATATAATAAAAAAATATATAAAAATGATTTAATAATGTAATCAAATCAAAAACACAAAAATTTGCTCAGTTGCAGAATAGTCGCTGTCATTAAATTTATTGTTTGATGATAAATTGTGATTCTAATTTATTATTGCTGTTTTCTAGCTGGTCTAAAACCACTTTTGACATAAAGGGACACTTTTTGGTTGCTATGGACAATCTCCAGTTTCCAGGCAGAAAAAAATATTTTTATTATATAAAATGACATGCAGGGCACTGGGCAGACCACTAGGGACAAAGGGGATGTGTATTTTTTGTATACAGTACTGTAATCTGTAAGATTACAGTACTGTATGTGTATTGTGTTTTTAAACTTTTTTGAATTTGGCGCCGATCTCCGCTCCCGTGCGTCGGAAAGTCGCAGGGAACGGAGATCAGCGGCACTCGGGCACTGTGTGAATCGAGCGAGCAGTTCCCCCCTGTAACCTGAAACGCAGGCCCGAGTCTGGCTCGGGGTTACCGCTTTTGGTACAAAAAACTCAACCCGAGCCAGACTCGGGAACACCGGCAGGGAGGTTAATATAAATTCCCCAGTGAAGGTGTTATGCCTAAATATTTTAAATCTGTTTTCCCCCATGTAAAAGGAAATTCCCTCTGTAAAGCTGATTCTTCTCTCTTACTCAAACTTATATTTAGGATTTCTGACTTTACAGGGTTTATCTTTAAGTTAACAGTTCTCCGTATTTTTTTTCGTTCTTTTTTTAATTTTGGTAGTGTTGTTCTAGGATTGGTTATATAAAACAGCACATCATTGGCCACTTTATGTTCTACATTCCTGATCTTCATTCCTCCTATATCTAAACTGTTTCGGAAGGTAGCCAACAGTGGTATCATTGACAATACAAACAGGAGGGGCAAGAGCGTGTGGCCGGACCAGAGTCTTGTAGAGTGAGAGAATTATCGTTTTATATCTGGAGTTAATCCCCTTTTTAATGAATGCCAATATTCTGTTTGCTTTGTTAGCAGCAGCTTGGCGTTGCATGCCATTGCTGAGCCTGTCATCTACTAGGACCCCCAGGTCCTTTTCCATCCTAGATTCCCCCAGAGGTTCTCCCCCCATTGAGTAGATAGCATTCATATTTTTGCCACCCAAATGCATAATTTTCAAATTTGTCTACATTAAACCTCATTTGCCATGTAGTTGCCCACCCTATTTATTTGTTCAGATCTTCTTGCAAGGTTTCCACATCCTGCAGAGAAGTTATTGCCCTGCTTAGCTTAGTATAGTCCATATAGTTTTGGTATTAATTGTTCTTTATAATATAAGATCGTAAATCCGTTGCGTCTGGGCTTTTTCCTGTTGCTGTGTTATTGGGTCCTCTAAGGCAGTGGTCATCAATCCTGTCCTCAGGGCCCACTAACAGGCCAGGTTTGCAAGATAACTGAAATACATCACAGGTGTTATCATTTGCTGCTCAGTGATTGCAGTATTCTAGTCTGCATCTCCCCAAGGTAATACATAAAACCTGGCCTGTTAGTGGGCCCTGAGAACAGGGTTGATGATCACTGCTCTAAGGCTAGTAATTTTTCTGCTGATACCTTTGGTAGTTTTGCTTCTCTCAAGTATTCTGTTATTTTTCGTTTTGTTTTTTACTCTTCTTTCTGTGTCCCCTTTTGCCTTACAGAATAAAGAGCACTATAGTAACTTTGGAATGTCCTAGCAATTTCTAAAGGTTGCATATACCGTCTCTCCTTTTTTGTTTTTCATCTTTTCTATATACAGTATTTTTATTTTTATATTCTTGCTAGGTATATTCCTGGTTTATTCCTCCATTTTTATCTGTCCTTAGCTACTCTATTAAAGACTTGCCTTGTCTCTTGTTCCATTAGATCTTTCAAAAATTCTCTCTTTTCTACTAAGTCATGTTAAGTCTCCATGTCCAGTTTCTTTTTATAAATCTGTTTTAACTCGTAAATCTCTTTTACTAGCTTTTCCATGTTACTTCTCCTTTCCTTTTTTCCTAACTGCTAGGGATGAGCCGAACACCCCCCTGTTCGGTTCGCACCAGAACCTGCGAACTTTAGAACCCTATTAAAGTCTATGGGACTCGAACGTTTAAAATCAAAAGTGCTAATTTTAAAGGCTTACTATAACTGTGGTTGTCCACAACTGAGTTCAATTTCTCTAGCCACACCCAGGCCTGATTATTGCCACACCTGTTCACAATCAAGGCATCACTTAAATAGGAGCTGCTTGACACTAAGGTCCACCAGAAGATCCTTAAAAGATACATCATGCCGAGACCCAAAGAAATTCAGGAACAATTGAGAAAGAAAGTAATTGAGATCTATCAGTCTGGAAAGGGTTATAAAGCCATTTCCAAAGCTTTGGGAATCCAGCGAACCACAGTGAGAGCCATTATCCACAAATGGCGAAGACAGTGGTGAACCTTCCCAGGAGTGGCCGGCCGCCAAAATTACCCCAAGAGCGCAGCAACGACTCATCCAAGAGGTCACAAAAGACCCCACAACAACGTCCAAGGAACTGCAGGCCTCACTTGCCTCAGTTAAGGTCAGCGTTCATGCCTCCACCATCAGGAAAAGACTGGGCAAAAATGGCCTGCATGGCAGAGTTCCAAGGAGAAAACCACTGCTGAGCAAAAAGAACATCAAAGCTCGTCTCAATTTCTCCACAACACATCTTGATGATCCCCAAGACTTTTGGGACAACATTCTGTGGGCCGATGAGACAAAAGTGGAACTCTTTGGAAGGTGTGTGTCCAAGTATATCTGGCGTAGAAGGAACACTGCATTTCAGAAAAAAGAACATTATACCAACAGTAAAATATGGTGGTGGTAGTGTGATGGTCTGGGGCTGTTTTTGCTGCTTCAGGACCTGGAAGACTTGCCGTGATAAAAGGAACTATGAATTCTGCTGTCTACCAAGAGATCCTGAAGGAGAATGTCCGACCATCTGTTCGTGTACTCAAGCTGAAACGAACTTGGGTTCTGCAGCAGGACAATGATCCTAAACACACCAGCAAGTCCACCACCGAATGGCTGAAGAAAAA
The DNA here is from genome assembly GCA_028564925.1 of Lithobates sylvaticus. NCBI lineage: Eukaryota > Metazoa > Chordata > Amphibia > Anura > Ranidae > Lithobates > Lithobates sylvaticus. The sequence continues at coordinate 473,250,305 of CM053029.1, forward strand.
CAAAATGAAGACTTTGGAGTGGCCTAGCCAAAGTCCTGACCTGAATCTTATTGTCATAAAAAGTGTTTGGGGACCTGGGTCCTGCCCCAGGGGACATGTATCAATGCAAATTTTTTTTTTTAAAACTGACGTTTTTTCAGGAGCAGTGATTTTAATAATGCTTAATGTGAAACAATAAAAGTGTAATATTCCTTAAAATTTCGTACCTGGGGGGTGTCTAAAGTATGCCTGTGAAGGGGTGCATGTTTCCCGTGCTTAGAACTGTCCCTGCACAATGTAATTTTTGCAGGAAAAAAAGCTATTTAAAATCACTCGCGGCTAATGAATTGCCGACTCCCATAATATAGAGAACAGTCATTCATTGAAAGTCATTGATAAAAAAAAAGTCATTGATAAAAAAAAAAAAAAAAAAGAATGGGGGTTCCCCCAAATTCAATTACCAGGCCCTTCATGCCCTGCTGCAGTCTCCTGTTATCTGCACCCTCATCCATCCCCCTCCAGCTCTGCAGCTCTGCAGCTCTCATTGGCCCTCTTATGACTCATCCCTCTTCCACTCTCCTGCCACTCTCCTCCCCCCCACTGGCAAACTCCCAAGAGAGCTAGAGAGAGAGTTCTGCATGATGTCATTAGCCTAGGTTAATTACCAGACAAGAAAGAGGAAGTGGGCTGTATAAGGTATTTACTGTCAAAAAACACATGTTTTACTATCCAAAGTTAAAACAACAAGGGCAGGAGATATAATAGATGGAAAGATGAAAAAATTACTGAAAAAACACTTTAATGTTGTAATTTTTTCTTTTGCCTTTCCTCATTTGTCTCGCTCCATGTTCCCCCCTGCCTCTGCCCAAGTACGGGTTTAGAGAGTGGGAGGATTTTTACAGATCTATTACTGAAGCTCCAGACCGTAATCGAGGGAGAAGGACAAAAAAAAAGGAGAGTTCCTGATGTTGGCACACGATTCCCCTCCCCCTTACCCACCCGCTTCCCCTCCCCCCACCCTCCCTCTCACTCTCTCTAATATTGTTGATCTTATATATTACAGCTTGGACCTAACCCTGGTCTTTGAGGAGACAACTAGTTCCTCCAAAATAGGTTTTGCTAATCATTTGCTCTTCTGTTTTGGGGTGATGCTCTGCCTGACAGATTTGCTGGGGCCTCCTCCCCTTCCCTTTGGGGTGAAGGTCCAGAGCTTACCAGACACTCAATTCCCCCATCCCTGTGTAACATAGTCTTTTAAGTTTCCCCTCTATAAACCCCTGCCCTATTGTCTCTTTAACATCATGTCTTTTTGAGATCAGTTGGCATTGGTCCTCTTCCAGTACTAATTTTTTTTCCTTGTCTCCGACCATCCTGGTATATCTGGGACCGGTAACTCAAGTTTTTTACAGAATTCTTGAAACTCCTCCGGGAATCTCAGCTTTGCTGAACGGCCTTTTTCTGTCCTACCAGACATGTAGGAAACCCCCAGTTTTACTGAATATTTTGTTTACGCATCTGTTCCAGGAGCGGTTTAAGGTGCCATCTTCTTATTAGTGTTTCATGTGATAAGTCAGCAAAGATCCGCAGAGTTGCTCACTCATATTTTATTGGTGGCATTTTCTTCAAACGTCCCCATATTTGTGCTTTATCTTCAAAGTAATGGAACCTAACTATTATATCCCTTGGGACTTCCGTAGGTACGCCCTGTGGTCTTATAATCTTGTGTACCCTTTCAATTTTCAAAGAGACTGATCATGTTCTAGCTAACAGAGGGTTAAATATTTTTTTTATTGTTTCTGTAAGATCTTCAGCTTGCATTAATTTTGATAGGCCTCCGATTCTTAAGTTTTTTCTTCCATTACGATTTTCTTGATCTTTTCTTGATCTTCCAATTTGTATGCCAAGTTCCTCTGTTCCCTTGTTTAATTTCCTCTTGTAGTTCTTTTACTGCTTGTGTATGTGTATCCAACCTCCTTTCCGTGTCCTCTACTCTTGTTAGAATCTGGCCCAGATCTCTTTGTATTGTTGCCAGTCAGTTTTTAATGAACTTTCTAGTTTTGCAAACATATCTGCCGTTTCTGACTTATGCACACGGTTGGAATTTTCATCGGAAAAAGCTCTGATGGATTCCCGTCGGAATTCTGACGGAATTTCACTCAAACTGTCTTGCCTACACACGGTCACACCAAATACCGATGGTCAATAACACTACGACATACAACACATTCAACGGCACTATAAAATGGAAGTGTAATGCTTCCGAGCATGCGTCGAATTGTTTCCGAGCATGCATCAGAATTTTGCGTGTCAGAATTGTATACACACGATCGAAAAATCGCATAGAAAGGTTTTCCGTCCAATCCAAAGTCCGTCAGAAATGCCGACAGAAAAAGATCGCTGGGCATACACAGGGTCGGAAAATCCGATAAAAAGCTCCCATCGGACTGTTTCTATCGGAAATTCCGACCGTGTGTAAGCGGCATTAGTGGGAAGTTGGGTTTTTGATCTTTGTTCCTCCATATCTGCACTTTCAGTGTCGCTTTCAATCTCCAAATCTATTCTGGACTGACTGAGCTTACTAGCCCCCTCCGATGACCTGTTCTGTTTATTCTTGTTGTATCCTGTCTCTCGTTTCCTTCGGGTTCCCGACTGTTTTTCCCTTGTCGACCTATCGTTACTCGCCTCGTGTCAAATTTTGTCAACACACGTTTTTTCTTCTGCTTTGTCTTATAACACTTTGTAACTTTTTATTTACAGTTCTTTGCCTCCTATTTCTTATCAAAAGACTTATGTTTGCCCCCGGACTCCCCCACCTGTGGGTGTCTTTGCTTCTTTTCAGGTGTTCATGGACTCTTATGTAATTAAGGCAAAGCAAGGTGGGGGGGAGGCAAACTTCATCCGCAGGTTATTAATACAGATGATACAAGCAGCAAAAAGTGATATATTATTATTCACGATTTATATAGCGCCAACAGTTTACGCATCGCTTTACAATGTAGAGGGGGGAGGCAGCACAATTACAGTACAATACAGAAGGGACAGTAGGGCCCTGCTCGTAGAGCTTACATTCTAAAGGAAGGGGGCGGTGGTACAAAAGGTAATAGATGCGGGGAATGATTTGATGGGGTTGTTAGGTGGGTGTGGGATAGGCTTCCCTGAATAAGTGAGTTTTCAGGGATCTCCTAAAGGTGGACAGGTTAGGGGCTGATCGCATATACTGGGGCAGGGAATTCCAGAGGATGGGAGAGGCTCTGGAGAAGTCCTGAAGAAGAGCATGAGAGGTTGTAACAAGGGAGCTAGAGAGCAGGGGGTCCTGAGAGGAGCGGAGGGGATGATTTGGGCGATATCTGCAGATGAGGTTGGTGATGTAGCTGGGGGTGATGTTGTGGAGGGCCTTGTATGTTGTGGTTAGCATTTTGAATTTTATACGGTGGGGTAGGGGAAGCCAGTGAAGGGATTGGCAGAGAGGGGCAGCAGTCACAGATCAAATAGTGAGGTGAATTAGTCTAGCAGCAGCATTAATAATAGACTGAAGGGGGGATAGCCTGCGTAAGGGTAGGCCATTAAGGAGAGAGTTGCAGTAGTCAAGGCGGTAAATAATCACTGCTCCAGGTAGATTATTAAAAAAAAGAAGTTCCTTCAATGTCCCAGGGTTCACCTTTAAGTCACTTTTTCTCCTTGTTTTTCACTGCTCTCTCCTGGATAAAGCACTGCTTGTTCTTCTAGGTGTGTGGCTGTCTGCACTCTTATGTCCTTCAAACTGTTTGGTTTGCTTTCACCTCCTCCAAGGATGCAGGGCTATCTGGTGTCCCCCAGATATCTCCCGGGACCTGCGGTAAGTCCTTGTCTCCGCCGACTCCGTCTGTGCACCACCATGCACCGCCAGACACCCCCTGCCTCTCTCAACATCTCTTCAGCAGTCCCTTCTGGGATTGGGCCTCGGGTTTCTCCCTCCCTCTTGACTCAATGTTTCAAAAGAACAGTAGTACCAAAGCTCATAGTCTGACATTTTCCCCCTCCTCTCTAGTCCCTCATATCCAGTTAGGCTAGTTCCTCTGTCCTCATTAGCAAATCTGAGTCTTTTCTAACTGACAGTTCTCCATCCCATTACAATATTCCAGTCATGACACCCCTTTAATTCTTCAATTTCCCACCCATAAAAGTCCACTTTCAGCCTTTACCTCATTTAAAGGGAAATGCTCGAGTACACTGGTTGCTGTTAAAACTGTCTGCTAAAGCTTGCTTGTTTTAGGTGTTTTACACAATTTTTCAACTGTGCATTTTTCCACAATTAGCGTTCACAAACTAATTGTCACAGCTGCCCAATTGTTGTTTGTATATTCTAACAATTGCTTGCTTGTAGTCCAGGTATTCTCAGGAAAATCATTGCTTGACTCTGTCAAGGCCAGCCATAAACAGTTTGAATCTGTTAATCTGTTGAATGTATCAAGTTGATTCATCACCTTGGGTTTAACCAGTCTGCCGGATTCTCTTGCGATTATTGCCCGGAGAAGACAATGGCCTGGCAGGAGGGATTCCCCTGTCAGCACTGTCTGTGTATAAGGGGGAATAAAGCAAATTTATTTCCTGCAACCCATGTTGCAGGAAATTCCCTCTGTGTATGGCTGGCAAAAGCAAGCACTGAACAAGGACCATATTACTATATAATGTATTCTTTGGAAGGTCTGTCTCTATAAAATCACAGCACTGTTAGCCCTGTATTTTCCTGCAGCATATGCGTACTAATGGGATAAGAAAGGCTGCGCTGAATGTTAAAATTATATGGACAACAGTGATAGGTGCCAAAAACGTAATAACAAATGTCAATGTGTATACCTCACTCGTTGGGAGTGAGCAAAAAATAGCTAGTGGGAAAATGAAATTTGCTGTATGTCCATAACGGACGTAACGATCAGATAACCCACCAAAAGCTATACAAAAAATGATTATATAATATCAAAAAAATTCAAATGAGCTTAATAACCCAACAAAATAAAAATTAGAATTATCACCTGTGATATACAGTGCATTAATACAATGTCCAAGTGAACTATATGATAACCCAACAAATTGGTGAGTGAAATGGGCTTGATAACCCAACAACTTAATTATTGGAGTTAACAAATGTGATATACAGTGCATTAATAAATGTCCAAGTGAGCTGTATAATATCTCAACCCAATAATGAAATAAAAAAACAAAGTCCAAGTAGGCTGGAAGGTCAGTCAAACGCAGCAATAAATGGCCTCCACGTGTTGAAAAATGGTGACTTTGTGCAAATTCTGGTTAAAGTGACAGGTGCTTGTGGGAATCCCTCCACCAGAAAGATTGCAGGCTTACCAGACTGTAGAAGGAAACTCGCATGTGGCTAGTACCCAGCCAGGGCCTTTACCTCCAACGTAGCTCGCTTGCACCCCTCGCGATATCAAGAGAGACTGCTCACTTCAGATGTAGGTGGACGCGGGGCTTACCACTGATGATAATGGGTCATAGCCTCTGGGTAACATGAGCTGGTTTTATGGATCTCCGGGAAAAATTGGCCCCAAAAAAGAGAGAAAGGGGGACACACCATGGGTGGAATCCAAAGGATTTATTTAAATAAAAGTGCAAAATAGGCACAAAGGGAAAACGAAATACATAAATTGGTTGTAGAAAATTTAAAAATTTGCGGCCGGCCGGCAGCAGTACCCGTCCGTGCTAAAGGACGTAAGGCGCGGTGACGTCAGCACGTCGCTCCTCCCTACGCGTTTCGTCAGAGAGTGACGTAATCATGGGACACGGGCGGCGTACTGACGCACCGCTTAAATACAAAACAAAGAGCCTCGATCTGGATGGTAAGTTATCAGACTTACGGTCTCCATATTGGAGACTGGCAAATCTAGGGAAAAAGCCCTTATAGAACGGGGCATTAATGTTTAACTATATGATATGAAAAATATATAGTACATTGTCCTGTGTAGGAACTCACTGAAAAGTTCCTTAAAAATTATAAATTAACAAGTGATATACACACACAGCGTAACATACGGCTGTGAATTAACAAGTAAACTACATTACCCATCATCCCACCTGGCGTAACCCTGTTATATCTCACATCCTCCAAAAGGGGGATGGGTAAATCTGGGTGGGAACTAGAAGGTAAACACCAATAAGGTTATCACCTTTCGATCCTACATCTAAAGGTAGGGATAGGTCAGAACCAAATATTACATAAATAATGCCAATAGTAAGTCTATATAGACCGCAACGCAGAATTTAAAAATGGGCAAAAATTATTCTTACAGAAGGCGCCACAGAATCATCTGGTCGCCCAAAACTAAGTAAAAAATCGTAATGATTGTCCATCATAAACCTCACAAAATATATCAGGGTGAGTGGACAACTAAATGCATATAAAAAGGGAGACTGACATGCCTAGCATCCTCCTGTCGCCACAGGCCGGTCAGAGGAGCGAGTTGATAAGTGCAGCCATAGCTGGAGCGCCTATAAGAGACACTCTCCCTAGGACAGTAGCGGTCCCGAGGCTACAATATAGGGTCTGCACCTTCCTCTGCCTGTACTAGCCCGTTAAAGTGCTAGTATCAGTTTGGATGAAAATAAACAAAAATGTGTATAAAAAATATATCAGTGGCAGAAAAAGATATATTTAAACCTTAAACTGAAGGCAAGAAAGGACCAAGTATATCACCACATCTATTGATACAAAATGTTAAGGGCCAAACGGCCACTCGGTGCGTATGCTGGAAAAAGGTAATTAAAATAGTCCCAAAAAGGAATTAATTTTTTGGGGTAGTTGGTTGTTAAAAATGAACAGTAACCAACGTAACTAAGTCGTTACCACTCCCCGAAGGGAATGTCTATTTAGTGTGTCAAGATATTAATCGTAAGGACCGTATGGCTGTATCTAATATCTACGACCCAGATCAAGTATACATCATCTCAACATCCCAGTATAGATTTATTCAAAAAAAGGCAACAAACATGATATAATCTAGGCATTGTCAATGAATGCATTCACATCTACATCGATGTTCAACCCTTGAGGGGTATGTGTTTTTAATCTATGCACCCATGACATCTCAGACCTCGAGATACTTCTGACGAGGTTACTTCCTCTCCAATGCGGACTAAACTTCTCTATTCCCAAAAATAAAGTATTGGAGGGGTCCCTATTATGTGCAGTCAGATAATGCTTTGAGACCGAGTGTTTAGTGTAGCCTCTTCGGATGTTATTTATATGTTCATTGAGTCGAACCCTGAGGGGGCGTTTGGTCCTGCCCACATACTGTAGGCCACACGGGCACTGCAGCAAGTAGACAAGCCCCTCAGTGGTGCACGTGATGAAAGACTCAATTTTATAGCTTTTAGATGTTACAGTAGAGGAAAAGTTGATAGTTCGCCTGGTTCTGCAGCTATTAATAGAACATACTTGGCATCTGTTGCACTTATAGTATCCAATCAGCTCTCCAAAAAATTGGGGAGCTCCAATGGGAGGATTCAGAATGTTCGGTGCTATTTTGTCCCTGAGCGATGGGGCACCCCTGAACACCACCCGTGGACGATCGGGAAGAATGGTGCTCAGAAGTGCATCGTTCCCCAAAATGTGCCAATGTTTTTGTATAATACGGCTAATGTTGTAGTATTGATTAGAGTAATTGGTGATAAAAGGAACTCCTATCGTATCACTCACCTCATTAGTTGGCACTTTGACTTCCAACAGGGATGACCTATCCATCAGAGACACCTGATGGAGGGTGTCCTGAAGGGCCAAAGGATCATAACCCTTATCTACAAATTTAGAAGTGAGGGTTTTAGCCTGTATTAGGAATTTGTTATGTTCAGTACAATTACGTCTCAAACGCATATATTGGCTCTTGGGGACAGAGCCCAGCCAAGAAGGAACGTAGCCACCAAGGGTGGGATTTTCACAGACCAAACCAAGGTGTCAAACGAGCCGTAGAAAGAAAAGAGGAACTAGAGGGGGGAGGCGTAGCCACTCCCAAAAGGAAAAAGGTGTAAGCGGTGAGGGCATTTTTAATCTAAGCTCCCACACTCTTACGGACCCTGAATTGCAAGTGCTCGATAGGGGTCTGAAATTTGCTCCACCGAAAGGTCTGAGCAAATTTCAGACCTACATGGATGTGCACAGATATGTGCGCAAATTGAACATAAAAAGACATTTCTTGTCGAACCCCATCAATGGTAATAGATATGCTTCTACAGAGTTTCAACACTCTGGATTGGCTAATGCTTCCCTGTTTAACCCTCCAGGTGCTCTTGCCCCTTCTATCAAGGTGTTTAGAGACATTGTTTTGAAGGATCTGGACAATTTAAAATTAAAACAGGCCAGGATTAAAAAAAGTCTGGAAGAAGGTATACAGTCCTTATGCGATAATAAGGAATTATCTTGCTTAATAAAAGTGATTACCTCTCAGAAATGGATCGGATAGTAGGGGATAGGGATACCTATACCCCTTTGTCCTCAAACCCCAATATGAAATATAAACGTGCTCTGGAGGATTTGGTATCTAAGGGTGCCAATTTAGGCATTCTTAACAAAAAAGAGAGGCAATTTTTGGTCCCCAAAGCTCCCAGAGTACCAATAATTTACTACCTCCCGAAAATACACAAGAATTTAACTTGCCCCCCGGGACGTCCTATAGTGAGCGGAATTGATTCCGTGACGTCTCGGGTGGGCAAGTATATAGACTACTACTTACAGCCTGTGGTACAAATGTTGCCTTCCTTCATTAAGGACACTCGCCAGGTCATCAATTTACTGTCGGATCTCGACCCATTGGACGGTATGTGGCTAGTTACGGCCGACGTCACGTCGCTTTACACCATCATACCCCACCATCTTGGCCTGGGAGCTGTGAAGTATTTTCTATATAAGAGTTCCCCACTTATCCCAGTACAGATTGATTTTATTATGGAGTTGCTACAATTTGCGGCTACACATAACTTTTTTTGGCATAATGGACAGTATTTTCGCCAGGACAGGGGCGTGGCCATGGGGGCTAAATACGCCCCTAGCCTGGCGAATCTGTTCATGGCCCAGTGGGAGGAGGACGTCATCTATTCCCAATCGAGATCTGAGATCATCCTTTGGGCACGGTATATAGATGACGTCCTCCTCCTGTGGCAAGGTACCAAATCATCCTTGGAGACCTTCATGGCGGAGCTAAATAATAACAGAGGCATACATCTGTCATTTGAGGCGAGCCAGGAAGTGATACACTTTTTGGACTTGAGGATAGAGATTAAGGACAGTCGGTTCGTTACCTCTACCTTTTTTAAGTCTACAGATAGGAATTCCTACATCCCCAAGGGGAGTTGCCACCACCCTTCTTGGCTGGGCTCTGTCCCCAAGAGCCAATATATGCGTTTGAGACGTAATTGTACTGAACATAACAAATTCCTAATACAGGCTAAAACCCTCACTTCTAAATTTGTAGATAAGGGTTATGATCCTTTGGCCCTTCAGGACACCCTCCATCAGGTGTCTCTGATGGATAGGTCATCCCTGTTGGAAGTCAAAGTGCCAACTAATGAGGTGAGTGATACGATAGGAGTTCCTTTTATCACCAATTACTCTAATCAATACTACAACATTAGCCGTATTATACAAAAACATTGGCACATTTTGGGGAACGATGCACTTCTGAGCACCATTCTTCCCGATCGTCCACGGGTGGTGTTCAGGGGTGCCCCATCGCTCAGGGACAAAATAGCACCGAACATTCTGAATCCTCCCATTGGAGCTCCCCAATTTTTTGGAGAGCTGATTGGATACTATAAGTGCAACAGATGCCAAGTATGTTCTATTAATAGCTGCAGAACCAGGCGAACTATCAACTTTTCCTCTACTGTAACATCTAAAAGCTATAAAATTGAGTCTTTCATCACGTGCACCACTGAGGGGCTTGTCTACTTGCTGCAGTGCCCGTGTGGCCTACAGTATGTGGGCAGGACCAAACGCCCCCTCAGGGTTCGACTCAATGAACATATAAATAACATCCGAAGAGGCTACACTAAACACTCGGTCTCAAAGCATTATCTGACTGCACATAATAGGGACCCCTCCAATACTTTATTTTTGGGAATAGAGAAGTTTAGTCCGCATTGGAGAGGAAGTAACCTCGTCAGAAGTATCTCGAGGTCTGAGATGTCATGGGTGCATAGATTAAAAACACATACCCCTCAAGGGTTGAACATCGATGTAGATGTGAATGCATTCATTGACAATGCCTAGATTATATCATGTTTGTTGCCTTTTTTTGAATAAATCTATACTGGGATGTTGAGATGATGTATACTTGATCTGGGTCGTAGATATTAGATACAGCCATACGGTCCTTACGATTAATATCTTGACACACTAAATAGACATTCCCTTCGGGGAGTGGTAACGACTTAGTTACGTTGGTTACTGTTCATTTTTAACAACCAACTACCCCAAAAAATTAATTCCTTTTTGGGACTATTTTAATTACCTTTTTCCAGCATACGCACCGAGTGGCCGTTTGGCCCTTAACATTTTGTATCAATAGATGTGGTGATATACTTGGTCCTTTCTTGCCTTCAGTTTAAGGTTTAAATATATCTTTTTCTGCCACTGATATATTTTTTATACACATTTTTGTTTATTTTCATCCAAACTGATACTAGCACTTTAACGGGCTAGTACAGGCAGAGGAAGGTGCAGACCCTATATTGTAGCCTCGGGACCGCTACTGTCCTAGGGAGAGTGTCTCTTATAGGCGCTCCAGCTATGGCTGCACTTATCAACTCGCTCCTCTGACCGGCCTGTGGCGACAGGAGGATGCTAGGCATGTCAGTCTCCCTTTTTATATGCATTTAGTTGTCCACTCACCCTGATATATTTTGTGAGGTTTATGATGGACAATCATTACGATTTTTTACTTAGTTTTGGGCGACCAGATGATTCTGTGGCGCCTTCTGTAAGAATAATTTTTGCCCATTTTTAAATTCTGCGTTGCGGTCTATATAGACTTACTATTGGCATTATTTATGTAATATTTGGTTCTGACCTATCCCTACCTTTAGATGTAGGATCGAAAGGTGATAACCTTATTGGTGTTTACCTTCTAGTTCCCACCCAGATTTACCCATCCCCCTTTTGGAGGATGTGAGATATAACAGGGTTACGCCAGGTGGGATGATGGGTAATGTAGTTTACTTGTTAATTCACAGCCGTATGTTACGCTGTGTGTGTATATCACTTGTTAATTTATAATTTTTAAGGAACTTTTCAGTGAGTTCCTACACAGGACAATGTACTATATATTTTTCATATCATATAGTTAAACATTAATGCCCCGTTCTATAAGGGCTTTTTCCCTAGATTTGCCAGTCTCCAATATGGAGACCATAAGTCTGATAACTTACCATCCAGATCGAGGCTCTTTGTTTTGTATTTAAGCGGTGCGTCAGTACGCCGCCCGTGTCCCATGATTACGTCACTCTCTGACGAAACGCGTAGGGAGGAGCGACGTGCTGACGTCACCGCGCCTTACGTCCTTTAGCACGGACGGGTACTGCTGCTGCCGGCCGGCCGCAAATTTTTAAATTTTCTACAACCAATTTATGTATTTCGTTTTCCCTTTGTGCCTATTTTGCACTTTTATTTAAATAAATCCTTTGGATTCCACCCATGGTGTGTCCCCCTTTCTCTCTTTTTTGGGGCCAATTTTTCCCGGAGATCCATAAAACCAGCTCATGTTACCCAGAGGCTATGACCCATTATCATCAGTGGTAAGCCCCGCGTCCACCTACATCTGAAGTGAGCAGTCTCTCTGGATATCGCGAGGGGTGCAAGCGAGCTACGTTGGAGGTAAAGGCCCTGGCTGGGTACTAGCCACATGCGAGTTTCCTTCTACAGTCTGGTAAGCCTGCAATCTTTCTGGTGGAGGGATTCCCACAAGCACCTGTCACTTTAACCAGAATTTGCACAAAGTCACCATTTTTCAACACGTGGAGGCCATTTATTGCTGCGTTTGACTGACCTTCCAGCCTACTTGGACTTTGTTTTTTTATTTCATTATTGGGTTGAGATATTATACAGCTCACTTGGACATTTATTAATGCACTGTATATCACATTTGTTAACTCCAATAATTAAGTTGTTGGGTTATCAAGCCCATTTCACTCACCAATTTGTTGGGTTATCATATAGTTCACTTGGACATTGTATTAATGCACTGTATATCACAGGTGATAATTCTAATTTTTATTTTGTTGGGTTATTAAGCTCATTTGAATTTTTTTGATATTATATAATCATTTTTTGTATAGCTTTTGGTGGGTTATCTGATCGTTACGTCCGTTATGGACATACAGCAAATTTCATTTTCCCACTAGCTATTTTTTGCTCACTCCCAACGAGTGAGGTATACACATTGACATTTGTTATTACGTTTTTGGCACCTATCACTGTTGTCCATATAATTTTAACATTCAGCGCAGCCTTTCTTATCCCATTTCTTATTTGCTTATCACATTCCGGTTGCTGCTCCTATTTTTATTTATTTTAGCTTTTTGTCCAGCGCAATTTTCTTTTTTGTACTATATGCATACTAATATAATCCCTTTGCTTCCATTTTGGCACACATGCTCCACACGCCATTATCAGCCCCATTGCTCCACGCCATTAGTCAACCCCAGTCTTAGACTCACAAATTTTGTAAAGTTCCTTTTTGTTTTACCTGTAGCTGATCCTGTGCTATTCATAATCAGCACAAGTAGACCAGCACTGTCATTGCACACTTCTGGGTCCACGTAAAGCCTGTTTGGTGGACCCAGGGCTGTGCAGGGATGCTGAGAAAAGTGTGGTAATAGCGGGTAGTGGAATCCCAGCTGAGGAAGATGATCAGGGGCACACCAGAGGGAGGGTCTGGGCATGGGATGACCTTGCCCCTGCACTGTAGTAAGAATATGATCTGACAAAGCACCAATGCACCAGCATATGTGCATGTGCTTTAGTCAATCAGGACCATTATATCTACTTTTTTTCACATGTATTTCCTAACAAATTAGAATGTGTTTATGTGTGTGTTTTACCTTCATTTCAAAGCTTTTTCCAGGGGTTACCTTGAAAAAAAAAAAAAAGCAGAAAAGAAAATAATTAATTTGCCACAGTTTGCTTTAGTTCTTAAAATATCCAGTACTGCAAAATTGTAATTTTACAGTTATTTTATGCTGAGCTTGAACTTAAACTTGAACTGCAGGCACATGTAAAGCTGCAACATTTTAACAGAACTGAAAAGAACAGAACAGAAGAGAATATAACAAACAAAAAAAAAACAATATGTATATACAGTATATAGAAATAGTTCATCCCCACAATACATGTGAAAATCAGTCCAGAAACTTTAGTGTCACCACCAAAGGTCCTCAATAGTGCAAAATAATATCAGAGATATGATGTGTATGTGTGTTGCAAAACTCCAGAATCCCAACAACAACAAGAACAAAAGAATGCGCTTTCCAGATCATGACCACCACAAATAGAGCAATCATAGTAAGCATATGACATAAATTCTCTGCTTTGATTTCTCTCAGGCGTCCAAGGGTTAATATTTCAAACTTACAGTAACCCAACATTTGCCCAAGAAGAAAAGAAAGTCCAGCAATGGTGTAAATCCACAAATAGCAATTCTATTAAAAAGGATTAAAATAACTCAAATATAATGTAGTTAGTGTGCACTCAGCTATACAGCTGTAGGGATTCTGACCAGCATTGGCAGTATGCATGATGATGTCACAGCATCTAGGCTCCATCCCTACGCATTTCAGCAGACTATGACATCTTCCATATACATATTAGATTTTTTTTGTTTGGTCTTTCACTGTTACATGCATTTAGATATAATTGATCTAGCAAAGCTAACTATTAGTTTGGGTTTAGGTTTAAATTATATATCACAAAATGTATTAGCCTGAGGCTCTTCCCTTCTCTTTGATTGTTATTGAGGAATTAGTCAAGCTGCAACTTTATGTTTTTCTTTAAAGCTTATAAATAATTTCAGGTTTAGAGTGGAAACAGGTTGACTCTTAAATTTTTTTATTTTTTTAGTAATTCCTGGACAGTTCTTTTAGGTGACAGCTGCTACAGCAAATATAAATACTATCAGTTGGACACATTTTGTTTAATAGTGAAGTGTACAGTACACACAGGAATTGCTGCATATTTTGTTACCTGAGGTCCTGGAGGGCCTGGTGGTCCCATTGGTCCTACATCTCCTCGCTCACCCTTTATCACTGTTTCAACAGATGTTCCACTCTATTAAAGACAACAAAACAAAATGTTTGGTTAACTCCAGGGGATAGTAACAATCATAAGATCTATGTAAACTGTGCAGTTTCTCTGTACTATGTTTCAAGTACTATGTATCTGTTCATTTTTTAAATGACAATGCTTCCCAACTTTATTCTGGTCTCATTATGGAGGTTAAGTGCTAAACAAAGGTACAAAGCATATAACCATTAAATACGTACTCAAAGAGTAAACAAAAAAAAAAGGTCACTTTTACTTTGTGAAGTTTCCAAAGAAAACTGATGTAACACCCTCCTAGAATAGGATGCTCAGTAAATTTCGTTTTTTACTCTGTAGTCATTGACGCAGCTATTGATTTCTTTGGGCTGTTCTAGATTTCACAGGCTGCAGATTTGATTGCTTCCCCCTTTACCCCATTCTGGATGCTTTCAGAACATAGAGGGCTGACACAGTCAAATGGACAATAGGGATGAGCCGAACACCTCCCTGTTCGGTTAGCACCAGAACCTGCGAACAGACCTAAAGCTTGTGAGAACTTTAGAACCCTATTAAAGTCTATGGGACTCGAACGTTCAAAATCAAAAGTGCTAATTTTAAAGGCTTATATGCATGTTATTGTCATAAAAAGTGTTTGGGGACCTGGGTCCTGCCCCAGGGGACATGTATCAATGCAAAAAAAAAGTTTTAAAAACTGAAGTTTTTTCAGGAGCAGTGATTTTAATAATGCTTAAAGTGAAACAATAAAAGTGTAATAATCCTTTAAATTTCGTACCTGGGGGTGTGTATAGTATGCCTGTAAAAGGGCGCATGTTTCTTGTGCTTAGAACTGTCCCTGCACAAAGTGTCATTTTTGCAGGAAAAAAAGCTATTTAAAATCACTCGCGGCTATAATGAATTGCCAGCTCCCATAATACAGAGAACAGTCATTGAAAGTCATTTATAAAAAAGCGTGGGGGTTCCCCCAAATTCAATTACCAGGCCCTTCAGGTCTGCTATGGATATTAAGGTGAACCCTGCGTCAAATTTAAAAAAAAAATGGTGTGGGGTCCCCCTCAAAATCCATACCAGACCCTTATCTGAGCACGCAACCTGGCAGGCCGCAGGAAAAGAGGGGGGACGAGAGTGGCCTGAACCGTACCAGGCTACATGCCCTCAACATTGGGAGGGTGCTTTGGGGGTCTGTGACCCCTCAAAGCACCATGTCCCCATGTTGATAGGGACAAGGGCCTCGTCCCCACAACCCTGGCCGTTGGTTGTGGGGGTCTGTGGGCGCGGGGCTTATCGGAATCTGGAAGCCCCCTTTAACAAGGGGACCCCCAGATCCCAGCCTTCCCCCCTGCGTGAAATGGTAAGGGGGTACAAAAGTACCCCTACCATTTCACCAAAAAAGTGACAAAAATTTTTAAAATGACAGGAGACGGTCTTTGACAATTCCTTTATTAAATTCTTCTTTCATCTTCTTTCTTCTGGTCTTCTTCCTTTCTCCATCCTTTGGTTTCTTCATCTTCTTCTTCCATCTTCTTCTTCCATCTTCTCGTCCGGCATCTTCTTCCACGGCCCCCGACCCCCTCTGACGTCATGCAGAAACCATAGGGAAGTCCCCATGACGTCCCCGTGCGTCAGAGGGGGGCGGGGTCACCAGGTGGCCCCGCCCTCCGTTATAAAAGAACTGTCAGACGGAGCGAAGCCTCACACAGCGGGGGCCTCCCATTGAGCGGAGCAGCCCGACACAGAAGAAGAGACGCCGACGCCATGGAAGAAGATGCCGGACAAGAAGACCAGAGCAAGAAGAAGCGGATCGGAGGAAGAAGAAGATGGAAGAAGATGGAAGAAGAAGATGGAAGAAGAAGATGAAGAAAGGAAGAAGACCAGAAGAAAGAAGATGAAAGAAGAATTTAATAAAGGAATTGTCAAAGACCGTCTCCTGTCATTTTTAACATTTTTGTCACTTTTTTGGTGAAATGGTAGGGGTACTTTTGTACCCCCTTACCATTTCACGCAGGGGGGAAGGCTGGGATCTGGGGGTCCCCTTGTTAAAGGGGGCTTCCAGATTCCGATAAGCCCCCCGCCCACAGACCCCCACAACGGCCAGGGTTGTGGGGACGAGGCCCTTGTCCCCATCAACATGGGGACATGGTGCTTTGAGGGGTCACAGACCCCCAAAGCACCATCCCAATGTTGAGGGCATGTGGCCTGCTACGGTTCAGGAGGGAGGGGGGCGGTTCTCAGCCCCCCCCTCTTTTCATGCAGCCTGCCAGGTTGCGTGCTCGGATAAGTGTCTGGTATGGATATTTAGGGGGAACCTCACGTCATTTTTTTTTTATTTGACGCAGGGTTCCCCTTAATATCCATAGCAGACCTGAAGGGCCTGGTAATTGAATTTGGGGGAACCCCCACGCTTTTTTTTTTTTTTTTTTATCAATGACTTTCAATGACTTTCAATGAATGACTGTTCTCTGTATTACGGGAGCCGGCAATTCATTATAGCCGTGAGTGATTTTAAATAGCTTTTTTTCCTGCAGAAATTACACTTTGTGCAGGGACAGTTCTAAGCACGGGAAACATGCGCCCCTTCACAGGCATACTATACACACCCCCCAGGTATGAAATTTAAAGGAATATTACACTTTTATTGTTTCACTTTAAGCATTATTAAAATCACTGCTCCTGAATAAACTGCAGTTTTTAAAACTTTTTTTTGCATTGATACATGTCCCCTAGGGCAGGACCCAAGTCCCCAAACACTTTTTATGACAATAACTTGCATATAGGCTTTTAAAATTAGCACTTGAGATTTCTCCCATAGACTTTTACAGGCTGCTCCCGGCTTTTCAAATTTGCCGCAAACACCCCAAATTGTTCGCTGTTCGCTGAACAGGCGAACAGGCAATGTTTGAGTCGAACATGAGTTCGGCTTAAAGACTGTGGCTTGAAAATGGCTTAAAGACTGTTTAAAGAGGTTTCACCTAGGGAAGTGTGTTCTGTCAGCATTTTTGGGGTATCTCATACTACCCAAACTCCTCTCCTGTTACAAGTTTTGCAAGCAATATATTACAAAAAATACATCCCCTAGACTGTTTAATGGAGCCAGAGTGAATGGAAATTTGCCTGTGTGATGAGTAGCCTATCCACAGTTTAGGGAAGAACCAGTAAAAATCAGTGACTCCAAGGGGGGTAGCGCTATACTTACATCTCCTTTTTCACCTTTCTGTGCCATCTCTCCCTGGAAAAAAAAAGTAAAACAAATAAAAAAAATTATAAAAATGGTATTATATGGTTTACCTATTTTTTCAGTCACCTCAGAAGTGAGATACAACTAAAGGGGTTATGCATTTTTTTTGTGATGCATTAGAAAGCCTTATAACCTTCTGCCCAGGTGTTCCAGAAATTCCATCCTTGCCATCCATGCCACTTTTTCCAGGTGACCCTGTGCTTCCCTGTGTGGATAACAATTAGGTATTACATGCAGTTGAAAATTAGGGAAGTACAACACACCAACCCTGAATGATGCTGTAAAGACTTGTATATTTAATTAATGCATCGTGCAGTGAATGTCTTACTTTTTCCCCTTTCATTCCTTTTTCTGGAGTGGATTCCAACTATAGGAAAAAATAAAAGTTAGCGAATTCACTTGTTTGTATCATAGCACAATGTATATCAGTTTTCTACTGTCTGATCCACTGCTGACTTTGTTCACCCAGTGGGTCAGTTTATTAAAAAAAATACATAAAATTGTTATTTGGCCAGTTTACCGTACACTTCAGTCCTTCTAACAATTTACATTAGTCCTTACAATTTTTTTTCATCATCATTGGTAGGGATTCGATTTGGGTTTGGGACTAACATGGGATTGAGGTTTAGGTACAAAAACCCTGCGGTATTATTTATAAAGAAATAAACTACCGTACAAAATATAAAATAAATAATAAAATCGGGAAAGAGCAGCTATCACTTCACAGTGCAATCACCGCACTAATATCAATAAATGTATACTACTACTAACAGTGAAGCGATCCTTAATAAAATTATCAAATGTACATATAAACAACAAAGCTCATACATTTACACAACTGTTA
This sequence comes from Lithobates sylvaticus, assembly GCA_028564925.1. Classification (NCBI taxonomy): domain Eukaryota; kingdom Metazoa; phylum Chordata; class Amphibia; order Anura; family Ranidae; genus Lithobates; species Lithobates sylvaticus. The sequence continues at coordinate 473,268,659 of CM053029.1, forward strand.
TAAATCATGTGCAGAGAAAAGTAAATATCATGAAAACAATCCCATACACCATCCAACTAGGTTGTAAGTAAGAAAAAAAATAATAATAATTAAGTGTGAACAGTCCCATATATCATCCAATTAGATTAGATCATCCAATTAGATTGTAATTGTCCAGAAAAAACACCACCACAGTTCATGTGCCACAAGTAAATCTTCCACAGTATCAGAGATCTTTCACCAATGACTGCCACCAACAGGGCCGGACTTACCATTGAGTTTGACTGGGCTCAAGCCCATGGGCCCCGCCCAATAGGGGGCCCCGCAGGCCCCACCCGTTTTGCATTTTAAATATCTTCATATTCGTTACAATTTAATTATCATTTTATCAATTTTTATTGCTTTTATTAATCTCCTGGTTCGTTTTTAATTAGTACATTGTTTACTATGTATATGGTTGTTTCCGCACATCCAGCCACTTCCCTTAAGCATGTGTGTATATATATCTGACCTTGTGAATGGTCAGCTAGATCGGATGAAACAGCAGATGCTGTGAAACGCGTCATCTCATTGGCCACGACGTCACTTCTGGTCCGCGGTGTTTGCGTTCCACCTTGGAACGCACTTCTGGCCTCTGTCTTCCAGTTCAAGGACGCCATCAATACTGCATGCTGTGCAGTGCCTACACTGCCCTGGAGACATACAGAGCGTGGAGAAGAGTTACCACCACCACCACTTCTAAACATCCTCCTGCGGTGTTTCTGAGAACGATCGATTACCAGTACAGTATCCCCCACTTATACGCTTATATGTTATCTACTTTTGTGAGTAGCCATTTGGCTGTTTTGTCTTGTCCAATTAAGCAGAAGTTCTTTAATACTGTACTGTCTGGCGCACCTTGCCCTTTTCTATTTCTGTTTTATAGAGCTGTGCTTCGCTCTCCAGGTTGCAGCCATCAGAGCAATCCTAATGACTGTTATTATACATAATATTTGGGACTATTTAAGGACTATATAGAATTGTTCCTTGCGCCATCTCTCCTTTTCTCTTATCTTGAGGTTTGCTGATTGGTTATTGGCAGTTACGTAGTGCCTCGTTTACTGTCGTTGAGCAAACCTGTCTGCATTAGACAGTGATGTAATGGCGGACAAACGGTATGAGAGTGGCGCGCTTAAAATAAAACTAAAGAATGAAAGACAGCAACGCAAAAAGGAAGTTCTCAGTAAAATTAAAAGTATTACTGGATTTTTTACATCCATGACATATATGTATAGAAGGTAGGGCCCAAAAGTGACTGAAGCCCAGGGGCCCCCACCACCCTAAGTCCTGCCCTGGCCCTCAAAGAGTGTCACCCAATCTGGTATCTCTTCAGCTGATGTGATGGACCTCTTAAAATAATCAAGGTGGTCAAAGGAGCTTTAATCACATAGGCAACAGGTCAGCAGGATCGAGGTCACATCTCCATTTTCTGAAGCGCTTGCATAAAAAGGCTTGAAGAGATATATGCAAAGAAGATCCAATAGTGTAGTATTGCCAGAGACTTTTTAATAAAAAAGGAGTAGCACTCACAATGCGCAGAGACACATACAAGTGTCTATTCACAGCTTGCATATACACAGTGTAGATATGTCAGCTCAGCAAGATGGCACCTGTTCCCTCCCAGCGTGATGTTGTTACGCAGGTCCCATCTGCCTCAGGTGCATACCTCCCAATATTTTGAGATGGGAATGAGGGACACCTACTAGCAAATGTATGTAGGCTTAGGACATGCTCCCCTGCCACACCCCCTTAAAGGAGAATTAACCCCAAAAAAAGGTTAATTAAATTAAAGTGCTTTTTTTACCACTAATCCACTTAGCTCTGGGAAACACGTTTTGAAAGATAAAAAGTGCATTTTATATACAAACTATATAGATCAGACCAAAGTGAGGGACACATGGGGAAGAATGAGGGACAGAGGGACATTGCTCCAAATCAGGGACAGTCCCTCGCAATCAGGAACAGTTGGGAGGTATGCAGGCGTATTGCCCCTCCAGGCTTTCTCAAAGGCTTCATTCTAATTGACACAAGTTCTGTGTGCAGGACGCATTTTTTATTGCACATGCACTGCAGCTGCCCAGAGCTGCACACAGGCAGCTATAGAGGTGGATGCAGACACAGCAGCTGAACAGACACAACTGAACGCAGTCGCATGTAAAAATTTTACATGCCTGCAAAAGCAGGTGCATGGATCCGAACAGACACTGCCTGCATTCAGGTCCATGCTCCCACATGCATGTCAAATTTTGTCCATGCACACACTCCATCTGCATCCATCTTTATAGGTTGCTTGCGTGCAGCTCGGGCAGATGCAAGCACAATTCCAAATGCAGCCTGCATGCAGAACAGGTGTCAACACCCATCTACATGAAGCCTTGAATTTGTGCATTTGAAACATTGCTGTCAAAGCCACATGAAAAGACCTTTTCTCCACTATACAGTATTTGCTACTCAAACTAAAAGACAATTGTGGGCATTACCCATTACTGCCCCTGAGCCACTAACAGCGTCCAAGCTTTAGGCCTAACCAGCAACACATGTCACTCCAGATTGCTGTGCACACAAAAGCAACTCAAGCACTGCTTGCACATTGGCAATTTTGGTTTGATGTCTGTGCACAGAAAAGTATACTCTGAGCTGCCAGACTCCTGGGGAAGCCTGTTTCCCAAGGACAGACACCTCAAAATGGGGACGTTTCATGTTTGGTGGGGGGAGCCGGAAGATCTTCCATTCTCATTATATACTCATCATATTATACTGGTGATATCCCTCCAATACAGTGGGCAGGATCAAAGGAGTGTCTATTTTAGGTCACAGTGGTAAGAGGGATTGTGGGCAGGTGGTCAAGTTACTGCTCAGGCTATGAAAAGCAATATATATTGAGAAAATTCAAATTCATCTGTAGCACACCCTACTTAGGAGCTGTAGATGAAAGGGATACCCCACTCCTACACAGCTAGGCACACCGAATCTTCACAGGCACACAGAGTTAGAGAACAGTCTGTAGCTTTTTTTTGTTGTTATTTATTATATTTATTAGGGGGTTAATAATTTGGATAGGGATAGGAGGTTGTGGGATGCCCACTTGCCTTCACCAAACTTTAGGGACAACTTCCTATATACATATATCTATATACAGTTTCTTCTTTACTTTCCTCCTGCACACACTTGTCAGCTTCTACTGAATTACTCTTAAAGTGGTTGTAAACCCTCTAATACAACTTTATCTTATCTGAAACTACATAACACAGGCAGCTGATCGCTGCCTGTGAAAGTGCACTTACTTGTTTAGTTTAGATGATAATCGTCTTTCTATGGTCCATGACGTCATGTGCGATTGCGCAGTATGGACTTTCAAGAGCGGCATGTATACAATGCCATTTGTGTTTTTCCAGCTTGCCTGCATTGTAATGTGCGTGAGATTCTCCTCTGAACGGCACAGAGGAGAAGTCTTGCGATGTAGAAATCATTCTGCTCTCAGAGGAGAGAGAGAGACAGGAAGCAAGCAGTAAACAGTGGAGAGAGAAAATCCTAGTTACAGCGCTACGGCACATGCGTGAGATTTCGGGATTGATACCAACTAAGGGTGGAAATTACGTCCACAACGGCTTCATAAATAAGCACTAACAATAGCGGGCGATACCCGGAAGATAGTGAAAAATAAAACTTCTCAAAAAGGTACTTATATCGCTCGTTTTTTAATTATTTATATATCTTATGATTGCAGATGTTAAGAAACATACAAAGATTTGAAAAATAGATTTTTTTTTGGCGGGGTTTACCTCTTTAAGGGATCTGACAGACAATTCAGAGTAGCTATTTTAAGATGGTGGAAGCATTGCTACATCTTAGCTGAAAATAAGGTAATGCCGCGTACACACGACCGGGTTTCCAGTCGGAATAAACTCCAAAGGTTTTTCTGACAGAGGTCTGACAGAGTTCCGCTCAAAACTGTTTTGCCTACACATGATCACACCAAAGTCCGACCATCTAGAACGCGGTGACGTACAACACGTACGACAGGACTAGAAAAAGGAAGTTCTATAGCCAATAGCTGCCGTCTCGTACTTGCTTCAGAGCATGCGTCGTTTTTTGTCCATTGGAACAGCATACAGATGAGCGGTTTTCCCGATAGGAATTGGTTCCACCGGAAATATTGAAAACATGTTCTATTTCTAGGTCCGTCAGACTTTTCGAGAAAAAAAAAAAGTCAGATGAGGCACACACGATTGGAATATCCGATGAAAAGATTCCATCTGACTTTTTCAGTCGGACATTCTGCTCGTGTGTACACGGCAAAAGGCTTAACTAAGATTAAAGTAGTTCAGCTTAACGGAGAGCAGTAAAGCAGGGACCAGATGAATTGCCATCCAGCCAATAGGCTGGGGGCACTGATCAGTTTATTCTGTGACCTGGAAAGGGTGTGTGTGCCGCTCAGGCTCAGTAGAGAGGGGGTATGTGAATGGTACATCTGAAGTTGCTGTTGGAATGCTGACAGGGGATGGAACCTGTCCTGGCTCCTGCAAGGGTTCAAGAAAAAAGGGGTAGCCCCTGGAAGTCGCACATTTAAGATGTCCTAGAGAGGTGAAAAGAGTAGCAACCTCAGCCTGGACTCCAACCAGGCCATGCCCCCAACACATTTCACTCGGCCCCCCCAGAGAGCTTAGTCATGGGGAACAGTTTATTCTGACAGTGGCGATTCCCACTGTCACACTACAATATGGATGGAGGAATCAGTTTGTTTATTTTTTTTTCAGGCTGCTGACTGAACAAACAAAAATAAAAAATTGCAGTGTATGCCAATCATTAGTGTTCTGTAGTCCAACAAAGACAAACAAGGTCTGACAACATTGTTTGGCATTTCAGTGCAGCAGAGCCAGCGTTGTCAGCCAACTACAGACTTGTTGGCAACATTTTAACCACTTACCGCCCACCCACCATCAAATGCCCTGATTACAATTAAATGCCCACCAGTGCCAGCAATGATTGCCCACCACTGCCAGCAATCAGTGCCAGCAATCAGTGCCCACAAGTGCCAGCAATCAGTGCCCACAAGTGCCAGAAATCAATGCCCACAAGTGCCAGCAATCAGTGGCCATTAATAAAGCCAGTCCGTGCTGGATATCAGTGCTGCCTATCTGTGCTGGCTATCAGTTCTGCCTATCTGTGCCCACCAGTGCCGCCTATCTGTGCCCACCAGTGCTGCCTATCTGTGCCCAGTGCCCCCCTTCAATGCTGCCTATCAGTGCTCATCAGTGCCACATATCAGTGCCACCTATCAGGGCCCATAAGTGTGGCATATTCGTGCCTCCTCATTAGTGCCACCTAATTAGTGCCCATAAGTGCCACCTCATCAATGCCCATAAGTGCCACCTCATCAGTGCCCATCAGTGCAGCCTATCAGTGCCGCCTCATCAGCGCCCATCAGTGGAGAAAAATTACTTATTTACAAAATTTACTTACAGAAACTAAGAAAAAATATTTTTTATTTAGCAAAAAATAAAAAACCCAGGAGTGAATAAATACCACCAAAAGAAAGCTCTATTTGTGTGAAGAAAATGATAACAAGACCGCACAATTGTCATTCAAAGTGTGACAGTGCTGAAAGCTGAAAAATGGCCTAGGCAGGAAGGGGGTGTAAGTGCCCTGTATTGAGGTGGTTAAAGAGAGGATGCATGAAAATGTGCATATTTTTTACCCAGACACACATTTTAGAATAAAAACCATGACCTGTTTTCTTTTCTATGTTTCATTTTTGATATCTAATGTAGTTTGTATCTATTTAATTTCAGCCTGCTTAATGTAATGTTTTAACTAATAAAGCTTACCGCAGCACTGCCTGGAGGTCCTGGGTGACCCTCTGGACCCTTTAAAAAGAGACAATAGTTAAGCTACTTCCTTCATAGAATGAATTTTTTTTTAACAGCTGTAATTTTATTGAAATGTATGTAATGATATACAAAGAGAATATCAGGGAAGCCATAACGATAACATTGAGCTCAGTCAAGTATACAGCATTTTATACATTATGGGTTATAAACTATATAGCAACTGTCAGGGACACACAGTAAACAATAACCAGTAAAGGTAGGCATAGAATGGCATGTGGTGAACACAATCATGTCATGTATGGTCTCAATGCTGTTGCTCAGAACCATGGGCAATATATGAGGGGGGGGGGGGGGGGGAGAAAAAAGAGAACAAGGAAGAAAAAAAAGGGGGGGGGGGGGGGGGGGTGGTATGAGAAGGTTTGAGAGGGTAAGAGAAGGGTGGGAGGGTAAGAGAAGGGTGGGAGGGAAAGAGAAGGGACGGGACCAAAAAGGGTAAAACAAAAACAACAAAAAAAGGAGGGGGAAAAGACAGCCATGGCACTCTAGAGAAAGGAGTTACTTCTAGATAAGATTGTTTTCTGTGCACAGAACACTGTATAGAATAAGAACTGCTTGTGGAGAGTTGTGGCAATGTTATCAGTAATACCAAATAGGAGTGATTGGTCCATAGCAACTGTTAAGCCACTGATTGCTTTAAAGTTTAACTGCACTTTTGTTGAGAAAAAACATTCCCCTCTGGAGTGTACAGAACGCCTCCAGCTTGCCATATTACATTGTATTTTACAGATAATTACAGCACTGCAGATTGAAGAAAGATAATTTTTAATAACATTCAATTACAACATGACTTGTGTAGCAATTGTATATGTTATAGTATTTTTTTTTATTTGCTATTTTTTACCCCTCAAAAGCAGACGTATGCCGTGTACACACGATCTGATTTTCCGATGGGAAATGTTGGATGTGAGCTTGTTGGCGGTAAGTCTGACCGTGTGTATGCTCCATCGGACATTTGTTGTTGGACTTTCCGCCAACAAATGTTGGCTAGCATGTTCTCAAATTTTCCACCAACAAATGTTTGTTGTCAGACTTTCCGATCGTGTGTACACAAATCCGTCGGACCAAAGTCCAAAGTACAAACACGCATGCTCGGAATCAAGGACGAGCCGGAATCGCTTGGTCTTGTAAAACTAGCGTTCGTGATGGAGATATCACTTATGTCTTGTACGTCACTACGTTCGTAATTGTTGGCCAACATTTGTGTGACTGTGTGTATTCAAGACAAGTTGGAGCCAACACCCTTCAAACAAAAATCCACGGTTTTGTTGTCGGAAAGTCCGATCGTGTGTACGAGGCTTTACCCTTAAAGTGGAGCTCCACCCTCTTTTTTCAGTCATCTTCATATCAGCAACCACTACCATTCAACATTTTTAAATATAAGCACAGAACCAAACCATGTCTATAAAATGACTGACTTACTGACGGCATTTAGGACAGTGGTCTTCAGCAGTATAGCCGAAAATCTCTGGGGGGGGGGGGGGGCATAATATGCCCTATGTAGGAATTTGAGCTGAATAAATCTTTCTCTGGCTGAAATCACGAGGGGAAGTTATTGCTGCACCCCTTCTTCTCAATCTCTGTCTGTAAAACTCAGGATATCTCTCTTCCACATAAAATAACTGAGTAACCTGGGAGGTGCCATTACTTGTAATCCTAAGGTGCAATGAGGAAAGTATTTTACCTATACTATGTGAAATGGGGAATTCCTCTACCAAGTGAGAAGCCAGGGTGACAGCACCAGGAAATTGAGCTTGAACAGCATTCTAAAGCTGTAAGAACCTAAAGCACATCCACTCAGGTAGGTAGCTGGAAATTACGTCCCACTTCCATCAAAAGAGAGGAGACATTCTTCAAGAATATCTGCTGCAGAGTTTTAATACTAAATCTAGTTGTGATAGGGAGGGATTAGCCCACAGAAGGGTGTGGGGAGAGATATTTTGTGGTTTACCTGTTGCCACAACAGTACAGTAGTTTTCATAGAGGTAGTGATGTTCGGGTTAGAGCGGAGTCACCTAAACAACAAATTACTAAGCTCCGAGTATGAGTCCAGGAGCGCCCCCTCAAAATTCACTGCTGGGTTAGTATTAACTTGGGCAAACCACCATATAACTGTGATGAATACCACCGCCCAGTAATAATTTTTAAAACAGGGGAGAGCCAGCCCTCCCAAAGAAAGAGGGATTTGTAGTGTAGACTTGTCTACTCTGTGGGTGGTTCCCGCCCAAATAAAGGAGGTGGCGACCTGATAGAGTTTAAGGAAAGGCATTAAGTATAGGTACAGGAGTATTTCTAAAGACATTTTAGAAGGTAGGACATTTTATTGAGGTTGACACTGCCCACCAAGTCAACGGTAATGTCTTCCATACTGCATGTTTTTGGATTAGTTGTTGAAGGATTGGATAGACATTGGGGTTGATTTACTAAAACTGGAGAGTGCAAAATCTGGTGCAGGTCTGCATAATAACCAATCAGTTTCCAGTTTTTTTTTGTCAAAGCCTAATTGAACAAGCCGAAGCTAGAAGCTGATTGGCTACCATGCAGAGCTGCACCATATTTTGCACACTTCAGTTTTAGTAAATCAACCCCATAATCAGCCAGGTAACTCGGCAGGTCTTTCTGTATATGGATTCCTAATTATTTGAAGCAGAGCAGGCATGTTTGGAGCAGGCCCTGACTGGAAGGGTAAACGACACAGATTTATCACAATTAAGTTTGATACCCAAATAGTAGCCAAATGTGTCAATAATCTCCAGAGCTGCAATAAGAAACATTTGTGCATCATTCAGATATAACAAAGTGTCATCTGCATAGAGGGATAGAAGGTCCCACCAAGACACCTTGTGCTGTATGGGAAGAATGCAACAACAATGCCAGGGGTTCAATTGCCAAGGCAAAAAGGCCCAGTTAGAGGAGGCATCACTGCTTCATACCTTGGTGGAGTGGGAAGAGTGTGAACAGTATGTCATTAGTTCAAATTCTGACAGTGGGAGCAGAATAGAGGAAATGTTCCCAGGAAATGAAATTAAGTCCAAGCTCAAATTTGAGCAAAACCATCCATAAGTATTTGCATTCCTCCAGGTCAAAAGCCTTCTCAGCATGAAGAAAAGCCACCACACCTGCAGTCCCAGAGCCCCTAGAATGAGCAATATTGGTATATAATCTGCGCAGGTTATTATCCATGTCTTTTCCTGTCATGAAGCCAGTTTGATCCCTGTGGATCAGGGAGAGAATAACCTGAATAAATTGGAAGGCTAACACTTTCGTAAGTACCTTAGCATCTACATTTAAAAGCGAAATGGGCCTGTAGGAAGAGCAATGTTCTGGATCCTTACCAGGCTTTGTGACTAAGGAGGCATCTAGGGCAGAAGTTAGAACCTCATGTAGCTTACCCTCCAGGAGTTCCCCATAAGTTTTAAAGAACTCAGCAGGCAATGCATCATCCCCAGGAGTTTCCCCAGCCTGGAAAAAGCTTATAACCCTTGAATCTCTTTCAGGGTGAGAGGTTGGAGGGAATGTGCCAATAAAACAGGGAACTTATGATTGTATCTAGAGAAATACAGTCATGTGTAGTAGACAGCAAGGCAGTTTGTTCTTTGGATAGCCTTACCAGCAGCCTACCTGTCCTCTCTCCCTGATCAAAGATCCACTGGAATTGGTATAGCATTTTCTTTTTGGCAGCAGTTACTCATAGGAGCATCACCTCAAGGTAAGCCACTTGCATTTTCCTAAATACCCCCACATATCCATTATCAGAATAGCAAGCTTCCAACTTATTAGCCGTAGCTTCAACTTCAAGATAGAGTTGGATACACAAAACAAATCAGAAGGCGCACAGACATAATGCATTATCCTCAACAATAATCTTTAACATTTAAGGGTAAGTATTATACTCGCAAATTGACAAATGTGTCGCAGCTTTGCATAAGAAACAACAACAGCTCCAGGTCCACAATAAAACATATGGCATAATGGATCAAATTCCAGAAGATCAGCAGTCTGATGTGTTTTGATGACTTGCCTCTTCCTTCGGCTCTGAAAAAAGAGGCAAGTCCTTGAAATGCATCAGCCTGCTAAACTTCTGGAATTTGATCCGTTATGCCATATGTTGTATCGTGGACCTGAAGCTGGTGGGGTTTTTTTTCTGCAAAGCCGTGACACATTTGTCAATTTGTGAGTATAATACTTACTCTTCTTTTAAATATTTTAAAGATTATTGTTGAGGATAATGCACTAGGCCTGTGCACCCTCTGTTTTGTTTTGTATTTCCAGTGATCTTAGGACTTCCCCAGTCTTATGAGGGCAGCAAGGTTTGGCATATCCAGGTAAGCCAGGATGAGATTCTCGACAACTACCACTTTGGCCCTACTTTCAAGCACAGGGGATTTTGTGTTCATTATTTACTCAGGATAAATTGGGATTCCTGACAGATTGTACCGATAGTCAGTTGATAATGGCCACAGATTTATGCCTTAAAGGGAACCCAGACGACTGCAGGTTAAGCTTTGTTTTGATTAACCACACAATAGTCCTGTATAGCCGTGGCCATCACAGGTTCAACGTGGTCATCAGAAATCCAATAGCGTGGCAGCCTCCAGAATTTAGGAGTAGGGACTACTGTGGTCTGTATACTGTATGTATCAACATGGGGGCATGATCTGAGATTCTTTGAGGAAGTATAGACACCTCTTGTAGCTTAGCCAAGACAGGTTTGCTGACATAAATAAGCTTGATGCTAGACAAGGTAGAATGGGTAACCAAGTGACATGTATAACATTTCAGCTGCAGATGTTTCCATCTCCAGGCATCTGTGAACCCCCAAAAAGTTGCCCATTTGGATAAGGGGGGAATCCATGTTTGCATCAGAGGTAAATCTGTCTAGATGCGGACATAAAGCCATATTAAAATTTTCTGAAAGAATAATATTGTTCATAGGGTATGATGAAAGCAGGTGTCAGGATGGTTAGAAAAGAGACATTTGCCGGCGGCGGAAAATACAGTCCCACCAGTATCATTGGCAAATTGTCAATACCTGCATGAATCAAGATTTATTTGTCCTCTGGGTCCAGATCAAGATTTAGGAGCATGAATGGTAAGACCTTGTGGACTAGTATACTCGAATCTCGAGCATGATAACAATGGCCCACCCGAGGATTTAAAAAAAGATTATCTTATTCCCTGTTAGGTGTGTTTCCTGCAAAATTCAGATATAGGATTGATAGGGCCAAAGCCCAGAAATCTTCACAGTAGAATCAGTAAACTCACATTTATAAATACAGCTAGGAGGGACCAATTCACCCGATGAAATCCATCAGCTGGATGAAGCACAAAATTGTTGGGACCCACTAGCCAACTCAGTAGTAGTAAACACTATTCCCACAGAAAGTACATGGATCCATGTGAACATCCATCTTGACTAGTTTCAAACAAATTAAGGAATCCACTAGGCTCCTAGGCAGTTTTACACAAAGTTAACAGTAGAAAGTATAGGGTAGTTTCTCCATCCTGTAAACGCAAGCGGGCAAGAAACAGCATACTGCACTAAATACCTTTGTTCCAGAGGTATTGCTTCACAGGGTCAAAGGATTTGCAGGGTTTTTGGGTATCCATTGCAAAGTCCAGAAAAATCATAAGTTTAACAGCCTCATAGCATACTGTACCCAACTTATGGACTTAACGTGGGACCAAATATCAATCACGAAAGTTTAGCAATCGGAGAATAAACATATGTGGTGCTGTCCTAGGAGGTCCATGATTTGATGGCATCCTGTGGGCATTCTCCACTAAGAAGGAAGAAAATGAGGCCTATGGGAATATAGTTCGTAGCAGGCGCTCTGTAAATCTTTATGCTCCAGCTCTTCTGTTCCCTCTGGAAACCCCAGAATCTTAAGGTTATTATGTTAATTGCAGATTTCTGCATCCCCAGCTCCGGATTCTAAGGATTGTACCTTGGTTTGTAGTGTATGAAGGAGAGTAGAGTGGAATCCCCTGTATGGCACGCAGTTCTCGGTACTACAATGGCGGATCTTATCTTGCGCAAGAGTCCAATTTGCAGGGAATCAATTGCGTTATTAAGGTTTAGTTTGCTAGTTTAAGAGGCAGATATATATCCTCTGTCTGTGTCACCATATTGGTGGTGCCTGTGGTGTGCTTTCCCGCCGCTTCAGAGTTGATTGTTGGTTCTCTTTGGTGCCAAGGCTCAGATTGCTGTCTGCTCCTCATCATCGTACTAAAATGGGACAAAGACCCGGGTCAATGGGGAGATAAGGCAGGGAATCAGGATGAAAGTTCCCCTCATGGCAGCAGAGCTCCTCTATTAGACGTCCATCCCAGTTGTCATATTAGTCACACCCCCCATAATATGCATTTTAGTTTTTATTTTGCAGATATCTTAAAGCATATGTGTCAAACACAAGGCCTGTGGGCCCAATCCAGCCCTCCAGGCAATTTCATGTGCCCCTCGCACTTCTTCTGCAGCTCGGCCTCCAGCTTCTTCTTGAAATTGAGTTTGACACCCCTATCTTATAATCTTAGACATCTTTTCAGTAAGACAGAAAAAATACTCAACACAAGATTAGTAGCACTGCTTAACTAATAACCGAAAAGCAAAAAGGGAAACTCAGTCTCCTAGATTGGCTTAAAAGAACTATCCTCTACAAGGTGTGCCAGTTACAATATTTTTGATACAAAACAGATATCAAATTTGACATGATGAACATAAGAATTATTATTATTATACAATATTAGTTCCTTACTATAAGTCCTGGTGGTCCAGGGTCTCCCTTGTCACCTTTAGGACCCCCCTCCCCTGAATCGCCTGCTACTCCGGGATCTCCCTAAATAGAAAATTACAAAAGTCCTTGTTACATTAAGTCAAACATTTAGTCAAGAAAGGGACATAACAAAACACTTGCCTTTTCTCCTTTGGCAAGCAGGCTCTTGTCGATTGATGTAATCTGCAAAATCAAAATAAAATGTTGCCAAAAATACCTACCATGTTAAAACAGGTTAAAAAAAAAAAGAAAGCAAGCTTAATGCTTACTGAACTTCCTGGGGGTCCTGGTTGGCCCTGAAAAAGTTAAGTTAAAGTAACTTTAAAATACAGATTATTTCAACAACAAACCAAATAATAGCTCTAAAACTGATTTTTAAACTAACATTTTTTTTTTTTTTTTTTAATAATTAAAGAGCAACTTTATAAGTGAAAGAAAAAGCTAGTGATGCTATTAAAATATATCTAAAGCTCAAACTTTTTTTTGTTTGGATACAGCAGGGGATGGGTAAAACAACTGTCAGGATGCTATTGCTGTCTGTGTTTTTTTGTGGAGATTGTTTCTCACTTCTTATTCAGAAATGCAGCAGGAAATGACAGAATTTGTATCTAAGACAGTTGCCACCATAATAGGTTACCTTATTGGAAGATTAGCCTTCTGTTCGTGTTCCAGTGATAACTGCACAGTTTTTAGATTTCCTATCTCTTTCTGTTGTGGTGACAGTGGTCACAAAATTAATTAACCTAAATCTGTGTAAGGTTCTATTCACATATATGGTATGTGAATTAGGGGCATTTTAAATCTTATCCATTTGGCATGACATGTGAACATAACCGGCTTTCTATGGAGCCGGTTCACATATGTGCGGTGCAGCGGCAGTGCAAACTCAGTGCATATTGAAAAAAAGTCCTGTGCGTTGCTGGACAGATGCGAATTCCAGGCTCATTGACTTCTAAGGGAACGCTTCTGAATTTCACATGTCAGTTTTGAATATGAATTGAGAAAAAAAACAGCGTGGGGGTCCCCCCTTCGGGTCTGGTATGGATTTTAAAGGGGAACCCCACACCAAAATAAAAGATATGATGTGCCCCCCTCCCCAATCCATACAAGTCTCTTAGGTCTGTTATGAATTCTTAAGGGGAACCCCATGTAAATTTTTTTAAAAAAATGGCCTGGGGTCCCCCCAAAATTCATACCAGACCCTTATCTGAGCATGGCCATGAAATGGGGGAGGAATGAGTTTATAGGAACAAGGGCCTCTTCTCCATAACCCTTGCCAGTGGTTTTGGGGGTCTGCAGGCAGGGGGCTTATTGGAATCTGGAGCCCCCCAAGGGGGCTCCTGTATCCTGCCCCCCTATGTGAATGAGCAGAGGTAATGTCCCTGTTTTGACGTCGCTTCCGCCCTGCAGTGGTATGGAGATGGGTGGGGGCCATCTTCCCATCAGTCATCTCCATACCCAGCAAGGGAGAACATCCGATTGCCTCCGCCGGAGCGGCGGAGGGCACCGGAGTGCGGCGGGAGGAGGGGCCCTCTCCCAGCGCCGATAAAAGTGATCTCGCAGGAAATCCGCTGCAGAGACCACTTTTATCTGAAAGCAGACCGCCGGCCGAAGAAGAGGATACCGGGTTTATGGCAGCTAGCTGCTGTCATAACAACAATATTCCTCTTCAAAGTTAAAACGTATATTCGTGTGCAGCGGTCCATAAGTGGTTAAGGTATTTATGTATAATGACTACTGAGCTGCTGATCGGGAAGGTGCAGGGGCCGGTGCATTCATAAAATGTTACATGTTATACCCCGAATATGGGTGTAACATGTTAAAGGTGAACTTATCCTTTAAAACTATGTGCACTTCCCCCCCCCCCCTTTTCCCTTACCTATCTAAGCCCACCCTCTCACTCCACAGATGCATACTTACAGAGATCCAAAGGCCACTCTTTGGGGGATTTTTCTAATCTGGCACCACAAGTCTTCTCTGTTCTGGCTGCACCTGCCTATTACAGCCCTGAAGACTTCTGTCTTGATTGTCTTGTTTCACCTTCAGGGATGAAGGGAGACAGCTCCATAGAAGTCTGTGGGGCTGTAATGCACAGTTGCGGCCAGGACAGAGAACACTTGTAGTGCAGGATGTAAACAGTCCCTAAAGCCCTTGGCCATCAGATTCTGGTAGGAATGCTTCTGTAGAGTACGAGGGCAGGATCGGGGCAAACATTTTGAGCGTACTTTGTTTTAAAGTGCACATAACATTTACCTGCCGCAGAGAAAAATCATGATGATTATGAATAAATGGTCAGAAATGCAAACCATGTTGCAAGTAAATCGGTTCCTATAATTCCTATACAGTATTTCATCTGTGTTATTTAGTTTTTGCCCAGAGTATAGATTTAAAAAGATTATGTGTTCACAGTCATTGCTTGTCACTTGAAAAGACATCAGACATTGATGAAGGAAGATGTCCATATGTATGTGAGCAGTCTTGCTTCTAGAAAAGAGAATAACCTGAAATTTAGGTTTGCTATTGTGGATTTTTTTCCCATTTTTTTTTAGCTGCTTGACTGTTATGCTGATCCTGAATCACTGACACAGCAGAAGTATGTAGATCTGAAGTGTCAGACAGGAATCCTCTTTTATAGAATCGCTTTAGGTCAATGACTCAAGGCATTCAGGTAAGAGGGGCAGCATTACAGCCAGGTAGCTAGCATTTACAGGCAATGACAGCTTCCTTTTGTTTCTCATAAGGAGCTTTCTTTTAAAAGTTCTATAATGTAGTGATACTGACAGACGGTGTCTTACTATATTTCATGACTTACAGAATCTCCTTTATTTCCTTTTTTACCATCGATGCCCTATTGTAAAAAGACAGATTGAATAACAATTAGAGGAGTTCAGAGAATTTCATAAATTCATTATTTACTGTATGGTAAATTTATCTTTGTATTGTCTTTTCGGAAAGGTTTTTATCTCCCTTTGCCCGAAAAACAGATTCCAGCTCATCTGAAGAATTCCCAGTAAATTTTTAGGTCAGTGGTGCCCCAGTTCGCTGTGCTTGGTGCATCTCATTGGGGGGCCTGTGGAGGAGCTTCTTTCTACAATTGACAATAGCACTTGAGACACACCCAGACTGTTATAATCCGTATGTTGTCATAAAGAGTGCAGCTCAGCTATGCTGTAAAGAAGCTTCACCCTTACGTGAACAGGTTATTTATTATCCAATGCTCATTACCATAATTCAACATAGAGACAGAAAACTGATTGGTAAACCATGAGCCTCATTTATAAACTCCTTTCAAAATAAAAAAACCTCTCCATAAGACACTAATGAACTCAGAAAACTTTGTTGAATATGTTATGTATGAGTATCTGAGCTTGTGCATATTACCTGAAAATGCATCTGTGTTTTTTTTTTCTCTTTCATCCTAATTAAAAGTATGTATGCAAATCTAATCAATAAACATCTGTCTCTGATATATATTATCCTATACATGATATTTGCCGCAGCTTATTTATATTGATTGACATTATTTTATTTTAGTTATGCATGCAAATTTACCAGAAAGCTAATGGTGACTAATAGTGTAAACTACTATATTATTTGATAAAAAACATCTATTCTCGTAAGCGAAAAATATGTGATGCCAATAAATAAAAATACACATTTGTGAAACAATATATATATATATATATATATATATATATATATATATATATATATACACACACACACACACATACATACGTACACACACACACACACACACACATATATATACACACTGTATATATATATATATATATATATATATATATATATATATATATATATATATATATATATATTTTTTTTTTTTTTTTATATATATATATTATTTCTACTATGTTCGGCTCAAGTCACATACAATAATATGAAGAGAAAAAATAAACAACTTACATCTCTGCCTGGAAGTCCCATGTCTCCTTTTTGTCCTGAATCACCAATACGGCCAGGCAGTCCTGTTGTACCCTAGAAGAACATTTTCAAATGCAAGACAAAGTAGGCCAGATTACCAACTTCTAACAGCTTTCATTCTTTTATATTTAACTGGTAAACAGAATACCTTTTCTGTTTGAGATTTATATCTATCTGTTGATCACTGTCAGGTTTATTCATATTGAAATCATGGCAAAGTGCAAAGACAGAGAACAAAATAAACTAGGCCATTGTAACTAATTATAAATCATTTTTTTAGATGAAAAATTAATTCTGACATTGCCTGATATAGGTCACAGCAATACAAATATATTTTATTGGGCTTACTCTATAAGTTAAAGATCAATCTGCAAAGTGATGTCATTTATAGTTACAAAATGTAATCTCACCCAGTCTGACTCAATTAACTTGAAATATGATTTGTTGTCACGAGTTGCTGCACATTGTGATTGCTGCTTTGCACTGTTTTATTAGCTAAACATACTGTACATGTGTTAATCCTAAAGAACAACTCAGACTATGAAGGAAATAAACTAAATTTATTTTTTAAATAAACATGCCAGGTGTTTTTATACCTCTTCATATTGAAAGATCACTTCAACTGTTAATACAATGGTACAGGTTTTAACATTCTGCAAACCTTGATTATTTTAGAACATGCAAACAGAAGAAAAAGTTACCCGTTGTCCTTTTTCCCCAAGCTCTCCCTTCATTCCAGGTTCACCCTATACCAATAAACATAACCACATGTGAAGAAGATTTTAGATGTATACATTTCAATCTAATATACTATATGTTTTAATTTGTTAAAAGAATTACATTTTTTTGCAAAGTTGTACTCTTACTAGTATGCTCATGCCTGAGAAAAAAGATGTGTATATTTTCTCTCTAGTGCCTCTGGATGATGCACTCCAAAGTGAGAATCTGCCAATCTGTATATTAAATACCTTTATGCAGGCAATTTTTTTTCAGCGGGAATGCGGGGGAACGCCGTTCTGGCACCTCCAGTACTAAATGTACTGTATATAATGCCAAGGGGTGGTGGAATGTGCGGGAGGGTCTATTGATGCTGGCTGCTGAGGGAACTGTTGTTGCTGGGGAGGTCTATTGTTGTTGGCTTACTGGCTGGGGGTGGGGGGGGGGGCGTATGTTGCTGGGGGGTCAATTGTTGGTAGAAGGGATTTATTGTTGAGGGAGGGGTCTGGGAGATCTGTTGTTGCTGTTCAAGGTCTATTGTTGCTAGGGTGGTATTTTTATGAAGGGGTCCATTTTTTGCTGGGAGAAGTCTATTGTTGTTTGGAAGGGTCTATTGCTGCTGGATGCAGGTAATCTATTTTACTGCTTTTCTTGTTTTTACCACATTCCATACAAATTACTTCACAAAATGATACATGGCTCTGTATTCTCTAAAAGGGGTGGTATTGAGAGGTGCGTGGAGGGTGGAATTAAGAAATGGTGCTCGGAGATGGGTAGGGGGTAGAGACAAGTATTGACTCAGAAAGCGGGAGTTCCTGCACCTATTCTCTGAGAAAAAAAGCCCTGCCTTTATGTAACCAAAAAATGAATCAAAACAAAATCTACATCCATGTATCTATAAAATAACTAATAGTGTGTATTTACTGAAAATGCTCCTTACTTATATGGTTAGTTCACCTTTTCCAAACTAACACCATATACCCTCCCTGAAGTTTTAGTATTTAGTACAGTGAAAAACTGCAATATATGTGCATCTGAGAGTATCAACTTGTAGTGATTAGTGCTATTCATGAAACATATTAGATAAAGTATTGCACTGTAGATAATTACCATCTCTCCTGGATCTCCTTTCATGCCTTGCTCACCCTAAAAACAAGAAAAACATTACTTATCTCTACTACTATATCTATACTTATGCCATTAATATTACAATTGAAAATAGTTTAAGAACATTTATTTTATTTTTTTTAAAGTACAATGTTGGTGCTAAGAACGCCCACTAGTTGATGACTATTCACAGTGTATGGCATACATTATAAGAAGACCATACTGAAAATATGTAGGCTGCTTGGCTAACCACTTCTAAAAAATAGCTACCAGGTTGCCATAGTGACATAATGGGTTATGTACTTTATGAGTCACTGATCAGGAAAGAGTAGATCTGAATTTCGCATGCTGCAAGCTTGTTCTGTGTCAGTAACCTAGAAAATATAAAAACCACGGACAGCCTAGTAATTAGCATTTTCTGAAGAAGGTTATCAAAGGCAACCTACATATTTCCTACAAAAAGCACAACTTCCTCCTCTTTTACTAAAAATCACATCAGCATGCAGCTCTGCGTGCTAATATGATAATGTCTTACATTCATTTGTTCACTACAACTACTTCAGCTTTCACACCTGTAGACCAGAGCAGTGTTTATATTTCTACCATGGACCCGTTTATATGACAATAGGTGTGTCATTACTTAACCGCTTCAGCCCGGAAGAATTTACCCCCTTCCTGACCAGAGCCCTTTTTGCAATTCGGCACCGCGCCGTTTTAACTGACAATTGTGCGCTCGTGCGACGTGGCTCCCAAACAAAATTGACGTCCTTTTTTTCCCACAAATAGAGCTTTCTTTTGGTAGTATTTGATCACCCCTGCAGGTTTTTATTTTTTGCGCTATAAACAAAAAAAGAGTGTCAATTTTGAAAAAAAAACAAATTTTTTTTTACTTTTTGCTATAATAAATATCCCCCAAAAATATATAAAAAAAAATAGTTTTTTCCTCAGTTTAGGCCGATACGTATTCTTCTATATATTTTTGGTAAGAAAAAATTGCAATAAGCGATTATTGATTGGTTTGCGCAAAAGTTATAGCGTTTACAAAATAGGTGATAGTTTTATGACATTTTTATTAATAACTTTTTTTTTTTTAAATGGTGGCGATCAGCGATTTTTATTGTGACTCCTACATTATGGTGGACACAGCGGACATTTTTGACACATTTTTGGGACCATTGTCATTTATACAGCAATCAGTGCTATACAAATGCACTGATACCTGTGTAAATGACACTGGCAGTGAAAGGGTTAACCACTAGGTGGCAGTGTAAGGGTTAAGTGTGTCCTAGGGGCTTGTTTCTAACTTGGGGGCGTGGCTGTGTGTGACACGTCCCTCATCTCTGCTCCGATCACAGGGAGCAGAAATCAGTGACACTGTCACTAGGCAGAACGAGGAGATGCTTGTTTACATTAGCATCTCCTCATTCTTCCTCCCCGTGAGGCGGTCGCGGGTATCGCCGCAGGGATCGAGTGCACGGGACCCGGGACATGACTCACGTAGCTTGCCGCGGGCGCGCGTGCACCCACCGGCCGCCTCTTAAAGGGCAACGTACAGGTACGTGATTCTGCCTGTACGTGCCCTTCTGCAGCAGTATATCTGCATGAGGCGATCGGGAAGCGGTTAACTGACAATTGGTCATGCGCCGTTGCACCCAAACAAAATTTACATCCTTTTTTCCCACAAATAGAGCTTTCTTTTGGTGGTATTTGATCACCTCTGCGGTTTTTATTTTTTGCACTATAAACAAAAAAAAGAGCGACAATTTTTTTACTTTTTGCTATAATAAATAAATATATATAAAAACAATTTTTTTTCCCTCAGTTTAGGCCAATATGTATTCTTCTACATTTTTTTGGTAAAAAAAATTATCGTAATAAGCGTATATTGATAGGTTTGTGCAAAAGTTATTGCGTCTACAAAATAGGGGGTAGTTTTATGGCATTTTTATTATTATTTTTTTTATTAGTAATGGCGGCGATCTGCGATTTTTATCGGGACTGCGACATTATGGCGGACACATCGGACACTTTTGACACTATTTTGGGACCATTGCCATTTATACAGCGATCAGTGCTATACAAATGCACCGATTACTGTGTAAATGACACTGGCAGGGAAGGGGTTAACCACTAGGGGGCAATGAAGGGGTTAAGTATGTCCTAGGGAGTGATTCTAACTGTGGGGGGGATGGGCTTCAACTCACATAACAGCGATCACTGCTATCGATGACAGAGAGCAGTGATCTCTGTCATGACACAAGCCAGAATGGGGAAATGCCTTACATAGGCACTTCCCCATTCTGCGGGTCTGTGGCACAATCGTCGGGAGACCAGCGGACATCGAGTATGCCGGTCCCGCGGGCATGGCCACCCTGTACGCGGCGGGCGTGCACGTGCCTGCTATCCCCGCCTCTTAAAGGTGACGTACAGGTATGCCCATTTGCCCACCGCTGCCATTGTGCCGACGTATATCAGCATGCAGCGATCGGCAAGTGGTTAATATAACAAAGTAATACATATAGTGTTTCTAAAGGACAAACAAGGCTTTCTTTTCGTGATATATTTTTAATTCTTAGACAAAAAAAAAATAACAAATAAAGAAAGATTCTCTTTTTGTCTTTTTTTTAACCAGTATTAGTTTCCCTCTTGAAGATCAGACTGTTACACCCCCTTTCAGTCCAGGACATTTGTCACACTTTAAATGACAATATAGTCATCCACAACTTTTTTAGATAGAGACAGCTTTCTTTTGATGGTATATAATCACAACTGGGTTTTTTAAATTTTACTATATAAGGACTTTTTACTATATAATATATATATTATTACCTTTTGTACCATCACCCTTTAGAATGTAAGCTCTACGAGCAGGGCCCTCCTCTACCTTTTGTATTGAACTGTACTGTAATTGTGTTGTCCCCCATATACATTGTAAAGTGCTGCGTAAACTGTTGGCGCTATATAAATTGTGTATGCAAATACTGTAAACAATCTTTCTTCATAAATTTAGGCCAAGATGTATTCATGTATTCTACTACATGTTTTTGGTGGAAAAAAATCTCCCAAAAATTGCTAATTATTTATTCTGTGTAAATGTTCAAGTCTACAAATTATGGTATATATATAAATATATATATATATATATATATATATATATATATATATATATATATATATATATATATTTTTTTTTGATAATTGATTAACTAACTGCCATCTCATTTCTTGAGGTCCTTAAATGCCAGGACAGTACAAATGCCCCCAAATGTCCCCTTTTTGAAAAATGGGCAGTCCAAGGTATTTAGTAGGAGCCATGGTGAGCTTTTTGATGCTGTAATTGTTGTCACAATTTTTTTGCAAAATAATGAAATTAAATAAAATGTTTTTTTTTTTCTCAGAAAGTTGTCATACAGCATAGGCATACTTACAATAAAACCTCAAAACATATTTTGCTACTCCTCCCAATACCACATGTGTGAGACCTTTTAACAGCCTAGATGCATGGAGGGGCCCAAAATCCAAGGAGCATCTTCATGCTTTCAAGCAGCATAAATTATACATTACATTTCCTTACTACTTATCACGTTTCTTGAGTCTTGGAATGTGACGACAGGAGAAACACCCAAATAATGACCATATTTTGGAAAGCAAACACCTCAAGGTATTTTCTGAAAGGCATAGTGAGTCTTTTGAAAATGTAATTTTTTGTCATATTGTTGGAAAATGCAGGATAGAGAATGAAAATTTATTTTATACACAGATTTGTCAAGTACAAGATATTTCTAGCACACAGCATAGGCATACTTAGAATTATACCTCAAAACAATACTACTCCTCCCAATTATGGGAATACCACAGGTTTAAGACTTTTTCACAGCCTAGCCACACAGAGGGGTCTAAAATTGAATGAGCACCTTCAGGCTTTCTATGGGCATAAATGACACATCTAACTTCCTGACTACATATCAAATGTTTGGAAGCTCTGAAACACCAGGGCAGTGAAATCACCCACAAAATTACCACATTTTGGAAAGTCAACACCCCAAGGTATTTTTTAAGATGCCTGGTGAGTCTTGTTAAGATCTTACATTTTTGCCACAAATTTTTGGAAAATGCGGAAAGAATTTTTTTTTTTTTTTTTTTTACACAAAGTTATCAATTATTAAGATATATCTAACCCACAACAATGGCATACGTAGAATTATATCTTGAAATACATTCTGCTACTTCTTCCAAGTGTATGGAAATATCACATTTGTGAGACTTTCACTGTTTGGACTGAATATGTACTGGACATTGTTACTTGTGTATCACACAAATCAACCAAGTTGCATCAAAACCAATGTACTGTAATGCTCGCCTCTGTACAAGTGGTCAGGGAATATAGCAAAAAACAGTGCAGTTGTACACATGGGATGACTGTGACTGGTGCCTTGCAGAAAGGAAATCAGTCGCATGTGCAGATGGGTCAGTTCAGGTGGTAGGCAGAGACATGGTTAGCAAGCAGGCAAATCATTGGTCCATGCAGCAGGCAGACACATGGTCAATAAACAGGACAGGGTCAGTACAGGCGGCAAGCAGAGGCAACACTGCACTGGTGTGGCGGTAATCAGGAACACTGTTGCTGGCTGCACTGGTCTAGGGCAGTGGGAATTGTGTATCTGTCATCTGGAACACTGTGGCTGACTTAAACTGGTGACACTGGGAATTGTATGGCAACAATCAGGGTCACCATTGCTAGCTTACCCTGGTCTGGTTACACTGGCTGTGGCAGTAATAAGCAAAGGTGTTGCTGGCAACAACTGGTCTGATGAAACTGGGACTAGTATGGCGGTGACCAGGAAAACTGTTGCTGACTGAACCTGTCTGGTGGCAATAAGGAACATTGATATTAAAGGCGTTGTAAACCCTCTGGGTTTTTCACCTTAATGCATTCTTTGAGCCGATTGTTTCAGCAACGAGGACGAGCACAGCAGCTCCAGCTGCTTTCTCGGGTGCTCATTGGATAGATTGATAGCAGCAGGAGCCATTGGCTCCCACTGCTGTCAATCAAATCCAGTGACACGGGAGCCAGGGCCAAGGCCGAGTCCTGCTGTCTGTGTCAATGGATGCAGCAGCAGGACTAGGGAGAGTGCACGCACAAGTGCCCCCTTGGAAAGTGGCTCTCTGTGGGGGCAGGAGAGCCACGGAGGGACTTAAGAAAAGGAGGATCAGGGCCACTCTGTGCAAAACCCTTGAGGTAAGTATGACATGTTTGGTATTTAAAAAAAAAACAACCTTTACAATCACTTTAACTGCACTGGTCTGGTGACTGATGTGGTGGTGGTTGGAGAAACTGTGACTAGCTACATTATTAGGGCTCGTTCACACGTGAGGTTGGGGGGTGGTAAAACCTCATGGTAGCAACTGCAAGCCCCTTTAGCTGCAGAGGCAGTGGCCAGGGAGTACAAATACCACAGCTGCAATGCTTTGCAGATGTGCCAATAATTATACCACCTGTATGCCTGCTGATTGCAACCCGTTCAAGTGAATGGAGGTGCTTGTGCAGAGTCCAACCGATTAAAGCAGGTGGTGAGGAGGCAGTAAAATGCACCCACAGACACCCCCAGTCGGTCGGTCATCAGTCCCACACTTACCCCATCTAGGTCGCGGGTAAAGCTCCTCCGGGTGGACGGTGGCTTCCTTTGCATCACGGTTGCTTATGCCATGCATCTCACCACCTCCTCCTAGATGCCCATTGGTCCTTTATAGGAGTCTGCCCCCAGGTGGAGGTAGTAGTGGACCTTTACAGTAGTGGTCCTTTGCTTCTTCTCTTCCAGCACCACCAGCCCATACTCTGCAGCCTGGATATTCTCCTGGGTGGCCTTGCTCAGCTCCTTGGTCAACCTCTCAATCTCAGCCTCGTAATCCTCCACAGTCTGCGGTATCTCCTCAGCAGTCATAGTCCCTTGAGCTGGGAGTGAGACTGAAGGGACAGATGGGTGGGGGGGCACCCAGAGGAAGGGGGATGAGCAGGGATGAGGTGGGAGGGTGCTGGATAGGTACCAGTGGAGGATCACACACAGCTCTGCAGCATCATGGCATGTAGAGGCAGCAGGCTTGCTCTTCCCATCTCCTGGGCCCCCCTCCAGCTACCCTGGATGCCCCATCCTTCCTTCCGCCTAGACCACTCTATGCTATTCTGCTTATTCATAGAGGGGAGACTGAGGAGGAGGAGGCAGTGCCATCCCTACACGGCCGCGTCACTGCAATGTGAACTTTTCACCTACTTCCCCCCCACCACCGGCTCACAAGTGATGCAGTCTGCCAGCAGTGGGAACCTACTATACTGGACTGGGCAGGGCACATGTCAGGGCATGGGGGGAGTTCTAGTGACGGCTGGTGTGTCATCGGTCACGCTTCCCCTGCATCTCCTTCCTCGGCATCATGGTGTCCGTGTGTCTTCTTCCTCCACCTCCTAGGCCAATGGGATCGCTTCTCCTTTTGGCCAATTGGGAACGGGTCTCAGGACCTGCTTCCTGATTGGCCGGGAGGAGAATCAGTGTGACAATAGTGAATATTAATTTGTGATTGTCATACAACTGGGTAGGCTCAGGGCACAGTGCTCTGAGCCCCAATCCCACCCTTTTTTGAAGCCTATTAGAGACTCTGGCTCTAATCACGTGCTTAAAAAAAAAACCTGGTTGGAATCCTTGCGTCCAGTGCCCTACATGTACATTAGGGGGCCACGCGCATGGATAGGGGGGTGGTACCCCTGCGCCCCCTATAGACAGGCCGCCACTGCTTAGAATACCTTCCCACTGTGGGAATATGAGCTATGTTTCTCCATTCCCCAATAGATTATTCAATGTCTGGATTTTTTATTAGTGCACATGAATTGACTGTCCTTCCAGGACTCTACCATTTCTACTTACATCTTTACCTCTTATTCCAGGCAAGGTCAAACTGGTTCCAGGCTCACCCTTTTGTCCCTTGTCACCATCTTCTCCCTATACAAAATGTTGAAAGTATTTACTATTTTAGTGTTCATTTTGCATCATCTAAAGTTTCTACATCTGGCTCATACATTAGTAGAATTTTACTCAACATTTTTAATTGTAAGGATTTTTGTTCAAATTTCTAATAGTTAGTGGAGCCAAATTGATGTTTATTTTTAACCGCAGTAATAAGAATATTTGAGGGAGCAGGATGTAAAATGTTTTTCAAATGAGCAACTTTCTAACAGTTTATGTGTTTTTTGTTTGTGAAAGCCCATTCATTCCAAAGCGATATTTTAAAAGCAAATGAAATATTAAGGTACTTTTAAAACAACATTCATCAAGTCATCAAATGTACTGGAAATTTTGTTTACTCAGCCATCAAAACAAAAGGAGCCATCAATTAACACTTTCTCAATTTAGCAAGAATATGATCACTTAACAGTTGCATACGATTATGATGTAAATACAGTATAATCACAAATATTGTTGTTAAATAGATGCTGTTCACTAAAAAAAGTGAATGTTTAATTTCCCTTGTACATCATTGGGTATTCAAAGTGAACACAGCTTCACCCTATTTACCAACAAAGCAATCAGTCTTTATATCTTTAGTAAATCATCCCCACTGTATCACATCTGGAATATATTTATGATATTTGGTTGTGTAGCAGATTTATCAAGAGCATTAATATTTATGAGACTTTGTCATATAGAGCTATGCAAATCCCAGAAACCACCCCTCTAGTTGCCCCCAAGTGTTAGCAAGATTTTTAGAGATGTACAGATTAAATAAATATATATAAAGTTAGCAAACATTTAAATACTTTAAAAACTTACTTTTGGGCCTGGTTTTCCAGATAATCCAATGTTTCCCTTTAAAATAAAATCATTAGGTGCATAAAATGAACCTTTTGGAGTACTATGTAGCCAAAATATAAAGATTTTTTTCCATGATCTTTAGAACCCAAAACAGATTACACTTAAATGTTACCTAAATGTTACTTGCTTTGTCCATAATTTTCATGGAATGTTTTGACTCATTGATCCAATAAAAATTGTTCCACATTAGAAGAGAAAAAAATGTAAAATAATATAAAATCTTGGGTTATTGTGTCTGCATATGTGAGGGTTTCTTATAAAAGTGCAGAAAATGCTGCAGTCAGTTCTTTTTACACGTTGCTTAAAGAGGAAATTCTCTTGGGTATACTTTTATATTGACCCTATTCTACCTGATCTTCTGGGGATGAGATAAAATAATATACAGTATACACCAATGCAGCGAATTCAGCTCTGTCCCACTCTTATCAGGCAAAAGCTACTGCTTTGCTGGGTCTGGTGCCTCCATCGTCTTTGTGATATCATCAGGAGGCAAGCTGTCTCTTTTGGGTCCTAGCTGCTGTTCTCCTGATGATGCTGCACTGTGCATGTATAGTGGGATTAAAAACTGTCCAAAAGCCTCTTGGGATCCGTGACATGGGCATCACAGGAGGCTTCGGGTAAGGAGGATGTTATTCCTACCAAGGACAGAAAGGAAGTGGTGGCAGTGCTCCAATAAAAAAATAAGGATCCTCCCTATAAAAAAAATGTTGTGTGCAATTTGCTGAAGCGGGTAGGAGAAGTCAGATTAGCGTAACACATAAATGTAAGTAAAGTGCCATTTTAAAATAGTAGTAAATGGGTAGTGTGTGGATCTGGTTGGCTCTCTTCATTCTTACTTAAAAATGTATTCTATTTAATGTATCTCCCAAAGCAATCAGGGTTTAGTGAGCTTGGCTTTCGTTGGTTGCCACAGCATACCTATACCTATACATATACTACTGGTTTTCAATGCCAATTGTACAACCTAAAGAAAGCTGATTAACAATGCAGGGTGTTGGTAGTTTCTGTGCTGGAAAATGCATGATCAGCAAGACTTTCAAAGTGGACATTATCAACATCAGCACAGGGGCATGCATTTCTAGACATGTGCAATTTGTTTCTTAACGAATACGTTTTTTTACGAATTTCGACACATTCGTTTATTTGGAAATATCCGAATTAACGAAAACACATTTAACAAATTTCGCAGAATATTCGTAAATTCAAAAATCTGTAGATTTGAATATTCGTAAATTCATAAATTCAAATATTCGGAAATTCAGAACTGTGCAAAGACCTGAAAATTCGGAAAATCTGAAAATAAGAACGAAAATCCCAAAATCTGAAATAATACCTAACTAATAACTTAACTATTACTAACAATTAAATTATAGGTATTGGAATTTCCTTTCAAGTTTAGCTGTTAGAGAACGTAACAAATATGAATTTATCTGAAGTTACGAATTATCCAAAATAACGCATGCCGTATCTAAACTAATGGAACGTAACGATTTAATAATAATAAATGACAATAATGATAATAATAAAAACTTTTTATTATTATTATTATTATTAATTCATTCCGTTCCATTTGTTTTGCTGCGGTTATTTAGGATAATTCGTAAATTTAGATAAATTCATAAATTCGTTACATTCTCTAACAGGCAAATTTTAAAGGAAATTCCAATACCTATAATTTAATAGTTAATTATTATTAGTTAGTTATTATTAAAAATTTTTGGATTTCCATCTTTTAGAATTTTCGGATTTTCTTTCTTATTATTTTAAGATTTAAAATTTTTCGAATTTCAGAATTTCAGAATTTCGGATTTTTGAATTTACAAATTTACAAATTTTTTAATTTATGAATTTTGATCATAACGAATGACCCGAAAAGCAAAAAAAAAACAAACAAATCAAACAAAAACTAACAGATTTTTCGGTAGTGCACATGTCTACGCATTTCCGTCATTATCTCTGAAAATATAAGGAATAGAGATAACAGCACAAGATGAGAGCTATTTACCACAATCCTCAGTTTTCCCTCTCTATTCACATATCTCATTATCTTCTTCCAATTACCCAGTATATCTAGTGGCCCATTTAATTACTTTTCAATTCTGGAAGCAGCTATACAGGTCCATCTCAAAAAATTTGAAAAAAAGTTAATTTATTTCAGTAATTCAATTAAAAAAGTAAAATTCATATTATGTAGATTTATTGCACACATTTATTGTAGATTTCTTAATTTTGATGATTACAGTTTACAGCTAGTGAGAACCCAAAAATCAGCATGTCTAGAACACAGTCATTGACGCCCTTCACAAGGATGGTAAGTCACAAAAGGTCATTGCTAAAAAAGCTGGCTGTTCCCAGAGTGCTGTATCCAAGCATATTAATGGAGAGTTGAGTGGAATGAAAAAGTGTGGTGGAAAAAGGAGCACAAGCAACAGGGATAAGCGAGGCCTTGAGAGGATTGTGAAGCAAAGTGGACTACAGTTCGTGTCAGTGCTTCAAGAGTCACCACACACAGATGTATCCAGAACATGGGCTACAACTGTCAAATTCCTTGTTTCAAGCCACTCTGGAACCAGAGAGAACATCAGAAGCGTCTTACCTGGGCTAAAGAGAAAAAGGACTGGACTGTTGCTCAGTGATCCAAAGTCCTCTTTTTTCGGATGAAAGTAAATTTTGCATTTCATTTGGAAATCAAGGTCCCAGAGTCTGGAGGAAGAGTGGAGAGGCATAGAATCCAAGTTGCATGAAGTCCAATATGAAGTTTCCACAGTCAGTGATGATTTGGGGAGCCATATCATCTGCTGGTGTTGGTCTACTGTGTTTTATCAAGTCCAAAGTCAGCACAGCCCTCTACCAAGAAATTCTAGAGCACTTCAGGTTTCCCTCTTCTGACCAGCTTTATGGAGATTCTGATTTTCCAGCAGGACTTGGCACCTGCCCACACTGCCAATACCTGGTTTAATCATCATGGTATCACTGTGCTTGACTGGCCAGCAAACTCGCCTGATCTAAACTCCATAGAAAATCAGTGGGGTATTGTCAAGAGGAAGATGAGAGACACCAGACCCAACAATGCAGACGAGCTGAAGGCGACAATCAAAGCAACCTGGGCTTTCATAACACCTCAGCAGTGCCACAGGCTGATCTCATGCATACCACGCCACATTGTAATTCATACAAAAGGAGCCCTGACCAAGTATTACTATACTGTACATGGATATACTTTTCAGTAAGCCAACATTTCTGTATTAAAAATCCTTTTTAGTAATATTAACATTTTCTGAGATACTAAATTTGGGGTTTTCACTAACTGTAAGCCATAATCGTCAAAATTAAAAGAAAGAAATGCTTGGAATACAGTATATCACTTTGTTTGTAATGAATCTATATAATATATGAATTTCACTTTTTGAATTGAATTACTGAAATAAATTAACTTTTTGATGATATTCAACATTTTTTAGATGCACTTGTACTTGTTATATCTGTATAAAGGTTGACTATAAGCATTCACATCTTTATTTAAAATGTAAAGTCATAATTTACTTACTCTCTCACCAGGATCTCCATTTGGCCCTGCCTGGCCAGGGATCCCATAGCCTGGTTCCCCCTTTAAAAAAAAAAAAATAGTTTACATTTAACAAGATACTATGACAAAGTAAATTGTAAAATGTTGTTAAAGTGTATTGAAGCTCAACTCCAGAAATATATAAAAGCCCTGCTATCATTAACACATCATTATCATAATTCAATTTATATTTATCTATGTTTCAATGCAGGCCATTGTACAGTCTGTACAGCAGCGTTAGTCAAGTGAACAATAAGCAATGTTGTTAGAAGGAGGAAACAAAGTGACAGAAAGGCTCATCAGTGTGCTGCTTCTCCTTTCATGGTCATTTCATAGGGTAAGGAGGGGACCTGAAAGTATGAGTAAAACTGCACACAGAAACATCTGGTCCCCTCTCCTGCTAGACAGGGCTGTGCTGTTAGGCAGAGCTGTTTAAATCTTAGAACTGGATGAACAAAAATACAACTGACGGTAAAACAGCTTTCATATATGTATTTCATCTCTATAATTATCTAATTGTTTGGATTTCAGCTTTGTAACACAATCTAAAGTCTTACACTGCAGACCTCAGTGAGGGGAGCTATGAGCCCGGATTGGAGGGAAGGGACACACCCCCTTCTCACAGTACACAGAGAACATGCAGTACTCAGGATATCAGTCACAGGCTGTGTGCTCTAGCTCCTCTCACCCATCACCTTTTTATCTTTTGGTGTCGGAAAAAGCAGTCAGAAGTGACTCCTGCATATAACAGAGGAATGAGGCAGCAGACAGAAAAAACCCTCAGTGCTTTGGATGGAGACAAGTACATAAAAGGATTATGGACATATTTCCTGGCAGAGATATAACCACTTTAAAGAGGAAGTAAAGCCGTTTAAAAAAAAAAAAAAATAGGAACCTGCAAGGCAAAGGCATAATGAGCTAGTATGCATAGCATACTAGCTCATTATGAATGACTTACCTGAGAACGAAGCCCCCGTAGCGGTCTACATCTATGATCTTCGGCGTCGCCATCAAACCCGGAGTGACTTCCGGGTCTCGCCGCTCCATCGCTGTGATTCGTTGGAGCGGCGATGACGTCACTCCCGCGCATGCGCACGAGAGCGGCATATCGCCGTGATCTCGGCATGCGCAGTGCGCCTTAGATAGCGGTGCATTTTATTTTCTAAATATCTCCTAAACCATGTAGGTTTAGGAGATATTTATTGGACCTACAGGTAAGCCTTAATCTAGGTCAAAGTGGTCCCAGAAGGTTTACTTCCACTTTAAGTGAATGACAGTCAAATGTTAACAGTAATGGCCATTTTCTAGCCTAATAGGTAAAGGATTGTTACACAAATAGCATGGAAGCTGGGCACTGCCCTGGGGTACATGTACCAAAGCAGTTTTTTTTGTTTAAATCGGTTTGGTAGGGAGCAGCGATTTTAGTAATGCTTAACCGCTTGCCGACCAGCCGCCGCAGTTGTACTGTGGCAACATGGCTCGGCCGATGCGAGTGCCTGTCGGTCACGATGACCGATGGGCTCCCGCGATCGTGACACGGTGAGAACCGGGATCTCTGTGTGTAAACACAGAGATCCCGGTTCTCTGAGGGGAGAAGAGACAGATCGTGTGTTCATACAAATTTTCTATGGAGTTTAGAACACATAGCAGGGAACACAGTAAACCCCTTGATTGCCCCCTAGTGTTAACCCCTTCACGGCCAGTGACATTTTTACAGTAATCAATGCATTTTTATAGCACTGATCGCTGTATAAATGCCAATGGTCCCAAAAATGTGTCAATATTGTGTCCGCCATAATGTCGCAGTCACGATAAAAATTGCAGATCGCCGCCATTACTAGTAAAAAAAAAAAAAAATAATAAAAATACTATAAATCTATCCCCTATTTTGTAGACACTATAACTTTTGCACAAACCAATCAATATACGCCTATTGCGATTTTTATTACCAAAAATATGTAGAAGAATACATATCGGCCTAAATTGAGAAAAAATTAGCTTAAAAAAAATGAGGATATTTATTATAGCAAAAAATACAAAATATTGTGTTTTTTTCAAAATTGTCGCTCTTTTTTTGTTTATAGTGCAAAAAATAAAAACCGCAGAGATGATCAAATGCTGGGAGATGCCACCTCTTTGTATATATTATAGGTGTTGGTGGTCAGTGGGGATCCCCAGACCAAAGGGTCTGCAATAGAATTTGGGGGTGACCTCACGCATTTTGTTGGTGGATTTTGTGGGGTTTGGTTTTCATGGGGATACCCAACCATGTAAGCAAATGGGGTCAGTGAAATTTCATTGTAACTTTTCTAGTGCTCATATGATTATTAGTGTCTATGTATTTTTTTTTTACTTCAAAAGCTATTACTAAAATACCTGCATATAGGGTTAGAAAATGTGCTTGTTTAGTGCATTTTGTGTCATACCTTGATTCCTTTATTTCCTTCATCTCCTTTGATTCCTTTAGAACCTTGGGGCCCAACAGGTCCAATATCACCCTGACAAATAAAGAGAATCATTTATATACTAACTATGAAAAATGTATGTAAAAGTAAATACATGTTCTAGACTCAAGAGGGATTACATGAAAATAGTACAAAGAGGCAAAAAGCAGCAAAACAAAATGAAGAAAGCTTTTAGATTGTAAGCTAAGCCCTCCTCAGACTGGCCATAGCCTATTCTTTTTTTTTTTTGATCAGCCCAAAAACAAACACATTTTTCCATCAATGCATGTGAGGTGGATGGAACAATCCTCCACCATGTCACTGTATTCTGACAGCCGGACTCCTCTGTTATCAGAATACACTGATCAGTGACTAGAGTTGAATGGCTGCAAGCTGCTGATCGACATACGTTTTCCATAGTTTTCCTAGAGTCCCATTTGGATCAAAATTAGCCAGACCCTGCTGAACCAACTTAATTTCAAACCATCTATGGGCAACTTATCCCTTTTGCCTTGAATTATTTTGTACCTGTACTGTCTCCCTTTATTTCGTAAAGTTCTGCGCAAACTATTGGCGCTATATAAATACTGTACAATATTAATAAAAAGCAGTAAAACAGAAAATGCAATAGCAGGCTTTAGTTTCCTCTTTTTATCGCCCAACGGTGGGCTGTTCAGGCAGGCAAAGTTTTGGCCGAAGTTTGCCAAGCCCTTCCCACCCTTTCACATTCCCTCTGGACATAAAGGCAGCCCATCAATGCCAATGTGTGTGAATGGCACTTAGTGGCAAGCTCTGAAACTGTCAGTGGTGGAGCTTTGCCTGTCAGGATAGCCCAACATTCAGCCATGACAGGAGCTTTTCAAAAGCTGTCTTTTTGGCTCAATTGACCCAACCAGTGCACACATGATTTGTATTGCTTGCTCTAAATGAGCAATGTATGGTCACCCTCATACCTGAATACACATATTGGATTGAAGATGTAAATAGTGCAGCTTTTATGTGCATAGTCATGCAGAATGAAAAGTACATGCACAAAAAGATAAGTGTTGCTAATCTCTTTTTTCTTTTATAAATTATTCCTATAACTCTGTAATCAGCAAATGTTAATTTTAAGATGGACAGTTTACCTAAACTTTACACTTACTCTAGCACCCTTCTTGCCAGTAGGTCCAACTACCTGTGAAGCACACAATATGTTTATTAAAACTCAGATTTCATAAATGGTTTAGTTATCCTAAAAAACAAGAAAAACATTGACTTAGCAGTCAGATACAGCAAATGCATTGAAAAAAGTAATACCTAAACTTGTATACCTATATACATGTAGCGGTACCCCTGTAGGAGCTAATTGGATATTTGTACCCGAGTCTCCCACTGATTAATCCACAGCCAGTTACACAATATTTTCACACAGCCAGGTGCACACAATGACCAGTCTAGGGGATGTGTTTTTATATTTTATTTGAAGAACTTGGATAGGAGAAGATAATTAGTAGGATACTCCAAATTAACTATGCACAAGCGAGGATAACTCTCTCTGTAGAACTGTGGAGTAGATTATCTCCTGAACCATACAGTGTCTGTACAGAGTAAACAAGTTACTTTTATAGCAAAAGGGACTCATTGGACTTTGTTTCTTCAAGACACTAGCCAGTGTGCCCCTTAGCTCACACACCCAATATGCAGACTTCTAGGACCAAGAGGGGGATTTCAGCAACACACTCAGTCTCAGGGGTCCCTTCAGCAGGCTGTACTCACAAAATGTCCTGGGACAGCCTCCTTCCAACTTTCAAACGAAACTCTATACCAGTGACGTAAGACCAGATCCGTGGACATCCTCCCTCAGTCAGCTTGCACAGGAACCCTGGGTTGTAGCTTCAAGGCTTCAGGCCCTCAGATCAGTCACCTGAGGCCACATGGCAGCCTACGCTGGGGAGAGGCAGCAGCCTCCTCCCCACCTGAACTTCTCTCCTTAGTGATGGGCTGGACTGGAACCCCCAAGCTCATGTGCTCTTCAGATTTAAATACAGGTAGCCAGCCTTCCCTGGGGCTCATCCCCTTCTAATTGGTCATGGTTCTATCTACATCCATGCTCTCACCTGCTAGGTTTCCTCCCACTGTCCAATACGCCTTCTTGCTATTGGATCAGTGTGAAACATCAAAACAGCATGAGCAGCACCAGAGCACACTGAGCAAACCTCACTAATCAATCACTGCTCTCTGTTAAGCAGACAACACCTAAATGTGCCCGTCTGCTTCTCTGTTAAGCAGAAAAGCCAAAAATGATATACACTCTCTAGCACCTGCCTAGGAGGGTGCTACATACACTACGTTTTTAACTGTAACAACAACAAAAAGAAAAATAGGACTAAGGCCTTCTGCGTGTAATACAGGCATACCCCACTTTTAAGTACACAATGGGGTTTATTTACTAAAGCTGGAAAGTGCAAAATCAGGCTAATTTCTGCATAGAAACCAATGAGCTTCTAACCTCAGCTTGTTCAATTAAAGCTTTGGTAATAAAACCTGGAAGCTGATTGGTTTCTATGCATTAGTGAGCCTGATTTTGCACTTTCAAGCTTTAGTAAATAAACCCCATTGTGTACTTAAAAGTGGGGTATGCCTATACTATTGCTCCACACTGCCAGGCGATGTTATAAATTCCTAGCAGAGAAAACTGCCAGCCATTTTGCATAAGTTGACACGTGTTACATTATTGACTTTATTCAGTCCAGCTATAATACCTACAGGATTCCAAATCTGTATGTTTTTTTGTATCATGGTCTCTGTTCATTTGCCAAACTGCCAAGACAGCAGACTTCCAGCTACTAGATCACTATATGTTTTTGTAGTTTTAAGAAAATCTTGCAATTGTTAAATTGTCTGCTATACTCATTCATTCAGTAGGCCATTTCTTCAAAAAAAAAAATCTCAAATTGGTAACTGCATGATTTGGTCACTTCCCCAGAGGAAATCCCAAGCTCATTTGCACAGAGCAGGTGTCTCACATTGTGGACTAGTTGGCTTTGTGCCCTTGTAGTCCCTGTAGGAAGATGAGTCTGATTGTGGCACACACTGAATTGGAGCCAGTATACCTCTCAGTTCTGTTGCATCTATGCCAGCACTCTTTCTCAATGTTTGCAATCTCTCCAGTTTTGCAAATACAACTTTCTACATCTGGATAGGGTGAGGGTTGATAAGCAGCAACAAACACCAGATCAATGCGTTTCCTTCTAACAGAGCATTACATTTAGCATCTATCAATTCTGTTGTTACACCAAGGCAGTGCAAGATAGATAGATTGAATGCACATTTATAATCTTTAGTTTCATTCATAAATGCATTAATACATTTCTCCCTTAGCTGCTCTAAGGTAGTACTGTGACCAAATTAAAAAACTGACTCCAACCACTTCATAATTGTGCAACCTGTGCAAATTTGTCCTAGTTGCTAATACACATAAAAACTGTTGCTATATGAAAGTTAGCCTAATTTACATCTATTTTTTTGGGGGGGGGGAAATGTCCCTAATTGTATATTTGTAAAGACTCTGTTAAGAAAAAATACTAAACAATCACTTTAAATTGCGCTTACACACTCCCAGTTTTAAAAAGCTACTGAGTACTTGAAAAGCAATATTTACCCCCATTGCTGGAGCTCCTGGAAAACCTTGAATGCCCTGTAAAAAAAAAAAAAAAAAAACACATCTTAATAGTATGTGTTCTTATTAAATCGAACAATCAGCTGTTTTTTATATGTAGTCCTGGTAGTAAGGGGTCCTGGAATTACAGGTAGAAGTACTCCTTAAATACCAAGTAAGCAAAACTGCTTGAAATTAGATTTTTTTGCTTCCAACAAAACATCCTACATTGCAACAATCAGGTTTATAATGGAAAGGTATATACTCTAAGCCAATCCAGCTGTATTTCTTTACTCAGTGTTCCAGGAACAAGTGCCGGAAACTGTGGTGGTGAGGGTCTTATTCATAGCTTAGTTAAGGCCCCTTTCACACTGGGGCGGTTTGCAGGTGCTATTGCGCTAAAAATAGCGCCTGCAAACCGACCCCAAACAGCTGTTGCTGTGTCTTCAGTGTGAAAGCCCGAGGGCTTTCACACTGAAGCGGTGCGCTTGCAGGATGCTGGAAAATGTCCTGCAAGCCGCATCTTTGGCATCTTTGGCTATATTTACCGCTCCTATAGCGCCCGGTCCCAATGACCCTTTTTTGGCCGCTCGCGGGGGGTAAAACCACCCCGCTAGCGGCCGAAATGCGCCGCTAAAACGCCGGTAAAGCGGCGCTAAATATAGCGCCGCTTTACCGCCAGCGCCCCCACCGCTCCAGTGTGAAAGTAGCCTAACAGGCAGATGACTGCAGGAAGCTGGAAGGCTGTAAAAATGAAGTAATGGAGTTGTGTTGGTTCTCATCCAATGTAGGAGGGGCATGTGACTTAAACGTTAAGTTTAATCAGATTAAACATGCTAAAAATAATATTTTAAAGTGGTTGTAAACCTCAATCATGGAATCTGAGCAAAGCACATATATCTGTAGTATTTATGTATCTCTCTCCAAAGTGTTGTTTCTTTTTGGTGCTTTGTTCCTCCGTTATCAGTATGAGTCACTTCTAACAAGTTTTCACAACACATGATATACATTTGTGTTTGGAAGAGGGGGAGAGCTCAGCAGACAGCTTGTCTATTCCCAACACAGTTCTTCTGCTGTGTGGAGGGAGGTGTGTGCCTTTCCTCCAATCAGCTCTCACACACTGTTACTGCAGCCTCTCCACCCCCTCCTCTTGTGCTTCTAACAGATGTTTTTAACATTTTTTTGCCCTTTTGAAGGGGTGTAGGAAAGAGGACTGCAGATAAACAAGTAAAACCTTTGTAGGAGGATTTGTTTAATCTCTGTATATCATCTGAGGCTGTTTACTTTACTGGGTATATGTGAGGGTTTACAACCACTTTAAGTCTCCTATACCAAATTATTCTACAATATTACATGACTAGCCATTACTGAGATCTGAGAAAAAGAAGACCTTGTAATGAGCTAAGTATTTTATTTTAGTAAAATACAATAGCTTCAAGAGGAACTGCAGTCTGCTCACATAATTTGTAATAAAAACATCTTTGCCATTCTGAAGCTTCCCTCCAACCCCTTTGCATATTATTTTATATATACTGTGATTCTGTACTTGCCAAATATGCTGCAGAAATCTCCCTCCACTGAGTCTGGCTGCAGCCATTTTAACTGTGGGCAGGTGCAGCTGCTTCCTGTGTACTTCCTTCAGTTACAC
The DNA here is from genome assembly GCA_028564925.1 of Lithobates sylvaticus. Lineage (NCBI taxonomy): Eukaryota > Metazoa > Chordata > Amphibia > Anura > Ranidae > Lithobates > Lithobates sylvaticus. The sequence goes on from CM053029.1 coordinate 473,306,266, forward strand.
AGAGGCACACCTCCAGCTTTGCAGCCCTGCAGCTTTCATTGGCCCTCTTGTGACTCATCCCCACTTCCCTCCTAGCAAACTCTCACAAAAGTGAGAGGGAGAACTTTGCATGATGTAAAATACCCAGGCTAATGACCAGACAAGAAACGGGAAGTGGGCTGTATACGGTATTTACTGGTAGAAAACAAAATGTTTTACTATCCAAAGTTAAAACAACAAGGGCAGAAGATTTAATAGATGGAAAGTTGAAAAATGATTGAAGGTCCACTTTCACCAAATAAATCAACCGACCCATAGAATGATGCACAGGCCCACACTCACCCCACAGGGAGGTTTATATGCAATCCCTCTTATGATAATATGTGGTATATATTAGGTATGTGGAGCCAGTATTTGTCCTTTTGTGAAGTCTTATATACCATTTATATATGCAGTAGAACTTGTTAGTATTATACACATGTTCCATCTCATTGTTATACAGTGAGTCCAGTGCTGAGGTCTTTTGTGTTATGTTTGTAGTGTGAGGCCTGTTATCAGGCTGTCATTTACTGTTTTTTGTATTTGTTATTACAAAATTAATAGACAGAATAAAAAAAATAATAATAATACAATAGCTTCATGTCCATCACATGACACACAACATAGGTGATTTGTCTTACCTGGTCACCTTTAAACCCAGTTGGACCTGGCAATCCCTATTTGAAAAACAAAAGTCATGTCATGTCAAATCATGTAATATCTTGTTAAATATGTCTATATATACATATAAAAAAACTGTCCATGTGCAGTAGTGGTTTCTTAAATTATATATTTACAACCTTTTAATAACCTTTATAGTACGTCATTATGTACAGTCATATATTGCACACAGGACATGCCACAATACCGAGATATGAGACGTTATTTATCAAAATGTGTAGCAAAAGAACAATTGTTGTTGCCTATAGAAGCAAATTAAAATTTTCCTTTTTTTCCACACTGCACTGTTGCTATATAGAAATAAAGTAGTGGTTGATAAAAAAAAAAGAACCCACATTAAACCAGAAGAACTCAGCAAACATTGGTACAGCACCATTAATAGCATTGAGCAAAAAAACTGCTATTTCAAAATATTAATGACGTGGTAATGAAATGCAATCAAAGGTCACACTTAAGCAGAAATGGAGAGGGCAAAACAGCTTTTTCATTTATGTTATATACAGTCCCTGACAAAAGTCTTGTCGCTTGTGTACAAATTGACTACAAATTTAGTGCCGCTAAAATATATTTCTAATCAAGATTTTGTTACAAGAAATGGGTAATTTTAACCCCAACAGCTTTTGTAATAATGTTTCAGTGCAAAACGAAACTGACAAAAAGTATTCTAATATTCACAGCTTGGTAAAGCCCATCGAGTCAATTTTTGCCAAGACATAAGGCTGGCTTCACACTGGGGCGGTGCGGGGCGGCGACGGTAAAGCAGCGCTATATTTAGCGCTGCTTTACCATCGTTTTACCCGCGGTATGCGGCCGCTAGCGGGGTGGTTTTAACCCCCGCTAGCGGCCGCAAAAGGGTTAAAAACCTCCGCAAAGCGCCGCTGCAGCGGCGGTTTGCGGGCGGTATCCCCGCGGTTTCCCATTGATTCCAATGGGAAGGAGCGGTATAGGAGCGGTGAATACACCGCTCCTTCACCGCTCCAAAGATGCTGCTAGCAGGACTTTTGTTGCGGTCCTGCTAGCGCACCGCTCCAGTGTGAAAGCCCGCCGGCTTTCACACTGGAGTGAATGGGGCCGGTTTTTTCAGGCGGTATACAGGCGCTATTTTTAGCGCCGTACCGCCTGAAAACCGCCCCAGTGTGAAAGGGGCCTAAGTGTTGTCGCCTTGTTATATGAGCTTCACCTGTGACTAATAATGGATCAATTAGGTCTCAGGTGTGTATAAAAAGAACACCAGTACACTAGACCTTCTCAACTGCAACTAGACCTCTGCAAACATGCCTAAAGCCTCATACACACGATCGGACCGTGGACCAACTTTCCTGTGGATTTTTGTCCAAAGGGCGTTGGCCCCAAGTTGGTATTGCATACACACGGCAGGACTTTTTCAGCCAACTTTCACCAAATCACGTGGTTTTTCTGCTCTTTACCGCCATCTTTGGTCAACTTCTGTATTGTTGTCTGATCTTTTGCATTGGTTCTGCATTGGTTTCTACAAAAGTTTTGTGTACACACGGTCGGACTTTGGTCCATCGGACTTTTGTTGGCAGAAAGTTGGTCCGTTCTCACAGACAACAAAAGTCCGATGAAACCTGGAAAAAGTCGGTCGGATGGAGCGTACACACGGTCGGATGTTGGTCCAAAACAGCTAATTTGCATGTTGGTTGTCAAAAAGTCCGATCGTGTGTACGGGTCTTAAGATTCACCCGGAGACTAAAGTGTTGATTATCAAGAGGCTGAAGACCAGATCCACTGCTGATGTGGCAGACACCTTCAATGTGTCTCAGCGTCAAGTTCAGAGGATAAAAAAAAAGATTTGAAGAGACTGGAGACGTTTTGGACAAGGCCAGGTCAGGCCGACCCCGCAAGACAACTGCTCAAGAGGACCGTTTGTTGGCTCGAAAATCCAAGGCCAGCCCATTTTCCACTGCAGCAGAGTTCCACGAGACCTGGTCACCTGAAGTCCCTGTGTCAACCAGAACAGTTTGTCAGACTCTGTCTGGAAATGGCCTCCATGGTCGAATCAGTGCCCATAAGCCAGCACTAAACAAAAGACAATTGAAAAACCGTGTGGCATTTGCCAAGGGCCACAGCCTGCTAAAAGGATGGACATATGAAAAGTGGCAGAAGGTGGAATTTTCAGATGAATCTTCTGTTGAATTAAACCACAGTCGCTGCAAATATTGCAGGAGACCTACTGGAACCCGCATGGAGCCGAGATTTACCCAGAAAACAGTGAAGTTTGGTGGAGGCAAAATCATTGTCTGGAGTTACATCCAGTATGGGGGTGTGCGAGGGATCTGCAGGGTGGAAGGCAACACCAATAGTCTAAAATACCAAGAAATTTTAGCTACCTCTTATATTCCCAACCATAAAAAAGGCCAAATTTTGCAGCAGAATGGTGCTCCATCGCATACTTCCATCTCCACATCAAAGTTCCTTAAGGCAAAGAAGATCAAGATGCTCCAGGATTAGCCAGCCCAGTCACCAGACATGAACATCATTGAGCATATGTGGTGTAGGATGAAAGATGAAACCAAAAAATATTGATGAACTCTGGGAGGCATGCAAGACTGTTTTCTTTGCTATTCCTGATGACTTCATCAATAAATTGTATGAATCCTTGCCAAACCACATGGATGCTGTCCTTCAAGCTCATGGAAGTCATACAAGATATTAAATTTGGATCTCACAGCACCACTACTTAATTTGCTGACATATTTTTGGATTTTCAGTAAAGTTGTTCAATTTCTGTATAGGCGACAAAACTTTTGTCTTGCCAAAATTTGACCTGTCTGTCTTGATTAAATTATAAATCTTTTTTCAGTGAAACTAATTTATTTCAGTGCATTAAACATCATTTGGGAGGGCTTTAGCTTTTGATATGAGCTATTTCTAACACCAATTGATTAATTAAAAGTCAGGTTAATAGCAGGAGTTTCTACAAAATAGAGAAGCGACAAGACTTTTGTCAGGGACTGTACTTATTAGATATTGCCAGTGAAATATCCATACTTGATAACCCATTATCACTAAATATCACTAAAGCAAATTGAAAAAAGAAAAGGCAATAGCAGCCTGTAAATACCCAGAAAACATTTTACTTACAGCTCTTCCTGCAGGTCCAATAGGACCTATATCGCCACGCTCTCCCTGCAGATAAATATTAAATATTACTATAAATTGGTTAGTTCAGATAAATAAGAGATTACACAATACTGTATAATAACATCTATCAGCAGAATATACTAGCTCAGCTTTCGTCCAAGTTCCAGATGTAAGAGGGGGCTAGATGACCCTCTCTAATAAAAAATAGGTATGAAATCAGGTTAGGCCAGACAGGATATAAAATTCATATAAGCAGAGAGATGTTCCTGAAGTACATGGTGAACATTGATAAATGATGGATGGGAATAGAATTACATTTTATTTGGTTGGTAAAAGAAATTAGGAAAAAATATGTAGAAGTGGGCTACAGTATTTTCAATTCACTTAAGTATAATTACGGTATTTTGTTTAAAGCGGTAATAAACTCAAAAGCAAACATTTATTATATTGCAGCTTACCAATTCTTAGATGTAATAGCTGAATTTGTTTTCTTTTGTAGGCTTTCTTTCCTTTATTTTCATCTGGTGATCCTGCCAGTAAGTTTATTGTTTTTCAACAGAACACGCTGTCCTGCAGATGTAGCAGTTGGAAGGTTGACCAACTTTGATTTATTTATGTAAAACCTTTATCCCAAAAGAAATAAAACTGTTGCTGTAACTGCTTATAAAGTTGCATAAAGTGTTGGAGCTTGCTAAAATTAGTTAGTGTATCTAAATCTGCAAGTCCCTCTAGCACTCCCCTCCCCCTAGACTGGTGATGCTGCTGTTCAAAGGGGCTCCCTGTGCCCCTTCATCCAGAATGGGGGCACTCTAACACAGGGAGTATGTCACTGGCCAGATCACAAGGTGAAAACAGAGAGAAAAAAGCATAAAAAAGAAAACTAATGCAGCCACCACATCTAAGGATTGGTAACCTGCAATACATTACATTTTTGGTTTTGAGTTTAATACCAGTTTAATATTCCATGTGGCCTAAAATAGATTTACTAATAAGCAAATTAGTTATATCCTATGTATGTTTTTTGGTGGGACAAGTGGTCCCTCTTTACTATATTAAAGTGCCCATTTTTGTAGACTAATGCCCATACACATGGTCGGAATTTCCGATGTAAACAGTCCGATGGGAGCTTTTCATCTAATTTTCTGACCGTGTGTATGCCCATCAGTCTTTTTCTGTTGGCATTTCCAACGGACTTTGGATTGAGAGCCTGTTCTTAATTTTTCAGACGGAAAACCTTTCTATCGGATTTTCCGATCGTGTGTATGCAATTCCGACACGCAAAATTCCGACGCATGCTCAGAAACAATTTGACGCATGCTCGGAAGCATTAAACTTCCTTTTTATAGTGCTGTCGAACGTGTTGTATGTCACGGTGTTATTGACCGTCGGAATTTGGTGTGACCGTGTGTAGGCAAAAAAGACTGAGCGAAATTCCGTCGGAATTCCGACGGGAAAACCATCAGAACTTTTTCCGACGAGAATTCCAACCGTGTGTACGCGGCATAAGTGTTGTCTGCCCTGCCCAGTTTTTTCTCAAACACAAAACATATGTATATAGAACAACTCTGATTTCTTGACATTACTTTTTGCATATCAAACAAATATAACAAAAACATTTTAATGGCAAATTGAACAAAGAAATAGTGAGAAAATCTGAGAGGTTTATTGTTAGGGTTTATGTAGACTTTAATGTCCTGTCGCTGAATGTACACAAGTATTGTTTTAACCAACAAAATTGCTGTGTTTACACTTTCATAGATAAAAATTTTCATAGTTACAAAAGCATACAGTAGTTATAGTTCCATGATAAAAAGCAAAAGTCGGCATAAAGTACTCCCAAAGTAGCATGTTAACAAAATTACCCAAAAGGGGAAGAGCCTGGACCTCTTTTGGCTTTCTATTGCTTTTAATGTACATGTTTGGGAGATTTCCCCTCACTAACTGCTGGACAACAAAGAAGAAGATTCTAAACTTTTTTGTTTTGCAAAAAAATGTTATTTAATTTTGTTTTTAAGCTGTACTTACTACATTGGCAAAAAATAGAATCTCTGCCACGCCCTTTTTAGGAAGAAATTCCTTTACTTTCTGTCCTGAGCCCAAAGTGAAGAAAAATGTTATCTATGGGCTTTAGGGTAGATGGTGTTGGTATTGGATGAAAGGAAAAGCTAGAACATAATGAGAAAATAGAAACAAAGTGTAGAGAGGATGAATGAAAAGGAAGTAGTTAAGGAATAGAGAGGGGGAAAGAGGTGATGAGAGAGGGAGTGGGATGGAGACCACCCCTGGGATCCAGAGAGTTTGCTTCCCCGCAGGGCCTTTATTAGATCAGTATGATCATTTATTCTGCACTTACCTTTTCACCTTTTTCACCATCTTGTCCCTTTTTGCCCTAAATGAGAATATGAGGTTATAAAACCTGTTTTGTCTCTTAACAGAATATTAAAATTTTGAATCACATGGTAATAAAACAGCAAGCTACAATTAAAAAACAAGGTGTATGGCTTAGTCCATAGACCATAGGACAGTTACCACTTTAGTCTTCAGCATACCACCATAGAAAGATCACACCAAATGAACATAAAAGTCTGCCATAAATGTGATGAAGATTTTTGTACTTACTGTAAAATATGTTTCTTGCAGTTTATTCAGGTGCATAGGAATGTAGTGATTCTCAGACATTCTAAGACATTTGAGTTATAATGACACCTTCAAGAGAATGGGACACTGGCAAACAAATAATGTTTAGCCAGCCCCTTTGTAACCCTACCTCTAACTTTCATGCCTCAAAAGTTTGTGACTAAGCAGTGCATAAAGCCAATAACAAGGGGTGGTAATGGGGGGGGGGGGGGGGGGGGGTTGGGTATGTCCTTCAATGAACTTAGAGAAAAAGGAAATCTTATTTTCTTTATCCCCACTAAGCAACAGCCACTGAGTGAGCTGACAGATGTGGAAACCATGATACTATATAGTATCTGAATGGATCATCAATTGTACAAAAGAAAAAACGAAAATGGAATTGCCATGACAAAGGGGAAAATGACAGGTAATTACCACTAACTGCTACCTAAAGAATGGTAGGCCTAAATTAGCATTGTGGAAAACAACCAATCATCCACTATAATAAAAAGGGTGGAACAATAATAAACTACAACCAAACATTAAAAAGTGTGCTATCCTTGTGCTAGGTATAAGTGAATAAATCACTTAAGAGACACAATAAAAGTGCATTAAACATATGAGGAACTCATCCTTAATATGCAAACAGTATGCAAAAAAATATATTATAAAAAAAAAAATATATATATATATATACAGTGTATAAGGTGCAAAAAGTTGCTCAGATTCATGCTTCAATAGTCCCCCTTTCTTTGCCATGAAGCAATGAGAACATGCACCATCAAAGAAAGAGTGCTTCCAAAAGGAATAACCACAAGGCGGCCATAGAGCAAGAGGCCATCACAGCTGAACTGTTGGGCTCTAGAATTTTGATCCAAAAAAGGGAGTGGTCTTGCATAGATTTTACCCTCAGAAACATGGATTAACAATTCTAAATCAATGCCAACAGGGGATGGAGAATCACTCCAGGCTATTCAAGAGTAGATTGGGAGGGCTTTGAATCTGAATCAGAAATAAAAGCAGGGGCTTAGAAGTGATGGGGTTAGAATTGGATTCTGTCATGGATGGTGCTTGAGCATGTACTTCAAGTAGAGTGTTTCATTGCTCACAGAATGATAAAAAATATTGTAGCAGATATTAGGGTTCTTGTGGAAACATGTGAGGTCTCATTACTCATAACTCATTAAATAACATTTATTAATGTAAAGCTAGACTCCAGGACCAAACTTTTTTAAACTTACATTATTTCAGCTTGGTTATATATAATCCTTCGTAGCTCACATTCAGTTAGAGATGGGAAAATGTGCTATAGTATCCTGCGCTACATAGAGTAAGTGCTGGCCTTTTCCGGATGCTGCTCAAGCAACTTTTCTTCTGTATACTGTATACACTCTGCACCTTTGCCATTCAGAACACATCTTGCAAGGCGTTCTCTAGTTGAACAGGGCAAAGAACATCATCAGCCATCTACCTTGTCCAATCAGAGAATGCCTTGTATTCATCTATGGACACACAGAGTGGGCCTCAGGAGCGTACATGCAAAAATGCCCCCATAGCTAGTGGCTTGCAATGGGGCCACTCAGCGATGGGGGGGGGGGGGGCAGAAGAGCCAGCAATTGACCCGAGAAGAGGAGGATCAGAGGTGCTCTATGCAAACCATTGCACAGAGCAGATAAGTATAACAGGATTGTTTTTTTTGTTTTTTTAAATCCTTTACATTCACTTTAAAGAAAAGCTGTAATTTTTCTTACCCTTAATCCTGCTTGTCCTTCAATCCCTTGCAAGCCTTGTATGCCCTTTAAAAAACAAGTTACAATACATTTCCAATTTTAGACATAAATTTTTTATGGAATGATTCTTGTTGGTAATATATTCCTATCATGAGAAAAAGTACAACAGTATTTATAGTTTTTGAATGGTGAAAGAACCATAAGGCTCGGTTCACACAGGGGCAACCGACTTACAGCACGACTTTGCAAGGCGATTTGGAGGTGACTTCAGCACGACTTTAAGCAACTTACAACGCAACTTAAAGTTGCCTCCAGGACAGGCGACTTTGGCTGTGGCCAATCACAGAATAATCAGCTCACTGGGAGGGAGAGGTTTGCCTGGGTAAACTAATTTATTTTCCTATAAAGCCGCTTCAATATAGATGGAGATCTGACTTGGAGGTGACTTCCACTGAATTCTATGGGTACAACTCGCCTAGAAGTCGCCTTGAAGTAGTACAGGAACCTTTTCTGAAGTCAGAGCGACTTCAGTAGTGTACATTAAGACGGCTCTCCTTAACTATAATGGAATTTCTTATGTCAAGCGACTTGGGGCGACTTGAGGTCTGACAAGTCGGATCCCAAGTCGCTATAGTGTGAACCGGCACAAAGAGAAATGTTATAACCAAAATAAAATATATATGATAATATATCAATAGCAGATCATTAAACACAATAAAATGGCCTAAATAAATATGAGTAACCAAATATAGTATAGTGAAGGACTAGCACAGTGTAACTATATAAGTCTTAATACATACAACGAATTATGTTTTTCTCTATGGGGCTTTATTTTATCAGGTACAAAGGACATTTGTTTTCTGGATATATAAGAAGGTGTATTTGACCTATTCGTCCAGCATTTGTCTGTGTTCTACTGCAATAGGATTGGTATTAATTTAGCAAATTTACCTTTGATCCAGGTGGTCCAACAGGTCCCATGGCTCCCTGAATTTTGACAATAGAAGAGAAATAACTTATCTTTTATTCCTTTTTACAGGACGCAGTGTTTTTTTTTTTTTTTATAAATGGCTACACTTGTTACGTATTAGAAGTATGAATGTCATATCCAATCATGTTAGTTATAACGTGAATAAAGAGCTTCTATGCCTATATTTTTAATGATATATACATAGATATATATATATATGTATATATATATATATATATATATATATATATATATATATATATATATATATATATATATATATATATATATATATATATATATATATATATATATATACTGTGTGTATCTATATGTATATATATATATATATATATATATATATATATATATATATATATATATATATATATATATATATATATATATATCTCACAATAGTGAGTACACCCCTCACATTTTTGTAAATATTTTATTATACCTTTTTATGTAAAAACACTGAAGAAACTACACTTTGCTACAATGTAAAGTAGTGAGTGTACAGCTTGTATAACAGTGTAAATTTGCTGTCCCCTCAAAAAAACTCAACACACAGCCATTAATGTCTAAACCACTGACAACAAAAGTGAGTACACCCCTAAGTGAAAATGTCCAAATTGGGCTCAAAGTGTCAATATTTTGTGTGGCCACCATTAATTTCCAGCACTGCCTTAACCCTTTTGGGCATGGAGTTCACCAGAGCTTCACAGGTTGCCACTAGGCTCCTCTTCCACTCCTCCATGACGACATTATGGAGCTGGTGGATGTTAGAGACCTTGCACTCCTCCACCTTCCATTTGAGGATGCCCCGCAGGTGCTCAATTGGTCTGGAGAAATGCTTGGCCAGTCCATCACCTTTACACTCAGGTTCTTTAGTAAGGCAGTGGTTGTCTTGGAGGTGTGTTTGGGGTCGTTATCATGTTGGAATACTGCCCTGCGGCCCAGTCTCCGAAGGGAGGGGATTATGCTCTGCTTCAGTATGTCACCATACATTTTGGCATTCATGGTTCCCTCAATGAACTGTAGCTCCCCAGTGCCGGCAGCACTCATGCAACCCCAGAACATGACACTCCCACCACCATGCTTGACTTTGTACTCTTCACCTGGTTGCCGCCACACACACTTGACACCATCTGAACCAAATAAGTTTATCTTGGTCTCATCAGACCACAGGACATGGCTCCAGTAATCCATGTCCTTAGTCAGCTTGTGTTCAGCAAACAGTTTGCGTATCATCTTTAGAAGAGGCTTCCTTCTGGGACGACAGTCATGCAGACCAATTTGATGCAGTGTGAAGCGTATGGTCTGAGCACTGACAGGCTGACTCCCACCCCTTCATCCTCTGCAGCAATGCTGTCAGCACTCATACGTCTATTTCCCAAAGACAACCTCTGGATATGACGCTGAGCACTTGCACTCAACTTCTTTAGTCGACCATGGCCTGTTCTAAGTGGAACCTGTCCTGTTAAACCACTGTATGGTCTTGGCCACCATGCTGCAGCTCAGTTTTTAGGGTCTTGGCAATCGTCTTATAGCCTAGGCCATCTTTATGTAGAACAACAATTTTTTTTTCAGATCCTCAGAGAGTTCTTTGTCATGAGGTGCCACATTGATCTTCCAGTAACCGGTATGAGAAAGTGAGAACAATAACACCAAATTTAACACACCTGCTCCCCATTCACACCTGAGACCTCTTAACACTAACAAGTCACATGACACCGAGTGAGGGAAATGGCTAATTGGGCCTAATTTGGACATTTTCACTTATGGGGTGTACTCACTTTTGTTGCCAGCAGTTTAGACATTAATGGCTGTTTGTTGAATTATTTAGAGGGGACAGCAAATTTACACTGTTATACAAGCTGTACATTCACTACTTTACATGGTAGAAAAGTGTAATTTCTTCAGTTTTGTCACATAAAAAGATATAACAAAATATTTACAAAAATGTGAGGGGTGTACTCAATTTTGTGAGATACTGTATAAATATATACAATAATAATGTGTCAAGTAGGGATGAGAACACCCCCGGGTTCGGTTCGAACCAGAACCTTCGACGGACCGAAAGTTCGCGCGAATTTTCGAACCCTATACGTTATACTGTATATACATACATACTGTAGGTACTACACAAATGAGTATGCTTATAAATCAAACAATAATAAAAATGACATTTGTAAAGGAAAAAAAGAAGCCATTTAAAACCACTTGCGGCTTTAGTTTAGAAAAAAATCTATTTTTAAGCTTTTTGGAGAACATAGGGAGGGGTTATCACCCCTGTAACATTTGCTGTCTTTGCACATCTGTTCAGAACATGTCACCTCACTTTCCGTCCCAATGATAATAGAATAGGATAGAATTTCCCTTCCTAGGGTAGATTTCCTCTCACTTCCTGTTTTCTCTTTCCATTTGCAAGTAGGAGTCGTTTGTAAGTTGGATGTTTGAAAGTAGGGGCCTGGCGTATATACTCTGCAGAAATTTGCCCTATTAGATGTTGGTGTAGCCACAAGACTGGTGGGCACAGGAATGGGCCCTGCTGTGAGTTAATAGATCAAGATTTTGTAATTGCATGCACCTGTTGAACAGGGCAGAAAATTTGGGGGTGGTGGTGGTGGTGGTGGTGGTGGTGGTGGACGGTTTTGCCACAAGACTGTAAGCTCTCACAGTTACTCTTGGTGGGCGCAGGAATGGGCCCTGCTGTGAGTTATTAGATCAAGATTTGTAATTGCAAGCACCTGATGAACAGGGCAGAAAAAATTGGGCCTTTGGCGGTGGTGGTGGACGGTGTTGCCACAAGACTGTAGGCCCTCATAGTTACTCTTGGTGGGCGCAGGAATGGGCCCTGCTGTGAACTATTAGATCAAGATTTGTAATTACCCGCCCCTGTTAAACAGGGGCTGAAAAATTGTGCCTTAGGCACTGGTGCTGGTGCCACAACACTGCAACCCCTCACAGAGACTGTACTTGGAGCACAGCAGTCACACGTGTTGCGAAGCATTTTTTTAAAAAATTGTAAGTACACGCCCCTGTTAAACAGGGGCTGAAAAATTGTGCCTTAGGCACTGGTGCTGGTGCCACAACACTGCAACACGGCCCTCACAGAGACTGTACTTGGAGCACAGCAGTCACACGTGTTGCGAAGCATTTTTTTAAAAAATTGTAAGTACACGCCCCTGTTAAACAGGGGCTGAAAAATTGTGCCTTAGGCACTGGTGCTGGTGCCACAACACTGCAACACGGCCCTCACAGAGACTGTACTTGGAGCACAGCAGTCACACGTGTTGCGAAGCATTTTTTTAAAAAATTGTAAGTACACGCCCCTGTTAAACAGGGGCTGAAAAATTGTGCCTTAGGCACTGGTGCTGGTGCCACAACACTGCAACACGGCCCTCACAGAGACTGTACTTGGAGCACAGCAGTCACACGTGTTGCGAAGCATTTTTTTAAAAAATTGTAAGTACACGCCCCTGTTAAACAGGGGCTGAAAAATTGTGCCTTAGGCACTGGTGCTGTGGCATGGATCATTGAGGAGGAGGAAGAGGATAGTCAGTGAACATAAGAGGACAGTCACTCAGCATCAGCATAGGCAGTCTTGAAGGGATGTGACATTAAAAATTATTCGGTTATATCCGCCTCAGGTGCCTGGTAGCTGGTGGTGATCCAAGACTGATTCATTTTGATGAATGTCAGTCGATCAACCGAGGCGGTGGACAGGCGCACCCTATGATCAGTCACAAATCCTCCAGCAGCACTGAATGTGCGTTCGGAAAGAACGCTGGAGGCAGGACAGGCCAGTAGCTCAATTGCATACTGTGCAAGCTCTGGCCAGTGATCCATCCTCAGGACCCAGTAAGCCAGAGGATTTTCGGTGGGAAAGGTGTCCAAGTCTGACCTTGCCCCAAGGTATTCCTGCACCATGTATATCAGACGCTGGCGATGGTTGCTGGAACCGATCATACCTTGGGGCTGCGGACTAAAAAATTGTCTGAACGCATCGGTCAGACGTCCACCTTCCCCACCGCTCCTTCTGCCACTGACCGAAGCCTCAGCAACTCGTCGCCCAGGACCAGGAGTTTGTAGCCTCCCAGTTTCTGGGAACGCGTTGCACAGACCTTTCTGCAAGGCCTCCCTGAGATGTCTCATCCTCTGCTCCCTCTGCGACGGCAAGATAAGGTCCGCAACCTTACCCTTGTACCGCGGATCAAGGAGAGTGGCCAGCCAGTAATGGTCCCTCTCCTTGATCCGAAGAACACGAGGATCCTTCCGCAGGCTTTGCAGGATCAGGGAGGCCATGCAGCGTAGGTTAGCTGAGGCATTCGGTCCGGAGTCTTCTGGGTCACTGAGGATGACATGATCGCCAGCCACCTCCTCCCAGCCACGTACAAGTCCACTGGCTTGTTGGGACTGTACATCATCCCTAAAAGACTGCTGCTGCTGATGCTGAGTGCCAGGCTCCACCTCCATGCTCACACAATCCTCCTCCTCCTCCTCCTCCTCCTCCTCCTCATCCTCTTCCTGTGTGATGGGTGGGACAGAAGGAACACTGTCCGGATAAAGGGGGCCTTGAGAGGCAAGGAAGTCCTCCTCTTCCTGCCTCTGTTCTGCCTCAAGTGCCCTGTCCATTATCCCACGCAGCGTATGCTCCAACAGGTGGACAAGAGGGACAGTGTCACTGATGCATGCACTGTCACTGCTCACCATCCTCGTGGCCTCCTCAAATGGTGAGAGGACAGTGCATGCATCCCTGATCATGCTCCACTGACGTGGGGAAAAAAACCCAAGCTCCCCTGACCCTGTCCTGGTGCCGTAGTCGCAAAGGTACTCATTGATGGCCCTCTGCTGCGTGTGCAGTCGCTGCAGCATGGCCAACGTTGAGTTCCACCTGGTGGGCATGTCAGATATTAGGCGGTTCTTGGGCAGGTTCAGCTCCTTTTGCAGCTCAGTCAGCCGAGCACTGGCATTATAAGATCGGCGGAAATGCACACAGACTTTCCTGGCCTGCCTCAGGACATCCTGTAAGCCTGGGAACCTGCCCAAGAACCGCTGCACCACCAGGTTGAGGACGTGAGCCATGCAGGGCACATGGGTGAGCTGCCCCTGTCGCAGGGCGGAGAGGAGGTTGGTGCCATTGTCAGAAACGACCATTCCTGGCTTAAGCTGACGTGGCGTCAACCACCTCTCGGCCTGCCCCTGCAGAGCTGCCAGAACCTCTGGCCCAGTGTGGCTCCTGTCCCCCAAACACACCAGCGCAAGCACGGCATGGCATCTTTTTGCCTGCGTACTTGCGTAGCCCCTTGTACGCCTACGGAGCACCGCTGGTTCCAAGGACAGAGCACTGGAGGAAGAAGAAGAGGAGGGGGTGGAGGAGAGAGGTGTGTCACAACCAGTAGCAGTAGTCGCGTTTTGGAGGCGTGGTGGCGGAACAACCTCCAACACTACTGCACCTTGTCCTGCATCCCTCCCAGCTGCCAATAGAGTGACCCAATGGGCCGTGAAAGAAAGGTACCGTCCCTGTCCATGCCTGCTGGACCATGAGTCAGCGGTAATATGCACCTTACCGCTGACCGCCCTGTCCAGCGAGGCATGGACATTGCCCTCCACATGCCGGTAGAGAGACGGAATCGCCTTCCGCGAGAAAAAGTGGCGTTTGGGAACCTGCCACTGAGGAACCGCACATTGAACAAACTCACGGAAGGGGGCCGAGTCTACCAACTGAAAAGGCAGCAGTTGAAGTGCTAGCAATTTAGCAAGGCTAGCATTCAACCGCTGGGCATGTGGATGGCTGGGAGTGTACTTCTTTCTACGGTCCAGCAGCTGGGGCAGGGAAATTTGCCTGCTGCATTCGGACGTCGGTGTACTGCAAGTACTTGGTTGTGACACACCGAATTCTACACCTTCAGTCCTCTCAGAGCAGCTTTCAGAGAGGACTGAAGGTGTAGTGGGGATGGAGATCCCAGCTGAGGAGGAGCAAGGAGAGGTCCGCTTAGTTCTTTGGTGTGGGTCTTTTATGTGTGCCTGCCAACGAGCTGCATGGCAGGTCGCCATATGTCTGGTCATGCTTGTCGTGCCCAAGCGGCTGATGTTTTGGCCACGCGAGATACGCTTGAGACAAATATTGCAAATAGCAGTGGTGCGATCTGCTGCACTCGTCTCAAAAAAGGCCCACACCAAAGAACTTTTCTGATAACGTGCAGAGGCAGCGCCCTGCACAGGCGGAGCTCTGCGGTGTTGTACAGTTGCTGTGCTGGCCTCTACCTGGCCTCCAGGGGGCATCCTGCCTCGTTGGACATGTGACGCCGCATCCTCCTCCTCCTCGTCCTCCTCCTCATCCTCTCTCCCTTGAGGCACCCACGTGGAGTCAGTGACCTCATCATCCCCTCCCTCTTCACCACTAGAGCAAACCTGGCAGTAAGCTGCAGCTGGTGGAACTGTACTGCCAGATTCCTCAAGCTGGGTATCGTCATCCGAGCCTTCGAATCGTTGGGCATCCTCCTGGAGCATGTACCCAACACTGTGCTCAAAGAGTTCGGGGGACTCCTCAGGAGGACATGGTGGGTCTAGGGAAGGGGTGGCTGATGATGCTCTGTCAGTACCCTGAGCCTGGGTGAGAGAGGATGAGGAGGATGAGGAGGGCTTGGTCATCCATTCTACCAAGCCTTCAGCATGATGCGGCTCCACATGTCCAGCTGCCGAAAACAAAGACGCGCGTGTCCCATGGCCACGTGCTGATGACGATGCACGACCACGTCCACGTCCACGGCCACGTCCACTAGAAACAGAGACTGTCTGCCCTGTGTTCTTGGCTCTGCACGCTCTGCCTCCCCTTGGCGGTCTTCCAGCCATTGTAGTCGGTAGTCCTGTGGGTGCTGCTGAGAAGAAAATATAGGAGCTCTGTGTGATGCCACTAACACACTAGAAGTCCTATAGGTGCTTCTGCAAAGAAAATATAGGAGCTCTGTGTGATGCCACTAACACACTAGAAGTCCTGTGGGTGCTGCTGAGAAGAAAATATAGGAGCTCTGTGTGATGCCACTAACACACTAGAAGTCCTATGGGTGCTTCTGCAAAGAAAATATAGGAGCTCTGTGTGATGCCACTAACACACTAGAAGTCCTGTGGGTGCTGCTGAGAAGAAAATATAGGAGCTCTGTGTGATGCCACTAACACACTAGAAGTCCTATAGGTGCTTCTGCAAAGAAAATATAGGAGCTCTGTGTGATGCCACTAACACACTAGAAGTCCTGTGGGTGCTGCTGAGAAGAAAATATAGGAGCTCTGTGTGATGCCACTAACACACTAGAAGTCCTATGGGTGCTTCTGCAAAGAAAATATAGGAGCTCTGTGTGATGCCACTAACACACTAGAAGTCCTGTGGGTGCTGCTGAGAAGAATATATAGGAGCTCTGTGTGATGCCACTAACACACTAGAAGTCCTGTGGGTGCTGCTGAGAAGAATATATAGGAGCTCTGTGTGATGCCACTAACACACTAGAAGTCCTATGGGTGCTTCTGCAAAGAAAATAGAGGAGCTCTGTGTGATGCCACTAACACACTAGAAGTCCTGTGGGTGCTTCTGCAAAGAAAATAGAGGAGCTCTGTGTGATGCCACTAACACACTAGAAGTCCTGTGGGTGCTGCTGAGAAGAATATATAGGAGCTCTGTGTGATGCCACTAACACACTAGAAGTCCTATGGGTGCTTCTGCAAAGAAAATAGAGGAGCTCTGTGTGATGCCACTAACACACTAGAAGTCCTGTGGGTGCTTCTGCAAAGAAAATAGAGGAGCTCTGTGTGATGCCACTAACACACTAGAAGTCCTGTGGGTGCTGCTGAGAAGAATATATAGGAGCTCTGTGTGATGCCACTAACACACTAGAAGTCCTATGGGTGCTTCTGCAAAGAAAATAGAGGAGCTCTGTGTGATGCCACTAACACACTAGAAGTCCTGTGGGTGCTTCTGCAAAGAAAATAGAGGAGCTCTGTGTGATGCCACTAACACACTAGAAGTCCTGTGGGTGCTGCTGAGAAGAATATATAGGAGCTCTGTGTGATGCCACTAACACACTAGAAGTCCTATGGGTGCTTCTGCAAAGAAAATAGAGGAGCTCTGTGTGATGCCACTAACACACTAGAAGTCCTGTGGGTGCTTCTGCAAAGAAAATAGAGGAGCTCTGTGTGATGCCACTAACACACTAGAAGTCCTGTGGGTGCTGCTGAGAAGAATATATAGGAGCTCTGTGTGATGCCACTAACACACTAGAAGTCCTATGGGTGCTTCTGCAAAGAAAATAGAGGAGCTCTGTGTGATGCCACTAACACACTAGAAGTCCTATGGGTGCTTCTGCAAAGAAAATAGAGGAGCTCTGTGTGATGCCACTAACACACTAGAAGTCCTGTGGGTGCTTCTGCAAAGAAAATAGAGGAGCTCTGTGTGATGCCACTAACACACTAGAAGTCCTGTGGGTGCTTCTGCAAAGAAAATAGAGGAGCTCTGTGTGATGCCACTAACACACTAGAAGTCCTGTGGGTGCTGCTGAGAAGAATATATAGGAGCTCTGTGTGATGCCACTAACACACTAGAAGTCCTATGGGTGCTTCTGCAAAGAAAATAGAGGAGCTCTGTGTGATGCCACTAACACACTAGAAGTCCTGTGGGTACTTCTGCAAAGAAAATAGAGGAGCTCTGTGTGATGCCACTAACACACTAGAAGTCCTGTGGGTGCTTCTGCAAAGAAAATAGAGGAGCTCTGTGTGATGCCAATAACACACTAGAAGTCCTATGGGTGCTTCTGCAAAGAAAATAGAGGAGCTCTGTGTGATGCCACTAACACACTAGAAGTCCTGTGGGTGCTTATGCAAAGAAAATAGAGGAGCTCTGTGTGATGGGACTAACACACTTCAAGTCCTATAGGTGCTTCTGGGAAGAAAATATTGCTCTGTGTGTGTAATGGGACTAACACACTTCAAGTCCTATAGGTGCTTCTGGGAAGAAAATATAGCTCTGTGTGTGTAATGGGACTAACACACTTCAAGTCCTATAGGTGCCTCTGGGAACAAAATATAGGAGCTCTGCCTGCCTGCCACGAACACACTACAAGTCCTATAGGTGCTTCTGGTAACAAAATATAGGAGCTCTGCCTGCCTGCCACTAACACACTACACGTCCTATAGGTGCTTCTGGGAAGAAAATATAGCTCTGTGTGTGTGATGGGACTAACACACTTCAAGTCCTATAAGTGCTTCTGGGAACAAAATATAGGAGCTCTGCCTGCCTGCCACGAACACACTACAAGTCCTATAGGTGCTTCTGGGAAGAAAATATAGCTCTGTGTGTGTAATGGGACTAACACACTTCAAGTCCTATAGGTGCTTCTGGGAACAAAGTATAGCTCTTTGTGTGTAATGGGACTAACACACTTCAAGTCCTATAGGTGCTTCTGGGAAGAAAATATAGCTCTGTGTGTGTAATGGGACTAACACACTTCAAGTCCTATAGGTGCTTCTGGGAAGAAAATATAGCTCTGTGTGTGTAATGGGACTAACACACTTCAAGTCCTATAGGTGCTTCTGGGAAGAAAATATAGCTCTGTGTGTGTGATGGGACTAACACACTTCAAGTCCTATAGGTGCTTCTGGGAAGAAAATATAGCTCTGTGTGTGTAATGGGACTAACACACTTCAAGTCCTATAGGTGCTTCTGGGAAGAAAATATAGCTCTGTGTGTGTAATGGGACTAACACACTTCAAGTCCTATAGGTGCTTCTGGGAAGAAAATATAGCTCTGTGTGTGTAATGGGACTAACACACTTCAAGTCCTATAGGTGCTTCTGGGAAGAAAATATAGCTCTGTGTGTGTAATGGGACTAACACACTTCAAGTCCTATAGGTGCTTCTGGGAAGAAAATATAGCTCTGTGTGTGTGATGGGACTAACACACTTCAAGTCCTATAGGTGCTTCTGGGAAGAAAATATAGCTCTGTGTGTGTAATGGGACTAACACACTTCAAGTCCTATAAGTGCTTCTGGGAACAAAATATAGGAGCTCTGCCTGCCTGCCACGAACACACTACAAGTCCTATAGGTGCTTCTGGGAAGAAAATATAGCTCTGTGTGTGTAATGGGACTAACACACTTCAAGTCCTATAGGTGCTTCTGGAACAAAGTATAGCTCTTTGTGTGTAATGGGACTAACACACTTCAAGTCCTATAGGTGCTTCTGGGAAGAAAATATAGCTCTGTGTGTGTGATGGGACTAACACACTTCAAGTCCTATAGGTGCTTCTGGGAAGAAAATATAGCTCTGTGTGTGTAATGGGACTAACACACTTCAAGTCCTATAGGTGCTTCTGGGAAGAAAATATAGCTCTGTGTGTGTGATGGGACTAACACACTTCAAGTCCTATAGGTGCTTCTGGGAAGAAAATATAGCTCTGTGTGTGTAATGGGACTAACACACTTCAAGTCCTATAGGTGCTTCTGGGAAGAAAATATAGCTCTGTGTGTGTAATGGGACTAACACACTTCAAGTCCTATAGGTGCTTCTGGGAAGAAAATATAGCTCTGTGTGTGTAATGGGACTAACACACTTCAAGTCCTATAGGTGCTTCTGGGAACAAAGTATAGCTCTTTGTGTGTAATGGGACTAACACACTTCAAGTCCTATAGGTGCTTCTGGGAAGAAAATATAGCTCTGTGTGTGTGATGGGACTAACACACTTCAAGTCCTATAGGTGCTTCTGGGAACAAAATATAGCTCTGTGTGTGTAATGGGACTAACACACTTCAAGTCCTATAAGTGCTTCTGGGAACAAAATATAGGAGCTCTGCCTGCCTGCCACGAACACACTACAAGTCCTATAGGTGCTTCTGGGAAGAAAATATAGCTCTGTGTGTGTAATGGGACTAACACACTTCAAGTCCTATAGGTGCTTCTGGGAACAAAGTATAGCTCTTTGTGTGTAATGGGACTAACACACTTCAAGTCCTATAGGTGCTTCTGGGAAGAAAATATAGCTCTGTGTGTGTGATGGGACTAACACACTTCAAGTCCTATAGGTGCTTCTGGGAACAAAATATAGCTCTGTGTGTGTAATGGGACTAACACACTTCAAGTCCTATAGGTGCTTCTGGGAAGAAAATATAGCTCTGTGTGTGTGATGGGACTAACACACTTCAAGTCCTATAGGTGCTTCTGGGAACAAAATATAGGAGCTCTGCCTGCCTGCCACGAACACACTACAAGTCCTATAGGTGCTTCTGGTAACAAAATATAGGAGCTCTGCCTGCCTGCCACTAACACACTACAAGTCCTATAGGTGCTTCTGGTATCAAAATATAGGAGCTCTGCCTGCCTGTCACTAACACACTACAAGTCCTATAGGTGCTTCTGGTAACAAAATATAGGAGCTCTGCCTGCCTGCCACTAACACACTACAAGTCCTATAGGTGCTTCTGGTAACAAAATATAGGAGCTCTGCCTGCCTGTCACTAACACACTACAAGTCCTATAGGTGCTTCTGGTAACAAAATATAGGAGCTCTGCCTGCCTGTCACTAACACACTACAAGTCCTATAGGTGCTTCTGGTAACAAAATATAGGAGCTCTGCCTGCCTGCCACTAACACACTACAAGTCCTATAGGTGCTTCTGGTAACAAAATATAGGAGCTCTGCCTGCCTGTCACTAACACACTACAAGTCCTATAGGTGCTTCTGGTAACAAATATAGGAGCTCTGCCTGCCTGCCACTAACACACTACAAGTCCTATAGGTGCTTCTGGTAACAAAATATAGGAGCTCTGCCTGCCTGCCACGAACACACTACAAGTCCTATAGGTGCTTCTGGTAACAAAATATAGGAGCTCTGCCTGCCTGCCACGAGCACACTACAAGCCCCTCTTTGTCAATCAATCTTTGTAACTGAATCTATCTAACTCAATCTCTGCAAGTGAATCTCTCTCTCTATCTATCTAAATGCAGCAGAGTGTCACAGGAACAGCCTGCTCAATCTGCGCCGGAACAGCATGTGACCGGCGCAGACGGCGTGGCGGCGTTTTATAGGGGGGGGCGTGTACTACAGCCCCTGAGCTGTAATTGGCTACAGGCGTCCTGCCTGTAGCCAATTATGGCTCTTCGAGTTTCCGGGGCTGTGATTGGCCAAGCATGCGGGGTCACAGTGCATGCTTGGCCAATCATCAGCCAGCAATGCACTGCGTCGGCCGCGCCGGCCGCAATGCATTGCGGGGCCGCGCGCAACACACGAACGTGATGCGAGCGGCCAAAATAGTTCTGGGCTCGCCGAGCGAGCGAACGCCCGGTGCTCGATGCGAACGTGGGTTCGCATCGAGCACCGGGCCCATCCTTAGTGTCAAGTAATTACATGTATGTCTCTGTGCTAAAGCGTATCTAAAGCCATAACTTTTTCTTTCAAGTTTTGGATAGAGTTAGGTTGATTTAAAACCTCCAGTTAAGTTTTTATTGCTGTATGTGTTCCTGCTGGGAGATTAATCCTCACTGTTTGTCCTGGTAGGCATTATCAGCGGGACTGAAAATAAGAGAAAATCCCAAATTTTGACCTGTCACAAGCACACAAAGAGAGAAAAAATCTTTTGATAGGAAAACTGTTCTAGTGCCAAATGTCTATGAGAGAATTCCTTGTTGAGATTTTCTCTCACTCTCTATTGTGTCTAAAGGAAAGGAAGTATAGGGAGCTTTCCTCACAGGAGGCAAAAAACGAATAGGGTTTTAACCATGCTCTGGTCTATCCCAAACTGAATACTTTTTCACTTTGCAAATATTTTAATCTGAGAAAATACTTAGATGTGAGGGTGTCAGGACCAGGACCTAAACCCACAACCTCCAGAGGCTCTTCTTGCTGAGCCACCTGAGATGCTGGACAGCTCCCTCTCTGATCGCTTAAAACAATTTAGCCTTGTCTCTTGAACTTGCTCCTCTCATGAACTTCCTGATTTAAGCCATGTCATCACAATTGCTGTTTGCCAGATTATTGTGCTCTCTCCAGCCAATATCTTAGCTGTCCTTTTCCCCCACTACCAGTCGTTACTGACCTTTGGCTTATTCCTCAACTACGCTTCTGCTTATTTTCAACCTGCAACCATTTCTTATCAACCTTTGGCTTGTTCCTCAACTACGCTTCTGCTTGATCCCAACCTGCAACCCCTTGTTGCCAAATTTTGGCTTGTTTACTGATGACACATTTGCTTGATCCTTACCTGCTATGTCTGCTTCTGGACCCTGTCTCACTCACCTCCTGATGAGGTAATCTTGAGGACTGCGACCTGGTACTAATACCCAGCAAAACCCATCTCCACCATCAGAAGCTCTGGTGAATACCAGTTGAGTTGAGTTGAGTTGGTGCTTAGACCCTCAATTTGGGTAAACCTGTGTCATCAACCAGGGTAACTTGCTTGTGTACTTATCCAGCTGGTTTGTGGTAGCCTTTCTACTGCTATAGCTACTAGAACCTGATCCTTGACCATGACAGAGGGTACAGTGTGCTTCATAACAAGAAATAAATTACATAAACTTCGGTTGAAAGGCATTATACAAAACCTCTTATACTTGGAGATATTTGTGTGCACTCTTACCTTATCTCCTTGCATTCCTTTCAAACCTGGTACTCCTGGGTAACCAATCCCTGCTTCTCCCTGTAACAGAGATGCATGTAATGACAGTACTTTAATGCCAATTAAATAAAAAATCGGTACATCTATTATCCCTGCGTTACTTGTTTTTTTGCACATGTGTTTTGATGTTTCCATATCTACATTCAATCAATGAAATAATACCCATTTTTGACAAAGGATACCTTATAAACCTAATTGAGAACCAAGAATGTTTGGAAGGGGTTCATAAGTGACTGATTTATATTGTGGAGATGAAGTGCATTGCTCTATTAGAAGGGTCTGCTGCAGCACTGCAATCAGCAAGTTTTCACATTTTACTAAGGTGAAGCATGTAAACTGTAATTGCTTTTTCCACTGGTTGTTTTGCATATATTGAACCCCATTGTTCTTCTTGCATCAGACGTTTAATAGAAGAGATCAATAAGGGTATTTGCATACAGACCAGAAACATGAACTAATGCAGTGTGTAACCATTTTTTTCTATTCTTTAATAAAAAGTGAGGTTTTTTTTCAGGGTCAATGACCTTATACTTCAAACATATATTACCTTTTCTCCTTTTGTTCCTTGAAATCCAGGAGGGCCATCAAGGCCTATTGGACCAGGTAAGCCAGGTTTGCCCTGTGTATAACCAAAATGATTCCATCATGAAATAGAGAACAGATTAAAATATGCGGAAAAAACACAGAAATGTAAATATATCACGGATCAATGAAAACTTCAAATCCTTCTGGTTACCTAAGAATTTCTGAGATGTGTTGATTTACCAGAGATGCTCCTATGTCATGTATTAATGGGGTATGGTAATAAATTAACGCTACAAATGACGGAAATGATGGTGGAAATGACCAGATCACAGCAATACATACATACATACATTATTTTATAGATCTAACTAGTAACACGTTCTTTTCTTGACAGGAAATGCATTGTTTTAAATACATGAACTACACATGTAACAAAGTACATGGTAAACAGAAACCATGTGATACTGCTAAATAATTTCAAATGGTAGGTACTGGGGTAATATACCAATAGAGCCACCAGAGATAAAAACAAAACGGCATGAAACCAAAGGATCCATCCCTTTAAATTTTGTCAGACTGCCACAATTCTAGTTCAAAAAGTAATATATTTTTCTGTGGTCAGTCTGCATGAGTACAACCTTTAGACAAAACCACACCCATTTATTTTGCAGCGCAACTGCTCTAAGAATGTCCCAGTGCTGTGTGGATTACTTTGTCTTCTTTTTCCATATGTGTTGTGATTGTTATTCTCTAGGGGTGCTTTATTACTTTTTAATCATGCTGTTTATATTTGGGCATAAGGAGCAATGGGACTGTAATTCACACTGAGAATAGGAGTTTCCCACAGTCTGTTATACCACCAAAGTCAGACAAGAGATTCCAACACAAAGCTTGTGTGTCTCTAGCATTAGAAAAATACATGATGGATCATCCATTTATCCTTGGTGTTGGCCCTTTTCACATACCATTTATGTCATATTTATCTACAAAGATATACTAATGATGTTTAATCATGCTCTAAATAACACTACATACTTTCAATTAAGAATTACTTACAGACTCTCCCTGATCTCCTTTATCTCCCTTTGATCCAATCTTTCCACGGGGGCCCTGAAAAAAAACAGTATTTTGGGCTTATAACAGATATCTGATTAATATCTGTCACCTTCTATAAAACCAATGAGGAAAAAAGGGAAAAGGTGGAATACATGTGATTATGAATGCAAGAAAATAGAAGGACTAAACATACTCACTTGAGTGCCCGTTTCACCTGGTTCACCCTGAAAGAATGTGATATGAGCCAGATAAATACAAAAGAAAATATGATTCTGTCTAAACTTAGAGTAACTGTAGCAAAGAAATGAAACTGTGTTTTCTAGAAAATGTACTAAAAATGCCAAAAAGCACACAAATACCCACTAACAGTTTGGTTTTAATAATGCACACTAGACATCAGTCTACAATACTTCAAATAAGCACCACTCATCTGTAGCTAAAGGAAAATCTATCAATATGCTCTCTCCTACAGCAAGACCAACATTTTATTAACTTTTACAAGAGTTTTGTAAATAGCTTACATAGAAACTTAAACACAAGGCCAATAAAGCAACACAGTAATAGAAAATTGTCATACATTCAGTCCTAAACCATGCTACTTTTAACTTTAATCCATAACTCCTAATTGAAAACATTTGCCCCAACAATTTATCTGAATCAAATTGTGTAAAATTCAGTTTGTTAAACACATACAAATAGCAGGCATTCTTTCGCATCTAAAATATCTTTCCATTTATAGTCTTATCTATTTACTAAATTATTTTTTAGGCATAAAGCAGCATATTGACCAACACCAACAATTGTAAATATGTTAGCTCTTTTATTACTCTTAATTCATACATTTTTGAAAGACTTTTAACATAGCTTCCAATTAACATTTGAGTGTAAGTAACCTTGGGATAAGTCACTGCTTCTCTACTTCCTATGTACAGCACAATGGCGATGTCACTGCTAGATTTATATGGCAGTATTTGAGCTAGCAAAGTCTTTTGATGCATGCAAAGTGGATTTATATTTTCTGTGGCTATTAAAACATGTATTTAGTTGAAATCTGTTGTGCCCAAAGTTCAGATTTAAGCGTTTAGTCCATTTTGGAAATATGCTTTATTATGTCTTTCAAAGGATGATGATGGTGCACTGGGTTGGCCGAGTCAACACAATTGCCATAGCAATTAATTTGCTTCATCATTTTAAAAATGTAACAGAATGGGAAACATAATGAGACAACTCAATTTAACCCAGGGGTATGAGTTAGCAAGCTGGGTAGGAAGCAGGGACTATGGTGAGTAATTCTTTTTGCTGGAGGTAATAGAGAGATACAAGAATTTATTGGATGATTCAGAATTACCAGGCACCACATATAGGTTAAGCATCCTTTTTGACTAGCTTTTTACAATTAGGCTATGTCTTATCACTCTGCTGAAACAACAGTTAGTGCAGAACAAAAACATACACATTTACACAGACCTTGATAGAAAGTCCTGGAGGACCCTGGGGACCTGGAAATCCTGGAACGCCAGGAGGACCAGGAAGGCCCGGAGCCCCAGTATAACCCTTTGCACCCTAGAGTAATAAGGGTAATACAATCAGTAAGGAATAAATTGGCGTGTGAAAATATACACACATACAATAATGAAACAAACATTTTCTATATGTATTACAATGTAAAACAGTTTAAGTCACTCTGATTTTAGGGTAACAATTTGGCATATTATTTATATGTACTTTGTTCACATAATTCATTCTATTTTGTACTTCGTTATGCAAACACTTACGGGTGATCCAGGAATACCACCAATACCAGCCAGTCCATCAACTCCCCCAAGGACATAGCCTGGCTCTCCCTATGCAAGAGAAACAAATACGTGTAAATCTTCTGATACTCAATAAGTCAGTTTTAGTTCAGTCATGTTAACTCCACTTTTTATAAATTTAGCATTCATGGCTAGCTTAAAATACTTTATAGTGAACAGATTTTATAGTATCTAAAAAGATCCCCAAGTGAGCTATGGTATAGTATAGAATACAGTATGTTAAATGGGACATTAAAGTGTATGCCCAGTCAAAACGTTTTTTATTAGTTTTGGATAGTGTTAGAAAGGATTAGAACCCCTGTTATTTTTCAAAAACAAAAGAAAACAGTTTGGGCTAGACATGCACTTTACACTCATTGTATATAATATTACAGTCCCAAAAATGTTACATATTCCCAATGATCAAATCATATGGGTTTAACCTAAGCCAGTGTTGTTAAAGCTATGCAGTCACAAAGAATGAATCTGTTTTTGTTAAGGGAATTAACATCTGATCTTAGAAATATGGTAGATATACTGTAAACCCACCCAAAATCTACAAGGGAATCTTGTATGCAAAATCTGACTGTCCTCGGGAAACAGGTTTTGCCAGGTACAAAAACACATGTTTGTTGTTATGGAATAAATTAGAAAGAAAATAAGTGGCTGTTGTACACTCTGTTGGTGCAACTTTCCTCTTACAGGATCAAAAATGATTAAGGCTGATTTCCTAACCTACAAGATTATCTGTTCTCACACACTACAACCAGATGGTGGGGTGGGGGGTTTTCTGTAGAGATGAAGGGGATTGTCATCTAATGTCTAGGGGTACTATAAAGCTTGTTGGCAGGTGCAGTTAGCTTGCCTCTCCCTAGACGACTCTGCCATTATGGCATGGGAAAGTTATAAGCAGGTGTTTGTAAATTCCCTCCTCATGTTATATAGTGGGTAGATTGAGTGCCCATATAAATGCCAGCTTTGGGTGGGGCCCAGGAGAGTCCAGGGTATTGGAAAAGGACACCCTAGAGCTGCCAAGATGTAGACCTACACAGAGTTGATCTAAAGGAACCTATGCATAGCTGAATTCCTAGGCAAGGTGGCACGGATCACGTGAGGATTAGCTGGGGTCACCTTGTCTACCCTGGATATTTTTCTACAGTTACATAGTTAGTCTGGTTGAAAAAAGTCCACCCAGTTCCACCAAAAAAAGAGAAAACATTTTTACAACCCTATATACAGTACATATTCCCATACCCACAGTTGATCCAGAGGAAGGCAAAAAAAAAAAAACAGCAAAGCATGATCCAATTTGCTCCAGCGGGGGAAAGAAATTCCTTCTTGATCCCCAAGAATCAATCAGACATTCCCTGGATCAACTTTACCGATAAATATTAGTTTTCAGTTAAATTATGTACATTTAGGAAAGAATCCAAGCCTTTTATAAAGCAATCTACTGAGCTGGACAGAACCAGCTCTTGAGGGAATCTATTGCACATTTTCACAGCTCTTACTGGGAAGAATCCTTTTCCTATTTGTAGATTAAATCTCCTATCCTCCAGACCTAAAGAGTGCCCCCTTGTTCTCTGTGATGACCTTAAAGTGAATAATTCAACACCAAGTTTACTATACTAATGGAAGCACTTTGTTCCCTGACCCTCAGCTGCGAGTCCTGTGAGTGTGAGTGATAGAGAGCCTGAGGATTTAGTATGCATAGAGAAGTGGTCCCACTTCTATGGTGCTCCCTAGTAGAAGAGTCAGGAGGGAAGACAAAAAGATGTGTACAGTACTTTGACTGCCGAGGGATGTGCATCCATGCTAATGGTGCTATGCACTGAAATGCCAGTATGTCAAATGTGAAACGTCACAGAAGTAATGTGAAGATGTGATGTTGCAGTAAATAAGATAAGTGGTGAAATTTATGGTTGTGTTCAATTAGATGGCAGCACTACTGGCACTTTGCATGGCTTTCATCCTTATCTATGCACAAGATAAAATGGACAATTCACTGTTTATAGAGAAAATGGACTGTTTAATAAAAAAAAGTACAAACATCTTGTAACCCCAATTTTCCTTTTCCAAAATGCTTACTCTGTCTCCTTTTGGTCCAGGCGATCCTGGATACCCTTGAAGACCCTAAATGACACAAAACTATAATTAATATTATAACATTAACATAAGAATATAATAAAAAGTATACACAGTATACAATATCTTTTATTCCAAATATACACACACATAAATAATTGTTCATATAGCAAGATTAGTGTCATATAAGCTCAGGTAGTACCCAGGTTATTAGTTATACTTTATGTGGAACTACAAGAAATCAATGTACGTATGCAACCTAATGTTATTAATACAGTGAGGACTATAGCTAGCATCTATTCAGGACTGCAGCCTGAAGAACTCCACAAGAGGAGGTATAGCTTTAGCAGCAGTTGTGAGATCACTGTGACCTTGTGGTTTATTTGGTTGTTAATCCCCTTATGCCAAGTCTTAGGCTAGGTTTACACCTATGCAAATTAGATGCAGGTTTCCCAGCATCCAATTCGCATAGCAGGAGAATGTGACTGGCTCCCTATGGAAGCGGTTCACATATCTTTGTTGCGGCTGTGAAGCGCACTGCACAGAAATTTGGAATTTCGAATTTCAAAAATTCGAAAATCTGAAAAAAGAAAGAAAATCAGTTTAATTCGAAATAATAACTATTAAATTATAGGAAATTCCAATTTCCTTTCAAATTTGTCTGTTAGTGAACTTAACGAGTACGAATTTATCTGAATTTACGAATTATCTGAAATAACGAATGCCGCATCTAAACAAATGGAACGGAACAAATTAATAACAAAATAATTAATAATAATAAAAAGGTTTTATTATTATTATTGTTATTTATTATTATTAGATCGTTACGTTCCATTTGTTTAGATGGCATTCGTTATTTCGGATAAATTCGTAACTCGTTACATTCACTAATAGCCAAATTTGAAAGGAAATTCCAATACCTATAATTTGATAGTTAATTATTATTTCGAATTAAACAGATTTTCTTTCTTTTTTTCAGATTTTCAAATTTTCGGATTTTCTAATTTTCAAATTCCGAAAATCCAAAAATTCGGAAATTCGGAATTCCCAAAATTCGAAATCCGAAAATTCGGAAATCCGAAATCCAAAAATTAGAAATTCGGAAATCCGAAAATTCGGAAATCCGAAAATTCGGAAATCCGAATTTTATAATTTCTAAATTTTCGAATTTACAAAAAAAGCAAAAAAACGAATAAAACAAAAATGAACACATTTTTTGTCAGTGCACTGTGTCTAGTTTACAGTATTGGTGAGAAGAGAAGAAAAAGAAAGATAAAAAGTCACATAAGGAAAGAACGTTTTAGGTAATAAAGGGTGACCATCGTAAGTTCAATATATGTCAAAAAAACATAATTTCAAATTTCATGAATGTAAGTTAAAGTGTTACTAAACCCAGGACCATGCATTCACTATATCTGGTCTCCCACAGTACACAGAAATTAAATTATTTTAGTAAATATTAACTGCTAAATACCTTTTCTCCTCAGCAGTATAAAGCAGTCTTATGACGTCTATCAGTGTCTGGCTGAGCACTGGTTATAGCTTGTAGGAGGAGTTTTCATTCTCCTCTAACTGTCTTATGAGGCTGCATGACCCCTGACCCTCTTGCTGGACAATGCTGATTGGCCCTGTGCTGATCACAGGCACCCTCCCCAAACAAAAATAAACTCTCTAGCAATACACACCAAACTGAGCATGTGCAGAGTGAGTACAAGGCTCTATACGATTAGCAGATTGATTAGGGACAGCAAAAGAAGGGAGTAGAATCAGAGAAGGCAGGATCAAACAGCCTTTTTACACAATGCGGAGGATTAACCCCTTAGGTTCCACAGTGAGTATAACAAGCATGCTTTACTGCATATACAGACTGATTTTACTGTTGTGGGTTTAGTAATGCTTTAAACATTTACACAAAAACATCAATATTTAAAAGTACAGTTTCTTACCCTGTCACCTTGAAAGCCCTTATGACCCTGTAATTAAACATATGTTCAGTAAATATATCATCTATGCATTACAGTCATAATTTATGTTTCACATAGGATAGTCACAATAGTTAAATCATAATGTAATATGTAATTTGTAACCGTATACATATACAGTATGCAAAAAGTAAATATATGCTATCAGTTAAACACATCATGTAAATGCTCCTACTGTATCATTATAGAGAAATGCTTCAAACATGTCATGTCAGGTGAGGACAGGATTATGCCTCCACTGATCAGCAAAGCACCATCAACTCAGTGTTGTATCACCTAGTTACATCAGGAAAAAGCAGTTGGGCAAATGGCAAGAAAAAATAAATAAATAAAAAAGGTTCGGTACCATGGAAACTGGATTTAAAGCAAATAGTCTTTTAATTGATTCTCTTTAAAGCTGAATTGCATGCACATATGAAGAAACAATGAAATGTAGTTGCTTATCTATTTACAAATAATTAAAGGGTAGCAATAATCAAATTGTAAAATCATATATACATTTTTACATTGAATTTCAATTATTTCTAGCTTACTCCTACTAATCTAAATAATCTTGAAGTTTGAAAAAATCCTACTTCCTTGAGTGCCGGTTCACACTTGTCCGATGCCAGACATTGCATGTAATTTGCAGCGCACTGCTGTTCACATTACATGCGATGTCTGTGCGGTGCGATTTCAGCCATACAGATAGTATGGCTGATATCGCACCGCATTCAGTCCAAACACGCACAGGACCCTTTTTTCTGTTCGGACCAGAATTGGATGGCATGTGTGTTCACACATATGCGATCCGATTCATGTCCGAACTGTCAGTACGCGATACGCGAGCCAAAATGGGGGTGTCGTTAACATATAATGACACTCCCCAGCAGTTCGCATATGGCAGTGTGAACTGCCGTGCGAGTCGGGTGCGATGCAGTTGATTCGCAGGGTTCTCGCATTGCACAAGTGTGAACCAGCACTAAATGCAGTGACACGCATTCACTGTGAGGTTGATTTTCTAAAACTGGAAAGTGTAAAATCTGATGCAGCTGTGCAAGGTCACAGCTTCAACCTTCAGCTTGTTCAATTAAGTTTGACACAAAAAAAAACAGAAAGCTTAGTGATTTCTTTGAAGGGCTGCACCGGTTTTTATACTCTCCAATTTTAGTAAATCAACCCCTATGCCTTGTGAATATGCACTGCTGTGTCACACATTCATAGAACCTGCTGTCTGAACTACAGGAGGTGCTAAAGAGGAAGAGTGTCAGGGGCACAGCCAGTACAGAAAACACAGTACATATGACATCATCACTGCTTGCAGGCAACAAGGTACAATGGGAAATGTATTCCTTAGAAATCAAAAGTAAACCAAAGGAAAAGCAGATGAGAAGTTGTAAGCATGTAGGGAATCTAGGAAGTTGTGGAAAGAGATATCTACTGGCCAGCAGACAGGCAACACTCACAACATAGAATTTTTTAAGTAAGCTTATATTGGATTGTCAAAATTACCCATCATCTGTATTGTTATTAAAATGTTGATGCTATAATATGAAAGTGTATTCTGTGACTTTAGAAAGTTTTTTTTTTTTTCTACATACAACTAGAAAAAGTACTTAAATCTGTGTTGATATCAGCTTCTTATCACCCCTTTACAGCAGCACTCAGACTGGGAGAGAGGGAGGCTTTAGGTGCTAATCAGGTGTGCTGCATGTACACAAAATGAGAGGGATCATACTTACAAGATAAGAGAGCAGAATTAATGACTTACTAGTGTGACGTCTCTCCACTTTGCCAGAGAAAGTGATGTCACTTTCCTGGCTGCGCAGTTTGGTAAAGTGGAGGTGTATGAATCACTAATGTGTACTGACAGAATGTTCAGAGTTTAGCTTTAAGGAAAACGCATTTGGGATTGATTTACTAAAACCGGAAAGTGCAAAATCTGGTGCAGCTGTGCATGGTAGCCAAGCAGCTTCTAACTTCAGCTTGTTCAATTCAGCTTTGACAATAAAACCTGGAAGCTGATTGGTTTCTATGCAGCGCTGCACCAGATTTTGCACTCTCAAATTTTAGTAAATAAACCTGATTATGTCTAAATTAGATCTTTATGTATGCATAGGCTGAATGATCTTAAAAAATACAAAGCTTGGCTTATCATTTACCATTAGGCCGGGAGGACCTGGGGGACCCGTTCGACCAGGGCGCCCTGGAAGGCCAGGAATACCATCTTGCCCAGGCAAACCCTAAAAAGATTTTATACTGTTAAAATATGACATATAATAAATAAAAAGGAATATCAAACATACATATTACTGTTGTTAGACAATGTCTGCAATTATAATGATGAACAACATTTTCTCAAATGATCACTTGTAGAACAAATGTAGATGACTGTAGCCACTAAATTACAGTTTCTGTGCCCCCATTGTCAATCTTCCTTAGCAACATCTTCCACATAAATAACTAAGAGGCAGCCCTATATTCAAGGGAGATAGAGAAGTAGACAAGTAAGACATAATATTAATTCAGAAGTAACATTGAAGTACGTGAACATGTTTTTATACATGCCAGTGCTAAACTAATTCAAAGATTCTGCAATGTGGTTTCCATAAATTCATGATGTATTTCAGTTTATACAGTTTATATATAAAATATTCATCAAACAACAAACCTCTCTTTGGTTCCAACAACCATTCATGTTAAGGGGACATTTATAATCTGTTAATTAGCAATTAACACATTTTTCTATCTCATTGCTTGACTGGTAGGTCTTTTGCAAACCCCCCTACTGTAAATGATTTCTAGGGAACCTTTAAAAACTGTATGCAGGCAAGCTTGAGCAGAACCCTTTGAAATTTAGCATATATGTGAAAAAACATGCTGTAAAGCAAGGAATCGTAGGCATGCGTTCCATAATTAATATGATAAATGAAAATGTGTGAAAATAAAAGAAAAATCATATATAAAGCTCTCTGGAACTCAACACAAACAATACAAATATACAATGACAATAGTGAGAAAAGGTAAGTCAGAGAAAGCTAAAATAGTTTGGTCAACATGTGTAAAACTGCGATAAAATAAGGCTTAAACTTAGGAAACAAAAAGCTAAGACCATTAAGAAACATTAACTATTACCACTGTTGCCAAGCCCAGAGTAGACTAGACTAAATAACTAGAACAAATTATTGCATGACAGTCTGGTACTACACAATCAAATGATGGTAAAGTTT
Source organism: Lithobates sylvaticus (assembly GCA_028564925.1). Taxonomy (NCBI): domain Eukaryota; kingdom Metazoa; phylum Chordata; class Amphibia; order Anura; family Ranidae; genus Lithobates; species Lithobates sylvaticus. The sequence goes on from CM053029.1 coordinate 473,339,699, forward strand.
AACTTTAGTACAGTATACATACACTGTAATGGTAATTAGAAACAAGATTTTATATTACAATTTAAAAAAAAACAGCAGTTTTTCCTATTTAACTGATTTAAAATAGTGATTATAAAGGTGTTATTTATTGTATAATTGCCAGAGAGGGCAGTGACAATTTTATCTTGAGATGGTATTTTTCTATTTTAGTACCTGCAGAACCAAGAGAACAACTCATATAATTGTATGTAAATAATCAAAGTAAATTTTCAAAAGTCTGCTTGTGCTTATAATGCAGGTCTCCCAAGCATTATAAACACATATAAATGGCATTACATTTTAGTCAAATAAACATATATTTGAGCCAGAATCAATGTGAGCACACAGCTTATAATACTGAGAATAATGCACCCCTTGCTGTAGTTTATCAGGATATTCCAAGCCAACTCCAAGCTGTCCATGCATATAAACCAAATATAACCAAGCTTTGTGGTGCAGGGAGTGACCATTAGCACCAAATCCCCAAGAAAAGCATGTAATCTGCTACATCCCTTAATCAGGGGTGTAGCTTTTGAGATGTCAAGTAAAAATTTCAGACCATATGGTAAAATTATACAATTGTACTTTAATACAGACTTCAAATAGGTATTTCACAAAAAACATTAAAACAAGACAATTTGATTGTAATTGCCATACCACAATTTATATTTCACATGCATCCTAACATGTAGGTTTTGATAGTTTCTTGTGTGAAAAAAATCATGAATAGACCCCTAAGGTGTCCGTTTATGAAACAGAGAAAAGCCATGATCCACAGGATTACAGCTGAGCTCTCGTGTTTACCAGTTTATGTAGCTGAGATGAGGAGCCAAGAACATGGCTTTTCATCACAGTACATGACCGTTCTGTCAACGGCCAGTTTACAAAAGTGAGATCCGGAGATCTCACTGGCCATTACACTGAAATATCTCTGTCCCAGATTCTCCAGATCAGAGGTGGAGAATCTGGGAGAGAAGCTGGTGTAATTAGCGGAAGAAGACTTCTTTCTTCCTATATGTCAGCACCAGTGGGTTGAGTATTAATATAAATAATATGTATAAGTATGTATATACTTATAGAATATATACAGTATATATATATTATATTTATACAAAAAATATAATTTAGAGAAGTAAAGCCTATATGTATTCTATCCTCTCTCTCTCCATACAGTATATATATATATATATATATATATATATATATATATATATATATATATATATATAGATAGATAGATAGATAGATAGATAGATAGATATACTGTATATATAGTTATCTACACACAGTGCATGTAATTACATGTTCTTTTTATCTTTGGTTTCACTTTTTTAAACTCTGTTGCACTGTAATCTCACAATATCTCATGAGATTACAGGCAGCCCACCCCTTCTACTGGGATCGCAGCCATTTTCAGAGGAAAAATGTCTCCTCTGTTTTCCTTCTGAGAACAGAAGTTCTCAACTTCATAAACAGGCTACAGAGGAGATACTGCCAAGAACTGAACTGAGAGAAAACTTCTCAGTTTAATAAACATACACCTAAGTGTATTATTCCTCCTAAATCAATTCACCAGAATGGACCCTCAAAATCTGTACTTGTATACAGATAATGTGATGTACAGTATGTATTATTTATATTAGTATAGCATATTAGTATAGCAATGTGGGTAATAATATTTTATTGTAAATGTCGTACAAAGGTTTTTCATTTGTTCTTACCCGTTCTCCTTTCTCTCCTTTGGAGTTTATGTTAAGGAGATCAAAGCCGCCAGTCTGTAAACCTGTGAATGTCTAATAAAGATAGAATATTGTATGAAAGAAAGGAATTGTATTTTGTATTTGCATGGTCAATAAAACTGTCTATATTTTTTATGCAATTTGAAAAATGTCAAGATTCATATCAGAGGATAAGCCAGTATGAACATAGAAAAGATAAAAAAAATGTTACTTTCAAACACACAGGCAACTAAAATGCTATTTTATTGTATGCGCTTGTGTTCCTATTCACCACCAGACTCACCCACCAGAGTAATCATTTACAAAGCTGAGTTGAAAGACTAATAAATAAAATGTAAAAAATATATCTTACTGCTTATAGAATGTAATTCTGATTTTGAATAGTATAACTACAGTCTGTAATTGTCTAACCAAGATACTGCACATCAAGAACTGTATGACCTGGTATTTGGTAAGCACTAATAAACAGATATTTCCATAGTCAGAAGGGGAAAACAACAGGAAAAGTTTCTTGAGTTGATTTTCTGTAACTGGTAAAGTGTTAGAGGTTGCTTGTGACCACAGTACTAAAGTCAATTTTTATTTTGAATAAAGTAAGTGAGGGTTATAACCCCTGTCAAAAAATGTTTTGCCATCTGTGTCTCATTTCGGAGATTTCCTTTACTTCCTGTCCCATAGCCAAACAGGAAGTGAGAGGAAATCTCTGCAAATTAAGGAAATTCCATCTACGGCAAGAAGAACAGAAGAACGAGACCCCCAGACGACGACGGCGGTGGCGAAGGAGAAAGCCGGGCTCCTCCGCTCGTGAAAGAGCTAGGTAAAAGAGCAGAAGAGAGCGGAGGAGTCCGGCGAGAAGACCCCCCAAGATGGAAGAAGACCCCTGAAGCAGTGCAATAAAATAAATTTTTAAAATTGTGTAGTTTTTTTATTAAAGGGGGCTCCCGGATTCCGATAAGCCCCCCGCCCGCAGACCCCGACAACCAATGGCCAGGGTTGTCATCAACATGGGGACAAGGTGCTTTGGGGTGGGGGGCCGCAGGGCACCCCCTATGTTGAGGGCACGCTGCCTGGTACAGCTCAGGAGGGGGGGGGGGGCGCTCGCTCGTCCCCACCCCCTTTCCTGACCGATCAGGCTGCGTGCTCGGATAAGGGTCTGAGATGGATTTGGGGGGGACCCCCAAGCCGTTTTTTCGGTGTAGGGATTCCCCTTTAAATCCATACCAGGTGACGGGGCTAGCACGGCGGCATTCACTGCCTTTGCTAGTCCCGCGGGAAAGTCCGCTTGTGTGTACGCGGCCTTACAGGTGTTCTCACTTTTGTTGCCAGTGATTTAGACATTAATGGCTGTGTGTTGAGTTATTTTAAGGGGACAAATTTTCACTGTTAGGCCAGTTTCACATTGGGGCGTTGGGGGCGGCAGCGGTAAAGCAGCGCTATATTTAGCGCTGCTTTACTGTCGTTTTAGCCACAGTATTCGGCCGCTAGCGGGGTGTTTTTAACCCCCGCTAGCGGCCGAAAAGAGGTTAAAACCCCCCGCAAAGCACCACTGCAGCATCGCTTTGCCGGCGGTATTGCCGGAGTATTACCCTCCGGCTTTCACACTGGAGTTAAAGGACCCGCTTTTTTCAGGCGCTATACAGGTGTGAAAGGGGCCTTATACAAGCTGTACACTCACTACGTTACGTTGTAGCAAAGTGTAATTTCTTCAGTGTTGTCACAAAAGATATAATAAAATATTTACGAAAATGTAACAACACTTTTGTGAGATACTGTATATATATATATATATATGTATATATATATATATACATATATATATATATATATATATATATATATATATATATATATATATTATATATATATATATATATATGTGTATATATATATATATATATATATATATATATATATATATATATATATATCTTAAAAAAATATATATATATATATCTTAAAAAAAAATTATTTGATTTTAGATACATTTTAATGTAAAAAAAACTGAATTCTAAAATTAAATTCTAACTAGTTTTGATTTGATCTCTCTTTTATATTTCTAGAGCAGAATTGTGTACTACTGTTTGTTGTTGGTTGTTAAGAAATATCTGTTCATATCAAAAAACTAAATTGATTCTTAAGAACAGATCCCATAGCAGTCATGTGCTGTGATGTGGCTGTAGGTATGTCCTTGATCATATAGTATATACATTTTTTAACAAAAACATTTAATTTGACATAAGCATTAAACTCACAGATTGTCCTGGGGGTCCTGTTTCACCCTGCAGAAGGTAAACATAGAAGTATAAAGCTTTTATAACAACTAATATGAATGTAGGTAATGGTAGAGAGTAACTGGTTGTCCCGGAAGCCGTACATTAAGTCAAGACCTGCTGTATGATAGTGAACCAACGCGCTTCACTTCCCAGCTAGCACTCACAGTGGTGGGCACAGGACTTCATTCCCATACAGCCTGAGTGGCTCACACACATATCCTTGATTCACAATGAATGTAAGTAACCGATGCAGAATTTAGCTCAGAAATACAATACAGAAAGTTCAATAGTAAAGAATCTTAAAACATTCGTGATGGCATGATAATACAGAAATGTTTTTAAATCCATTGTTATAAATGTATGCATTCCAAATAATCACAAAACTCAATTTTTTCTTACCTTTTCTCCCTTTAGACCCTGAAAAATCAAAATATTGTTGTATTAAAAGTCAGATGTTAACAAAAATGAACAAGTTATTTTGACTTACTCAATTGTAATAACTAATTAGATAAGTTGTAGTTTTCAAAAACTATTTATATTTGGCTTCTTCAAATCATTTCTCTAGGGCTTTCTCAAGTTTTTCAACACAGAAGAACCCTTTAAAAACCTTTCCACTTTCAGGGAACCCCTGCCAAAATAATACTATATCTACAATTCATGATACATTAGTGCGATGGTCAGTGGGAAGAATGCTCCTTACACTTGTGGTCATTGGAAAGAATTACCCTCTCACAGCTAAATAAATCAATTGTGTCAGTGGGAATTTATCCGACAGACAGAAATTGCTCATTGGTCAAGGAACCCCTAGCAACCTCTGGAGGAACCTTCGGGTTCCATGGAACCCTGGTTGAGAAACCCTGCTCTAGGTGGTGTTTCAGCCAAATCATGTCATAGGTTTTCTAGTCATAGCAAAATAAGGATCTTCACCTGCACACCTTGGTAAGACAAATCTAGCCAACAGAAGGCAGGAGGAAATAGTGATTATTCCTGGAACAATTACTATTGCCACCTCTTTGGTAAACTGGGTGCTGGAAGAGCCTGGTAGTTGCTACCCCTTCTATCTCTATATTAGTCTGACCTAGATAAGTGTACATCATGTATTTCCAACTGACTACAGTCCAAGGTCGGCCCAAAAATGCACCATCCAATATAAATATTACTTTAGAACATGAAGATGAGCAAGGTCCCACTGGTTCCTCTGGAAGTGTCTCTGGTCTTTCTGGCTCTGGGTTAACATCCTGCAAAAATAAATACTATTAGGTCTCCGCAGTTATATCAGTACATAAGGCATAATGTAACATCGCACACCAATGTTCTGTTTCACAGCTATAATAAAGTATATTACTGAAGAGGATCATACACTTGAACGTTATGGCACTATTTGAAAATACTAAGTATAAAAACCAAAGATAACCAGTCTAAATAAATGTTTTAAACATATAATAAAGTGAAATCTCAATATGATCATGGAGCACATAAAATAGCAGCCATAAAAAAAAAGAAACTTAGAAATATCATATGTTCATAGATTACTATAGTGAAGATCTGCAGCACTGCCCACTTCATATTACAAGTGAACTGAGCTAATCTGGTGCATAGGATAAACTAAATAATAATCTCCTGATGAAGCAAAGAGTGACTGTTTATTGTACAGAATAGAAACCAAATAGTCCATTTCTGTTATGTTGTATAGTGTCTTTTTCCCCCTCTAACATACAGTGGGGTTGATTTACTAAAGGCAAATCCACTTTGCACTGCAAGTGCATTGCAAGTGGACTTGGAAGTGCAGTCGCTTTAGATCTGGGGGGAAGATCTGAAATGAGGGGAAGCTCTGCTGATTTTATCATCCAATCATGTACAAGCAAAAATGCAGATTTTTATTTTCCTTGCATGTCCCCCTCAGATCTACAGTGACTGCACTTCCAAGTGCACTTGTAGTGCAAAGTGGATTTGCCTATAGTAAATAAACACCAGTATGACATACATGGTAGTGTCTTACCTCTTCAGCTTGTGTTTTCACTGTTGCTTTGCTCTCAGAACAAATTGTTTCTATCAGCTCTTGTACAATTAGAGGGAAGTCATCAAATGTGCTGACAAAGAACAAGTCATCCAGATTACGGTGCATCATGATACTTCTCAGCTCATCCATGTCTGCAGCACCCACACCCACAGCAATCATACGAATCCCTAAAAAATTGTTTCAAGACAACAAACATTTTTTTTTTTAAATCGATGTGGTGAAAGCTCCTTGTTTTGTAACACTGGGACTAAATCATTTCATATCATTTAGCAAAAAAGAGATTTGCTAGAATCCAAGGAAGAGCCATCATGTAGCACTTGCATCCGCGTTTTGCAAATGTATTAATAAATATAGCTAATATAATTACTTATCATTTTTCTGCAATATTATTTATTTCACTGATACATTTTAATTGCTTGTAAAGGGTTTACCTTGATGCTGTAAAATTGAGATGTTGTAAAATTGAAAGGTAAAAAAACAAAAAGTAGACAGGATAGTAAAAAAAAAAAAAAATAGAGAAACTGTTGATTAAGGTATGCTAAGCTATGACGAGGAAACAGCTTTCTCCCGGATTAGGATGGTGTAAATTACATTTACAAAATAGTAAGGAAATCTTTATATAAGCATGCATGCTCAGTCAAGCCATACACATGTATGATGTTCATATATAGACAAGCCTGAGAAAAGCTGAATTGTGCCTGCAAGTTCAACTGCCCTCTCAGATCTATAGTCAGCCTTAATATTTACAAATAATTTATTACAGTATTACAGTATCATAAGGCTATGATGCTTTTTTTTTTTTTTTTTTTTTTTTTTTTTATAAAACAAAAAACAGATGTTATATTGATTATTAATTATATTTTTATTTTTTTATATTTTTCCAAGCATATTTCCTTTGATAAAGGAAAAAAGCATGGTCAACGTTATATATATAATATTTATGTTTATATATTTTAATGTATGTGTGTGCATATATATATATATATATATCTATATATATATATATATATATATATATATATATATATATATATATATATTATATATATATATATATATATATATTATATGGATGTATATGTGTATATATTGTTCTTTATGTTTGTATGGCTATTGTAATAGATACAATACCTAAGGCATGAGCCACTCTGGATGGCTGCATAACATTATCCTGCGATCGTCCATCAGTTATCAACAAAATCAAATGAGGAGAAGATGGCCTCATTCCTTTAGACACCTGGAAGAGCTCCTTCAGAACATGCCCAATACCTCGTCCTGAATAACAGAAATGTACAATATTTACATTTCTTTAAACACCACTTATGACACAAACAGGTCCAGACATTTGTTTTTTTGCAGAGGTAGCACATCTTTTTTGAAGTATATTTAGTAACACTAGTATTGCATACTTGTATTGTTTATGTCTCCATCATAGCACATACTGCTCACCTGTCTTGGTATTTCCTCCAAAATACTGCATGCTTCGTATGGCCTTCAAAATAGAATTTCTGTCCTTGTTTTCATTCAAATGAAATTCTGTTCTCGGTTCTTCACTGTATTGAACAATAGCAATCTAATAAATAATAGATAATATTTGTCAACACTGTGAGAAAATATAAACTGCAAATGTTCCTGCTTACTTAAAGTAATTTGTGTCAAATATGCAGGAAGACCACATTACACATTGTAATATGATCTTATGAATAAGACAAGAGTCAAAACAATTCATTCAATTTAAAGTGGAAGGCAAGTCAATACCTAACTAAGCTTATATGTACTCCCATCCCAATTCTAAGCTTATTCTATCTACCTTGTAAAAGAAAAGATGCCTATACCTACCTATTCTGAAGTCGTTCCGGTCTGGTCACAGGACCAGGTTACAGCACCAACTTCAGGGTAGAAGAGGGACAGCCAACAACGGATTCCCCATAGGTAAGCCATAGTAAAGCAACGTCATCTCCCAGGCTCTGCAGCCATTTTCAGCGATCTCACCTTTACACTGAAGCTGGTGCTGGAGAGATCATGTGACCAGACCGGAGTGACTTCAGTATAGGTATATAAAGGCATCTTTTCTTTTACAGGCTAGATAGAATAGGCTTGAGGGTGGGAGTCGTTTTAAAGTTTAGTTAGGTTTTGATTTCTACTTTACATCCATCAGAAAACATTTTTTACACAAATGCATCAAGCATACATTTTCCCCTGTATATTAACTATTCATTAAATGGATACACTTTTGCGAATGTGGTATAAAAAGAGATCTACTGTATTAATATATTTAATAAAAGCACATATTTGTAATGCTCAAGGCTGCAAGTCTATTTAATCACACCTTTGAATATACGCTATGGGGTTGATTTACTAAAGGCAAAAAAGCTGCTCACACTTTGCAAGGAAATTTACCTTAGAGCTTAGTGAATGGGATGAAGATCTGCTGACTTTAATCATCCAATCAGGTACATGCAAATATTATGTTTTTTTCTTGCACTTGATTGGGTATTCTTTGCAAAGTGAAATTTCACCTTATTCATCAAGCTCTTGGATAATTTCCTTGCAAAGTGAACATTCTATATGCCTTTACTAAATGAACCCTGGTATGCCAAATGTGTGGATACCTTACCATAACCAGAGGTTGCTGGACATTCCATTCCAAACAGTGGGCATTGTGGCTATAACAGCCTCTGCTCCCCCGGAAAGGTTTTCCTCAAAATTTTTAATTATGTCTGTAGGACTTTGTGCTCATTCAACAAAAAGAGCTTTAATGAGGTCAAGTAGAAGACTCACAATTACTTGTGTCTCTCTGCATCAGCAGTATCAGGATACCACTATTTTACATGTTTTAAAGAAGCAGATAGTGAAAGCAAACACTGTATTAAAACACATACATGTACTGCAACTCTGATCATACCTGTGCTCCTTGGGGTCCGATCTTTGGAAAATATGAAACTATTCTATACAAGAAGTCCTTGACTTTGTTAAAATTGCTTGGTCCAATGCTGGAAGACTCATCCACAAGAAATACTATGTCAGTTTTCAGCTTTGCACAAACTAAAGAAAAATAACATATACTTGGGTTTAATTTGTTGCTGTAATTCTAGCATATTCAAGCATATATTCAGTCTAAAGCCCCATACACACGGTCGGATTTTCCGATGGATTCTGTCCTATCGGACAATGTTGTCGGAAATTCCGACCGTGTGTAGGCACCATCGGACAGTTTCCATCGGATTGTCCGACGGACAAAGTCCTATCTCCTGCTGGATAGATTTTTTGACAACAAAGTCCGATCACAGCAAATCCGATCGTGTGTAGCGTAGTCCGACGGACAAAGTGCTACGCATGCTCAGAAGAAATTCTGTGACGGAAGCGCTCGGTCAGGTAAAACTACCTTTCCTAATCGACACAGCACATTCATCACGCTGCAATGTTAAAATGTCTTTAATGCAGCGCATTCTCTTTTTCTTTACAATGCAAGAAGAATGACATGTTTTAGCTGCTCCTATTCACCCGCACTTCTCCCAAACTTAGTTCTTTATTAGTTTTCAGGATTTCTAGACTACATGTTTATTTTTACTCAGATCGTAAAAGAATCTTTGTTATATTTTTTGGATGATTTCTCTTTTTTTTTTTTTTTTTTTGGAATACATATTTTAAGGAGATTTTTTTTTTTTTTTTGAGGGGGGTTGTGTGTCTCAACTTAGCAAAACAACATTATTAATATTTGTATTTGTTGCTTAAATTTACTAGGAGTTTGTTGGTTGTTGGTGCCCCTTGTTAATTATACTTTATGATTTGTGAAATGTACCTGCCTACTCACAAATAAACTGTCATTGTAGAAAAGTAAAACACATAGGCAATGATTATTTCAAATCAAAAATACCTTTATTTAGGTCTCAGCAACAAACCAAAGAGGAACGCAGCGATGGAGAAACTTGGGGAATTTGCAAAGCCTTGGACCCCCACGGCAACCATCATTTTTGAAGCGTCTAAAATTGGGGGCCTGAGGAGTACCTATCTAAATAATAAGGGAGTGCTATCTGGTCCTGAAGTCCAAAACATCCGGAACTGCAGCAGATGCCATCTAGGTCCCCAGGCTCTGGTCCTACGAGAGGTTCCATCTTCTCTCAGACCAGACTGAATCCAGGTCGTCACTCTCAGGTCTTCCTTCCACGCTTCCTTGCACGCTGTGGCTGTGGTGCTGGTGGGGTGGCAGAAGGAGGAGGAGGAGGCGGAGCATGGTCACTATGGCAAACATGTGTGAGTGGGGTCATCCCCCCAGCCATCCCCTTATTTAGGACTTTGAGGATGACATCCTCACACATGTTGCGTTGCCCCACCTCCATAGCCATCATTTTCGTGACAACCACAGAGCCAAAGGTCTCCTCGTCGGTGGGTGTGGCATGTAGGGAGGCTGAAGCCTCTCTGATCATCCGGAGCGCTGACTCTCCCGCCTCACCCCCCCTTCTCGCCCTTTTGTAGGGAAGGCGGAGGGGAGGGATTTGGGAGTCAGTCAGGCTCCTAGGCCTACCCCCCTCTTGGCTGCCACTACCCACCTCTTGGCTGCCACTAACCCCTTCCTCCTCCTGACTGCCACATTCCACAGCCTCCTCCTGGCTGAGGTCTTCCTGTGTATGAAAAAGGGACATAGTTTCAGTTATTTGTTCATCAAACACACACAATTTTCATCTAGTGACTGTTGCAAAATGGTTACAAATAGAAAACCATACAATTCCCAGCCCTGCAGTTTATATTCTTGCCCAAAATATCTCCAACACTACTGTCAGTTGATATGTCAAACACGTTAGGAACTAAGCAATTGGGGATCCTGAATTAAGTGAACATCATTTTTTTTTAACAAAATTGGTTCCCAAACTACTATACCTGGCTCAAGCTGGGCTCCTCCACCTCTTCAAGACTGGAAGGCCCAGGTTGATCCTCGGAAGCCTCATCAGGGGTGGCCTGCGCGCAAGGAAGCGTGGAAGGAGGAGGCGAGAGTGACTCCGTGACATCAGTCTGGTCTTTGAGAAAATGGAGGCTGTCATAGTACCAGAGCTTGGGGGCATAGACCTCATCTGCTGCAGCTCCAGATTCTTGGGACTTCAGGACCTTCTTGCGCTCCCTGATATACGCACTCCTCAGGCTGCCAATTTTCTTTCTTATCTTACCAACAGTTGCCGTGGGGAACCTTGGCTTTACAAATTCCACAAGTTTCAGCAGGGCTGCGTACCTCTTTGCTTTGTGGCCGTAATGGGGGTGTTTGGCCTGCCATAAAAGGAGAATTTCCCTGTATTTATCAATGAACAGGGGGAGAAAACTCACGTCGTTGAATCCCTGCATAATCTCTGCAAGACACAACACCACACAAAACACTATAAATAATGTCAGGCAAAACTCTCCTAATCTTCTCCATAAAGAAGCCTCAAGGTCTAATCTGTCTAGGCTAGTTATGTACCAACGTCAAATTGTACCTTCGTTATAGCGATCGTCTCGTGCGTGAGCTTTCTCTCCCCTCGTCTCACAGATCGTGGCTACGACACAGGCGTGTGACGTTTTATATACAGTGCGCATGCGTCAAACTCCGCCCACCCCTGACGATCTTTCTCGTCTATTCCCCACCCCTTCTCTTTACGGCGCAGTGGGGAGAGCACATGGCGGGGACACAGCAGGTGCACCCCAAATATTGCAGCAACGAGGAGGAGGACGAGGAAAGGCCGGAGGCAGAAACGTCCCGATCCCGGAGCCTGAAATTCAAGGCCTCCAATATGTCATTTGGAGAAATGTTGGAGATGGTGGACATATTAAAGAGGAGCGACTATGATGGGAAGTATGGGCCTTACCTCAACCCCAATGTCCGCAAGGCCAAGATCATGTCTAAAGTTGTGAGGAGGCTGTACAATCATTTTGGGGTACAACGATCCAAGGAGCAACTGAGGAAACGCTGGTCAGACCTGAAACTGAGGGAGCCCGATCAGTACAGAAAGATCAAGCGAGTTCTTCAAAAAAGTAAGTAGTTGTGTTTTGTGTTTGATTTTTGGCTTGCATACTGCTCCATGTGTTTGTATTTTTACAAAGTTGTACATTAGAAAATGGCCACTTTCAGGTTCGTCTGTGCATTTGATCGCACTCAACCTCGATCTTTCTGCCACTGTCATGTTCGTGTGTGTGTCCATTCGATCGTACTCAACCTCGATCGTTCGGCCACTTATAATACGATGTTTGGTGTTTTTTTTGGGGGAAAGGAAGTTTGTTCTCACTAGAAATGTCATCAAGAATGTAAAGCCAATTTATTCTATGTAAAGGAGAGGTCACCCAGTAGCTGATTACCCATCTGGACTCTAGAGCACTAGTGCTGGGACACCCAAACCCACTTTTTATTATGCTTTTCCACACATGTGCTCCAGTGGATACTAGAGGGGGGTCTCCATCAGACAAACTTCTACCAAAAAGCTAGTAAGTTTAGCACCTTTACAAAGTGACTACATTCATGTTGTTGTCATTTGTAACTGGCCAAACAAAAATATTGTCCCTCACTTTCAAGCAATGTTTGTCATTTCCTATTTCTGCCCTCAATAGATTGTGTTGCTGAATCTTCCTTTTGTACCTTCTCATAGGGGAGCGAAAACTCGTGACGTCTGAGGAAACCACAAAACCAACAGCTCCCAAAGAAGGGGAAAGACCAGAAGCAGAGGAGGAGGAGGAGGAAGGAGAGGTCATAGAAATTGGAGAACTTGTCACCACAACAGGTGAGTGTGGGAGAACACAGCTACTGGTAAGCTAATCAATGTATGCCTGCCTCATTTCCAAAACACATTTGTGTTTTTTTTGGTTGTTTTTAGGTGACGTGGATGTTGTGGAAGAAGAATCGCACTTTACCACAGAGAGTGCCCACGTACTCATCGGGGAGCTAATGGTCTGCAATCGAGATCTAGATGACATAAAGCAAAACATCAATGATGTTCAACAAAAATTGAAGAACATCATTGATGTTTTAGGAAAAATCTGAAAACGCACCAAGTAATTAACACACATTTGTGGCTGTTTCTGAACACATTTGCAACTTAAGAACTGTGTGAAATTTGGAACATGCACACATTGTGTCCACATGTGCTAGCTCCCATCATGGTGGATGAATGACAAAGTTTTTTTGGGGGTGCAACCACTTTACGAACTACTAAAGTGGTTGTGGTGAAGGGGTTGCACCCCCAAAAAACGTCCATTCATCCCCATGATGGAAAATGGCACTTTTGAAGATTCTAGGCATGTGTTTTACCAACTAATGTCCATTTTCCGACTCAAATTGTGTGCATGTTCTAAATTTCCACTTTCCAGGGGTGACCCCCCATGTGATGAAGGCAAGATCAAACACACTTTGAACATATAGTCATGTCTGATCTTGTCTTCACTTTAGAAAGTTGAACTTTCCTAGTTCCTATGTTCTGTTTTGCTCCATGCCTGGTTTTACCAAATGCAGAATGTTTGTAAACAATGTTGTCAAGAACCAAGATCTTGTCAGTTTTGGCAAGAAGTTTGTAAACGCACTTGTGAATGTGTTGCAAGTAAACTTTTTTAATTTTCTAAATGTGTGGCTTCCTTATTTAAAAACACAAAAGCATTATGTATGTCAAATGTAAAGGATTTGGGGGGCAATGGGTGTTATTTACTAAAGGCAAGTCCAGTTTGCCCTGCAAGTTTCTTTTCCAGGGCACTTTTGCAGTGCACTTGTAGAGCATAGTAGATTTGACTTATGTAAATGACACCCACAGTGATTTGTTTGAAAACACGTAGCACACCATTTTTGAGAATACACACATTTCTGTCATGGTGATGAAAAGGAGTATTTTGGGTGTCAGTTATGCACTACAAACCTTCTCTAGACAAAAGATTAGGTATCAAACACACAACATGAGAAGAATCTTTTGGGGAAGAAGAGACTGTTACCTCCTTTTGCCCAGAAAGTGCATTCCCACTGTTGAAGCTAAAGGGCAAAAATGTATATCTCAAATAAGCTAGAATATGGAAATGACAAGAAAACATAGGTTTGTTAAAAAAATATATTTATTTAAAAATGCCTCTCACACATCGTCAGGCACAGCAATGGCCCCCCTACCCACAAAGTACTCCATATATTGCTCGCGGACCGCGCGGGCATTTAGAGTGGGCAAGCCTGGACGTGCCGCTTGAAGGGCTGTGAGGTCGGCATTGGAAGGGCCCTCAACATCTGGGCCAACGGTCACCACATAGTTGGTGTTATGTCTTTTCAAAAAGTTGTGCAATATGCAAGAGGCAAGAACTATGTGGTTGAGTTTGTATTCCGCCAAGTTAATAGCCGTCAAAAAGCGGAAGCGGCTGGCCAGGATCCCAAAGGTGTTCTCCACCACTCTGCGGGCTCTCGACAGCCTGTAATTGAAGACCCTCTGGTCTGGGGTGAGGGTCCTCATCGGGAAGGGCCTCATCAGATGGGGAGTCAACGCAAACGCTTCATCTGTGACAAAGACGAAGGGGAGTCCTTCAGCATTCTCCTCTGGAGGTGGCAAGCACAGACTGCCACTTTGGAGACGCCAGTAGAACTCCGTGTGCGCAATGGCACCACCATCCGAGATCCGGCCGTTCATCCCCACGTCCACATACAAAAACTCATATGTCGCCGACACCACCGCCAACATCACTACACTATTAAACCCCTTGTAATTATAATAGTAGGACCCCGAGTTGGGGGGTGGGACGATGCGGACGTGTTTCCCATCAATTGCACCTCCGCAGTTAGGAAAGTCCCAACGGCTGGCAAAGTGGGAGGCCACAGTCTGCCATTCCTGTGGCGTGGAAGGGAACTGTGGAGTGAAACAAGAAAAAAAAATTAGTCACTTTGCACATAAACATTGCAAGCAGATTAGACACTAACATCTTGGAACAAGATCAGACTTTTACATTTTAAGCTGGAAAGTATTTGCAACGCAAAGTAGAGGGTCCCCCTAGCAGATTACTCACCCCCATCAACCCCCCCACTTCTGATGGGCCATTGACAATAACTAGGGGTTTGGGGGGGGGGTTTGGACAGGTAACCCTCTGCACTTCATTGATTGCCAAATGGGTCAATAATGTGTGCTAGTTTGGCCAGACCCTCTGTACTTAACACTATTGGCAGCCCCCAGGAAAGCTAAACTAACATTTCGAACCCCCCCTCCCCCCAAAAAAAGGAAAGCACATTGTGACATTCTGAAATTACCAAGAAAGCTAATAGGAGGGAAAGAACACAAAAAAAATAGGAAATGGAAAGTATGGAGCCAGCCCCTTGCACTACATGCTTTGCTGAATTCATCCCTAAATATGACCACTATAAAGAGGTAGGTATATAGTGTGTATTGACCTTGGGAACGCCAGCAGATAGAGGATTGGTACCATCTGACAGAGCAGTTGGGGGAGGGGGTTCATAATGAATTTGGCACCCCCCCCCCCAACAAAAAGGGAAAAAAAAGGGGCTCTACATGAAGTAAACCACACAGCAAACATTTGTGCATATTTTCGGGGGTGTTTGGGGGGAAAACAATACTATGCAGCAGACAAAATACATTGCTTAAGTGACTAGGCCATAGGTGTCTATTGGGGCAGAAGAGCATGCTGGTGAGGTAAGTGAAGGGAAAAATGCATGAAGGAGAAAAGGGGCACAGCATATTAGAGCATATTGCAATCATGGTAATTAGGGAAGGAGGTCAAAAATACAAGACATTAGCAAACAGAGCATACATAGAAGGGAATAGTAAAGTAGAAATGTTACCTTAATATAGTCCTCCTGCAGGACCTGGATGATGGCAGAACAGGTCTCTGGAATAATGATTCCCAGGGCCTGGGGAGAGATACCTGAAGAGAACTTCAAATCCTGAAGGCTTCTCACTGTCGCCAAGTACCTCAACGTAGCAACAAGCCTCTGCTCCGGAGTGATGGCTTGTCTCATGCAGGTATCCTGCCGGCTGATTTACTGCAGCACAATGGCACCGCTGCGCGAAATCACGTACATATACATATACGTACACGTACTTTAACCTCCCTGTCGGTATCCCCGAGTGTGGCTTGGGGTGGATTTCAGTACCAAAAGTGGTAACCCCGATCCACACTCGGGATCGCATTGCAGTATCTTGGTACAGTTACTTACCTTGTCCCCAGGATCCTGTGATGTCCTCCCGCTGTGTCCACGGGCTGTGTCTCCGCTCGATGTATCACAGCGTCAATCTCTGTTCCCTGCAAGCGATGCGACGCATGGGGATGGAGAACAGCGCCAAATTCAAAAAGTGAAACACACACAATACATACAGTACACTGTAATCTTACAGATTACATTACTGTATCAAATAATTTCACATCCCTTTTGTCCCTAGTGGTTTGTCCAGTGCCCTGCATGCAGTTTAATATTATAAATACTGTTCTTTCTACCTGGAAACTGGAGAGTGTCTATAGCAACCAAAACCGTCCCTTTACATCAAAAGCGGTTTTAGACCAGCTAGAAAACAGCGATAATAATTTAGAATCACTTGCAGAATTGATAGTGATTTGTGGGGAAATTCGTCTTCAAACACTGAAAGTAATGACAGCAACAATTCTGCTGAGCAAATTTCTGTGTTTTTGATTTGATTACATTATTGTATAATTTTTATTATTATTATTATATTATTATTATTTGTTATAATTATTTATAGTTATTTATTATATTATAATTTATGATTTCATGTTTCAAACTTTATCATACCCGGGCTGTCTACTAGACACTTGTTTGGACATATTTAAGTGTGTTATTTCTAAGAATTACAGGCCTACAATATAAAACGCCAAATTTCCATGCAAAACAATTGTACCGCTTTGAGCATCAAAAATCTGCACAGCGGGGGACCCAATGCACGTGGTCGGCGGTCGCAATCGCTGCCGGCCACTCGTGATCGTGTGCACGAGAGCCAGGCACAGGGATTTGTGTGTGTAAACACACAAATCCCTGTGCTGTCAGGGGAGAGACATATAGTTTGTTCCTACTAAGTAGGAACAATGATATGTCTCCTCCCCTAGTCAGTCCTATCCCCATACAGTTAGAACACGCTGATGGAACACACATTTAACCCCTTGATTGCCCCCTAGTGTTAACCCCTTCCTTGCCAGTGACATTTACACAGTAATCAGTGCATATTTATAGCACTGATCACTATAAAAATGTCAATGGTCCCAAAAATGTGTCAAAAGTGTCCGATCTGTCGCAGTAAGGCTAAAAATTGCAAATCACTGCCATTACTAGTAAAAAAAAATAATAATAATAAAAATGCCATAAATCGTTCCCATAGTTTGTAGACGCTATAACTATTGCGCAAACCAATGAATATACGCTTATTGCGATTTTTTTACCAAAAAAAGTAGAAGAATATATATTGGCCTAAACTGATGAAGAAATGTGTTTTTTAAAAACATTTTTGGGCATATTTATTATAGCAAAAAGTAAAAAAATATTGTTTGTTTTTCAAAATTTTCATTTTTTTTATAGCGCAAAAAAAAACAAAACACAGAGGTGATTAAATACCACCAAAAGAAAGCTCTATTTGTGGGAAAAAAAGGGCACAAATTTTGTTTGGGTACAGCAATGCATGACCGCGCAATTGTCAGTTAAATCGACGCAGTGCCAAATTGTAAAAAGTGCTCTGCCAGGAAGGGGGTAAAATCTTCCGGGGCGGGAGTGGTTAAAAGGTTTTGGTCAGGAGAAGGGTACAAAAGAATTTCCAAGGCATTAGATATACCATCGAACACAGTGAAGACAGTCATCATCAAGTGGAGAGAATATGACAAACAGTGACATTACCAAGAACTGGACGTCCATCCAAAATTGATGAAAAGGCGAGAAGAAAACTGGTCAGGGGCACTACCAAGAGGCCTACAGCAACATTAAAGGGGCTGCAGGAATATCTGGCAAGTACTGGCTGTGTGGTACATGTGAAAACAAGCTCCCGTATTCTTCATATGTCTGGGCTATAGGGTAGAGTGGCAAGACGGAAGCCTTTTCTTATGAAGAACAACATCCAAGCCTAGCTAAATTTTGCAAAAACACATCTGAAGTCTCCCAAAAGCATGTGGGAAAATGTGTTATGGTCTGAAGAAACCAAGGATGAACTTTTTGGCCATAATTCCAAAAGATATGTTTTTAGCGCAAAAACAACACTGCAGCTCACCAAAAGAACACCATACCCACCATGAAGCATGGTGGTGGCTGCATCATGCTTTGGGGCTGTTTTTCTTCAGCTGGAACAGGGGCCTTAGTCAAGGTAGAGGGAATTATGAACAGTTCCAAATACCAGTCGATATCGGCACAAAACCTTCAGGCTTTTGCTAGAAAGCTGAACATAAAGAGGACCTTCATCTTTCAGCATGACAACGGCCCAAAGCATACATCCAAATCAACAAAAGAATGGCTTTACCAGAAGAAGATTAAAGTTTTGGAATGGCCCAGCCAAAGCACAGAGCTGAATATGATTAAAAAGCTGTGGAGTGATCTGAAGAGGGCTGTGCACAGGAGATGCCCTCACAATCTGACAGATTTGGAGTGTTTTTGCAAAGAAGAGTGGGCAAATATTGCCAAGTCAAGATGTGCCATGCTGATAGACTCATACCCAAAAAGACTGTGAGCTGTAATAAAATCAAAAGGTGCTTCTACAAAATATTAGTTTAAGGGTGTGCACACTTATGCAACCATATTATTTTATTATTTTATTTTTTACTTCCCACCACCTAAAAGATTTCAGTTTGATGTTCAATTGAGTTGTACAGTTTATAGGTCACATTAAAGGTGGAAAAAGTTATGAAATTATTTATCTTTGTCTTTTTACATCACAGAAACCTGACATTGTAACAGAGGTGTGTAGACTTTTTATATCCACTGTATATATGAAATGGGGGAGTATATCACCTCAGGACAAGAGGGCGTAGACTGTAATACAAACTGTCAGATGTTCCACCCTTCCTCACATTACTTAAAATGTGTTTTTGCTTTTGTCCATGTTCTCTGTGCAGAGATATCCTATCACGTTCTATCCTGACAGAAA
This sequence comes from Lithobates sylvaticus, assembly GCA_028564925.1. Classification (NCBI taxonomy): domain Eukaryota; kingdom Metazoa; phylum Chordata; class Amphibia; order Anura; family Ranidae; genus Lithobates; species Lithobates sylvaticus. Next base: position 473,358,810 of record CM053029.1, read on the forward strand.
ATGTAACCCCAATAGGGACACAGACAAAACAAAAAATCTGAAAGAGGTTCTAACCCTTTCATTCTTTATTCAAAATTAAATAGAATGTTGTGGTTAAAGCTGGGCCTTAGTAGAAAATAAAATAAAATTATATTCATCGCTACTCCATTTTTGTTATTGTAAATATCATAAATTTTCCAGCTTTTTCATATAACAAACCCATACATTTATTCTTGAGTTTGACTTTTTCAATAACTATATATAAAGAGCAATATCAGTCTGTAATGGGTAAATTGTTACGAGTTTGGAGTATAAAAAAATATGCAGAAATATTTACTTGGCTCAGAAATAAAAGCTGTTGTTCCTCTAGCGGCAGAACTGGTAAATTTGGCAGTCTCTGGTGGGGGGCTTGGCCGTGGATTCACAATAGGTCTTACTGTTGTTGTCTTTTCATTTGTTGTTTTCAGTCTAGGTCCATGAACAGTAGGAGAAGGAACAGGTTTTCTCACTGGTTCAGCTGTAAGAACATAAGAATAAACGAATAATGTTTCCAGGGCAAACTGCAAACAAAACATTGCAAAGATCAATTAATTTTGCTGGATCATACTAGATGTTTTACACATTGCTTGGTTGTGTCGTATGCTATCATACTGTATACTGTAGCTGAAAAGCTGATCCATACATTTGTGTTCTCCCAACTTGACTACTAAAATGCTCTACTCGCTGATGTACCTAAATTCACTATTAATCGACTTCAATGTACAAAATTCTGCAGCCGGAATCCTGAATAGGTCTGGTACAAGTGATCATATTATCCCTATCCTGGAGTCCTTCCACTGGCTACCTGTGAGGTTTCCCATAGACTTTAAGATGCTCACGCTCACCTAAAAGGCTCTTCATGGCTTGGCACCCCATTATCTCTCTGAACTTTTATCAACTTACTCTCCCCCTTCATAACCTCTGCTCCTCAAATTCTGATCTTCTGTGTGCCCCCCCCCCCCCCTACCCACCTACATCCGATGGGAGACAGAGCCTTCTCCTGCTTTGTCCCAAAACTCTGGAATTCACTTTCACAAAACATCAGAGATTCATCTTCTCTAAACTCATTCAAATCAAATCTTAAAAATGCTTTCTGTAGACAAGCTTTCAAGTAATTGTTCCCTTTTTCCTTTAACCACTTCCCGACCGCCACACGCAGATATACTGCGGCAGAATGGCACGGGCAGGCAAAATCACGTACCTGTACGTGATTTGGTAATTGCCTGCCCGTGGGTCACGTGAGCTCCGTGATCCCGGCCGTGGGACCAGCGGACCCGATCGCCGCTGGTGTCCCGCGATCGGGTCACGGAGCTGAAGAACGGGGAGAGGTATGTGTAAACAAACCTCTCCCCGCGCTTCCTACTCTGCCTGTCATTGATTGGCTGTTCCCGGTCATCGGGAAAGCCGATCAATGACGTCAGACGTCAGCCCCGCCCCCTGATGTAAAAAAAACACACACACGTCACAGCCCATAACCCCTCCCCTCCCCCTAGTGGTTAACTCTTTCACTACAACTGTCATTTATACAGGAATCAATGCATTTAAATAGCATTGATTGCTGTATAAATGACAATGGTCCCAAAAATGTGTCAAAAATGTCCGATGTGTCCGCCATAATGTCGCAGTCACAATAAAAATCGCTGATCGCCGCCATTACTAGTAAAAAAAAAAAATATTAATAAAAATGCTATAAAACTATCCCCTATTTTGTAAACGCTATAACTTTTGCGCAAACCAATCAATAATCGCTAATTGCGATTTTTTTTACCAAAAATATGTAGAAGAATACGTATCGGCCTAAACTGAGGAAAAAAAAACAATTTTTTTTTATATATTTTTTGGGGATATTTATTATAGTTAAAAGCAAAAAATATTGCATTGTTTTCAAAATTGTCGCTCTATTTTTGTTTATAGCGCAAAAAATAAAAACCGCAGGGGCGATCAAATACCACCAAAAGAAAGCTCTATTTGTGGGAAAAAAAGGACGCCAATTTTGTTTTGGAGCCACGTCGCACGACCGCGCAATTGTCAGTTAAAGCGACGCAGTGCCGAATCGCAAAAAGGGGCCTGGTCCTTTGGCTGCCAATTGGTCCGGGGCTGAAGTGGTTAATTTTATCCTGTGTATTTCTTGTGTTTTCTTTGTAAAGTGCTTTCAGGAGCTACCTTTAAAGGCTCTATATAAAATAAAGTTTATTATTATTTTACACAGTCTATTCCAGATCTCCATTTTAATGTCTGTTCCTATCCTGTCGTATGTGTCTCTTGGAATTAGACTTAAAGCCCTACAGTGAACCATGCTTGATTTAGATATCTATCCCATAACTGTACCTTAATACATGTTGAGTTGTCTAATATTATCATAAAAGATAAACTGTTTTTTTTTTTTTTTTTTTTATGAAGGCCAGATGCAGAAGTGGTAGTGGTGATGTTTTTTTTCAAGTCAATGGTCTTACAAACACAGGGGCAGCTAGCATCCTTATCTTTGCATCATTCTGTCCTGATGTTACTTGCTGCTCTCACAGACTGGAACATCTCAGTTCCAGGGATGAGCAACATGAATTTTAATATCCCTGAATCTTTGCAAGGATCTTGAGGTTTAAAGAAAAAAAGTTACTATTTTGATGAAGTGCACTGGAGCCAAAGGGGGAGGAAAAATTAGGATTTTAGGGGTGCAATGAGCTTTAAATGGCTACTGAGGGTTATGGAAGATCCTATCTATCTGTCCTTGTGCCAAAACGCCCCTTTCACTGGCCTAAAAAGTTTAACTTCATATGGAAAAAAAATAGACAGTGAAAAAAGTTGAAAAAAAGGTAAAGCAACTGTAAAACATCTGTATACAAATAATAATTTGACAGTAGCAAACAAAATATTAATACTCAGAGCTACACTAATTGCACTAGAAAGAGAAAAGTGCTGGTACAATCTGATTGGATAATGTATGTGGGGCTGTATATTAAGGCTGGGTTCACATTGGTACAACACGACAGCCACACAACTGTGGATCCGACTTTGCCCTGAGACTTGAAGTCCGACTTCAATGAACGGGATCCGTCTTTGATCCCGACAATACCGTCTGGTATGTATCTTGAAGGGGAACCCCCCGCCAAAAAAAAAAGCATAGGGCCCCCCCCCCCCCCCCCCTGCACCATACCAGTCCACATGCCCTCAACATGGAGGGGTGGGTGTTTTGCCTCTTTGTCTCTTCGGTCAGGGTTGTCGGGGTCTGCGAGTGGGGGGCTTATCAAAATCTGGAAGCCCCACCCTATGTGAATGAGTATGGAGTACATTGTACCCCTACCCATTCACATAAAAAAAATTGGCAAAATTAAAAACAGCATACAGGCTTTTGACAAAATAATTTATTAAAGCAACTCTGGCGTTTTCTCCTTCTCCTTCCGATCTCTTCTCCCTCCGGCGATGTCTTCATCCTCCAGTTCTTCTCCCTCTGCTGATGACTTCCTCCTGCTGCCAGTTCTCCTCTCTCCACTGTCTTCTCCCTCTGCCTGTCCTCCTCTCTCCTCTGTCTTCTCCCTCTGTTCTTCCTCCGATATTCTTCCAACGCTCGCTCCCGCTAGGTCCGCCATGTGCCATTACTTATATAGCTATGGGGCAGGCCTCCAGATGACATCACTGGGTGGCCCCGCCCCTTTCCTGACCTGCCGGGCTGCATGCTGGGATAAGGGTCTGGCATGGATTTTAGGGGGGACCCCACACAGTTATTTTTGGTGTGGGGGTTCCCCTCAAAATCCATACCAGACTGAAGGGTCTGGTATGGTCTTGGAGGGGAACTCTATGCTGTTTTTTTTTTTTAAATTCATGGGGGGGGGCAGCCTCCAATAGTGCAGTAAAGTTTAATTTAAAAACACAATGATTAAACACAAATGAGTGCACTCACAAGCATCTCAGTAAGTGAGACATTAGAATGGAAGTCTGTGGCCAACAGGGGAGTCCACATGAAGCTTAACCCGCTTGTGTGTAAAATAATAATTTTACACGCAAGAAAAGAAAAAAAAAAAACACAAATATAAAAGACACTAATGGCCCGTACACGCGATTTTTCGGTTAACAATCGCAAGTAGAAATTGAATAGCCAATAAAGTCAAATTCTCGTACGATAGGAAAAAAAATCGGAAGTGATGTCATGTGTTGTAATGTATTTGTATTGTATTGTATTTTCGGACGACAACTATACTGACTAAACGAAAATCGTACGAGGAAAATTTCCGTGCATGTCCGATCGAATAATATCGGACCAACGGTCGTGATCGGCTGTCGGAAGTAGTGTACACACGATCCGAAAATCGTAAGATCCTCCCTCGGACGATCGTTTTCGTCCGATATTCGGATTGTGTGTACGGACCATAAGAGGGGCCTATTTATAAAGCAGAAGTGAATCTGACAATTATTAAATATTCACTTCTGGTGAATCTTCCCAGTGCATGTGTTTTAAATTACAGAGAATGGTTAACCACATGTGGATGTTTAAAGCAGTGTTTGGTAAAATAAATTACCCTAATTATGACCCCCCCCACCACACCCCCCCCCCCCTCCACCTAAAAAAAAAAGCCTCTAAATATTGAAAAAAGAAGATTAAAATAGTTTATAAGCAAGTTTGAAATAGAAAGCATATTCTGCAAAACTGAGAGTTTCTGCTGAGAGTAGAATTTTGAATTTTGCACCCCAGTTTGTTCATCCTAAATGACTCTGCTAATCCTGTCTCGATACCAGTTACCAGTTCAGTAATGTTTTCATGTATTCTATAACTGTTATCATAAAGAAAAAACAAAAAATGTGTACACCTAGGTGCTACCTCCTAAAGTTTATTGACATGTAAAAAAGAGAAGGATAAAACAGCACATGAATGATGTATACAAAAATAACCAGTACTAACACTCCCAGCCTCCCCTCCTAAAGTTGTGAACCCCCACACTCACTAATTCCCCTATCCCCTAAGCCCATGAACCAATTCTCCGGGACCTCCCCGAGGAGCTAAAACAGTGCGGCTATACTGCTGACCACCCGAAAATGATGAATCCCCAGTGACTGCACCTGCAAAAAAATGTGTATTACAAGCAGCAGGGACTCAAGAATCCACACCAGAACCTGAATGGGAAGCACTACACCTTGAAACCACTATGGGCGAATGCAGTGCAATCCTTCAAATCAGGTGAACCTGGAGGATGAGTCCTGACGAAGTTCCGGGGCGGAACAAAACATGTAGATTTACATAGTAGCGGAACAACCCACCCCCTGATGTACTGCATCCTGCATCACCTGACTAATGTTGTTTAATTGATGGACTTATCAGAGGTTTTTGGAGTTCTGAGATACGGGATTACACTGCTCAATTATAGCCTGTTGCCCTGCTTCTGCTGTATGCTTTAATGGACACCTATAGTTTCCCTACATGGGATCCTAGTGGTTTGAACCATTTGCCGGGAATATCCAACACCCGCATTACCCACACAGGACACCTGCAAGGATTCACAATACACTTGTCTGTTGAATGAATTGGCTGTGAAGCCCTGAGGCTATCCTAATCCAGGACTACGGATCGCATGAACATCTCATTGAAGTTGCTGGAAGAAAATTGGACAGTGAGTAACCAACACACAGACAGACTGATCATATCGGCAGTATTCACAAAATACCCAGAGTCTATGGGACATAGTGTCTTGCTACTGTCCGGATCGGGTGTCTAGTGTGCTTTTAGATATGTTATAGTTCACTTTGTCTGAGGTTAAGTCCAAGCTGTGACTTAAGCGTAAATGTTACTGCCTCATTTACATACCAATTTAGCGGAGCAAGCTGTGGATACTTTCATCATCCCTTTATGTGGTGTTCATTTATACCTACTCATAGCAGACTGCTGAACACAATCTCTGAGTACTATCCACCTCTGTGACCAGGTCATACAGGCACTTATTACCTGACATTCGGGAATAAATATGGATTTATTGTGTTACAATATAAGGACCAATCAGCGTGGCTCCAATCTTTCATGACATTTCGTACTCATCCCCCAGGTTCACCTGATTTGATGGATTGCACTGCATTCGCCCATAGCGGTTTCAAGGTGTAGTGCTTCCCATGCAGGTTCCAGTGTGGATGCTTGAGTCCCTGCTGTTTGTAATACATATTTTTTGTGGGTGCAGTCACCAGGGGATTTTCTGGGGGGGGGTCAGCGGCTAAGTCTCAGCTCCTCGGGGAGGTCCCAGAGAATTGGTCAATGGGCTTAGGGGATAAACATTAAAACATTAAAACATTTTTTGTTTTTTCTTTCTGATGATATTATGCTGTGTTTATACACCCTGCTTGTATGTTGAGCGGCATCACTTATTAATCACTATATCAGGTTCCCAGATTTTCTTTTTTCTTTTTCTTTATTATTCTATAACTGTTACACAGATCTAACTTGTCCAGTAATGTCTGTCTAATGCCCCGTACACACGGTCGGAAATTCCCACGGGAAAAGTATGATCGGATATTGTTGTCAGACAATCCGATCGTGTGTGGGCTCTATCGGACTTTTTCCGTCGGAAATTGCGACAGAAAAAATTTGAAAGCAGGATCTAAAATTTTCCGAAAAAAAAAAAATCCAATCAGCCTTTTTCCGATCGTTGGTAGAGAATTCCGACGGACAAAGTGCCACGCATGCTCAGATCAAATTACGCTACTAGCCTCTACAGAGTTCCGTCGTACGCAACAAACGTCACCACATTCCGAACGATCAGATTTTCCGACAACTTTGTCCGGCCGTGTGTATGCAACACCAGTTTCGGACAAAATCCGATGGATTTTGTGGTCGGAATGTCCGAACGTGTGTACGGGGCATAAGAGACATTTGATTAAAAGAAAATCCTTATAGCACTTCATACTAATGAACCAATTCGTAATAAAAGTAGATTAACTTACACATGGTTTTGGTTATTACTCTTTCAGGACCTTCCATCTCTCCAAAGAGTGGTTTTATTGCAAAAACATATGTTTTTCCATACTGCAATCCGCTTAGTCTAAAAGACCTGTAAGATCCAGTCAACTGCTCCACAGATGAATCTGCTTCTAAGGAATTAAACAAATGTATATGTTTTAGTTTTCTGCATATTTACAGTGGGCAAAATTATTATTTGATCCCCTACAGATTTTGTAAGATTTTGTCAGTTTGTCCACCCACAAAGAAATAAAGGATCAATAATTTTTATCATAGGTGTATTTTAAATGATAAAGACAGAATATCAACCAAAAATCCAGAAAAAACACATTATACAAATGTTATAAATTGAGTTGCAGTTCAGTGAGTAAAATAAGTATTTGATGCCCAAGCAAAACATGACTTAGTACTTGGTGGAGAAACCCTTGTTGGCAAGCACAGAGGTAGGACATTTCTTATAGTTGGTTACCAGGTTTGGACACATCTCAGGAGGCATTTTGGCCCACTCTTCTTTACAGATCTTCTCTAAATCCTTAAGGTTTCTTGACAGTTGCTTAGCAACTCAGAGTTTTAGCTTCCTCCATACATTTTCTATAGGATTAAGGTCTGAAGACTGGCTAGGCCACTCCAAGACCTTAATGTGCTTCTTTTTGAGCCACTCATTTGTTGCGCTGGAGGTATGTTTTGAGTCATTGTCATGCTTGAAGACCCATCCACGGCCCATCTTCAGTGTTTTGGCTGAGGGAAGAAGGTTCTTATCCAATATTTTGCAATACATGGCCCCATCCATTGGCCCCTCAATGCGACAAAGTACCTTTAGCAGAGAAACCGCCCCAAAGCATAAGGTTTCCACCTCAATGCTTGACTGCAGAAATATAGTTCTTAGCACTTTTTTCCCTCCAAACACGGCGAGTTGAGTTTTTGCCAAATAGCTAAATTTTGGTCTCATCTGACAAAAGCACTTTCTTCCAATCCTTCTCTGAATCATTTAGATGTTCATTGGCAAACATCAGACAGGCCTGTACATGTAGAAAAAATAGCTGCGCTGAAAATTGAACCACGTGATGAACCAAATAAAATTAAATAGCTCTGATAACATAAGTTAAAATAGTGATCATTGAAATAAATCCCCCTTTAAGCAATATAAGTGAAAAAACAATTCATGTGTACACTGTTGTGTATTATAGTGACTGAACACTGTGTTCAGTATAAATAATAACGTGAACAATCATAAATCATTAAGGGGTTAATTAATATGATGGTATACATAAAGTCCAATTATGAATGGTAAAGCTGTTGTTGTGCTTCAGTGATGATATCCGCACTCAACACCCATCAGAAAACTGTGATGAAATACACCAGATAAGGCAAAGACAGAAGATCCTCCACCAGAAAAAGAAATTTACCAGCTGGTCTGATCTCTTTATTAGGGAGATCAGAAAGGCCCGTGGCTATATCACCCTGCCAGGGTCTCTATCCCAGACTCTCCAATTGGCAAACTTAGGGAAAACTTGTGGGTTCCTCCTAGGTCCTTCATTTCTTCCACCAAAACTCGGTTATGCAGGAAAAAGATACACATCCATAGCATAATACTGTATGGCAAATGTATTATATAAAATCAAGGTAGTACATTGCACTTACATTTAAGTTGCAAAACAAAGGCATGTGAATAAAACTCGAGCCGGCCGGCTCTCTCAATTGCTGCCCGTCGCTTCCTGGATGGACGTGGGAATGGAGGTGACGTCAGCACGCCGCTCACCCTATGCCGTTTCGTCAAAGAATGACTTCTTCCTGGGGCCTGTACATGTGCCTTCTTGAAGAGGGGGACTTTGTGGGCGCTGCAGAATTTCAATCCATGGCCGCATATTGTGTTACCAATGGTTTCTTTGGTGACTGCCGCCCCTACTGTCTTGAGATCATTCACAAGCCCCTCCTGTTTAGTATTGGGCTGATCCCTCACTTTTCTCATGAACATCCTTACCCCAGGAGGGGGAAATCGTGCTTGGAGCTCCAGACCGAGGGCAATTGATGGTTATTTTGTATTTCTACCATTTACAAATAATCGTTCCAACAGTTATCACCTTCACACCAAGCTCCTTGCTGATGGTCTTGTAGCTAATTCCAGCCTTGTGCAGGTCTACAATCTTGTCCCTGACTTCCTAAACAGCTCTATGGTCTTGCCCATGATGGTGAGTTTAAATGGAAGAAAGAGGTTCTGTGGACAGGTGTTTTTTATACACATAATAATTTGTCGTTAGGAGCACCTTCTTAAATTGACGAGACTAATCTGTGTACCACAGGAGCACATACTGTAGCCAGTCTGTGGGAGTCAGAATGTTTGTTGGTTGGTAGGGGATCAAATACTTATTTTACTCACTGAACTGCAACTCAAGTTATAACATTTGCATCATGTGTTTTTTCTGGTCTTTTGGTTGATGTTCTGTCTCTAACATTTAAAATACACCTATGATAAAAATGATAGACCCTTCATTTCTTTGTAAGTGGGCACACTTACAAAATCTTCAGGGAATATTAATTTTCCCCACTGTATAGTATATTATTGACATGATATAATGTGTTATGATATGATATCTCTATACTGTTCTAAAAATGCTACACCATGTTTTTACATGTATACAGACACCTAAAAACACAGTAAATATCATGTAAAAGTTAAACTACAAGCAAAGAGCTAAATACACAGATGAAATATCTACACAAGAGCTTTTTGCCTGATTTGCAGTTCAGTCCTCAGATTTACATAGCTCTGCCACACAGCACAGTTCTGTCTTGCAGGTAAAGGGACCTGATTGTAATTTTGCTGCAATGTCACATTTACTTACATGTCATAGAACAGAGGTACCACAGCCAAACTGTAGCTGGGACCCCATAAAAGTGTTTGAAGTTCCAGGAAAAATTCTCAGGGATGCCACAGCCCTCAGGCTGGGTCTTACTCCCCCAGGAACAAGAGACTTCTGCTCTGAGTTTCAGCCTATTTATAACCCATCAGCCCCCGGCTGGTCACCTGCCATATTGAACAGGGATTGGCTGGGGAGATACCAACATGCAGGCTGAGGTCATGATTCTCCCACCTACTATATCCAAGGATCCCCTGGGAGACAGGGAGAAGCAATTGATCCCATACCTACAAAACACAGAGAAGACCTAAGTAAATAAATAGTGTCCTCCCTGGTTACAGGAAGGCCAAACACTAAATTTAACATTACAGTAGCTCTATGGGGCGCTACATAAAGATTATGATAGGTTGGTCACTACCCCTGAGGTTGTATAGTTGGATTGGTAATTATTACTCATATTCTGCTTAGCATGATACAATTTATGAATCAAGCAAAACTCACGGGAAGAAAGCCTCCATGATAAAAGATAAGATGTTGCCCCAGTGACTCCAGTCCAGCTCAGTAATGCAGTGTCCCCTGTGGTTTCTTTAACTTCAAATGAGTCTACTTTGGGTAGAATCACTTTAAAAGAAAGTAAAAACAAAATTGTCAGACACATACAATATGAAGAAAGACAGAACCCAAACTGTTTTCAGATTACTCTTCTCTAAAATAATCTGGAAGCTTAGAAATGAACTCTAGGAATGGCAAAAACTACATACAGCTCAATCTACAATTTTGTTTTGTGGTGGCTACAGTAATTCTAAATGCTCCTGTATCTATAGAGGTCTGTTTAATCCTCCTAGTTCTTTTGTATTGAAATGTAAATAAAGAAATCCTTACATGTGGTGGCTGCTTTAGTTCTCTGTTTTAAGGCTTTTTCCTTTAATCTCACTAGGTGGTCTGGTCACTAACACCATACACTTCTTGAAATTTGGCTGGTTCAGCAGAGACCGGACTAATTTTGTTCAGTGTGTGGACTAGAAGATTTACATGGTTTTTACATTTGTGACTAACAACCTAAAGACTAACTCCTGCTAATACTTTATTAAGAGGTTACACAGGCTGCTTTTGTTCCTAATGTCACAGTGCCTTGAAAAAATATTTATACCCCTTGACATTTTATCATGTTACAACCAAAAACATACATTTATTTTATTGGGATTTTATGTGATAGACCAACACAAAGTGGCACATAATTGTGAAGTGGAAAGAAAATGATAGATGGTTTTCAATTTTTTTTTTACAAATAAATATCTAAAAAGTGTGGCATGCATTTGTATACAGCCCCCTTTACTCCAATACCCCTAACTAAAATCTAGTGGAACCAATCACCTAAATAGTAAATAGAGTCTACCTGTGTGTCATTTAATCTCAGTATAAATACAGCTGTTCTGTGAAGCCTTCAGAGGTTTGTTAGAGAACCTTAGTGAACAAACAGCATCATGAAGTCCAAGGAACACACCAGACAGGTCAGGGATAATGTTGTGGAGAAGTTTAAAGCAGGTTTAGGTTGTAAAAAATATCCCAAGCTTTGCAGAGCATTAGTCAATCCACCATCTGAAAATGGGAAGAGTATGGCACGACTGCAAACCTACCAAGGCATGGCAATCCATCTAAACTGACAGGCCAGGCAAGGAGAGCATTAATCAGAGAAGCAGCCAAGAGGCCCATGGTAACTCTGGAGGAGCTGCAGAGATCCACAGCTCAGGTGGGAGAATCTGTCCACAGGACAACCATTAGTCGTGCACTCCACAAATCTGGCCTTAATGGAAGAGTGGCAGGAAGACAGCCATTGTTGAAAGAAAGCCATAAGAAGTCCCGTTTGCAGTTTGCGAGAAGCAATGTGGGAGGGACAGCAAACATGTGGAAGACAGGGCTCCTTTTAGATGATACCAAAAATTTACTTTTTGGCCTAAAAGCAAAACGCTATGTGTTAGTGGAAAACCAACACTGTACATCACCTTGAACACACCATGTGACATCACTCGGTGACCCCGCCCCTTACCCCTATAAAAGTCGATGCGCGTCCCTGGCATTGCGACTGGAGAGAGCGTTGTGTCAACATCGGAAGGAAGAAGAAGAAAAGAAGAAGACGGCCACGGCGACAGCGACGAACCAGAAGACCAGGCCAACTCTAGTAAAAGAGCTGCAAGAAAATAGCGGAGATCCCGCAGAAGAAACGAAGAGGGGGACAAGACCCCCGAAGTCGGAAGAAGACCCTCGGATGGCGGCAACGAAAGCCGGGCTCCTCTGCTAGTAAAAGAGCAGTAAAAGAGCAGAAGATGGCGGAGGAGCCGGCGAGAAGACCCCTGAAGTCGGAAGAAGACCCCCGGAGCTGTCTAATAAACTACTTTAAAAACCTGTGTTGTGTTTTTTTTATTAACACTATTTCCCTTAGGTGAGAGGGTAGAGGTACCATGTACCCCATACTCATGCACATAGGGTGGGGGGCCGGGATCTGGGGGCCCCCTTATTAAAGGGGGCTCCCGGATTCTGATAAGCCACCCGCCAGCAGACAACCAACGGCCAGGTGTAGTCGGGAAGAGGCCCTTGTCCTCATCAACATGGGGACAAGGTGCTTTGGGGTGGGGCCCCCAAAGCACCCCCCATGTTGAGGGCATGTGGCCTGGTACGGCTCAGGAGGGGGGGCGCTCGCTCATCCTCACCCCCTTTCCTGACCGGCCGGGCTGCGTACTCGGCTAAGGGTCTGGTATGGACTTTGGGGGGACCCCCACGCTGTTTTTTCGGCGTAGGGGTTCCCCTTTAAATCCATACCAGGTGACGGGTCTAGCAAGGTGTCAATCTCGCCAATGGAGGCAGTGACATTGGCTTCCTTCGCTAGTCCTGTCTACCTGGAGTCACGTTCAAAATGAACCGACTTTACTCTGTGTGTGGGCAAGACCGTTCATTTCAAAAGTCCCGCGGACTAGCACACAGATGGCCGGATTGTCCGCCGGACTGCCGAGTCAGGCGGATAATTTTGAGTCAAGACTTCTTTCTAAGTCCGCCGGACTTTTGGGAAGTAAAAGTCTACCGGAGCCCACACACGGGCAGATTGTTGAGTCCGCCGGACCAGAGTCCGATTCGTGTGTACGTGGCATTAGAGTCTGCAAAAGACTCGAGACTGGGGCAGAGGTTCACCTTCCATCAGGACAACGACCCTAAACATATAGACATATAGCCAGAGCTACAATGGAATGGTTTAGATAAAAGCATATTCATGTGTTAGCATGGCCCAGTCGTAAATTCAATTGAGAATATGTGGCAAGACTTGAAAATTGCTGTTCACAGACACTCTCCATCCAATGTGAGAGCTATTTTGCAAAGAAGAAGGGGCAAAAATGTCACTCTCTAGATGTGCAAAGCTGGTAGAGACATCCCCCAAAAAGACTTGCAGCGAAAGGTGGTTCTACAAAGTATTGACTCGGGCGGGGGGGGGGGGGGGGGGGGGGGGGGGGCTAATTACAAATGCACGCTACACTTTTCACATGTTTATTTGTAAAAAAAACATTTGAAAACCATTTATCATTTTTCTTTCCACTTCACAATTATGTGCCACTTTGTGTTGTTCTATCACATAAAATCTCAATAAAATACATTTATGTTTTTGGTTGTAACATAACAATATGTGAAACATTTTAAGGGGTATGAATACTTTTTCGAGGCACTGTACTACCATATTTATGGATTGGTAATCCTTAATATATTACAATGCAGCTTTTGGATTTAGATTCACACCTTGCCTTTAATTGCCCTTATTCCTGTTACTTTCTTTAGTATTGAGTGCACAGTTCATGGCACAGTTTCTATTGTAAAACAAATACTAATGGATGTATCTTGTCAACTCACATGTTTTTGCTGTGAGAAGAACAGGACTTCCCTCTCTGTTTCCAATAATTGATGACACGTAGATATTATAAGTGGCACTTTCCTTTAGATCAGGTATAGTGAAAAATGAAGCATCTGCAGAGACAATCTTTGAGTTTCTATCGCCACCTAGAGGTATTAAAGCAGAATTAATACACAACAGCAGCAAATTCTTTTCATGTCATGTTCTATAAAATAAACATTTTGCATAGATTTAAAAATGTGCTTAAGGTAATCTCTTTTCAGAAATAACTGGAAAAAAAATCTCTGAAGTTCAGAATTTTGTCTGTGATCTCATAAACCTTCAATCATACTAGACATTTGTATAGTACTGTAAAAAAAAAAAAGCAAATTAAAGTGTTTTAATTTTAATTAAATGAAGTAGCATACAGGCACCACAAATCTCATATTTGGATTAAATAGCAATTGTATACATCAGTGATCAGAATATACTAAATGATTTAATTTTCTTAGTGAATATCTAAAACAAAACTCACCATCGAATGGAACCCATGATATTTTATAATGAGTTATTCCTGGTGTTTTCTTCCAGGAAAGTTTGAGAGTGTTAACTCCAGTGTCAATTACCTGCAGGTCCTTAACTGGAAGCAGCTTAACAGAACTGGAGTCTGCAGAGAGAGAGAGGCAATATTCAGACTGCCATAGGAAATCAGAAAATTTGTAACTAATACTATAAACCTTGTCAAGCTAAAAAAAAACTGTCTTGTTTATACTGCTCAGGTACCCCCTTCTTTTTCCTAATGTGAACTTAAAACAATGAAGGTTTAATCTGATTGGGTGCATTGGGTTACACAGTTTTTTCTTACAAAAACACATTAACGTATGATACCCAGTTCATCAATTCCTGAGAAAAAACAAGGGAAGTGCAGATTTATAGATTATATTTTTCAAAATGCACAAATATACAAATGATTTCATCTGACAGCAACATTTCTTTTAGGTGACCTACACAATTTCTCCAAATTTGATTTTCAGGGCTGATGGGCTTTTTCTGGATGCCATAAAACATTAAAGACATTTTTTTCATGTTATTTATCTTAAAGACTTAAAGTGTAATTTGTTTGGTTGCTTTGAGTTACTAAACAGTCTCATTCCCTTTTGTACTGCTTTTTTTGAGTAAATCTTTACTAGTCAGTGCTGTCTATAGTAGTCAATAGTGCATATAAAATCCATAGCTTTGAAATGATGTTGCAATGAAAAGGTCCAAAAAAACGAAGATACGAAGCAAAGTTAAATATGTACTCAAAGACATACTGTTTTACAGTTTTCATGCTTTTTCTTTAAATTGATGGACAACTAAAAGAAACACAATGATGTTGCTTACCTGTGGCTTGAATGAGAGTGGCTGGAGGCCCTTCGGTGTTGCTGTAAACTGCCTGCACATTCACTATATACCTGGTGTTTGGATATAGGTTTGTTAAGTGATGTGACCTGATTGAGGGTGCCAGATACTGGCTTTTAGGGGAGTCTGAAGGTAGTAAAGAATACATACACCATTATTACAAAATAAAATATACATAGACTTCAAATTAACAAATAAGATAATTCTCAAATAGGGATATTATTTGACAGTATATGATCAATAATAATTGCCAAAAATAATTCCAAAAATAAATCAAAAGCATAATGAGAATAATAAATAACATGCACGTGGTACAACCTGATGATGCAGGGTTCCAGGACACTTTATATTCAGTGGCTCCAGTGGTTGAGCTCCAAGCCAGTGATATGGAAGTACTGGTGTACCCAGTCACTTTGAAGTTAGATACATATCCGAGAGGTGCTGCACAACATAACAGATCATATTATAGAAAAGTATGTAGACGAATATGTTCTTTGATAGCAGTAGTTGAACATAGTTTAAACTATTTAGAGTGTGCAGTCGAATAGCTGAAAGAGGCTAGACCTAGGGCATGGTATAACTAGAGGTTAACTATAGAGAAACCTATCAATAACCAGCCAATCCACAAATATAGGCAGCTGAAATGTTTTTCAGATCTCAAATCTTCCTGTAAAAGGTGAGTTTTACCACATTGCTTTCTACCTCCTCAGCCTTGATCTTTTAATTTGATGGGCACTGACCAATAGGGAAGCTCAAAATACCTGCACAACATTTTTAGGAAAAGGCAATATTTGTATATAATGTTAGCAGCCTATACTGTATTTCTAGACTTACTGATTGACTTACCTTACAGTAGTGTTAGACTCATTCGCTATTCAGGGCAAAGGACATGTTCTCTTATAAGAACAACATCCCACCTGCTGATATTCATCTTCTCTGCCATATCATACCTGCATCTGAGCCAGGAGACCAATGTAAGCTCTGTGTCAGATGGTGTTGGAGCACACACAGAGTTAACCACTTCCTCCTCCTTGTCAAGTGGCAGTGACATGTTTTCAGTTGGTAGTAATGCCCCCATCTTGAGAACATGACACCAGTTCTTAAAGCTGCCTTACATTTTCCATTTTTTGCCATGGTAGCCTAATTTTTCCAATGTAAAACATTATTAAAAAGGGAAGTGGTTTCACAGTGCAAGTTGTCACGTTTATGTTGTATGATATTTCAGATAGTTACAGAGTTACATACACTATATACTGTATATAGTTACATAGTTGATAAGGTTGAATAAAGACACCACCAGTTGTGGAAGTTTAATGTTTGCAGTCTTTCCTTATAACTGAGGTCCTCCAGTCAACTTATTAGCTTTGTTGCCCTTCTCTGGGCTCTCCATTTCCAGCACATTCTTCATGAGGATAGGTGACCAGAACTGGACAGCATACTCCAGATGTGGCTGAACCAGAGTTTTTTAAAGTAGCAGGATTGTAGTTTTATCTCTAGAGCAAATACCATTTTTATAATAGAATAGAAGCTGGGCACAAATTAAATAAAATGTAAAACATATGATATCAAGAGTGACTGTTGATGTGACCATATAAACCAATACAACAAATATATGATGCAATATTGCTATGTGCAAAAAATGTTAGATGAAACCCAGCAAGTAACAAAAAACAAAATACTCATATAGATGAAAAAAAAATATATATATAAAATATTATATATATATATTAAAGTCCAGTGATGAAGGTGACAGAAAATTCGATGAGTGAATTATCTTCTCTGTAATTAACACAAAACGCCACCAAATGAGTGAACCACCACCATGCAGCATATGCGCTTACCAGAAGGCAAGCGATATAGAGCCTGTAGTATCAACACAGCATCAAGACCTCAGATCCCCTCTTGCGAATACACTGAGAGCAAACCAGGGAGTCCCAAATCGATAGGCAGTCCAAAGGCAGCAATCACGATCTCAGCAAGGAAAGAAAGCTCACCATAGTGTAACTCAATTTCAGGAAACAATTTATTATACAAAAAAGTAATGCACTTACATTTAAAATCTTTAAAAACGCATGCATGTAAAATGAAGTAAGCCGGCCGGCTTGTAGACACCTGTCCTAGACAGCGATGGCGTCAGCACGCCTCCCTCCCAACGTCCATTTCGTCAAAGAGTGACTTAGTCATGGGGAACGGGCGACGTACTGATTCATCGCTTCAAATAGAGTAAGGAGACAACCAAGCCTCGTTTTGATGAGCACACGTTCAAGCCTCATTGTGAGTCTTAAATGGCCAGATGAAATCAGCAGATTCAGCAATCATTTAAATCTGCAGAGATAAGTTTAGATTAGCAAAATTATCTGCATCACCAGAGGGTAAAGTATATTGATAAAATCGAAATCAGTTTCAATCTGGTTTGAAGATTTTCAATCTGGTTTGAAAATTGGAGTGTCAGAGACACAATTTACCACCGCTACTTCCTTTAAAGGCACAGACCACAACTCATACATCCCAGTTGACAGTTGCCATCATGAGGCTTGGTTGAGGTCTGTGCCTAAAAGCCAGTATATTCGTCTGAGACGTAATTGTACCTCTTTTGACGGGTTTTTGACACAGGCTGATGTCCTGACTAAAAGATTCCTTGAAAAAGGTTACTCCGAAATTTCTCTCAAGAGAACTTTAGATGAAGTGTCTGCCATGGAGAGGGAGGACCTACTTAAAGAAAGGCCACCTAATAACAATATGAGACCTTCCATACCTTTTATCACCACATATTCCATCCAACATAGGAATATTGGCAAACTTATGAACAAACACTGGCACATATTGACCAGTGACCCAGTTTTGAGTACTGTCCTCCTTGCCAAACCTCAAGTCATCTTCAGAGGCACTTCTTCTTTGAAGGGCAGACTAGCACCTAATGTTTTTGACCCCCCGTCCATCAGAAAGGTTTTTTTTGAGAACCTTACAGGGTTTTATCAATGTAGGAGGTTCCGTGTATGCTCGCTCAGTGGGTGTCAGCACAGAAGAACTCATAAGTTTTTATCTTCTAGTACCCAGAAAGAATTTGACATTAAACCCTTTATCACATGTTCTACCGAGGGGGTTGTGTACCTGCTCCAGTGCCCTTGCGGGCTACAATATGTGGGCAGGACTAAGAGGGCCCTCTCGGTTAGACTCAACGAGCATGTGACTAATATTATCCATGGTTTTCCCAAACATCCAGTCTCGAGACATTATCTAGAGGTTCATAACAAGAACCCGGCTAAGACCATTTTCCTCGGGATAGATAGATACATCCCCCATTGGAGAGGAAGTTCTTTAGTTCGAGGTATCTCGAGACTTGAGATGGCCTGGATTTACTAATTAAAATGTTACACTCCTTTTGGGTTAAACATAGATATTGATGTCAATGCCTTTATTCACAATTCCTGAATTTTTAAGATTCTGATGTTTTTGTGAACTCAATGTGTGTCCTGAATGGCCATATTAAATTGTTTCTATATCTCATCAATATAAAGACTATTATATTGTTTGTGGTATTGTTAAATACTATTCACCCTATAGAATATTGCTATGTTGGTTTGGCATTTTTATTTTTAAATACATTTATTTATTTATTTATTTATTTTTTTTTCTTAATACTTCATAGCTATTTCAAGGTCCATAAAAATTAAATATTCCTCCCTTTTATTTCCATTTTCAAGATGGAGGTAATTGTAGTAATACCTATTTTTCATTTATCAACCTATTAAGGGTGGTAATACCCTCTTTCTCCAACTGTGTGTCACTGGTGGGTTTGTTTACCATTGTATGGATAGTGATTTACATGGAGAACTAGCCTTTCTGTTCATTCAAGAAGATTCCAGTTTTCTTTGTTTTTATTTTAATTTATTCTGCTCTCTGTCCCTTCATTATTTAAATATTTTTTATGTAATGATAATACCTTTTAATAATTCAAACTGATTTCGATTTTATCAATATACTTTACCCTCTGGTGATGCAGATAATTTTGCTAATCTAAACTTATCTCTGCAGATTCAAGTGATTGCTGAATCTGCTGATTTCATCTGGCCATTTAAGACTCACAATGAGGCTTGAACATGTGCTCATCAAAACGAGGCTTGGTTGTCTCCTTACTCTATTTAAAGCGATGAATCAGTACGTTGCCCGTTCCCCATGACTAAGTCACTCTTTGAAGAAACGGACGTCGGGAGGGAGGCGTGCTGACGCCATCGCTGTCTAGGACGGGTGTCTACAAGCCGGCCGGCTTACTTCATTTTACATGCATGTGTTTTTAAAGATTTTAAATGTAAGTGCATTACTTTTTTGTATAATAAATTGTTTCCTGAAATTGAGTTACACTATGGTGAGCTTTCTTTCCTTGCTGAGATCATGATTGCTGCCTTTGGATAGGGATGGGCCCGGTGTTCGATTCGAACCCATGTTCGAATCGAACATCGGGTGTTCGCCCGCTCGGCGAGCCCAGAACTATTTGGGCCGCTCGCATCAAATTCGTGTGATGCGAGCGGCCCGCAATGCATTGCGCCAGTCGCAGTGCAATGCTGGCTGATGATTGGCCAAGCATGCACTGTGACCCCGCATGCTTGGCCAATCACAGCGCCGGCAGCGAGGAGAGCCATAATTGGCTACAGGCAGGATGCCTGTAGCCAATTATAGCTCAGGGGCTTTAGTACACGCCCCACGGTATAAGAGGCCAACGCGGCGGTGGCCTCGCATATTATGTTTCAGTGTCAGCGTGTCAGTGTGCTGCTGACTGCTGAGAAAGTGAGAATATGTGCTCTATTTCTGGGGATTTGTGTGTGCGTGCTGTTAGTACAGCATTGCAGTATCACATCTGGGGGGTGTCTATAGGTGGCCTGTGAAAGGGGGCAGGTTTCCTGCAAAAAGTGTCATTTTTGCAGGAAAAAAACTATTTAAAAGCACTCGCGGCTAATGAATTGATGGCTCCTATAACACAGAGAACTGTCATTCATGGATAAAAAACAAAAAAAAAAGCGTAGGGGTCCCCCCAAATTCAATAACCAGGCCCTTCAGGTCTGGGATGGATATTAAGGGGAACCCCAGCCAAAAAAAAAAAATGGCGTAGGGTCCCCCTCAAAATCCATCCCAGACCCTTGAGGTCTGGGATGGATTTTAAGGGGAACCCTAGCCAAAAAAAAGGCGTGGGGTCCCCCTCAAAATCCATACCAGACCCTTATCCGAGCACGCAACCTGGCAGGCCGCAGGAAAAGAGGGGGGGACGAGAGCGGCCCCCCTCCCGCCTGAACCGTACCAGGCCACATGCCCTCAACATTGGGAGGATGCTTTGGGGGTCTAAGACCCCCAAAGCACCTTGTCCCCATGTTGATGAGGACAAGGGCCTCATCCCCACAACCGTGCCCGGTGGTTGTGGGGGTCTGCGGGCGGGGGGCTTATCGGAATCTGGAAGCCCCCTTTAACAAGGGGACCCCCAGATCCCGCCCTCCCCTGTGTGAAATGGTAAGGGGGTACAAAAGTACCCCTACCATTTCACCAAAAAAGTGTCAAAAATTGTAAAAATGACAGGAGACAATTTGACAATTCCTTTATTAAAATCTTCTTTCTTCTTTCTTCATCCTTCGGTTTCTTCATCTTCTCCTTCCGTCATCTTCTTCTTCCATCTTCTTCTTCCATTTTCTTCTTCATCCGATCCGCTTCTTCTTGCGCTGGTCTTCTCATCCTTCTCGTCCGGCATCTTCTTCCATGGTGTCGGCGTCGGTGTCTCTTCTTGGGCCACTCCTCGCAATGGGAGGCTCCCGCTGTGTGAGGCTTCGCTGCGTCTGACAGGTCTTTTATAATGGAGGGCACCTGGTGACCCCGCCCCCTCTGACGCACAGGGACATCATGGGGAATTCCCTATGGCTTCCCCATGACGTCAGAGGGGGGCGGGGTCACCAGGTGCCCTCCGTTATAAAAGACCTGTCCATTGCGAGGAGCGGCCCGACAGAAGAACAGATGCCGATGCCATGGAAGAAGATGCCGGACGAGAAGGACGAGAAGACCAGCGCAAGAAGAAGCGGATCGGAGGAAGAAGAAAATGGAAGAAGATGGAAGAAGATGACGGAAGGAGAAGATGAAGAAACCGAAGGATGAAGAAAGAAGAAAGAAGATTTTAATAAAGGAATTGTCAAAGACCGTCTCCTGTCATTTTTAAATTTTTGACACTTTTTTGGTGAAATGGTAGGGGTACTTTTGTACCCCCTTACCATTTCACACAGGGGGGGTGGGATCTGGGGGTCCCCTTGTTAAAGGGGGCTTCCAGATTCCGATAAGCCCCCTGCCCGCAGACCCCCACAACCACCGGCCAGGGTTGTGGGGAAGAGGCCCTTGTCCTCATCAACATGGGGACAAGGTGCTTTGGGGGTCTTAGACCCCCAAAGCATCCTCCCAATGTTGAGGGCATGTGGCCTGGTACGGTTCAGGCGGGAGGGGGGGCCGCTCTCGCCCCCCCCTCTTTTCCTGCGGCCTGCCAGGTTGCGTGCTCGGATAAGGGTCTGGTATGGATTTTGAGGGGGACCCCACGCCATTTTTTTGGGCTAGGGTTCCCCTTAAAATACATCCCAGACCTCAAGGGTCTGGTATGGATTTTGAGGGGGACCCTACGCCATTTTTTTTTTTTTTTTGGCTGGGGTTCCCATTAATATCCATCCCAGACATGAAGGGCCTGGTTATTGAATTTGGGGGGACCCCCACGCTTTTTTTTTCTTCATTTTTTTTATTTTTTATCAATGACTTTTTTTTTATGAATGACTTTCAATGAATTACTGTTCTCTGTATTACGGGAGCCGTCAATTCACATTAGCCACGAGTGATTTTAAATAGCTTTTTTTCTTGCAAAAATTACACTTTTTGCAGGGACAGTTCTAAGCACAGCAAACATGCGCCCCTTTACATGCATACTATAGACACCCCCCAGGTACGAAATTTAAAGGAATATTACACTTTTATTGTTTCAATTTAAGCATTATTAAAATCACTGCTCCTGAAAAAACGGCCGTTTTTAAAAAAAAAAAATTGCATTGATACATGTCCCCTGGGGCAGGACCCAGATCCCCAAACACTTTTTATGACATTAACATGCATATTAGCCTTTAAAATTAGCACTTTTGATTTCGAACGTTCGCATCCATTATAACTAATAGGGTTCTAAAGCTCGCACGGACTTTAGGTCCATTCGTGGGTTCTGGTGCGAGCCGAATGGGGGGGTGTTCGGCTCATCCCTACCTTTGGACTGCCTATCGATTTGGGACTCCCTGGTTTGCTCTCAGTGTATTCGCAAGAGGGGATCTGAGGTCTTGATGCTGTGTTGATACTACAGGCTCTATATCGCTTGCCTTCTGGTAAGCGCATATGCTGCATGGTGGTGGTTTACTCATTTGGTGGTGTTTTGTGTTAATTACAGAGAAGATAATTCACTCATCGAATTTTCTGTCACCTTCATCACTGGACTTTAATATATATAAATATAATATTTTATATTATTTTATTTTTTTCATCTATATGAGTATTTAATTTTTTTTCATCTATATGAGTATTTAGTTTTTTGTTACTTGCTGGGTTTCATCTAACATTTTTTGCACATAGCAATATTGCATCATATATTTGTTGTATTGGTTTATATGGTCACATCAACAGTCACTCTTGATATCATATGTTTTACATTTTATTTAATTTGTGCGCAGCTTCCATTCTATTATAACTTCCTGTGATTGTGCATATCTCGCAATTTTTTAGCTGCAGACATTTTTTTATTTATTTTTTGCACATCTTTTAGGTAGCGCGGTATATTCTTTTTGCATTAAATACCATTTTTATTTTATTTTTTAATCAGAAAAAAAAATGATTTTGTCATCCACAATACAAAATATATGCCATTCAGTACACAGTGGAAAAAGGAACAGAGCATTAGATATTAAAACACAAGATAATAAGGTAAAGTCCTCATACAATGGTATGCTGTCGGTCAATATAGTGCATACAGAGCTATGTAAACCAGAAATACAAAGATTGACATACATACGAAGGCATAGTGTACCTAAAAATAAATTCCAACGGATATTCCGATGGAAAAAGTCCGATTGGATTATGCTGTCGGAAAATCCTGGGCTCTAGCGGACTTTTTCCGTCGGAATTTCCTACGGAAAAAATTTGAGAGCAGGATCTAAAATTTTACGACAACAAAATCCGATCGGACTTTTTCCGATCGTGTGTAGAGAATTTCCGACGCACAAAGTACCACGCATGCTCAGAAGAAATTTGGAGACGAAAGCTATTGGCTACTGCGCTGTACGTAGTCCCGTCGTACGTTTTGTACGTCACCTCGTTCGGAATGATCAGATTTGCCAACAACTTTGTCTGACCATGTGTGTGCAACACCAGTTTTGGACAAAATCCGTTGGAAATTATCCGACGGATTTGGGGATCGGAATGTCTGACCGTGTGTACAGGGGCTAACAGTTCAACCTATCTAAACCCTCAGAGCCCTGAAGGTGAACCAAAAACAAACAAACACGACCTACCAAAGTCGCCAATGTTATAAGGGATCTTGTGTGATATAGGACCTAGTCAGCCAAGCCTAGTCTGGACTTCCTACGGCATTCACCCCTGTAGGAGCCTATCTCTAATTAGCTGATGTGGTGCCAATCCCGGAACATCCAACCAAGCTTGCCACATTAAGTAGAATTTACGTGAAACACGTCTATGTTGGTAAACACGTCTATGTTGGTACGTCAACTTTTCCCGTATAAATAATTTATTGACATGCTCTACCCATTGCCACCTGGTGGGCACTCTGGGAACAATCCAAAATTGTGCAATCAATTTATGTGCAACATATAGCAGTCGCAAAAAAGCAGTATGGGCTTGTGGAGTTAAAGGCTCCTCATCCAGGGCACCCAACAGGCACACAACCGGGGTTCATGGGATATTAAACATGAATACCAGAGAGATCACATCAAGGACCTCCTTCCAGTAGCAGAAAAGCTTGGGGCACTTCCAAAGCATATGAATGAGGTCGCTATGATCTCTCTTGCATTTGGGCATAGGGGGGGCATTGCAATTCCCCCATCTATGAAGTTGTACAGGTGTTCTGTACACCCTGTGAAGCAGATATAAATGGGATCATTTTTGAGAGGCAGAAACCAACACCAAAGGGGCATAGCTCAGGCAGAGATCCCATGTCTCCCCATCTATGGTACCGGTATTCTTTTCCCAGCCCCACCTGCAAAGTAGTTTGTGAAAATATATAAAAATACTTTTTATCACCTTCCATAAGAACCTCCTGTATTAAGGTATGGTCAGTTAACTTAACTTAAGATTTGAGGGTTGGCCCATTATATAGCTGTGACAAAGCATAGCCCTACCCCTTCCCAATCTCTAAACCCCCCAAGGTCTTCAATAGGGTTACTGTGGGGGCCCCAGGGTCCAAGTACATAAATCCCACCTCCAAACACGGGAGGGCAGAGACATCATCTCCTGGTGGGATCAGAAGTCTACGAATAGGGTCCGTTAAGTCCACAATTCCCGAGCCCCCCAACTGTTGTTGCTGGGAAGCAAAGTAGTAGGCTCTAGAGTGAGGGACTGCCAATCCCCCCTGATATTTGCTATACTGTAATGTCGACAGACTAATCCGAGCTATCTTTTTTCGCCAAAGCAGTTCTCTAAATTGTAAGTCTATCGTGGCAAACTACTGTTATACTAGAGAGTTATTGAATACATAGAGCAGGTTAATCCTCCCCACCACTGATAATGGTAGTTTACACCATATAGTAAATTTTTCACAAAATTTACGGAGTAATGGAATTCGATTAAGTTCAATATATTGAGATGGGTCGTGCGTAACCTGGATGCCCAGATAGCGAAAGGAGGATACCACTTGCACCATTTCCGCACATTCAGGGAGGGGGCGGTTATAGGGTCTAAAGGTATCAGTATCGACTTCTTTCAGTTAACGGAAAAGGCAAAGTGACAAAGGACACCTCTGCCTAGTGCCCCGGAATAATACAAAAGGTTCAGAAAGCTCCCCGTTCATCCTAATCCTAGCCGAGGGTTCGGCATACAGTATCTTGACCCACTGGATAAAATAATGTTCCAACACCTTTCACAGGTAAGGCCATTCGAAACTGTCAAAGGCCTTAGCTGCATCTAGCGAAAAGATGGCTTGGCTACCAGGGTTATCCACAGCAATTGTAAGTTAAAAAGTTAGGAAAAGCCTCAGAAGGTTCTGGGCTGTGGCTCTAGTAGGGATGAATCCAGACTGGTCCTTGTGCACCAATTTATGTATCACCTGAGCCAATCTGGTCACTAACACCCAGACCAATAGTTTGACATCAGTTGTGAGCAAGGAAATGGGTGGGTATGAATCAGGTAAGGTAGCGTCTTTTCCTGGTTTTAATAGAACAATCGTGATCTCCTCATTCATAGATGTAGGCAAAGCTCCTTCCTGAAATGCCTAATTTTAAAGGCTTATATGCAAGTTATTGTCATAAAAAGTGTTTGGGGACCCAGTTCCTGCCCCAGGGTACATGTATCAATGATTTTTTTTTTTTTTAAAAGTCTGTTTTTCGGGAGTAGTGATTTTTTTGTGAAACAATAACAATTTTATTTTATTTTAAATATCGTGCCTGGGTGGTGTCTATAGTATCAAATAGACTGGTATGATAAATGTGTACTATAGTATGCCTGTAAAGTGGCGCATTGTTTGCGTGTTTAGAACAGTACCACAGCAAAATTAAATTTATAAAGGAAAAATTGTCATTTAAAACTGATCGCGGCTGTAATGAATTGTCGGATCTCAGCAATATAGATAAAAATTATTGAAAAAAAGAGCATGGGATTCCCCCCAGTCCATTACCAGGCCCTTTGGGTCTAGTATGAATATTAAAGGGAACCCCAAACCAAAATTAAAAAAAAATGCAATTAAGGGGAACCCTGCACCAAATTTTTAAAAAAATGGCATAGGGGTCCCCCTCAAAATCCATATCAGACCCTTCAGGTCTGATATGGATTTTGAGGGGAACCCTGCGTCAAAATTAAAAAAATGGCGTAGGGGTCCCACTCAAAATCCATACAGAATCTTATCATAGCATGCAACCTGGCAGGCCGCAGGAAAAGAGGGGGGGATGGGAGAGCGCCCCCCCTCCTGAACCGTACCAGGCCACATGCCCTCAACATGGGGAGGGTGCTTAGGGTAGCCCCCCAAAGCACCTTGTCCCCATGTTGATGGGGACAAGGGCCTCATCCCTACTGTTGTAATGTGTTGGTCGATTTATGTGGGATTTTATATTATTATTATATATATATGTACACATACAATATATATATATATATATATGTACTGTATTATATATATGTATTATATACATGTACACATACAGTATAAGATTGACCAGGCCAGATTTCATTTGACAATGTTATCTGTTAACCTAATTACACATATCAAAGGGGACTTGTTGATCAAAGGGGAAGTGGCCAAACAAGAATTACTCCACATATCAAAGGGAACAGATAATGACTCTGGGCTATGTTAATGTTAATATGCAAGAATGCAGATTAGGGCAGTTTATGACTGCAGCTGAATATAACCTTATATTCAGTCTATTCTGTCTCAGGAGTGTGTGGTTATGAAGGCACCGAGGTCACATGGAAATATGGGGCTCTAGAAATTTACTAACACTGTCGTAATTATACTCTGTTGGATTTTTATCATCTGTTCTGTTTTGGAAGTCAACTACTAACCATCTAAACCACAACATATTATATCACTACACCTACAACCCTTGCCTGGTGGTTGTGGAGGTATGCGGGTGGGGGGCTTATCGGAATCTGGAAGCCCCCTTTAACAAGGGGACCCCCAGATCCTGGCCCCCCTGTGAATTGGTAAACGGGTACAAGTACCCCTAACATTGCACAAAAAAGTTTCAAAATGGTAAAAAAGACAATAGCCAGTATTTGACAATTCCTTTATTAATAATGTCTTCTTCTTTCCCCTGCTTCTTCTTCCAACTTCTTCTGGTCTTGCATTCGGTTTTCTCCTTCTTCTTCCATCTTCTTCTTCCCCCGCTTCTTGCTCCATCTTCCTCTGCTTCTTCCTCCGGTCCTCTGCTTCTTCCTCCGGTCTTCTCCATCTTCCTCCGGCATCTTCCTCCAGCTTCTTCTTCCCCGATTCATCCTCTGGACGATCCGCCTTAATGGGAGGCTCCCACTGTTTGACGCTTATGTTCTTGTGACAGTTCTTATATAGCTGAGGGCGGGGCCACCCGGTGGCCCCGTCCCCTCTGACGCACAGGGAATTCCCCATGGTGTCAGTGGGGGTGGAGTCACCTGTTTACGTAAACGGGTGACCCCGCCCCCCTCTGACACCACAGTGCTCACTCAGTTTTTTCATATCATGCCACACAAATGAGATTCCTGCCTCAACTCCCTTGAGTTCATCAGTGAGGGCAGAGTTAGAGATATTGCAGGCTCTTCTGCATTTAGGGAAGATGCATGTGGCACAGCAAAAATGTCCCCAGGAGTACTCACTGTGTTCCACTCTGGGGGCGATCCGCCTGCATACTCCAGCGGGACGGTGTCATCAGCCTCGGATTGACCCCCTAGGTAACCCCCAGGGTAGATGAAGAAGGCATATGTTCTTTTGGAGTCCTCCCGCTGAAGAACTTCTGGGCTGCCCCTTTATATTTTTCCAAGGAGGGGCGTTGCGACCAGGCGCCATCTTGGCCAGGATCCTCCATGAGGCCTCGGTTTTCTGAGAGCCATTTTGCCCTGTCAGCGATGGTAGTGGAGTAGCGGGAATGAAGGTCACACAAGTGAGGATACCGGTACCGGTCAGCTAGGGTCCATAAGAGAGCGATATCGGGTGATTCCAGGAGTATTTCATGGATTTTCGGTGGAGAAGGAGACAGATGCAACCAGCTACATCTGCTGTTCAGCCATGCCCCCCTAAATACAATTTTTTATGCATGTTAATTCTTTTTTCATCTTGGATTTACCCAAAGGTTCTCCCACTAGTGAGTAACCTGCATTCATATTCTTAGCCTCCAAGTGCATTACTTTAGATTTTTCAACATTAAACCTCATTTGCCATTTAGTTGCCCACCCTGTTATTTTATTGAGGTCTTCTTATTAAGTTTCAATATCCTCAAGTGAAGATATTGCCCTACATAGCTTTGTACTATCAGCAAACACTAATATTGAGCTATTTATACCAACCTCTATATCATTTATGAATAAATTAAATATAATTGGTCCCAGTTAAACAGAATTGGTCCGAGATGTGCTAAGCTGTGTAGCTCCACCATCACATTGGTAGGTGTACTGCAGCAGTACAAGAATAATTGCATTTATTAAGTATTGTACAATACTGGTAAACCCCCTCTGCACTGAGAAATTGGTTTGAAGGAACTAACACTCTCATTCATATGGGTCATTACCCACTTCCGCTGATCAGTATACAGATACAATTGCCCCTAAGGGCACGCATCTGCGCAGTTTTAAGAGAAAGTATGGTTATACTCGTATGGGTCCCACCAGGCCATTTATGTACAGTGGCCAGGTGGGACAAGTGCCATTTTAAGTGGACATACCCGTACTTTCTCCTAAAACTGTGCAGATGCATGCACTCTGGGGCAATTGTATCTGTATACCAATCAGCGGTGCACCGCCTTGGTGCCATATGATCGCTGTGACCAATCACAGCAATCATGTGGACCGAAGTAAAGATGGCTGCCATTGATGCAGCCATTCAGAACTACTGTTAGCTCTGTGATTGGTCACAGTGATCACATGGTACAAAGCCAAGCCCTGCCTCCCTGTACCATGTGATTAGCTGTAGCCAATCACAGCTGATCACAGTGTTCTCAATACTATGGCAACACTGCAATGCTCTGATTACAGGATGTAATCAAAAAAAAAAAAAAAAAAAATATATATATATATATATATACACAGTCTACACACACCCCTTTAAAATGTCAGGTTTCTGTGCTGTAAATGAGACAAAGATAAATAATTTCAGAACTTTTTGCACCTTTAATGTGACCTATAAACTGTACAACTCAATTGAAAAACAAACTGAAATCTTTGAGGTGGAGGGAAGTAAAAATAAAAATTTAAATAATGTGGTTGCATAAGTGTGCACATCCTCTTATAACTAGGGGTGTAGCTGACCCAAAGCATACATCAAAATCAACAAAGGAATGGCTTTACCATAAGAAGACCAAAGCTTTGAAATGGCCCAGCAAGAGCCCAGACCTGAATCCGATTGAAAATCTGTGGGGTGTTCTGAAGAGGGCTGTGCACGGGAGATGCCCTCACAATCTGACAGAAATGGAGTGTTTTTGCAAAGAAGAGTGGGCAAAATATTGCCAAGTCAAGATGTGCCATGCTGATAGAGTCATAACCCAAAAAGAGTACTGTAATAAAATCAAAAGGTGCTTTATTTAACAAAGTATTAGTTTAAGGGTGTGCACACTTATGCAACCATAGTATTTTTTTTTAACTTCCCTCCACCAAAAAGATTTCAGTTTGTTGTTCAATTAAGTTGTACAGTTTATAGGTCACATTAAGGTGGAAAAAGTTCTGAAATTATTTATCTTTGTCTCATTTTTTTACATTACAGCAACCTGACATTTTAACAGGTGTGTAGACTTTTTATATTATTTATATTATATATATATATATATATATATATATATATATATACACATGGTATATTATATACAGTATATATAATATACTTTTTATTTAGGCCCCTTTTACACGGGCCTTCTTGTCCATTTTTCAGATGGGTCCTATCGGACCCTCTATTCGGCTCTATTGCGCTGCAAGTGTAAACGGACATGTGGTATCGCCATACTCAGGAGGAGTAGCAGAATGTGTTTTGGGGTGTAATTCTTGGTATGTACATGCTGTGTGTTCGAAATATCTTAACTGGCAACTTTGTGTAAAAAAAAATACATTTACATTTTTTTTCCTGCATTTGGCAAAAAATGACTCACTATGCCTTTCAAAAAATATCTTGGAATGTTTGCCTTCCAAAATGGAGTCTTTTTGGGGTGTTTCCACTGTCCTGGTGCTTCAGGGCCTCTAAAAATGTGATAGGTAATCAGGAAATTAGATGCATGAATGAATGACTTGTATAGCGCTATCTATGCGAACTGAATCGCCTCAGGGTGCTTTTTTCCACTGGTGTCCATCTGTGGTATAGCGCGGATCCTTCCCTGTGGGGTCTCGACATGCTTACAAACACATACACATACAACATACACATATTTGGCCAATTTTATCGACAGGATCTAATTAACCTACCAGCATGTCTTTGGAGTGTGGGAGGAAACTGGGGTACCCGGAGGAAACCCACGCAGGCACAGGGAGAACATGTTAAATCCAGGCAGAAGGTGTCGTGGTCTGGATTTGAACCAGCAACCCTATTACTGCTAGGTGAAAGTGCTAACCACTACACCACTGTGCTGCCCTGCATAATGTATGCCCCTGGAATGAGAGTCATAATGTATGCCAAGAAATGAGAGTCAGTGGATTAGGTAGTACATCAGGTGTGATCAATTTTCAGTGATTGGCACCATAGCTTGTAGACTCTATAACTTTCACGCAGACCAAATAATATACACTGATTCAGACTTTTTTTTACCAAAGAAATGTAGCAGTATAAATTTTGGTCAAAACTTATGAAGAAAATGTACTTACTTGCAACATTTTATAACAGAAACTAAGAAAACTTGTTTTTTTTTTCTAACTTTTCAATCTTTTTTCGTTTATAGTGCAAAAAATAGAAAACCCAGTGGTATCGCCATACTCAGGAGGAGTAGCAGAATGTGTTTTGGGGTGTAATTCTTGGTATGTACATGCTGTGTGTTCGAAATATCTTAACTGGCAACTTTGTGTAAAAAAAAATACATTTACATTTTTTTTCCTGCATTTGGCAAAAAATGACTCACTATGCCTTTCAAAAAATATCTTGGAATGTTTGCCTTCCAAAATGGAGTCTTTTTGGGGTGTTTCCACTGTCCTGGTGCTTCAGGGCCTCTAAAAATGTGATAGGTAATCAGGAAATTAGATGCATGAATGAATGACTTGTATAGCGCTATCTATGCGAACTGAATCGCCTCAGGGTGCTTTTTTCCACTGGTGTCCATCTGTGGTATAGCGCGGATCCTTCCCTGTGGGGTCTCGACACGCTTACAAACACATACACATACAACATACACATATTTGGCCAATTTTATCGACAGGATCTAATTAACCTACCAGCATGTCTTTGGAGTGTGGGAGGAAACTGGGGTACCCGGAGGAAACCCACGCAGGCACAGGGAGAACATGTTAAATCCAGGCAGAAGGTGTCGTGGTCTGGATTTGAACCAGCAACCCTATTACTGCTAGGTGAAAGTGCTAACCACTACACCACTGTGCTGCCCTGCATAATGTATGCCCCTGGAATGAGAGTCATAATGTATGCCAAGAAATGAGAGTCAGTGGATTAGGTAGTACATCAGGTGTGATCAATTTTCAGTGATTGGCACCATAGCTTGTAGACTCTATAACTTTCACGCAGACCAAATAATATACACTGATTCAGACTTTTTTTTACCAAAGAAATGTAGCAGTATAAATTTTGGTCAAAACTTATGAAGAAAATGTACTTACTTGCAACATTTTATAACAGAAACTAAGAAAACTTGTTTTTTTTTTCTAACTTTTCAATCTTTTTTCGTTTATAGTGCAAAAAATAGAAAACCCAGTGGTGATTAAATACCACCAAAAGAAAGCCCTATTTGTGTGAAAAAATATAACAAATTTATACTGTATGGGTACAGTGTTGAGTAGCTGTCATTCAAAGTGTGAGAGCAATGAAAGCTGAAAATTGGTCTGAGCAGCAAGGGGGTAAAAGTGCCCAGTATTGAGGTGGTTAAGAAAAAGATGGAAACATATAATATATATGAAAAGTTTAACAATTAGGTTCTAAACACATACAAGGAACAAAGAAATAAAAAAAGCAGAAGTCCACATTTAGCAGGAGTGGGTGAGTGCTGTGGCTACGTCTATATGACAGTAAGAGGGAGGAACTAGAGCATTCATTAAGAAGAAAAAATGTCAGCAGCTCAGCTAGCTCAGTGAAAGAAAAAAAAAAAAACATTGGTCTCAAAAGCAATGAGTTTAAATGATAAGTTCACCATCTGGAATATTTTTAGGGTGGAACATGTAACATGTTCCCAATCCTGCAGCTGCTTGGCAATCCACTTTCTCTGTGTGACAGCAGTACGAGCAGAAGTTCCCGGTACCAATTGTCACTTTTTGAATCGAGCGCGGCTGTGTGGGGCTCTGCCCACGTGGCTACATCATTAATTTACAGAATTCATCCTTTGTGGCTGTAGACTTGTAGTTCAAAAATGAACTACCATGGCGTTGTTAAGCAATGTGGTACTTAATTGAGTCTGCCTGTCAGTGTGAAACTGCCTGCCCGTACGATGTACGGGCAGACAGCTTACACTGAAAGTCTGCAGGAGTTCTGCATTGCATTCGTGATCTGCCAATCGGGGGTGTAATGCTTTCCCGGCTCCTAAAAAAAACGAGTAAATGCTAATTTTTTTACCTACAAATTTTTTTTTTTTAAAGATGAACTCATCCTTTACATCTTGAAAAGAGCAACACTTTGAAATATGTGCCACTGTTGTGCAGTTTACAGGACAACCCAGTTATCTGAAGGATCAATTATACTTACAGGTTCTGGCAGTGGTGGAGATGCCTGGTCCCACAGCAGAACCAAAGAGCACATATAATGAGATGACATACTCTGTGTTGTGTGCCAGGTTCTTCAGCTCAAAAGATGTAAGTGTACTGTTCAGTGCAAGTTGGCGTGGACGGTCTCTGCCAAAAAACTCTAAGCAGTTAAGGAAAAGTAAAATGTGATGTGTTAATGATTAATATTAATTAATAAAAGAAATTTGTAGTGATTTGTAATTTTTCCAATTGTTACACATAATAAAAGTGAAATTGACACTAAAATGTGTGCAGATTTAAACGTACAGGTAGACATCTAAGCAAGGAAGGAAATCTAGAATATTAGAATATTATAAGCCATTCAGTGGAAAAATATTGGTCAATCCCAAAGGCTCTGTCTTAACAATACCTGCAATTTACAACTTCTTCACAACCACCTCCTCTGTCAGCTTTAATCATTGTTACCAAGGTTAAGGGGCTGAAGGCTAGTTATCATGTTACAAAAAGGTAAGCCACTGCCCCTACTTATAAATTGCCTTTGCAGCAATGAGCATTGGAGGGCAACATATGTTAGAAAAAGGCCAAGGAAAAATCAAAGGAAAATTCCAAGCTCACTTCCAAGCTCATTTACAGACCAGCCTTCGGACAACCAAATTAACCTGTCTAACAGTATGCGTTAAAACCAGGGGTTTAGTCTGCACATTTTTGCAAGTACATGCGTAAGCTACAGGCCCCGCCAAGGCACCCTGGTATCTGTAGTCCTAAAACTAACTTTTAAGTGGCTCCACAGTTGATGCACATGCATTCTGATGGATAGATAGAGGTCGTATGGACTGACGGGAGCCCACATGGGCACACTGAACACCCAGCACATAGCACATAGCACATTGGCTGCAAAGATGTCAGTACGTTGCCTGACCAATATATATTTTTTATAATCAAGTACATTTTTTATTATTATTAAACATTAACCATTTAAGGACCGAGCCTCTTTCTGAGATTTGGTGTTTACAAGTTAAAAACATATTTTTTTGCTAGAAAATTACTTAGAATCCCCAAACATTATATATTTTTTTTTTCTAACACCCTAGAGAATAAAATGGCGGTCATTGCAATACTTTCTGTCACACCGTATTTGCGCAGTGGTCTTACAAGTGCATTTTTTTGGGAAAAAATACACTTTTTTGAATTAAAAAATAAGACAACAGTAAAGTTAGCCCAATTTTTTTTATATTGTGAAAGATAATGTTACACCGTTCTAAATTGATACCAAACATGTCACTCTTCAAAATTGCGCGGCTTGTGGAATGGCGACAAACTTTTACCCTTAAAAATATCCATAGGCGACGTTTAAAAAATTCTACAGGTTGCATGTTTTGAGTTACAGAGGAGGAGTTACAGAGAGTATTGCTCTTGCTCTAAAGATCGCGGCGATACCTCATGTGTGTGGTTTGAACACAGTTTTCATTGTTTTCATTGTGTCACTTTTATTTCTATTACAAGGAATGTAAACATCACTTGTAATAGAAAAAAAAAGCATGACAGGACCTCTTAAATATGAGATCTGGGGTCAAAAAGACCTCAGATCTCATATTTACACTAAAATGCAATAAAAAAAATAATAATAATTGCATGGGCGGAAGTGACCATTTGACATCTCTTCCACCCTGCAATGATATGGAGATGGGTGGGGGCCATCTTCCCCTCACTCGTCTCCATACCAAGCCAGGGAGCAGACCCGATCGCCTCGGCCGCTACCGAAGGCTATAGTAAGCAGCAGAGGGCACCGCCGATAATAGTGATCTTGCGGCAAATCCGCCACAGAGACCACTTTTATCTGAAAGCAGACCACCCGCTGAAGAAGAGGATACCGGGGTTATGGCAGCTAGCTGCTGCCAAAATAATGATATCCCTCTTCAAAGTAGCAACATAAAACATCGGCGGGCGGTCTGTAAGTGGTTAAATACAAAAACACACATATTCATCATTGTAGGGACAACCCCAAAAGAAGCTCTCCACAATATGCATTAACTTACATAATTTCAATCAAATTAAATTAAACAAAATCCATAAAAAACAAAACAGAAACAAACAAACCTGGCGCCTCTTGAGCTCAACATAAAATCATATACTTAGAATAGACAAAATATAAACATACACAGGGACCTAGAGATATATTATGGATTGACTTTGCTAACCCTGGTTAATAGACATCATTCATTGTAGTCCCCCAAGGCGGCTCCCATTAACCCTCTTCAGTAAACTAATTTCCTTCCTATTAACCCTGAAATCATTCACTTGAATCTTAATTTCATTCCTCTGAAACACTGAATAGAGCATTATATAATAGGTTACTGGGATCTATCCAGTAGGACCATATTTTTAAAAATTTTTGGGGGGATGCACCTATGTTTATATGTGAACATTTCTCTTTTCAACTACTTGGCTCCCGCGCTATAGCCGAAAGACAGCTGCAGCGCGGACCATATTTGCCGTCCTCCCGAGAAAGCGCAGTGGCACACTCTGTGATCACAGAGTCTATGAGACCCAGCTTATCACGGATCTGAGTAAGGGGTCAATCCCGGCCCCTTACCACATGATCAGCTGTCGGCCAATGACGGCTGATCATGTGATGTAAACAGAAGCTCGATAATCAGTATTTTTTTTCCTCATGCTCCTCTCCATCCAAAGGTTCTATATCCTTTTGCCAACTAGTGAAACTATTTACCTGTATTCGGGTACTATCTTCAATTTGTAAGGCAGAATAAAGGTCTCCTATTAACCCTCGTTTCACACAAGATGTAGAAACTGCTTTAGATAAAATCTTAGAGCGGTTATATTTCAATTTAAATTTTTAAAGGTCTGACTTTGTAGTGCATGATGTATTTGAAGATATTGGTAGAAGTTATTATTCAATAAATGGTAGCGTTCTTTAAGTGTATTAAAAGATAAAACATCCCCTTCATATAACTGATGTAGGAGTACTATACCAGCCTTCTTCCACCCTGCAAACTCTGGCAGCTAATTTAGTTCACCTAGACAAGGATTATCCCAAATAGAAGGATTATCCCATATTTAGAAGGAAATTAGCAACAGCAGGACATGCCTCTCCATGAAAATGACAGTGCATGATTACTATACATATATAGCATATGATATGACTAACTTATATAAATAAAGATTAGCTATATTATCATTTTCAATGTATTCTATGTATATCCATTACCTGGTGTGGGGCCATATGCTATCCTATATCCAGTAGCACCAGGGACTGCATTCCACGTGACAACTGCTGTATTGATGGATACTGTGCTCACTTTAAGACTTTGAACTGAACTTGAGGCCACTAGAAAAATCAATAAGTTAGCAAAATTCTTAAAAAATCTAGCAAATATGCGGGATTCATGTTTGTTACGTTGATAATCATGAAATTATTAAGGCATTAACAAAACACAAAAAGTATATATATTCTTTTACAATAATAAAAAATTAATTAATTAATAAATAAATGTATGTATGCTATTCACAAACTCGTACTAGTACATTTTGCTAAGAATTAATTAAAAATGTAGGTTATGTAGTTATGTTACATACTGTAGTTACTGAAGACATAACCTTGACAGAAAGGCGAAATATTTAATTATTAACAATTATTTCCTGGTGCATCGATTATCCTTTAACTACCTTTTTTATTATCAGTTATCCAAGAGATATTTTAAAAAAGTGTAACTGAAAATGAATAGCTTTATATGGTCGATCCTGCAAAGATGCTTTACCAGGTCATGGATTAATATAAAAATTAAAGTGCATGTAAAGGCATTTTTTGCTTTAAATCTATTGTTTACATCACAATATCCATCTCTCTTCCATTCCCATTTATTGAATCTTCCCCACTCGTTCAAATCCTAAAATCAAATGAAGGCCTATCCATAGCCTTTGTCCCCTGGTGACATCAGCCCTTTAAGAGGAGCATGTTAATAACCTCTGGGTGCTCATCCCTACACTACAAGTGAGAGTTGCAACGCACAGCCGATGAGACTTTCAAACCAATTTGCATAGCATGGGTTATCTATGCACAATGTGAACTTGAGAGGTGGGAGAGGAGGATCTACCATCTAAAACACCACACCCTCACTTTACTTATGTGCCCTTGTGCCAAGGTGCAGTAGTTGCTGGCATGTAAAGACAAGTAAACATGGATGTATTTTGAATGCACATGTGCTCAAGCATGAGTGCACAACAATGGAAGTGAATGGAGGTAAGACTTTCCCATTTCAAATGTAGTCTTTGTAAATGGATTATTGATTTATTGATTTATTAGGCGATTACACTGTAATCGAAAGTAACTGTCATGGTAGTTATGGAGCATGTGGCCGCCACACAGGGAAGAGGCCCTTGTCCCCATCAACATGGGGACAGGGCAAGGTGCATTGGGGCAGGGGCATGTTGAGGGCATGTGGCTTTGTATCGTTTAGATGGTGGGGGCACTAGCTTGTCCCCTCCCTTTCCTGACCTGCCAGGCAGCATGCACAGATAACGTTTTGGTATGTGTTTGGGGGGGGCACTTAGTTTTTTTCCAAATTTTTGATTGCTGGCAATAGTTTTTTACTTTCAGCTGTCAGCAGAAACCCCGCTGACAGCTGATGACTAATCGGGTGTTAAGGATGCGGCGGCTGCGTAAAATAAATATATCATATATATATGAGATATATATAAAATTATCACATGCCAGGACCAATATTTATTTACCGCATGCATTTTTTTTTTTATCGACTTTTACTCCTGTTTTATGCAGTATTTACTGAGCGCTTTTGCTTTATGTGGTAAATACCACATAAAGCAGTAGTGAATTTACATTTTCAGGATTGCATGCGGTATTTGAGAAAACACCTAAATACTGCACAAGATCTGTGAATGGAACCCTCTGTCACAATTGTTGTGAATGCATCACATTGGATTATAAAATGTACAATTAAAATACTTACAGGTTGTTGCTTTAGCAGCAAGAATAGGGCCTTCAATATCTACAAAGATGGGATTGATAGTTACAGTATATTCCATGTCTGTACGCAGCCCTTGAATCATATACTGAGTATAGCTATCTGCCAGGTTAATATTTTGGTCATATCCCTCTGTATGGGTCAAAAAAATGATTATTATTATTATTCCCTTAAACAAAATCTGTACACATTTCTGTAAAAACATCTCCTTTCATCAGCAGGCAGCAATATATATGAAAGCATGCACGTTAACAGGTGTCATCTTTGGTGATGAAATTTTGTCCTGGAAAAAATCATAACTAATGGCCACTAATGCCTCGTACACACGATCGGACTTTGTCCGCCGGACCCAGTCTTGCGGACAAAACGCTGGACTTTCTGAGCGTGTCACTTGCCCACACACGCCCAGACTTCTCCGGCGGACAATCCGCGGGAAAAAGTCTGCGGGACTTTTGAAAATGAACGGACTTGCCCACACACGGAGCAGTCCGTTCATTTAGAACGTAACTGCAGGTAGACGGGGCTAGCGAAGGCAGTGAATGCCGCCGCGCTAGCCCCGTCACCTTGTATGGATTTAAAGGGAATCCCCACGCCGAAAAACGGCGTGGGGGTCCCCCCCCAAATCCATCTCAGACCCTTATCCGAGCACGCAGCCCGGCCGGCCAGGAAAGGGGTGGGGACGAGAGAGCGCCCCCCCTCCTGAGCCGTACCAGGCCACGTGCCCTCAACATGGGGGGTTCCCTGGGGAAAGGGGGGCCGTGCGGCCCCCCCACCCCAAAGCACCTTGTCCCCATGTTGATGAGGACAAGGGCCTCTTCCCGACAACCCTGGCCGCTGGTTGTCGGGGTCTGCGGGCGGGGGGCTTATCGGAATCCGGGAGCCCCCTTTAATAAGGGGGCCCCCAGATCCCGGCCCCCTACCCTATGTGAATGAGTATGGGGTACGATGTACCCCTACCCATTCACCTAAGGTGTAAAGTGTAAATAAAAAAAAACACACAATTTTTTCAAAATATTTACCTCGGTAAAAGAGCTAGGTAAAATAGCGGAGGAGTCCGGCGAGAAGACCCCCCAAGACGGAAGAAGACCCCCGGAGCAGTGCAATAAAATATTTTGAAAAAATTGTGTGGTTTTGTTTATTTACACTTTACACCTTAGGTGAATGGGTAGGGGTACATCGTACCCCATACTCATTCACATAGGGTGGGGGGCCGGGATCTGGGGGCCCCCTTATTAAAGGGGGCTCCCGGATTCCGATAAGCCCCCCGCCCGCAGACCCCGAGAACCAAAGGCCAGGGTTGTCGGGAAGAGGCCCTTGTCCTCATCAACATGGGGACAAGGTGCTTTGGGGTGGGGGGGCGCACGGCCCCCCTTTCCCGAGGGCACCCCCCATGTTGAGGGCACGTGGCCTGGTACGGCTCAGGAGGGGGGGCGCTCGCTCGTCCCCACCCCTTTCCTGGCTGGCCGGGCTGCGTGCTCGGATAAGGGTCTGAGATGGATTTGGGGGGACCCCCACGCCGTTTTTCCCTTTAAATCCATGCCAGGTGACGGGGCTAGCGCGGCGGCATTCACTGCCTTCGTTAGCTCCGTCTACCTGAAGTCACGTGCTAAATGAACGGACTTTCCGATGATCGGCAAGTCCGTTCATTTCCAAAAGTCCGGCGGACTAGCATACTAACGGCGGGATTGTCCGCCGGACTGCCAAGTCCAGCGGTTCATTTTAAAACAAAACTTAAAACCTAGTCCGCCGGACTTTTGCCGCCAAAAAGTCCGCCGTCGCCCACACACGGGCGGATTGTCCGGCGGAATTCAGTCTGGCGGACAATCCCGCGGGAAATAAGACAAACGCCGCATAAGACAAACAGAAAACATGAATCTCAATGGCAATTACATAGAGAGCAATTTAAAAAAAAATGGTTCTAACTGTTGTATTTTGTAATTTATTATCTTTTGATGTTACTACATTGAAGTTTTGTGCCACCTATTTGACACCTCCACAGAAAATTCACCTGAGCTCTATAATTTTAAAGAAAAAGTTTGCACGCTTTCTTGCAGGGTTTTTGGTCTTGGTTTTTCAATTGCTTGATAATAGCCATGCAGAATGACAGATGTTCTATGACTAAAAAGTAAATATTGTTACACTGATAGCTTCCCTTCTTTGTTTTATGTGTAAGCAATGACCAATCACTCATGATCATGAAACCTGTGTTTATAATTACTCTTACATCTTTTACATATTAATTTCCCCCTCTTTTGGCCACCTCTGTACAAATGTGTCTCGATTCAGCAAGAAAGCTGAAGAGAAAAAAGGGGATCTAGGGGTGTTTACAGTAATCAGAAGTCTCTTTAAAGTTTTGGAAACATGTAACCATTCCTAGCTTCTTATGTGTGGTGGTCTACATAATTCAAAAGCAGTTCTACATATTCACCAAGCAGGATACTGTCTCTAAAAGTGCATTGTAGTAACTAAAACAGTTACATGACACAAGGGATATTTATAAAAAAAGGATTCATCATTCAGGTGTGTCTAGGGAAGAATGATTACTGTCAGATAGTGATGGGAGGATATCCCCCAGTTTATTTAGTTAAATCTTGTTCAAAGCTCATTGAACCCAAAATTAGAGGCAAATACCATTGACGTCTGTAGTGCTGGCTCCTGACGAGCAGGCGCTTTTGTTTTTCAAAAATTAAGTTGCCTGAAGCCACAGTTGGGCTTCAGGATAAATTCTTTAAATTTCTGGTTTCAGTACCAGTCCAGCTGGGTTGCACTGAGTTCTCCTTGTCCACAGGTGTCGCTGTCACCATAGGCAAGGGTAGAAACGCAGTCTAGCTGGATGCATTGAATGCCACTTACCTCTCTGAACCAGCCCAGTGGGAGTGTTCTCCTGCTGTGCAGTCTGGGGGGTGGTATTTAAGGTACCAACGCCTTGAAGGGAGAGGGATTATTTTCTGTCTGTTTGGTTCTGGTGGTCCTGCTGACCCAACCTCATGGCCCTCCTGGCCTGGGGTGCGAAACTATGCATTCTGTATCTCGGGGCTGGCTAGCCCGAGTTAGCGCAACTGAAGGGATAGGCCCGAGTGACTTTCGGAGCCTACTGATCCAAGGAAGGTCTGGTGCCATCTCATCTGAAGGGAGAGGCCCACCAACTGAAGAACCCCAGGGGACAACTCGTTCAGGGGAATGCCGTGCTCAAGGCTGGCTTCTCTGAAAGAGCCTGGAGACTTAGTTGAAGGACGCAACCTGGATCAACATTCATACGGTATCACCGGGTCGGCTGAGAGAAGCTGGTACCGTATGTCAGT
Organism: Lithobates sylvaticus; assembly: GCA_028564925.1. Lineage (NCBI taxonomy): Eukaryota > Metazoa > Chordata > Amphibia > Anura > Ranidae > Lithobates > Lithobates sylvaticus. The sequence goes on from CM053029.1 coordinate 473,399,963, forward strand.
TCTTTAAAATTCATCCAAATCCCTCATTAACACCCAAGTGTAACTTGCAAGTCTGTGGCAGAGACTTTGCTGAGCACCCCACCGGCTGCTAGGCCTAGTGAGAGAGACCTATCCGGGGGTGTCTGAATCCATTTTTTGAACAGTAATATCCTCTGGATTCTTCTAATATCTTCACCCTGCAATTTCAAGTACCTGAACTCACCCCTAACCTTCTACCCTGTATCGAGAGACTTTGTCTTTTTCTAAATAAATAACCCAAAAGAGGATTCAGTGTCAGTTTCATTCTTTGGGCCACTTTCCACGGGATCCCCAAGACGCAGAAGCAAGCGGGTGAGGTAACGGTAAGCCCAAATAAAACCAGCTGCTCTTTCGGGGGTTAGTGCTACACGTCTATAGGGGGTAAATCTTTTTTCATTTTCAGAACTAGTAGGCAGGCTCAGAAAGCAAATACAAGGATTCCTGTGTTCAGCCTAAACTCTCTCAACCCAAGCTGCTATATAAATATCGTAATGGTCTTAAAAAACTTTATATGCAACATACAATCCGACATAAAATAAATATGTAAAAAACAAATGCTGTAAATGATACCATAACAAATAATCTATGCAAATAATATGAAGTACATTAAAGCAATAAATAAATAATATAAAAAAAAAAAATTATGACAAAAATGCTGTGCAAATAATAAAGATGCATCAGTTTCAAAACCAATCAATACATCAATAGTTCTGGGGTTATAACTCTATCCAAAATAAAATAAAAATTTGCATTCTGTTCAATATAAGTCCCGGGGTCAGAAGAAAACTAAAACCAGTCCAAAACCAACCCACAAAAAAAAAAAAGGATACAAAAACAGGATACTGCCTGTTGTCCAAAGCCTGCATCAGGTGAGGCCAAAACATCCACCTGGTAAAACTTAAAGAATGTGTGAACAGACGACCCGATGACAGTCATACAAATCTGGGAAACAGATGCATGATGCTGAAAACCCAAGAGGCACTGGTCTAGCAGAGTGTGACTTGACAGGAAAAGATGGGCTCTTATGCTTAAGTCCATAAGCTTAAATAATGAGCTGCCTGAGCCACCGGGAAATGTTGGTACCAGACGCAGACCCTTATGGGGACCTTCAGGAATGATGAAAAGAGAGTCAATCAGCCTAAAAGATGTAGCTGAGAGATAAACTCGAACAGCTAGTACCATATACAAACAATGTAGCAAAATCTCCTTGGGATGTACCAGAGCAGGACAGAAAGAAGGAAGTATAATGTCCTGGCAAAGGTGAAAGAAAGAAGCCACATTAACCACTTGCCTACCATGCACGAACACCCCTTCCCGCCCAAGCCATTTTTCAGCTTTCAGCGCTGTCGCACTTGGAATGACAATTGCGTGGTTGTGCTACACTGTATCCAAACACATTTTTTATAATTTTCTTCACAGAAATAGAGCTTTCTTTTGGTGCTATTTAATCACTGCTGGGTTTTTTATTTTTTACAAAAAAAAAAAGATCAAGAATTTTGGAAAAAAAACGATAGGCGGTACAGATGGGCACTGATGGGCATTGATGGGTGGCACTGATGGGCATTGATGGACAGCGGTGATTGACATTGATGGGCAACACTGATAAGCAGCACTAATTTCCAGCACTGACTGGCATGGCTAATGGGCATTAATTTGTGGCACTTGTGGGCAGTGTGGGCACTGATCACTGGCATTGGTGGGCTCTGATCACTGGCATTAGTGGGCATTAGTGGGCACTGTATGCTGGCATTGGTGGGCACTGTGATTTAATTTTTTTTTTATATATTGTAATCAGGGCACTGATGATCAGTGCCCTGATTACTTCCCTAACTGTCCCCTGTGAGGAGATGCCGCTGATCAGTTCTCCTCGCCTCACACTCTGTGAGTCATATGACGGCGGCCCGGAACAAGAGATGCCCCGCCCCGCCATCATTTGACAGTGGGCGGGCAGCAAGAGGTTAAGGAGAAAAGAGACCCTAGGCCTCGAGACAATATTGTCTCTGAGTAAAACAAGGCAATGTTTTTTTGCAGCTAATCATAAACTCATTTCACAGAGATGATGGCAATAACGAAAGCCATGTACAAGGAAAAGAGAATGGCTGCACACTGGGAAACCGAAACCGAAACTCAGCACAATGTAAGTGTGTGAAACGCATCTACTATTCCAGCTACCATCCTGTGGTGTTTGCCTGTTTGCAATTTATAGGAAAATAAAGGACTTTCGGTATCCCGGTGTGCAGCCATTCTCTTTTCCTTGTACATGGTTCACAGCAGGCGAGTTGAGGCTTGCACCCTTGGGAGGAGTCCTCATTACTTCCATTCATCTCACCTGGATCCAATCACCTGGAGCGGTGTTTCTCTTGTTTTCACAATAAGGAAACCTTGTGATTGAGACTAGACAGAGAAATATCTCTGATAGGTTCAAGGACGGTGTTTGAAGAGCCAACAGAACCCATTTGAGATTCCATAGAGTCACAGGAATATGTACAGTTGAAACGATATGCGTGACATCCTGTACACAGGCCTTTACCAAGGAATGAGAGGTAAGCAGTTTTAGAAAAAGGGTCTCTAGAGCCAAAATCTGTCCTTTGATAGTACCCAAGGCCAAATGTTGAGCCAGACCAAACTGTAGAGGGATAAGAATGCACCTTACAGAGTACTTCCTAAGATGAAATGTCTGTGCCTTGTACCATGCAAACCATGTTTTGCAGTGTGATGGATTTCCTAGCTCTTAGTAGTGTAGGAATAGCTGAACCAGACCCTGTCTCTTAGGAATTTGGCTTCAACAGCCAAGCCATCAAAGCCAGCAACTGAAAAGCAGGGTGGCAAACCAGTCTTTGGGACAGAATACCTGGATAATCTGGGAATCCCTTCATCTCGAACCTGCAGAGCAGATGAAGAAGGAGCTTTAGAGAAGGAAAGTCATAGATCAAGTTGAACTGATCCAAAGCTGTCACCAGAGCCTCAGCACAACACAGCTAAAGCTAGAGGATTCCAGGGGACAAACTTTCTCAGCTTTTCTTTGACTCTGGAAGCCAGGAAGTCCACATGTGGGTTTCCCTACCAGCAAGAAAGGTTCTGAAGCATCTCCAGATAAAGAGAACAATATCATGAGTCCAAACATTGTTGACTGGGCTCTTAACAGCTCTCTTCTCTGGGCTCAGGCTGCTCAGCTGTTGGATAATTGTCAGCACTCATTGATTCCTCAGTGGCTCACCTGGTTATCATTATATGCTTGTCAGTCCCGCCTACAGCCAGCCCCTTCTGGCTATTTAAACTGCCTTGTTCAATCCTTTCCTGTCTTCGCCTGGTCAACATATCTGGAGTTCCTCTGCTGTGTTCCTATGAAATACTTTGATTGGTTAACGTCCCTTCTGGTTCCTGATCCTGTTCCTCTGCCTTCAACTATGCTGATTTCTGGTTTTCTGATCACTGGCTCGTCTGACTACCCATTTTGGCTTCTGATCCCTGGCTTATGTTTTAACTACGTTTACTGTTCTGTACCATTTTTATCATTACATTAAAAGGTGTGATTTTTACTGCATTTTCTATCTAAATCTGATTCATGGTTCTTGACAATAGGCGAATCCCATGAATTCAGAAGATGAAGGCAATCCATCTAGTGGTAATATATTTTCCAGATTGGATGAGCAGGACCACTGCATGGATCAGTTTGCCATAGCATTACAGACGCTCCTGATTCATACTGCTCACCTGGATCCTCCCACTGTGGTTGTTCCGGTACAACCAGTGTTGCAGGCCGTCCCCTACTGCAGTCTCTGTGCAGGCACCCGCCTCAAATATAACCTGTGTAAGAGGTATGTCTGATTTTGGAGGTAATTCAGTTCAATGCAGAGGGTTTCTCAACCAGGTAGGGATATACTTTGAGATGCTGCCCCAGGCATTCCCCACAGACAGAAGTAAAGTAGGCTTCATTATTTATTTTCTTTCTGATAGAGCCTTGGCCTGGGCAAACCCTCTATGGAAAATGCAAAAACCCATTGTCTTGAGTTACCTGGCGTTTGTGGCTTCTTTTAAAAGGGTATTTCCACTTCTGCTGCCAAGAGCCTCATATCCATCAAACAGAGCATGAGAACTGTTACCGACTATGCCATTGAATTCTGTACTCTGGTAGCAGAGGTTGCTTGGAACAATGAGGCCCTCGTGGCTGCTTTTTCTAATGGTCTCTCGGATAACATTAAAGATGAGATAGCAGCCCGAGACATACCTATGGATCTGGAGAAGTTAATCACATTTGCCATTCTCATTGATTCCAGACTCCAAGAGACCTTCCTTTAAGGAGTGCTTGCGGAAGCCTCCTGTATGTTTAGCTCCGAGCTTTGCATTCCCACCCTTGCCTCTCTCACCTCCCATGACTCCTGTTACTGAGTCCGCCAGTGAAGTAAAACCATGCAGTTGGGCTTCACACATCTCTCTGCAGAGGAGAGGGCCTTGAGATTGTGCCTTTATTGTGACCAGGCAGGTCACTTTTTGATGTCTTGTCCTACCCATCCAGGAAACACCCTGCACCTGGGGTCCTGTAGGGGACAGACCATAGGTGGTATTGTTACGTCCCCAGTTATCCTGAAGGATAAGCCTTTAGTTCCAGTTACCCTTTTTAGGTCTGAGTCGTCCATTGAGACACAGGCTCTAATGGATTGTGGGATGCAGGCCTGTTCATAGATAGTGCCTTTGTGTCTAAGCGCTCAATTCCACTGCAGCTTTGTGCCACTCCACTTGCCATTGAGGCTATCGATGGGAGACCTTTACAACCTGCCCATGTGACTCATGAGACTGCTCCGTTGACCATGGCCGTAGGGGCTCTTCACCATGAGATAATCCAATTCCAAGTCCTTTCCTCACCTCATTACCCGATGGTCATTGGTTATCCTTGATTACATAGGCACAACCCCTCTTTTGATTGGCATCATGCTGAGGTTCTTTCCTGGTTGCCACAATGCAGTAAAACATGTTTTCAGAAAGCGGTTAAGGTCTTGTGCACCTCTTCACTCTCCTGAGCCTGAGGAGTACTGCGAATTTAGCAATGTCTTTGACAAAGGTCCAGCCGATATTTTGCCTCCACACCGGTCGTATGATTGCGCAATTGACCTTCAACCTGGTGTCATGCCCCGTGTGGCCGGGTCTACCCTTTGTCTGTCTCGGAGGATAAAGCCATGGAGGACTGTGATGCCAATTCACTTTCTCAAGGGTTCATCCACAAATCCTCATCTCCTGCGGTGCTGGCTTCTTCACTGTGAAAAAGAAGAGTGGTGAACTGAGACCTTGTATCGATTATAGAGGTCTCAATCGCATCATGATTAAGAACGCTTACCTGATTCCAATGATTACGGAATTATTTGACTGTCTCAGGGGAGCAACGGATTTCTTGAAGATCGATTTGAGAGGGGCATACAATCTCGTGAGGATCAAGGAGGGCAACGAATGGAAAACTGCGTTTAATACTAGGACCGGACATTATGAATACCTCGTAATGCCGTTTGGTCTTTGCAACGCTCCTGCAGTTTTTTATGAATTCATCAACGATGTCCTCCAAGATATGTTGCAGCAATGTGTGGTGGTTTATCTCAATGATATTCTCATATTCAAAATCCCTAAAGAGCCACCACACAGATGTCTCCCGTGTGCTACAGAGGTTGAGAGATAATAACCTGTATACAGATGGTATCCATGTTATAGTTGTCACATTGTAGTGCGACTGGAGAAGTGAAACTAATATTTGCTTAATGGGCCAGCATGTGAACCAGGGCGGATGTGTCTCCCAGACGCTCCGATCCTGACACTTGTATTACAGCATTTTCCAGCCACCCCTGACCCTTGTTTTGCAGGCTAAACAACGCCAACCGCTCCCTGATGATCCCGGGAACATTTTCATCGCCTCAGCTCCGCTTGGATGGGACCACCCCGGACCCGCTCTGCAAAATTAGACACCAGCACTCTCCCTTCTCCCCGCCGGCGCCCATCTTAACTCCACGTGTGCCGGCCGGCGCTATGCCAGCAAGCAAACCACCCCAGGATGAGGCTGAGGATGCAGCTCACCCCTCAGAAGCAGCCATCCTAGCAGTGATAGCGGAGTGCAAAGCATCGCTGACAAAGCATGCACTACAGGAGAGGGCCATAGACACTGAAAACTGCCTAAGGCGGAATAACATCCGCATCCTGGGCCTACCTGATCGGGCAGAGGGCTATAGGCCTACGGAGTTTACTGAACGACTCCTAACAGAGGTGTTCGGCCTGACTGACCTGCCGCAAAAACTTTTGTGGTGGAACGTGCCTACAGGGTCCCGCCAGCCCCACCAAGACCTGGGGCCCCACCACGCCCCTCTCTGCTTCGTTTCTTTAATTACAGAGACCACAGCCCGGCCCAAACCCGACATCAAATATGAGGACACCAAGTTACTGTTCTTTCCCGATTATTCCTAGGAGGACCTGTCAGTCCTGCCTACAGCCAGCCCCTTCTGGTTATTTAAACTGCCTTGTTCATTTCTTTCCTGCCTTCGCCTGGTCAACATATCTGGAGTTTCTCTTCTGTGTTAGCGTCCAATTCTCCTGTGGGTAAAGTATAGTTGTCCAGAATCTGACTCTGTGTCCCTTAATAAATTACTAAGAAAATAGAAAAATATCTATGCCACAAGCATTATTATAAGGGTATAGCTCTACTTTAAAAAGTTGTATGTTCAACATTAGAATCAAGATCAATTTCATAAAGCACTTGAAGTATGTTTTCCTACCTGCAGATGACCAAGTAAGACGATATCCAGTAGCTCCTCGCACCTTAGTCCAGTAAGCCTGAATTGTTCCAGTTGTGATGTTCTGCAGTGTCAAGCTTTTTACAGGAACCAGCTTTACTGAAAAAAAAAAACAAAGTGTGTAGATACTGGATGTCACCAAATAAGGCCAAGAAAGAGCTAGCAGAGCACCATGAGATTATAAGCTTATATTTAAAAAAAAGTTAATATGAATCTAGTGTCAGATATATTACTACATGTTAGCACATGCATACTAAGTAACGTGCAAATATATTACAGGTTTTATATTACCTCTCACAGATATCACAGTACTCCCCTGACAGTGTCTTCATATCATGTTTTTCTCTCAAGAGGGATGGCACCATCTTTATCTGAGGCACCATCCAGGGTCAGCACTGTGGACACTGCGCAGTTCACAAATGTCTGACGCTGATCAGTACACTGCTGCAGTCCTTTACCTTGTGATGCATTACATAATTACTGATTACTTGGAGATTGTATATTGAGGAAACACCTATTTTAGCCTGCAGGATATTGATAACATCATCCTAACCTTGAGTTAGTCACTGGAATGGAGCTCAAAGACAACTTTTTAATTATTAAAGGTATAGTGGTTGTTTAAAATTATACTGCTGATGTATATTGTGCTTGTTTAGAAGGTATGCCTGTAAACTGTAAAACTACTGACAGGTGCACCTAAACACTTTAAAGACTGTTTTCGTTTTTATAAGTTAATTTTTTTTTTTTAAACCACTTGCCAACCGGCTCATGCCGATATACGTCAGCAAAGTGGCACAGGTGCGCAAAACGACATACCCGTACGTCACTCGGTCATCGACGACTAACGGGCACGCTGCACGCCGTAGGAGCGTGCCGGAGGGCCCCCGCGATCCGATGGCCCGCGCTCCTGCCACGGAGAGGCAGAACTGGGAGATGCCTATGTAAACAAGGCATTTCCCTGTTCTGCCTAGCAACATGACAGGGATCTACTGCTCCCAGTGATCGGGAGCAGTGATCTCTGTCATGTTCTAGTGAGCCCATCCCTCCTACAGTTAGAACCCCCTAGTGTTCAACCCCTTCCCTGTCAGTGACATTTACACAGTAATCATTTTTATAGCATGTATAAATGCCAATGGTCCCAAAATAGTGTCAAAAGTGTCCAATCTGTCTGCCGCAATGTCGCAGTCATGATAAAAATGGCAGATCGCCGCAATTACTAATAAAAAAAATTATAATAAATCTATTCCTTATTTTGTAGATGCGATAATTTTTGCGCAAAGCAATCAATATTCGCTTATTGCGATTTTTTTTTACCAAAAATATGTAGAATAATACATATTGCCCTAAACTGAGGGAAAAATTCGTTTTTTTATATATTTTTGGGGGATATTTATTATAGCAAAAAGTAAAAAATATAGCTTTTTTTTCAAAATTGTCGCTCTTTTTTTGTTTATATCGCAAAAAATTAAAAACGCAGAGGTGATCAAATACCACCAAAAGAAAGCTCTAAAGGACATAAATTTTGTTTTGGGTACAACATTGCACGACCGCGCAATTGTCAGTTAAAGCGACGCAGTGCGGAATGACAAAAAAGGGCTTGGTTAGGAAGGGGGTAAATCCTTCTGGGGCTGAAGTGGTTAATTGGTATAGTTTCTGTATACTCTATTTCAGGAACATATTCACCAGGCTTGTAATATTAATGCTCAAAAAATGCATTTTTATTTATTTTCAAGATAGATCTCAAAAACCATTAGGAATTAAACGCCACTGATGACTGGTCAGTTTCAGGAAATAAGGCATTTCTGGCACTTTTCCTATGATATATTTTGGTGCAAATGGTTAGTTTTAAAACCCTTATATACCTATATGCACTTGTTAGGACACTTATAAAGGCAGAACATTACTACGACCACATTTTCTCTTGAATAAATCTATTTGTTAATGATTGCTTACTAGCTTTTGCAGATTATTACCGATGGAAAGTAAACACATTCAGTAGATCAATTTTTTTTCCTATAGCGGGGGTGCCCAACCAGTGGCCCACGGAGCCCTCTGATGTGGCCCGCGACCTCCTGCTCTGGGATGGCGGGTAGGCAAGCCAAGATTGCGGGTTGCCGACCCACTATCCCAGAGCATCAGTGTTGTGAATAAAGCCGGTGGTAGAGGAAGCAAGCGACTGCAGAGAAGAGCTGCATAAGCCCATACTTCCTGTATAGCGCCACCTCCTAACACAGGGGGAGTGATTCCAAATGCACTCTGCCTGGGACAGCAACAGCCGGTGATACCTGAATGGAATACTGTTATTAATGGTAAGTTTATTACTAAAATCACAGTGTACATATGGGCATATCTGTTCTGCAGATATGTGGTTACTGGGCTGCTTTCAAGCCGATCCGCAGGTGGAGCGCAGGGTTACCTGCACTGAGCCATAGACTTCTGTTATTGCCTGCAGGTTTGTTGCTCTTTCATAAAATGCACCACACCCGCAGGATATAATAGAAGTCTATGGTAAATGGCAGTGAACCCGCATGAAAGCCACAGGCTAGACATGGGAACTGTCAAAAAATTAGTTTTGTTTCGTTTCGTATATAAAAAAATTTGTAATTCGTAATTCGTGTACGAAATTCCGTTCAAATTCGTACGAATCGTAAAAATTTTTTTGAATCGTTACAAATCGTTAGTAAAGTTACGAATCGTTACGAATCGTTAACGCGGCTAATGAATTGTCGGTTCCCGTAACACAGAGAACAATTTGAATCCAACTACAAATATCGAATTTCAACTAATACGAAAGAAATTATTATAGCGGATATAACGAATGCTTCGAATGATTCGAATGAATTCGAGATTCAGTATATGTAATATCGAGAACTGTTCCTGCACAAAGTGTCATTTTTGCAGGAAAAAAAGCTATTTAAAATCACTCGCGGCTAATGAATTGTCGGCTCTGTAACTCATTCATTGATAAAAAAAAAAAAGCGTAGGGGTCCCCCAAATTCAATAACCAGGCACTTCAGGTCTGCTATGGATATTAAGGGGAACCCCCGCCAAAAAAAAAAATGGCGTGGGGTCCCCCCTAAATATCCATACCAGACCCTTCAGGTCTGGGATGGATTTTAAGGGGAACCCCGGCCAAAAAAAAATGGTGTGGGGTCCCCCTCAAAGTCCATACCAGACCCTTTATCCGAGCACGCAACCTGGCAGGCCGCAGGAAAAGAGGGGGGGATGAGAGCGCCCCCCCCCTCCTGAACCGTACCAGGCCACATGCCCTCAACATTGGGAGGGTGCTTTGGGGTCCCCCCTAAAGCACCTTGTCCCCATGTGGATGAGGACAAGGGCCTCATCCCCACAACCCTGGCCATTGGTTGTGGGGGTCTGCGGGCGGGGGGCTCATCGGAATCTGGAAGCCCCCTTTAACAAGGGGACCCCCAGATCCCGCCCCCCCCTGTGTGAAATGGTAAGGGGGTACAAAAGTACCCCTACCATTTCACCAAAAAAGGTGACAAAAATTGTAAAAATGACAGGAGACGGTCTTTGATAATTCCTTTATTAAAATCTTCTTTCATCTTCTTTCTTCTGGTCTTCCTTTCTTCATCCTTCGGTTTCGTCATCTTCTCCTTCCGGCATCTTCTTCCATCTTCTTCTTCCTCCGATCAGCTTCTTTTTCCTCCGATCCACTTCTTCTTCCTCCGGTCTTCTCGTCCTTCTCGTCCGGCATCTTCTTCCATGGCGTCGGCGTCTGTTCTTCTGTCGGGCCGCTCCTCGCAATGGGAGGCTCCCGCTGTGTGAGGCTTTGCTCCGGCTGACAGGTCTTTTATAACGGAGGGCACCTGGTGACCCCGCCCCTCTCTGACATCATGGGGAAAGCCATAGGGAAGTCCCCATGACGTCCCCGTGCTTCAGAGGGGGGCGGGGTCACCAGGTGCCCTCCATTATAAAAGACCTGTCAGCCGGAGCGAAGCCTCACACAGCGGGAGCCTCCCATTGCGAGGAGCGGCCCGACAGAAGAACAGACGCGGATGCCATGGAAGAAGATGCCGGACGAGAAGGACGAGAAAACCGGAGGAAGAAGAAGCGGATCGGAGGAAGAAGAAGATGGAAGAAGAAGATGGAAGAAGATGCCGGAAGGAGAAGATGAAGAAACCGAAGGATGAAGAAAGGAAGACCAGAAGAAAGAAGAAGAAAGAAGATTTTAATAAAGGAATTGTCAAAGACCGTCTCCTGTCATTTTTACCATTTTTGTCACCTTTTTTGGTGAAATGGTAGGGGTACTTTTGTACCCCCTTACCATTTCACACAGGGGGGGGGCCGGGATCTGGGGATCCCCTTGTTAAAGGGGGCTTCCAGATTCCGATAAGCCCCCCGCCCGCAGACCCCCACAACCAATGGCCAGGGTTGTGGGGATGAGGCCCTTGTCCTCATCAACATGGGGACAAGGTGCTTTGGGGGGGGACCCCAAAGCACCCTCCCAATGTTGAGGGCATGTGGCCTGGTACGGTTCAGGAGGAGGGGGGCGCTCTCGTCCCCCCTCTTTTCCTGCGGCCTGCCAGGTTGCGTGCTCGGATAAGGGTCTGGTATGGATTTTGAGGGGGACCCCACGCCATTTTTTTTTTTTTGGCCGGGGTTCCCCTTAAAATCCATACCAGACCTGAAGGGCCTGGTTATTGAATTTGGGGGGACCCCCACGCTTTTTTTTTTTTTTTTTTATCAATAAATGACTGTTCTCTGTGTTACGGAGCCGACAATTCATTAGCCGGCAATAGCCGCGAGTGATTTTAAATACCTTTTTTTACTGCAAAAATGACACTTTGTCATTCGAATCATTCGAATTCATTTGAATCATTCGTTATATCCGCTATAATAATTTCTTTCGGATTAGTTGAAATTCGATATTGGTAGTTTGATTCGAATAATTTGGAGCTGAAATTCGTAAACTGAATTTTTCCTGCAAAAATGACACTTTGTTTTATGAATCATTCGAATCATTCGTTATATCCGCTATAATAATTTCTTTCATATTAGTTGAAATTCGATATTTGGTAGTCGGATTTGAATAATTTGGCGACGAAATTCGTAAACGGAACTTCGTATTCTGTACGGAATTCGTATTAGAAAAAAGTCGTACTACGGATTTCGAAAAATTGCACATGTCTACCACAGGCACACTTTGCTGCACCCTCGATGTGGGTAAACCATAGTGCATCAGTATGAAAGCAGTCTTAGACCCCTTTGACACAATCTGTCCCACCCTCCATTCCCCTCTTTGGAGCAACAGATATAAATGGACTTGTGGCCGTTTACACCCACCTACCTCCAATCTGATCTGCTAACAAAAACAGAAGGGGATCCGCCCCCTTCCATCTGGGCAGATCGGAGGGCCCATAGAGCAGAGTAGGCTGTGTCCGTGTCTGCTCTGCATATGCATAGTAGACATGGAACTGTCATCCGCCTGCTCCACTCATTGTGGCCCACAACCGCTTAAGTGGCCCTCGCTCTTCAAAAGGTTGGGCACCCCTGTCCTATAGGAACAGTTTTAGAGTGTATTAACTGGTTTTCAATTATTCAATAAGGCATTATGTTCAAACAGTGTAACCACTTCATAGGTCACAATATTTTCTACATTCCTGTTGGGTTATTTGGTTCACTTACATGTACGTCCCATTGAAGATACAGGTTCACTTGGACCTTGTGGATATACTGCATAGATACTGACTGTGTATTCTTTGTCTTCTTCTAAATTATCAATAGTGTGTGAGAAAACATCTCCTTTTAAAATGTGCTCATATGTAAATCCAGGCCTGTTGGCTAATGAACGTAAATTACAACATGTCGAAGGAAAAAAACAAAAACAAACCAAAGTTAAAACTCATACTTGATACAAAATAGGGTACATGTTAACACTGGCGAATGATAATATTATTTTGAATATAATAAAACGTTGTGCTACCATGTGAATTAAAGGCTAGGCAACCTGGATCATCTGGTCTATACTTATCATAGGCATCATAGGTCTTTAGTGACTACAGAGAGTCTGTTGTTTTCGATAAGACAGACCCTGTCTGGTAGACATATAGTAAATTAAGTACACCATGGTAGGGCACAACGTTTAAATATATAAACAGGCTACTGCAATGGTTGCAATGGACTGTGGAATAGTAGTCAGCAGGGTTTGACTATTAAATCAGGAAACGTCAAGCCATCTAACAAAGTGGAAGTAAACAGAGATGCTTTAGTAGCTAGTAAAGGTAGCATTAGGTACATTCTGGTGCATACTCTTAGGTAGAACTTTTTTAACATTTTTAAAGTGTATTTCCACATCTACAATCAAATTTGAGAAGGTCCGCTATATGTTTGTTATATGTTTCCATTCACACAGCACAACATATTCTTTTTTTCAATATTTCTTAATTTACAAGTTTTTTTTGGAGCAGGTTTATACATATGACACTATAGGCAGTTTCTATTGCTTAGAATATAAGGCAATGTGAAGATACAGGATAAAGTGGGGGGTGTTTTTAAAAAAAATATTATCTACGTTAGGTCACCAGAATGTTAAGAATAGGCAGCCACTTTTGGGCTGGGTTCACACTGCTGCACGGAGCGGCTCACAGTAGGGGTCTGGTGCATCCCTGTTCACCGTTTCAGGTCCGATTTCAGTCCGAATTTTGGGCTGAATTTGAACCTGAAATGGACCAGAAGATGCAATTCGCACTGGAGTCACTCTGGAGATGTGTGAACTGGCTCCATAGAGAGCCAGTCACAATCTCCTGACATTAGAATTGGATGCGGAGAAATCCGCATCCAATTCGCAATAGTGTGAACCCAGCCTAAAACTTTGATACCAGTGAAACAAATAATACAAATAAAAAGCAGCGCTAATACTGATTCAATTACCACCATGTGATAAATATTCAACTTCAATTATGTGAAATTACATACAAAATAACAGAACTGGTCATAATGCGCTCGTTATATCAGGGTCAAAAACTACCCCACCACGGCATGCAAGCAGCTCCAGCATCGAGGTCAGTATTAAATAAAAAATATGCAAACTCCCATTGTAAAAAACAAAAACTATTTAGGTCCAAAACACCTTATCGCAGTATAAAAAATAAAAAAGGACAATTCCTTGCACCAGAAAGTCTTACAGCATGCTGATAGCTTGGACTTAAGAGATGCTGAATCGGACCAGCAAACAGCATGGATAGTCACCAATATGTGATGATGTCACAGACAGGCCATGACAGCTGGAGCCCCGAAGACGGAAGAAGAGAAGACCCCCGGAGCTGTCTAATAAAGTATTTTAAAAACCTGTGTTTTTTATGTACACTTCTTTTACCCAGGTGAATGGGTAGGGGTACATGGTACCCCATACTCATTCACATAGGGTGGGGGGCCGGGATCTGGGGGCCCCCTTATTGAAGGGGGGCTCCCGGATTCCGATAAGCCCCCGTCCGCAGACCCCGACAACCAACAGCCAGGGTTGTTGGGAAGAGGCCCTTGTCCTCATCAACATGGGGACAAGGTTCTTTGGGGTGGGGGGCCGCAGGGCCCCCCTTTCCCCAAAGTACCCCCCCATGTTGAGAGAACGTGGCCTGGTATGACTCAGCTCCTCCCCACCCCCTTTCCTGACCGGCTGGGCTGCGTGCCCGTATAAGGGTCTGATATGGATTTGGGGGGAACCAAGGTGGCAATCCCGCCAAAAGAGGTGGCGACATTGGCTTCCTTTGCTAGTCCCGTCTACCTGGAGTCACGTTCAAAATGAACGGACTTTACTCCGTGTGTCGGCAAGTCCGTTCATTTCAAAAGTCCCGCGGACTTCCGGAAAAGTCAGCCGGAAAAGTCAGCCGGAAAAGTCAGCCGGAAAAGTCTGGGTGTGTGTGGGCAAGTCCGCACGTTCGGAAAGTCCATGGGACCTCCGCTGGAAAGTCTGGCGGATTGTCCGGCCGAAAAGTCCGATCGTGTGTAGGCGGCATAAGGAAGACTGCTATGCTATAATATGTGAATGCACTTTTTCTATGGACAATTTTTTATTTTGTTTCAGTTCTATGTTATTTTGTATGTATTTTCACATAATTGGTGTTGAATATTTATCACATGGTGATAATTGAATTAGTATTAACACTGCTTTTTATTTGTAATTTGTTTTTAAAAGTTCATTAACATATAGTGTAACACCCAAGTCTTCAGATTTTTCCCTTTGTTCGGACAGTGAGTCTTGCACATCTTGTTTATAACTGCTAATAAAGATCTGCCAGCACAATGCAGGCAGGGTTAATTAGAATGATATCACGCCCCAGACGCCTCCTTAACATTATACCAAAGGGGGAAGCTAAATATTATTTTTCAGCAAGCAAAAAATAAACAGTAAAATGTAAGCAGATTTTTATTTTTTATGCTATGTCAATGGGAACTTGGATGGTAACAAATATAAAGTAGGTGTTATCCAAATTTAAATGCAGTAGAAATGCACTTTAAAAAAGAATATTGTTCACTATAATGCTTTGAATAACAAACTCATTATTAGAACCAATCATTAGAACCAAATTAGCAAATTAAATAGTTTTCAGAGATATACAAAACTCTTTTTAATATACAGATATAAATGATCTCTTTTAAAATATACAGATAGATCTGTCACGGTTTTGTAGATAACATGAATCCAGACTGTCATCTGTCAATCATTCTAAACTTGTTCAATTATTAGCAAATCTCACAAGAACAAATATGATTTATTTTACTGTGCTACTTACATCGTGGGATATAGATCTTGTAGCCTTCCAGTTTTCCCAAAGGGGGAGTCCAGGCTACTTTTAAACCAAAAAGACCCTCTTCTATGACTCGGAAATTGGTTACAGGAGGCACAGCAGCTTTCAAATATAAATTAATTGGAATAAAAGATTATTATGTATATATTAATGATCTACACAACTAGGTCAACAGTATTATGTTATAAACACCTTATTCAAGTTTAGTATTAGATAAATGGTCTCTGTAAAAGTTCTTCTAATAGTACACTTATAATAGCAGTAGTCCTAAAATGTATATAAATATTTAGTCATGATCCTCATCGGCTATGCTAGGGAAAATAACCAACCATTTCCTTATTTCCATATATTTGAGCTGGGATCAGCTCCAATTGAGCAAGGCTTTTGCCACTATACGTGTCCTGCAGTTGCTCCAGACAGAAATTTGTGTAAGCAAATAGATATATAGGTACATTTAGAAATAATGTAGGCCCATCATATGAGAAATACAGGGGCTGTTATTGCTGACAACTTCTGTAAAATGTCAGTTGCATGGCAGTTATGCTGTTCCTCTTGATTAAATATATTAAGTCATACAAAAGGTACAAGTCCTTATCCATATACCTAATATTGGCCAGGGGTTTTTGAGGCAAGAAGGTCAGCATATTAGCCAAGCAACTAGCATTCTTCAAATGAAGAGCTTAGTAATGTCAGCCTCTATGTTTTTCTCATGACAAGTTTCCTTTAATTTAACCCTTGAATACCATTTTGTAGCCATTTTTTTGAAGGCAGAGTAAGTTGCAATATTCCCCACTTGTCTGCCAGATTTTTACTGGAGGTAATGTAAAGTAAACACCATATTTGTAAAATTAACAACAGTTTAACTACTGAATGGTGGTACAGTGTAAGCTAGTGACAGGGACATGTTTGTAAGAATGAATAATTTGTAAAGAACAGAAAAATATAATTCCAATAAATATGCTCTATTGTAAAAATGAATGTGTAAGAAAATAGACTAATGGACTTTTAGGACTAATGTAAATGGACAAATGCAACATGATTTTAGCTGTGTTCATCTTGCATTTCAGATCAGTGTAAAATGCTGTTGAGAAACTAAAAATAGTAGATGGGAAACTGGCAAGTTACACAAAAATACAAAATACAATGGACATATATGCATGTTGAAGAAAGGATTTAAACTATCTTCCACGTCTGGGAAATGGTATTACTGAGCAGGAAAGTTCCACAAATGTGTTAGATATGATAATGTACTAATTAAAGAAGGTAAGTGCCATCTTGTAGAGCCAAGTCTTATTACATATTTCTCAGCCCACGTTCACATTGGGACGATTTGGCATGTGATTTGACATGTTAAATCGCATGCCAAATCAGCGGCTATTGCCGGAAATGGCACCGTCCCCAAAGTCTGCATCACACCGATTCCCAAACGTAGTTCCTGTACTACTTATGGCGACTTTAGGGGCGATTTGAATAGATATCTGTGCATGAACCCGCACAGTTGTCGGTCAAATCTCTTTCGAAGTCGGACTGCATTGCTGGTTTGAAATCGTGCAGCTAAGTTCAGCTAAACCCGCATTAGTGTGAACCTGTGCTAAGTAATCTTTTAAAAGCATATGTGCATTACTCTGTCTTGATACCTTATTCTGCTAAACCAAGAGTTAAAGCAAAGGCAATACAAGAATTAATTGTCTTATATAAAAAGTCATTTGATGCAGAAATTAATAGTTAGATCAAGTCAGCAAATATTTAGCGAGAAGGACATAATAAAGCAAAGCAAAACTTACTTGTTTTTCCCCTAACTGTGTCTGAATCTCCAATGACATTGGGGTAAATAGCAAGTACAGTGAATAAATATTCAGTGGTTGGCTTAAGATCCATCACCAGCACTGTGTGTTTGTCTTTGTCCAACATTATCTATAAAAAAGTAAACACTATTATTATTACACAGGATTTATATAGAGCCAACAGTTTACACAGCACTTTACAATATAAAAGGGAGAGAGTACAGTTACAATTCAATAAAATACAAGATGGTTGAGAGGGCCCTGCTCATAAGAGCATACAATCTAATGGGGTGGGGCAAGTGGTAAAAAAGGTTGTAACTATGGGGGATGAGCTGATGGAAGTGATAAAAGATTAGTTGGAGGTGTGATATGCTTCCTTGAAGAGACAAGTTTGAGGTAGAGATTTCCATAGGATGGGGAAGGCTCTGGAGAAGTCCCGGAGATGAGCATGGGAGGAGGGGACAAGGGAGCTTGAAAACAGGAGGTCTTGAGAAGAGGGAAGCGCGTGGTTTTGGTGATATTTGGAGACAAGATTGGTGATGTAGCTCGGGGCAGACTTGTGAAGGGCTTTGTATGTTTTTGTTAGTATTTTGAATTTAATTTGCTGGGTGATTGGGAGCCAGTGTAGGGATTGGCAAAGAGGGCTGGTAGACACTGAGCTGTTGGTAAGGTAGATAAGTCTGGCAGCAGCATTCATGATAGACTGAAGAGGGGATAGCCTATGGAGAGGTAGGCCTATGAGAAGAGATTTGCAATAGTCAAGGCGAGAGATAACTAGGGAGTGAATAAGTAGCTTAGTGGCTTCATAAGTTAAAAAGGGGCACATTTTAGAGATGTTATGGAGGTGAAAACTACAAGCTATTGGATTTGAGGCTGAAAGAACAGGCCAGAGTCTAGGATTACACCTAGTACCCTGGCATGAGGGGAGGGAATGATGATTGCCCTATGACCTTGATGGACAAGTGCAGTAGGGAGCTGGCTTTAAAACATCAGGAAGTCAAAGCCAGATATCAAATCCAAGATGGAAGCGTCGGAGAATAGAAGTCCAGAGAAGAAACAGCTGCAGGGAACACAGCACTGGACTTCATGGACTGTAATTATCTGTTCCTCAAAATTTCAGTATTTGTAGCTTCTGACTTTAAAAAATGTTACTACCACAGTAAAGTTCCTCTTGGATGTTGAATTGATGTGTTATGATCATGACCTAGCAAGGTAGAAAACATATCTAAAGGAGAAGTTTGGGGTTAACAAATTAACAAAAAATGTATTGCTCAGTTGATTGTTTAGTTCTCTGTCTGCTCCGAAGGAAGAACAATGATTGTCAGTCACGCTTCTCTGCTTTGCCCCCCCCCCCCCCCGCGCTCACTGAAGCACCAGGCTAGGGCTAGGGAGGAGGCGGGCACAGTTAACTCTGGCTCTCAGCAGCACACTGAGAGGTGGAGCCAGCTGTCAATCAGGCACCTGAGTGGATCCTGACAATATTGTTGGGACCCTTCTGGAGCCTAGACACCTTTGTCACATTAGCTGAGAGCAGGCAATAGCCCACTATCAGCTGATTTTGGGTCACAGGAAAGAAAAAGTGGATGCACTCTTATGATCCACAGGAGAAAAGCTTTGCCCATACTTCTTTTTTAATAAATGTCCCACATTTCCAGTAAATACAACTATCAAAAAAGATACTGAGGGTAATTTTGAGAACCAATTTTTCACTTCTTACTTGTTTCTGGTCGTTTGTATTGAGGCGCCCTGATGGTGTGAGAGAATTCAAGACAACTTGGTACCCAGTAACATCCCCTGTAGCAGGGCTCCATGTAACTCGCATAGAACTGTAACTTTGTTCACTCACAAACAGATCTCTCGGACCAACAATTTTTTCACCTGTAAGAAAAATTTAAATGCTTAGTGAATTAAACTGCTTAAAATAAATAACAACATTTTCCTGTGGCTTTTTCCATACATTAACAAAATTAAAATATTCTAAGAAGCATTACTTGCCATGTAATATGAACAGAACATAACCACCATAGTAATGTTAAAAGCTACAACCACTTCTATACATAAATATAGAATCTTTATGTTTTTACAAATAAGAACCAACAACACTAAACACTAAACATTTAAGTATCAGAATTACCATATAACAGTCCCAAACTCCCTGTAACCCCATAATAAACTGTGCTGCTACTAGCACTCATGTAAATCCTCCTGGTGACCCCTTCTACTATAAGGTGCAAGCATCCAAGGGGCCCATCTGGCCCAAAAACACTAAGCAAATACTAAAAAATGAACTCGCACACCCGCAGACAGCGCGATGTAAGAAAGTAAACCCCTCTATTGCATTTCACACTTCCACAAGCTTCATCACAGAGCACTATGAGCAGGAGTCACAGTTTCAGACTTACCATGGTTCACTTCCTTCTTAGGAAATCGGTCACAGACAGTGAAACTTGGAGCCTTCACATCTGAATCCCGTGCAGTCTCCTATGGAGTCCCTCAAGGATCACCTTTGTCACCCGTGCTCTTCAACATTTACATCCGTCCACTCCTAAAAATCATCAGCAAATCTGATCTATGCTTCCACTCATACGCAGATGATACTCAACTCTACCTTCGGATCCCCGGACAAAAAGACCAATATCAGGAATTAGAAAAATGCCTCGCATCAATAGACGACTGGATGTCCACAAACTCCCTCAAACTTAACGGAACCAAAACAGAACTCCTTCTCCTAAATGCAAACCGGAAAACTAAATCTACGACACCATGGACTCCGCCCACCATCCTTGGACAGACCATCCCCCTAAGCATAAAAGCCAAAAGTCTCGGTGTCATCTTCGATTCAGAAATGTCAATGAATGCACAAATAGGATCAGTAGTCAGCGGATCCTACCACCTTCTACGCCTGCTACGTAGACTCATCCCCTTCATTCCAGAAAAGGACAAAGCCGTAGTGGTAGGAACAATCATCAACTCTCGACTCGACTACGCAAACTCCCTCTACATAGGACTACCTAAATTCCAGATTGCACGACTACAAGTCGTTCAAAACACGGCAGCAAGACTAGTCACAGGAAAAAAACCATGGGAATCCATCTCCCCATCCCTGAGGACCCTCCATTGGCTAACCGTAAAGAATCGGATCACATTCAAGACCCTCTGCTTGACCCACAAATGCACACAAGGAGATGCTCCTCAATACTTATGCGAAAAAATACAACACTACACCCCCAATCGCAACCTCCGATCTAACGACCAAAACCTCCTCCTTGTCCCCAAATCCCGGTACAAGTCAAGGGGAGAACGAAGATTTGCAGTCCAAGGACCACGGCTATGGAACGCTCTACCTACGAACATCCGCTTGGAAAAAGACCATCGGGCCTTCAGGAAAAAACTCAAGACCTACCTCTTCTAAGAAGGAATCAACGCAGGTCGGATCAAGCGCCTCGAGGCGATTCAGTTCGCAGTTGCAGCGCTATACAAATCATTCATTCATTCATTCATTCACTATGAATAAACCCATGGGAGGGTAAACACGTTAGCCAAAAAGCACCTTGTAACCAGAAACAGTTCATATGCCATGCCTTTTCAAAGCACTGTGGTATATTCCCTTGAGAAGAACTGCCTTAAAACAATGTTAACTAAGGGAAAAAAGGGGCAACACAAAAATGTAATAGCAGTAATTAGTCAAGTTTATGGTTTAACAGGTACAGCCACAAGACACATACAGTGAGCCTACATACTGAGCCATAGTAGTTACATATTTCTCTCAGTTAAGATTTAAAGTGGCAAAATGCTTCGCACTGAACTGGAGTTATAAGCCACAAGTCATAAGTTTAACAATGTTGACCATGGGCACTGATTAATGGTAGGTAATGTTCTCTACCCTGCCATAAAACAAAAATGTTGCTATTGTCTATCTGGTATCAAGCCAGCAAACTATCCTTGGCCTCTTAACATGTGGTCAAATCTTCAGACCCTGGTCTCACTCAACCACATAATAGCTACTTTTTGTGCATTATTTGGTCCCTTTTACCAAATAATAACCACTGCCATGGTGACGGGTTTTACCAGTCTTGACCAGTGGCCATCACATTTATGGACAAGTTAGCGTCTCCAATTCCACCAGTTTCCACTTTAATCACAGGCACCTATGGCTATTTTAAAAGACTTGATCTCTTCTATCACTTTGCTTTAATGGCTATAAATCAGTAGAATTCAAACCAATGAACTTGTAGTTATACATTTATTAACTTATGCAGTGAGCCAGATGGCATTTGACCCCCTTCTTCAAATAAAGTTTTTTGTATCTATCATAGAGCAAAGCACCCTTATCTATAACTTATTTTGCACCTATTGCTCCAACATCCTCATTACACCAATTTAAAGTCACAAACCGAAAAGGTTTGGCAATACATTATTTAAGAATCTATAAATCCCCAAAAATAAGAAAGATTCAAGCCATGGAGCAGCAGACTAAAATGTTGTTGCGCTTTACACATTGAGCCATAAACAATTTCTGCTTATAAAGTTTATCCTATCAGACATAGATCAGAGAATGTAATTGTAAACGTGGGTTTAAATCAATACCACTATTTACAACAACCATGAGTGAAGAAAAGGCAGACTTGGCAAAACACTTTACAAGAATCCATAAAATGGAAAAATCAAAGAAACAAGCAGGGTTGAACCCAGGAAGTTACAAACTCCAGATGTGCTGCAACAACAGTGTGCACCATATGAAAATACAGCTCAGTTGCTTGTTAGGAAAATTTAAATTGATAATCTTTACCAAAAGAAAAATAAAGAAATAGCACTACTATTTTTTTTGTTCAACCCAGCGGGCTGAACGAAAAAACCTGGCAGCTCAGGTTGGAGCCGCTGTACTAACTATGTGATGTTAGTACATCGATCTCCCCTGCTGTTCTATTGTGTTCTGACAGGGGTAGGTCCCCCGCCAGAACACTCCGGTCAGCGCTCTGAGCCATTGGCTCAGAGAACTGATCTGAGCTGATCAGCAGACCTTTTTCGGTCATGTCTACATTCCCTTTGCACACGTTCCTGGAAACAAGGCTCATCGATAGTGGGTGCTGCAGTGACTACCAGCTGGTTACTGTTAACATCACAGATAAATGCACATATTCGCCAGCACACCAAGGATCCTCAAATGTCATCCAAAGGTTTTTTTATTGCAGAAATATCAGATCACAAGAGCAAGTACAAAGTTTCGGAGCCTCGCAGCACAACTTCGTCGGTCATGCCCCTTCTACAGAAGCCGGCTGAATGGCCAACTTCTGTGGAACCGGCTGCAGTGCACACAGACTGAATGTTGGCTGGTTTCTATCAGCCGATGCTGTCTGACATTCGGCCCATGTGTACTAGGCTTTAGAGCTGAAGAACAGACATTTACTGCATGCGCAGTGAGTTACAGAAAGAAAGGACACCTGGCCATCATAAAACTACAATAAATTGAGAACACAATCCTCTCCAGGTAAGTTATACACTTTTTATGTCAATGCTCTATTGTTTAAATCATTGTCAGATGGCCTGCTATCTCAAACTGTTAATACTGTGATAGGATTCTTCTTTTAAAAGAAGGCTCAGATTCCTAACTACTCATGCTCAGCCATAGTTAGGGAATAGATTCCATATTTGTTGACAGGCTCCACACTCACTCAGTTTTATCCCACAAATCCCACTTCACACAATAACAAGGTACACCTGCTGGCCCAGTGATATTGTTTTCTCCTGACCAGTGACTATTGAAACTATGAGCATATACACCCTACATCCCTCACTAACCTACCTAGAGTTATAAACCATATGCAGACTTTAGCCTCTTAGACAATATTTACATTCCCATAATACAGAGGGTAACATCACTATTCTACACTCACACACCAAGAACCACCTAATATCACAGAATAAATCAAGAAGCATAACTCCTGACTGGTCATTCCACCACCCATAGGTATATGTCCAAAGAAATGCAGTATTTACATGTATTTATGTGTAGGAGGGTTCCACCACCATTGCAAATCGTGTCCTATGTTTTTCATGGGCAAGGACAATAATCAGCCTTACCATTTCCCCACCAGCACTAATTGCAGCCTCTTACCAAGCAAAAACTAACCAATTCCAGAAACAGGTTGTTCAATGGCTCTCCGGACTTCCACAGTACATCTTCATTGATTAACTTATTGCACCCCTGAGGCTTATGACTGTTTGACAGCACAGAGATGCATCCTCTATCAATGTGTCAGCACAGTGGCTGACTGGTTAGCACTTCTGCTTAGCAGCTCTGGGGTCAATGGTTTGATTCTCAAGCATGCCACTTCATGTAGAGAAGTGGTCTGTCCTCCCTATGTTGTTAAACATAACGCATGTCCTTCTATAAAGTATCACTTTAATCTAGTTTATTTAATGGTTTAGATGAAAATGAAGCTTCATTCTATTTCTAAACATAAATGTGTGTGTTGATTTTGTTTGTGCACTGCCTTTTTTGAGTTTATAATAATTTTATCTGTTTTTGCTTTTAATCCTGCACTTTTTAGAGGTTTGAGGTGAGGCGTTCTGATCCTCAAAAATGTTTGCCATGATTGATTGAAGCTTGATTTGTATCCCTGCTTTTCTAATGTGATTTGTTTAATGTGTCTAATTTGTAGTGTCCTTCCCTTGTAGATTGTAAGCTCTTTTGAGCAGGGCCCTTCTAACTATATTGTCAAATGCTGGAGCATCATTTCCATGCCTTTTATTTTTTTTGGCCCAAGTATATTAACCACTTTAAGACCAGCCTCGTTTTGGATTTTAGGTGTTTACATGTTTAAAACCGGTTTTATTGCTAGAAAATTACTTAGAACCCCCAAACATTATATATTGTTTTTTGTCTAACACCCTAGAGAATAAAATGGCGGTCGATGCAATACTTTTTTTCACATCGAATTTGCGCAACGGTCTTACAAGCACACTTTATTTGGAAAAAAATCACTTTTTTGAATAAACAACAGTTAGTCAATTTTTTTATACATTGTGAAAGATAATGTTACGCCGAGTAAATTGATATCCAACATGTCACGCTTCAAAATTGCGCCCACTCGTGGAATGGCATCAAACTTTTACCCTCAAAAATCTCCATAGGTGACGTTTAAAAAATTCTACAGGTTGCATGTTTTGCATGACAGAGGAGGTGTAGGGCTAGAATTATTGCTCACGCTCTCACGATCGCGGCAATACATTACATGTGTGGTTTGACCACCGTTTTCATATGCGGGCGCTACTCACGTATGCATTCGCTTCAGCATGCGAGCTCGTCGGGACGGGCGCTTTAAAAAAAAAATTCTTATTTATTTTACTTAATTTTATTTATTTTTACACTGATTTAAAAAAAAAATTGGGTCACTTTTATTCGTATTACAAGGAATGTAAACATCCCTTGTAATAGAAAAAAAGCATGACAGGTCCTCTTAAACATGAGATCTGGGGCCAAAAAGTCCTCAGATCTCATATTTGGACTTAAATGCAAAAAAAAAAAAATTGTCATTTGAAAAAATGACAACAGAAAAATGTTCCTTTAAGAGGTATGGGCGGAAGTGACGTTATGACGTCGCTTCCGCCCTGCTATGGTATAGAGATGGGTGGGGGCCATCTTAGCCTCACTCGTCTCCATACCAAGGAAGTGACAGGACCCGATCGCCTCCGCCGCTACCGATGGCTCCAGTAAGCGGCGGAGGGCTCAGGAGAGTGGCGGGAGGGGTGGGGACACCTCTCCCACCGCCGATAACCGTGATCTCGCAGCGAATCCACCTCGGAGACCACCATTATCGTAAACACGACCAGCCCCTCAAGAAACGGGTATCTCGGTTGTGGCAGCAGCCACTTCCGTTACCGAGATATCCCTCTTCAAAAAAGGAACATACATCGTTGCGCGCTGGTCGTAAAGTGGTTAATGTAACAAGTGTTTATACTAATGTTAAAATAAAAAGATGATTCTTTTGTTTGACTTTTGCAGACTATAAATACATATTTTCGAAGTGAAAACTATTCATACCCCTTTAAATCTTAAGTAAATCGAGTTGCATAATAAAGTATTTGGTTGGGCACACATGCAAGTCCTTGAGTAGAAAGTGTAATGGGGGGAAGGGGAAGAAACCAGCCCCCCCAAAAAAACAACCCTGCTCCAAAGTTGAATTTCAGAGCTCTAGTAATTCTTTTGTGGACTAGGCAAATCATGAAATCTGGCAAATAAATGTGAATTCTCTCTAACAAACAAAAAAAACAAAAAATCAACAATTTGCACCACAGGAACGCTAATTTGCGGCCACAAATTTTTGTTCGCGAGTGCGCATATTTATTCACACGGGCCGGTTTTTGACCCGAAAATGTATCATCGTGAAAGGGGAAAGGGCATGCACACGCCCCCAGGAAGTGTGCTGCTGCTCAGCCTCTAACATGGCCGGGTCACTCCTTTCACGAGAAGAGCTGCTGCTGATATGCAAGGTAAGTGTAGGCGGTGTCTTGTTCTCTGGGTTGGGGGGATGTGCTAGTTAGCTTAGTTAATTGTGGGGGGGGGACTGTTGTGTGTAGTGATCTGTCGCTCACATTTACTTCCTGGACATGCACACACGTCACTGCCTCTTTCTCTGCACATTAGACTTCCTGCATTTGTACATGTTCCTGTAAATACACTATCTACTATGTATATATGGTAGGAGCAATGATTGTAAACAGTTGGCACAGACCACATGCAAATATGCGGCCTCCCGGTAGCTGGGCCTTGGCACAGAGTGGATGCATATTTGCATGTAATAGTGGCAGCAGCCCCATCCCACCTCTCAGAATGGCAAACCCCTTAAAGGGCAGGTGCCGAGGGGTGAAGGATGTTTAAAGTAAAAACAGAAAAGCTAAATTTTAGATTTTTAGTTTCAGGGGGGGGGGTCCCCTTCGTCTGCCTGTAAAGTGTTGCATTTGTCCCGAGTCTCGAACCTGCTGCAGCAATAATGACATATTTAAACACCAAAAAATAAAATTTGAGTAGTTTTCCCTGGCTGCAAGCCATTTCTGGCAATATAACCACAAAACAAGCAGATCACATGGCTCTGTCTCCCCACCCCCCCCCCCCCAATGCATAACAGGCCCTTTGGGTCTGGCATATATTTTAAGGGGAACTCCACGCCCAAATTTGAAAAAAGCATATGCTGCTGAGTCCAATGTAATCTTTTAGTAGGTGATATCCTCTGTGGGATTAAACCCATGAGTCCTTCAAGGCCTGAGTCTTTCAAGGTAGAAGCGCTGACCACTAGCCTATTGGGCTGAGTAAAACCAATGTAGAAAATACATTTACTAGTGTTTAATATTTAATTCTATACAATAATGTTTGGAAATTAGCCATTAATATTAGGGAAACAACTATGCTGATGTGGCATTGGCTAGTATGAAAAAACATTTTAAAAAAACGGCATGTGGCCCCCCCAGTCCAAACCAGGCCCTTCGGGTTTGTTGTGGATTTTAAGGGGAACTAAATGCCAAATTTTTCCAAAAAAATGGCATAGGGTCCCCCCAAAATCCATACAAGGCCCTTCGGGTCTGGCATAGATTTTAAGGGGAACTCCCAAAAAAATTGTAAAATAAATTGGCGTGGGGTCCCCCCAAATCCATACCAGGAGGTCAAAATAGGGGGGATGAGGGAGCGCCCCCCCTCCTGAACCATACCAGACCACATGCCCTCAACATGGGGAGGGTGCTTTGTTGATGGGGACAAGGGTCTCTCCCCGACAACCCTGGCCGGTGGTTGCCGGGGTCTGCGGGCATGGGGGCAAATTGGAATCTGGAAGCCCCCTTTAACAAGGGGGTTCCCAGATCCCCCCATGTGAATCGGGTACATCGTACCCTTACTCCAGTCACCCAAAAAGTGTCCAAAATACAAACAACAAAACAGTTTTTGACAATTCCTTTATTTTAAAAATAAAAATAATAAAAAAAGGGAAACGCTCAGTCTTGTTGGGAGGGCTCCCACCGTATGCGATCTGTGCGCGTTGACAGTTCTTTTATAGGCAAGGGCAGGGCCACCCAGTGACGTAACCAGGTGACCACACCCCCTTCTGATGTCACGTAACATCAGAGGGCGGAGCCACTGTGTGACATACCTGGGTGGCCCTGCCCTTGCCTCTAAAAGAACTGTTGAAGCGCACAGAGCGCATACACTTTTTATTATAATTTTTTTTTTTTTAATAAAGGATTTTTCAAAAACTGTCTCTTGTGGTTTGTATTTTTGGCCAATTTTTGGGTGAATGGGTAGGGGTATGAGATACCTGATACCCATTCACATAGGGTGGGATCTGGGGGCCCCCTTGTTAAAGGGGGCTTCCAGATTCTGATAAGCTCCCCGCCCGCAGGATGTCGGGAAGAGGCCCTTGTCCCCATCAACATGGGGACAAGGTGCTTTGGTGGGTACCCTCCCTATGTTGAGGGCATGTGGCCTGGTATGGTTCAGGAGGGGAGCTCGCCCCCCCATCCTAACTTCCAGGCTGCATGCTCAGATAAGGGTCTGGTATGGATTTTGAGGGGACCCCACACCAATTTTTTATTTAATTTTGGCGCGGGGTTCCTCTTAAAATCCATGGACTGGGGGGACCATGCCATTAAAAAAAAAATCATAATAGCCAATGCCACATCAGCATGAGCATGGTTGTTTCCCTAATATTAATAGCATTAAAAACATCAAACACTAGTAAATGTATATTCTATATATGGTTGTGCTCAGCCCAATAGGCTAGAGGTCAGCACGTCTACCTTGAAGGACTCATAGGTTCAAATCCCACAGAGGGATAATAAAAGATTGCATTGCTGAAAAGAAGGTGAATGCCAATTAGCCACAGCAGCATATGCTGAAAATAGGCCAAGGCCAATTAGCCAATGCACTTTAGTTTAGTTGATTCTATTATATTAATTCTTCAAATGCATGCAATGGTATGTAAGTATTCAATAATATTATGGTGTGGAATTCCAAACATCACACACCTTATTTCTTTGTTTATTTTAATTTGCTTGTGCACTGGAAAAATAAACACAGCTGGGGGGTGGTAGGTTGGCTGGGATTTGAACTCATAACATTAGTGCTTAGGAGACATCTGAGCAGACCACCAAGCCATTGTGCTAAGTATGCTGAGACCTGCATAATAGTGTAGTATGATTAACCACTTCACATCCGGCCGTAGCCGAATGACGGCCACAGCGCGGATGTGAAATCCCGGGAGGACGGCCTCCCCTTTACTCGTTCCCTGTGCACGCTCACGAGCACGCAGCAGGGAAATTCTGTGTTGGCCGTGTCCCTGGGACACGGCCAATCACAGATCGCTGTAAACGGCCAATCACAGCGGCCGTTTACAGCGCGATCGCCCTGGCCAATGAGAGATGATCTCATATGTAAACATATGAGATCATCTCTCAGCGCCGCTCCCCCTCCTCACACAGAGACAGCGTGTGAGGAGGGGGAGATGAACGGCTGCAGCGCCGTAAGTTTTAAAAAAAATAAAATAAATGAAATGCCATCTGTGCCCACTGCCACCACTGCAATCTGTCCCCAATGCCATCTGTGCCCAGTGCCATCCCCAGTGCCATCCCCAGTGCCATCTGCCAGTGCCATCCCCAGTGTCATCTACCAGTGCCATCCCAATGCCATCTGCCAGTGCCATCCCCAGTGCCATCCCCAGTGCCATCTGTAGTCAGTGCCATCTGTAGTCAGTGCCACCTGTCATTAGTGCCATCTGTCATCAGTGCCACATATTAGTGCCATCTGTCATCAGTGCCACATATTAGTGCCATCTGTCATCAGTGTCACGTATTAGTGCCATCTGTCATCAGTGTCATGTATTAGTGCCATCTGTCATCAGTGCCACCTGTCAGTGTCACGTGCCATCTGTTATCAGTGTCACCTGTCATCAATGCCACGTATCAGTGCCATCTGTCATCAGTGTCATGTGTCATCAGTGCCACGTATTAGTGCCGTCTGTCATCAGTGCCACGTATTAGTGCCATCTCTCATCAGTGCCACATATTAGTGCCACGTGATATCAGTGCCATGTATGAGTGCCATCTCTCATCAGTGCCACATATTAGTGCCATCTGTCATCAGTGCCCCGTATTAGTACCATCTGTCATCAGTGTCACGTGTCATCAGTGCCCCGTATTATTACCATCTGTCATCAGTGCCACGTCAGTGTCACATGTCATCAGTGCCACGTCAGTGTCACGTGTCATCAGTGCCACGTCAGTGTCACGTGTCATTGTCCTGTTGCTCCAGGGCCTTCAAAAGTGTAATAGGTAGTCAACAATTTAGATGTGTAATTTATGCTCCTAGAACACGTGATGGCGCTCCCTGCATGTTGGGCCTCTCTATGTGGCCAGGCTGTGTAAAAGTCCCACATATGTGGTATCGTAATAATCAGGAGGAGTAGCAGAATTTATTTTGGGGTGTCATTTGTGGTATACACATGCCATGTTAGAGAAATAACCTATTACAATGCCAATTTTGTAGAAAAAAAATAAAAAATAAAAAAATAATTCATTTTGCAAAGAATTGTGGGAAAAAATGACAACATCAAAAAGCTCACCATGCCTCTTACTAAATACCTTGGAAGGTCTACTTTCAAAAAAGGGGTCATTTGGGGGGTATTTGCACTTTCCTGACTTGTTCGGGTCGCAAGAAATGAGATAGGCCACCAGTACATCAGATGTGATCAATTTTGTATAATTCGCACCACAGTTTGTAGAGTCTGTAACTTTCACAGAGACCAAATAATTTCCACTAATTTGGGTTATTTTTACCAAAGATATGTGGCAGTATAAATTGTGGCCAAAATTTATGAAGAAAAATTAATAATTTGCAAAATTTTATCACAGAAACAAAGAAAAATACTTTTTTTTTCAAAATTTTCGGTCTTTTTTCATTTATAGCGCAAAAAATAAAAACCCAGAGGTGATCAAATACCACCAAAAGAAAGCTCTATTTGTGGAAAAAAAAGGACAAAAGATTAATGTGGGTACAGTGTTGCATGACTGAGTAATCGTCAGTCAAAGCGTGAAAGCTGAAAATTGGTCTGGATGGGAGGGGGGTTTAAGTGCCTGGTAAGTGGTTAAAGAATCAACATAATTACTGCTTTATAGTCACCAAAATAAAAAAAAAGCATTAAAAAAAACATACAACAGATATGTAAGTGTAAATGTTCAATACATGTAACTTTACAGAATAGCAGACATTACTCTGTAATACTCATTCATAACCGCATTCGTTAGCAAAAGAAGAAAAAAAAAACTAGGAATACTAATTGCAATATACATCAATGGATGCACACAAGGTAGACCACATCTCACATAAAAATGTTTTCTTCACATACATGGATCATGGTTGCTGTGCTATATAATAACTTGGTAGAAATTGGCACTTGCATATCCGCGGAATCGCCAATTAGCGTTGATTCCCAATTTACTAAGGCATGTTGGCTGCTAATAGCACAAATTTTAATTCGCACGTTCGCCTGATGGAATTCTTAATTGCCAGAAATGGGCGTTATTACATGTAATAGCGCCCAATACTTCCCGGCGCTATGGTAAATGACCCCCTAAGGGTTGTTTATCCATCTGAACTCTATCTAAATATTCCGTAAGACTGTGCAAAGTTATTTTAAACACTTAAAGGAAATATATGAACTCTTTCTACCCAGTAGTATTTCAGAAAATATATGACGTTCAAATAATATAAATCATATTCCATCTCAAAGATATAATCGTGATTTCAGTATCCACTGGTGCAATACTCATTCTGTATAACATAAACATATATTATTTCGATTTAGAGTATATTAGAAGTAAGAATTGTTTTAAGTATACCAGTCATTTTTGTGAATGACATATATATATATATATATATATATATATATATATATATATATATATATATATATATATATATATATATATATATACAGTGGTGTGAAAAAGTGTTTGCCCCCTTCCTCATTTCCTGTTCCTTTGCATGTTTGTCACACTTAAGTGTTTCGGAACATCAAACCAATTTAAACAATAGTCAAGGACAACACAAGCAAACACAAAATGCAATTTGTAAATGAAGGTGTTTATTATTAAAGGTGAAAAAAAATCCAAACCATCATGGCCCTGTGTGAAAAAGTGATTGCCCCCCTTGTTAAAACATACTATAACTGTGGTTGTCCACACCTGAGTTCAATTTCTCTAGCCACACCCAGGCCTGATTATTGCCACACCTGTTCACAATCAAGGCATCACTTAAATAGGAGCTGCTTGACACAGTAAGGTCCACCAGAAGATCCTTAAAAGCTACACATCATGTCGAGACCCAAAGAAATTCAGGAACAATTGAGAAAGAAAGTAATTGAGATCTATCAGTCTGGAAAGGGTTATAAAGCCATTTCCAAAGCTTTGGGAATCCAGCGAACCACAGTGAGAGCCATTATCCACAAATGGCGAAGACATGGAACAGTGGTGAACCTTCCCAGGAGTGGCCGGCCGCCCAAAATTACCCCAAGAGCGCAGCGACGACTCATCCAAGAGGTCACAAAAGACCCCACAACAACGTCCAAGGAACTGCAGGCCTCACTTGCCTCAGTTAAGGTCAGCGTTCATGCCTCCACCATCAGGAAAAGACTGGGCAAAAATGGCCTGCATGGCAGAGTTCCAAGGAGAAAACCACTGCTGAGCAAAAAGAACATCAAAGCTCGTCTCAATTTCTCCACAACACATCTTGATGATCCCCAAGACTTTTGGGACAACATTCTGTGGACCGATGAGACAAAAGTGGAACTCTTTGGAAGGTGTGTGTCCAAGTATATCTGGCGTAGAAGGAACACTGCATTTCAGAAAAAGAACATTATACCAACAGTAAAATATGGTGGTGGTAGTGTGATGGTCTGGGGCTGTTTTGCTGCTTCAGGACCTGGAAGACTTGCCGTGATAAAAGGAACTATGAATTCTGCTGTCTACCAAGAGATCCTGAAGGAGAATGTCCGACCATCTGTTCTTGTACTCAAGCTGAAACGAACTTGGGTTCTGCAGCAGGACAATGATCCTAAACACACCAGCAAGTCCACCACCGAATGGCTGAAGAAAAACAAAATGAAGACTTTGGAGTGGCCTAGCCAAAGTCCAGACCTGAATCCTATTGAGATGTTGTGGTATGACCTTAAAAAGGCCGTTCATGCTCGAAAACCCTCTAATGTAACTGAATTAGGACAATTCTGCAAAGATGAGTGGGCCAAAATTCCTCCAGGACGCTGTAAAAGCCTCATTGCACGTTATCGCAAACGCTTGGTTGCAGTTGTTGCTGCTAAGGGTGGCCCAACCAGTTATTAGGTTTAGGGGGCAATCACCTTTTCACACAGGGCCATGATGGTTTGGATTTTTTTTCACCTTTAATAATAAACACCTTCATTTACAAATTGCATTTTGTGTTTACTTGTGTTGTCCTTGACTATTGTTTAAATTGGTTTGATGTTCCGAAACACTTAAGTGTGACAAACATACAAAGGAACAGGAAATGAGGAAGGGGGCAAACACTTTTTCACACCACTGTATATATATATATATATATATATATATTGTGACCATGTCTACATAAATATATATCCATATAGCATGTGATTTTACCTAGAGGAATAAGTATTCATAGTATTTACAAGAGTAATACATTTATCCATATTCAATAATTGTATGTTATATTGATGAGTAAAATTGTACCCTCACATTGTACCGATTACCAGAATTCCTAAATATTATATATATACCGGCAACACTATACAAGTAGATACACATTGGGGGTTATTTACTAAAGGCAAATCCACTTTGCACTACAAGTGCAAAGTGCAAAGTGCACTTGAAATTGCACTGAAAGTGCACTTGGAAGTACAGTCGCTGTAGATTCGAGGGGGACATGCAATGAAAATAAAGAAAGCATTTTAGCTTGCACATGATTGGATAATAAAATCAGCAGAGCTTCCCCTCATTTCAGGTCTACCCCTTCGATTTACAAGTGCACTTTCAGTGCAATTTCAAGTGCACTTTGCACTTGTCGTTTGCACTTCTAGTGCAAAGTGGATTTTCCTTTCGTAAATAACCCCCATTATGAAGATTGAACATATTACTTCTATATACTTATTTCAGAACAAGTATTTCTGCCATTGGACACCCTTGGTGGTTGAAAGAGGTATTACCTAAATCTATAAAAATGTAATCAATAGATCTTTCAACCAATGGAAAAGAAGTTACACCCTATGGGCTAGGATTATTATAATTTTTATGAGCCTATGTAATGGTATATAAGATCAAGATAGAAAGCCATGAAGACACTCAATTAGACACACAGATACACACACTTCATTCATCAACTCGACCATGTTGAACCTATGTCCCCCGTCAGGAGCCTTCCGCCCAGGGGGTCAGGGTATGAGTCCTACCTCTTTAGGGGGTTGACAAAAGCACACCCATAAGTGCGTTTTTTGTACACTTCCGGGTTATTTGTTATAGGATTTTTGCACCACCGCGGATTTAAAAGAAAAATGGGTAGCTTTCACAGAGAATAAAATCCGGTTAGGTGTGCAAACATGGTCCAACTGCCCTCACTTACAATCTTACAAATATATGAACTTGCATTCTTAGATTTCCTTAGCATGTATGTTTTTGGCTATGGAGGAGGAAATAGAAGATTGCCCATATCTTCTAAGTGCCAGCTTGTATCACAAAATAACAATAGCAACTAATTGAAATTATTCATCACAACCGATCACTATTTTCCCTGATATTTGTTAACAAAGAGTGTCAGGAGTGGGTCTGAATGTTGCAAAAGACATGATAAGGGTCAAACAATCCTAAAAATGGTTAGATTAACCACTTGCCGACCGCCTCCTGTAGATATACGTCGTCAGAATGGCGCGGCTGGGCAAAGTAACGTACCTGTATGTTACTTTGAATTTCCAGCCACGCTCGTGTGCGCACACCGCCGGCCACGCTCCATGACCGTGCCCGCAGACTCGATGTCCACCGCGTGCCCGCGATCGTGTCACGGAGCTGAAGAACAGGGAGATGCCAGTGTAAACACAGCATCTCCCCATTCTGCCTAGTGACAGGACACTGATCGTCTGCTCCCTCTCATCGGGAGCAGCGATCAGTGTCGCGTCACTGCTAGCCCATCCCCCAGACAGTTAGAATCACTCCCTAGAACACACTTAACCCCTCCCCTGCCCCCTAGTGATTAACCCCTTCACTGCCAGTGACATTTTTACAGTAATCAATGCAATTTTATAGCATTGATCGCTGTATTAATGCCAATGGTCCCAAAAATGTGTCAAAATTGTCTGATGTGTCCGCCATAATGTTGCAGTCAGGATAAAAAATGCTGATCGCCGCCAATACTAGAAAAAAAATAATTATTCATAAAAATGCCATAAAACTATCCCCTATTTTGTAGACGTTATAAATTTTGCGCAAACCAATCAATAAACGCTTATTGCGATTTTTTTTTACCAAAAACATGTCGAAGAATACGTATCAGCCTAAACTGAGGGAAAAGATTGTTTTTTTATATTTTTTGGGGGGATATTTATAGCAAATAGCAAAAAGTTAAAAATAATGCGTTTTTTTCAAAATTGGTGCTCTTTTTTTGTTTATAGCGCAAAAAATGAAAACTGTAGAGGTGATCAAATACCAACAAAAGAAAGCTCTATTTGTGGGGAAAAAAAGGACATTAATTTTGTTTGGGAGCCACGCTGCACGACCATGTAATTGTCAGTTAAAACTATGCAGTGTTGAATCGCAAAAAGTGCTCTGGTCTTTGGCAAGCCAAATGGTCCGGGGCTTAAGTGGTTAAACAATGATCATCACATGTTTATAGTCTTCCTAAAGTATAACCTCATAACACATGTCTATAAAACTGTTCACCTTACTCACTTTCAATTATCTGCTTGATAGGTCTTGGAGGTTCAGATGCAGTAAAGCAAACTCTTCTTGAGATCCTGGGTAGCATATCAAATAGGGACCAGTAGTCTCTTACTATGATGACATGTTCTTCAATAGGTTCTGAAGCAATTTTTATCAGTTCATTTCTGTCTGCATTTTTTATTCCTGCACAAGACACAGATACAATTTTAAAAAATACAATATGCCATTTTCTATTATTTTAAAAATAGACTTGAAGCAAGGCCAAAGCCCTAAGCACATTCTAGCCTTTTGAGTAAAATATAAACATCTCTAAGACCCCATACACACCATACAACATTTGTTGTCTGATTTCCTTTAGATTAACCAAAACCATGTAGTGCAAGGGCCTGCCTGATTGCAAACAAATTGAAACTCTTAAGGGTTGACCTCATATTATATGGTTTTGGTAAATCTGAAGGAAAAAATCTACAGAAAATTGTATAGTGTTTATCCAGTGTGAGTGAGAGCCCCTGTCTCAGTGAAAATGAGTGTAAAATGGACACAGGACTCTGAAAGAGGCAGTTTGAGAATTTCCGGCAGAAAATTGGTAAGCAGAGAAAAACTATGCTTTAAGTTTTCTCTGGATTTTGTAAGTCTGGATTGGGGCTGGAAACTTGAAGACTTCAAAGAGCAATGAGAGGGATGGAGTCTTCAGTCTTGTGTCCGGGCTTTCAAAGTTCTGCAGGTTGTGTGTGTGTTCAGGTGCACATATCCATTATAAGGCAGAGCAGAGCATAGCTCAGAGGAGGTGGGATGGGAGTTGGTGTGGGAGCCGATGCTGCAGCTAGGAGGGAGGTGTGCTATCGTTTAATAGCCCAGGCAATATCCTTGAAACCGCATCTCCATGTGGGAGAGGTTCCAGGTCAGTGGACTGAGAGAGTTGGGCCAGCTGACGAGGAGACCCTAGCTGAGACAACTGGAAGAGAGAGTCCTGGGGACCAGAGGGGACCATGAGTCTTGGAGGAGTGTGAAAGCCTGGAATGTTAGTAGAGCCCCTTCCTAGAGGTCAGGAGTGGGCCTGTGCAGCTTTGTACTGCGACCAAGGCTCAGTAAGCCTTAAGAGCCAGGTGGCTAGACATCCCCCATATTACAAGTGGTGGAGAATGCGGGCAAACAGACGGTGGAAATCTGGGTCTCTGCTCCAGCAGTGAGTTTGTTGTGGAACGGTCAGTGGCTATGTGTGGAAATGCAGCCAGGCAATGAGCATTGCGTGCAGGTAGTGCACCTGTGAGTATTTTTTTTTCTATTGCTGTGAACTGTGTGACAAGCTGCTGTGCATGTGAATGCAAGGATGGGGCAGTCAAAAACACAAGAAGTTCACGTTAAATCAAGTTAAAGGGAATGTGAGAGTGAGAGCCCCTGTCTCAGTGAAAATGAGTGCAAAATGGACACAGGACTCTCAAAGAGGCAGTTTGAGAAGTTCCAGCAGAAAATTGGTAAGCAGAAAAAACTATGCTTTAAGTTCTCTTTGGATTTTGTAAGTCTGGATTGGGGCTGGAAACTTGAAGACTTCAAAGAGCATTGGGAGGGATCGAGTCTTCAGTCTTGTGTCCGGGATTTCCAGAAGTTCTGCAGGTTGTGTGTGTGTCCAGGTGCATAGCATAGCTCAGAGTAGGTGGGATGGGAGTTGGTGTAGGAGCAGTTGCTGCAGCCAGGAGGGAGGCGTGCTAATATTTAAGAACCCAGGCAATATCTTTGAGATGGCAATCCATGTGGGAGTGGTTCCAGGTCAGTGGACTGAGAGAGTTGGGCCAGCTGAGAGAGTCGGTGAGACCATAGCTGAGACAACTGGAAGAGAGAGTCCAGGGGACCATGAGTCTTGGAGGAGTGTGAAAGCCTGGAGTATCAGGAGAGCTCCTTCCTAGAGGCCAGGAGTGGGCCTGCGCAGCTTTGTACTGCAACCAAGGTGTGAGTCTTGAGCCTTGAGAGCCAGGTGGTTTGGCATTTTCATTTTTGTTGTAATTTTTGGGAGAAGAACCCCTGTGTGGGCAATCCATGTGTGTATGAACTTTTTCATCTTTGTGTCTTTCAATAAAAGTGGGCTAACACGCCCTTAAACTGAAGTTCCTGTTGGCTGTGAACTCACTGAAAACGCATCTACCACTGAGCCAGACATCCGCCAGCTTTAGGCTTAATGTACACTGGATGTTTTACAACATCTCCTGAACGTTTTGACTTGACAGATAGTAACCGACATTTAAGCGTCTGTTTTGCTGCGTTTATATGCCGCGTCTAGCCGCGTTTGCGTTTAGAAGCGTTTTTTTCTCTCAAATAGTCAAATATTAAAATCGCCTGTAAATGAAACGCGACTAACCATGAGTTTCTGCGTTTACATGCTGTTACAGGTGTTTGGTGTTTCAAATGCCTCTGAACATCTGTCCTGAACATATTTTTTTGCTTTCCCAAAAATTCTTCTAAACTCAACTGCCTAGAAACGACGATAAACGACCCTATGTACATGTACTGATAAGATAACTTAGAGGAGAGTTCAGGGGCAGTTGAAAAAAACACCCCAACTGCTCCTAAACGTCAGTTTACCAGCAGCAATGTACATGAAGCCTTTAGCGTAGAAGAAAATCTGTGAAGTTTGCAAATGGTGAATGTAAACCAACAAGTGTGTGTGAAGTAAGCTAACCAGCAAAATGTCAAGTAAAATGGTTACCTTATGTGCCGTTTTCTCCTAGGCTTTAAAGAGGAGATCCGGGCGTTTTTTTTTTTTCGTTTTTTTAAAGTTAGCAACTACAAACACTGTAGCTGCTAACTTTTAATAAGGACACTTACCTGTCCAACGAGCCCGCGATGTCACGCCCCCCCCCCAGGCCGATCCACCCATCCTAAGGGAAACAGGCAGTGGAGCCTTACGGCTTCACTGCCCGTTTCCTACTGCGCATGCGCGAGTCACGCATCGCTTTGTGAATGGCCATGTTGTTTTATGGGACACACACATGTCCCAGAAGACAACGGGGCCGCTCACCGAAGAGGAGGAACTAAAGAAACAGCACCGCGGAATAGGAAGAGGCAGATTAGGAAGACTGCCTAGCAACAGGGGTTTCTGGTAAGTTAAAAAAAAAAAATGTCAAATGTTTTTATTTAAGAATGTTACTGTAATGTTTTGTTTTAGGGTGGACCTCCACTTTAAGTTACCAACTGAATGTATTCTAGTTGCTGCCAGACTTTTTTGTTCTTAATACCTATGTATTTTTCATTTTTCTTACCTAATGTATATGATTATGGCCCAATAGTACCACGTGTTGTTGCAGTTTAACTTGCAGTTATATTGAAATACACTTTTCATAAAGAAAAAACAACTGAATTGAATTGCTTTTCCTACATAAACTGCATTTTAACCATAAAATTTCTACAAAACAATTACAAAACTCACCTATAGCAAATACTGTGACTCCTCTGTCTTGCAATCCTTGGGCTTTCTCTTCTACTGCATCACCTGATTTTCCATCTGTTAACAGCACAACTATCTGTAAAGTGAAAAAACACATTGTTATATAGCTATTATGGTCTTTTTTTAGTTTAAGGTATAAGTAAACCCTAAAATTTGCTCTTATTTGCTACCTTTTGGTCTGTTAAATATACTTGTTTGTTATATCTGTTTGATAAATGCAAAAAATACCCACAGGTCATGGAAATTTACAGCTGCCCTGTGTCTTGTACACATGGCCTGTTTTATGTCAAGGAGTCCAATTAGCCCTTCTAATTCTTATCTTGGGCTACAGAATAATTGGTGTTTATATTGTAGAGATTAGGAGATTAGTGTCCCCCAAAGCAAAAGACACACTAAAATAGAACAAACAAGTCAGGGCTTACACCATTCAATCCACAAAAATGCTGTGTGTTGTCAGTCTACAACAGGACTTATAGTGGAATTATAAATTTAAATGATGTAGTCTGTTAATGGCAACAACCCAACTTTTTTTTTTTTTTCTGAGCCAGCCCTGTAACAATTTTATTGCCTGTTGATCCTGCAGTAAGTCTGTTATTTTTCAACTTCCTTTAACAGACCGAGCTTTCCAGAAAGAGTGGTAGAGGAAGGGTTAAAACAAACCATTTAACACTGAGAATGCCTACAATCATAAGTTTTATTCATTTAGTTAAATCTTTTTTTCCATGAAGAAAAAAAACTTGGTGATGTAAATAAAACCTAAAAAACTGTTAGCTGGAGTTAGGCTTCAAATACTTGCCACTTCTGTCGAGGTCATTTAAATCTACTAATCTATCTAGCACTACCCTCTCCACGGGTTGAAAATGCTGATATTCAAGGGTGGCTATGTTGCTTCACCATAGATACCACAGAGGAGTGAGTGTATTCATTCTAAGATCTCTTTCACAAGGGTGGTTGGCGACAGTAAAAACAGGCAGCTGAGGCATAGTTTTACTGTCCCCTGACCAACCATCTAAATTCCAAAATATAGCTGGAGGGGGCTATTTACATGCAGGAGCCATGTTGCTTTGTGTCATAGCTGCAGCAAATTTAATGCAGCGTGTCAAGTCGATAGGCAGCACTGCCTGATCTACTGAAGATTTCTTTTCAGAGAATTGTCTAGTGCGGGTGTGGCAACCCGTCGATCGCGGGCTGCCTGACGACCACGGGTAGGTGACAGGTAGACCGGGAACAGGTCTGCGCTGCCGACCTCTGCCTCCTCCTGCTAGCTGCCAGTCATTGCTCCTCCACTGAGCCTTCGGTCCTCCTCTCTCCATCCCCTCCTGTCTCCTCCACCACTGTCATCAGTAAACAGCGGGGAGAGCGAGAGGCAGCACAGGATGCAAGGGGGGGCGGAGGAGCTGGCCAAATTAACTTTTCTAGTTAACCCGCAGGTGATTGGTTGCTAGGTCCTAAGCAACCAATCACCTGCTTGTTAATATGAAAAGTCACTCGGCCAGCTCCTGCTCCCGCCCCTATCCAGAACTGTGATGCTTCTTTGTCTCATGTGCACAAGTAAGATCCAATTCCAAGCTGCGGTTTCCAAAGCGAGCAAAGTCCTTTCTTGTATTAAGAGAGGTATGGACTCCAGAGAGAGAGATATCATTTTGCCCCTGTTCAAATCATTAGGAAGACATCATCTGGAATATGCAGTTCAGTTTTGGGCACCAGTTCTCAAAAAGGATATTGGGGAACTGGAGAAAGTGCAGAGAAGGGCAACCAAACTGATAAGAGGCATGGAGGAGCTCAGCTATGAGGAAAGATTAGAGGAACTGAATTTATTCACCCTTGATAAGAGGAGATTAAGGGGGGATATGATCAACATGTACAAATACATAAGGGGTCCATATAGTGAACTTGATGTTGAGTTATTCACTTTACAGTCAACAAAGAGGACAAGGGGGCACTCTTTACGTCTAGAGGAAAAGAGATTTCATCTCCAAATACGGAAAGGTTTCTTCACAGTAAGAGCTGTGAAAATGTGGAATAGACTCCCTGCAGAGGTGGTTCTGGCCAGCTCAGTAGATTGCTTTAA
The DNA here is from genome assembly GCA_028564925.1 of Lithobates sylvaticus. NCBI lineage: Eukaryota > Metazoa > Chordata > Amphibia > Anura > Ranidae > Lithobates > Lithobates sylvaticus. The sequence continues at coordinate 473,440,768 of CM053029.1, forward strand.
GAAAGGCCTTGATTATTTATATTAAGTTATTAATATAACTGGGTACCAACATTTATAGGTAAAGTTGATCTGGGGAAAATCCGATTGCCTCTCGGGGGATCAGGAAGGAATTTTTTCCCCTGCGTTAGCAAATTGGATCATGCTCTACTGGGGCTTTTCGCATTCCTCTGGATCAAATGTGGGTATAGAATTGGGTATATGGGATTGTATGATATTGTTTTTTTTTTTTTTTGTGGTTGAACTGGATGGACTTGTGTCTTTTTTCAACCTGACTAACTATGTAACTATGTAACTACTGTGGGTGGGGGGGTAATTTGAAGGGGACAGTGGACTGCTATGGGAGAGAAGGGGGGGAGGACACTACTGTGTGGGGGGGGGGGGGGGGGGGGGGGGTGATGTGAAGGGGGCATTGGACATTGCTATGGGCAGGGCCACCCCCATAACAGTGTCCTCTACCACCCTTCACATTCTGAATTCTGAGCGCAACGCACTTCTGATCCCTGCATTCTGAGCACAATGCACTCCTGATCCCTGCATTCTGAGCGCAACACACTCCTGATCCCTGCATTCTGAGAGCAACGCATTCCTGTACCCTGCATTCTGAAGGTAACACACTCCTGATCCCTGCATTCTGAGCATAACGCACTCCTGAACCCTGTATTCTGAGCGTAACGCACTCCTGAACCCTGCATTCTGAGCGTAACGCGCTACTGAACCCTGCATTCTGAGGGTAACACACTCCTGATCCCTGCATTCTGGGTGTAACGCACTCTTGAACCCTGCATTCTGAGCATAGCGCACTCCCAAACCCTGCACTCTTTTGTAATACTTTTTTTTTTAATGTCCACTGCATTTGCAATCTACATTTGGGGGTTAACAATGTATCATCACCTGCAGTAGATCACAAAGGCTGTGTGTTTTGAACATGGTGCAGAAAACACTCATGGAACATGCCTTCCTGGTGTGAACCAACCCTAGCAACAGAACACTGTGCCCGTGATCTTTGACTTCACCAGTGTTGTTCAGGTAGATCTCCCTCTCTCTAAGGTTGCCTACCCCTGGTCTAGTGTGAACCTTGACCAGGACAAGTCCGTTACTAGCCAGTTTACCAGGTGACATTAGGAAAACAAATGAATGCAGCCACCACATATAAGGACCAGTAAGCTACTAAATATATAAATGTTTGTTTTACACTTTCAGAGCTGAATGCATTTCTGTCTGATCAACAGACTTTTAAAGGGATAAAACATTGTGAAAAAAAAAAGTACTGAATTTTTGTTGCCCTTTGACATCAGGGGTGCCCAACCAGTAGCCCACGGAGCCCTCTGATGTGGCTAGCAACTTCCCGGAATGGTGGGTTGGCAAGCCCAGATCGTGGGTTGCCAACCCTCCATCCCACAGCATCAGCGCTGTGAATGAAGCTGGCGTTAGAGGAAGCAAGTGGCTGACAAGCCCTTATAAGCTGTTGCTTCCTATATAGCTCCGGCTCCCGTCACAGGCAGAGTGATACCAAAAGCACTCTACCTGGGACAACAACAGTTGGCAATACTGGAATGGAAGATTGTCCTAAAAGGTAAGTTTATTACTAAAATCACAGTGTATATATGGGCATATCTGTTCTGCAGTGGTTACTGGACTGCTTTCAAACTGATCATCATGTGCACAGGCAGGTTACCTGCACTGAGCCATTGACTTCTGTTATTACCTGTGGGTTTGGTGCACTTTAAAAGTACACCACACATGCAGGATCTAATAAAAGTCTATGGCAAACAGCAGCTAATCCACAGCAAAGCCATAAGTAGCACTGCACCCGTGGTGGGGGCAAACAGCAGTGCATCAGTGTGAAAGCAGCCTTAAGATCAGTTCAACCCAATCGGTCCCTCCATTCGCCTCTATGGAGTGGCAGATGTAAACGGACTTGTGTCCGTTTACACCAAACTACTTCAACTTCGATCCGCTAAAAAACAGAAAGGCAATCCGTCCCCTTCCATCTGGGCAGAACAGATGGGAGGGCCCATAGGGTAGAGCAGGCTGTATCCATGCAGAGCAGACATGGACCTGTCATCCGCCCACTCTGCTCATTGTGGCCCGCGACAGGTTACCGAGTTGCTTAAGTGTCCCTCGCTCTTCCAAAGGTTGGGCACCTCTGCTTTAAATGTTTCTAAATATTCCAGCACTGTTCACCAAGAGGAAAGCATAGCAAAAATACAGGGTGGCACTTTTTAAATTTATATATGCATGTAGAGTAGAGTCAAAACAAAAGTTTATATGTGTAGCGTATCAGCTATAAATACCAAAAAACAGGATCATTTCTCTCTCCCTCCCCACTCTCTTACCTATCTTACCTGTTGACCCTGCACAAAATACATTAGACAAGTCACTTTCTTCACAACGTGTATAGATACATTGAAATTGTCACCAGCACTGTACTCTTACAGATGCAACAGTTCGCTGGACTACCAGTAAATGTTCCAACACAACCCATGTTGGCACATCCCCATATTAAAATTGATTAAATTCCTCTGAGGGTTTCCCTGGGAATGTCTCTTTCTTTCTGAATGTCTATTTCCCCTTCAGTCCATCATGAATGCTGCTGCCAGACTCATTCACCGTACACCTCTCTGCCAATCCCTCCACTGGCTTCTACTCACCCAACAAATTAAATTAAAAATACTGACAATAACTTACAGAGCCATCAGCCCCCCCGCTACATCACTAACCTGGTCTCAAAATACCAAACCAATCATTCTCTTCGTTCCTCCTGACCTCCTGCTCTCTAAATCCCTTGTCACTTCTTCCTATGATGTCCTCCAGGAATTCTCCCAAGCCTCTCCCATCCTCTGGAAATCCCTACCCCAATCTGTTTGACTATCTCCTACTCCTATGTCCACTTTTAGATAATCCCTGAAAACCCTTCTCTTTGGAGAGGCCTACCCTGCCCCCACCTAACAACTGTACTTTTATTTTTCTCCATCGGCTCATCCTCCACAGTTATTAACTTTTGTATCTCTTGACCTTCCCTCTTAGATTGTAAGCTCTAATGAGCAGGGGCCTCTGACTCCTATTGTATTAAATTGTATTGTAATTGTACTGTCTGCCCTTAAGTTGTAAAGTGCTGCGTAAACTGTGTGCTCTATATAAATCCTGTATTATAATGTTGCCTGTGTACAGGATAAATTTAAAGTTTTTTAAAAAAAATGACATAGCATGCTAACATTTTCTACCATAGTCCAAATGAACTGCAAAGAGAGTGCTATGTTTGGCATGACTAGATATAGATTCAAACACCTTATTAATAGTGTTGAGCGAACCCGAACTGTAAAGTTCGGGTCCGTACCGGACTTTAGGGTGTTCGGGTCCCGGACCCGAACCCGGACAATTGACTGTATGTTCGGGTTCGGGTCCGGTGTTCGGGGATTTAATGTTGCTTTTTAAAATGTCTTTTAAAAGCACTCGCGGCTGTATGAATTGATATTCATATAGCCGCGAGTGCTTTTAATACAGAGAACAGTCATTGAAGTCATTTATTTTTAAAAAGTTAGTCATAAAAAGTGTTTGGGGACCTGGGTCCTGCCCCAGGGGACATGTATCAATGCAAAAAAAAGTTTTAAAAACGGCCGTTTTTTCGGGAGTAGTGATTTTAATAATGATTAAATTGAAACAATAAAAGTGTAATATTCCTTTAAATTTCGTACCTGGGGGGTGTCTATAGTATGCATGTAAAGGGGCGCATGTTTCCAGTGCTTAGAACTGTCTCTGCAAAAAGTGTCATTTTTGCAGGAAAGAAAGCTATTTAAAATCACTCGCGGCTAATGTGTATTGTCGGCTCCCGTAATACAGAAAACAGTCATTCATTGAAAGTCATTCATAAAAAAAAAGTAATTGATAAAAAATAAAAAAAAAATAAAAAAGCGTAGGGGTCCCCCCAAATTCAATAACCAGGCCCTTCAGGTCTGGGATGGATATTAAGGGGGATCCCGGCCAAAAAAAAAAAAAATAGCGTAGGGTCCCCCTCAAAATCCATACCAGACCCTTGAGGTCTGGGATGGATTTTAAGGGGAAACCCAGCCAAAAAAAATGGCGTGGGGTCCCCCTCAAAATCCATACCAGACCCTTATCCGAGCACGCAACCTGGCAGGCCACAGGAAAAGAGGGGGGGACGAGAGCGGCCCCCCCTCCCTCCTGAACCGTACCAGGCCACATGCCCTCAACATTGGGAGGATGCTTTGGGGGTCTAAGACCCACAAAGCACCTTGTCCCCATGTTGATGAGGACAAGGGCCTCATCCCCACAACCGTGCCCGGTGGTTGTGGGGGTCTGCGGGCGGGGGGCTTATCGAAATCTGGAAGCCCCCTTTAACAAGGGGACCCCCAGATCCCGGCCCCCCCCTGTGTGAAATGGTAAGGGGGTACAAAAGTACCCCTACCATTTCACCAAAAAAGTGTCAAAAATTGTAAAAATGACAGGAGACGGTCTTTGACAATTCCTTTATTAAAATCTTCTTTCTTCTTTCTTCTGGTCTTCCTTTCTTCATCTTCTCCTTCCGGCATCTTCTTCTTCCATCTTCTTCTTCCTCCGATCCGCTTCTTCTTGGCCTTCTCGTCCAGCATTGGTGTCTCTTTTGGGCTGCTCCGCGCATGGGAGGCTCCCGCTGGGTGAGGCTTCTCTTCGGTATCTTCTTCCACGGCGTCGGTCTCTGAGGCTTCTCTCCGGTATCTTCTTCCAGGGCGTCGGTCTCTTCTTGGGCCACTCCTCGCAATGGGAGGCTCCCGGTGTGTGAGGCTTTGCTTGGGCTGACAGTTCTTTTATAACGGAGGGCGGGGCCACCTGGTAACCCCGCCCCCCTCTGACGCATGGGAACGTCAGGGGGACTTCCCTATGGCTTTCCCCGTGACTTGAATGGCTTTCAATGAATGACTGTTCTCTGTATTACGGGAGCCGACAATACACATTAGCCGCGAGTGATTTTAAATAGCTTTCTTTTCTGCAGAAATTACACTTTTTGCAGAGACAGTTCTAAGCACTGGAAACATGCGCCCCTTTACATGCATACTATAGACACCCCCCAGGTACGAAATTTAAAGGAATATTACACATTTATTGTTTCACTTTAATCATTATTAAAATCACTGCTCCCGAAAAAACGGCCGTTTTTAAAAGGTTTTTTTGCATTGATACATGTCCCCTGGGGCAGGACCCAGGTCCCCAAACACTTTTCATGACTAACCTTTTAAAAATAAATGACTTCAATGACTGTTCTCTGTATTAAGGGTGACGGGAGCCGACACTTTATTATAGCCGTTCGGGTCCCCATTGACTTCAATGGGGTTCGGTGTTCGGGGTCAAGTTCGGTCCCGAACCCGAACTATTTTCTGAGGTTCGGCCGAACCTGCCGAACCCGAACATCCAGGTGTCCGCTCAACTCTACTTATTAATCTTGCAGTAGTTTCCATAACCTAAAAATGTGATTTACTGAACATATTAAAGCGATGAACCTGGAATGAAAGCAATTCTGAAAAAGAAGTAAAAGGTAGATGAGAAATGTTTACTTACCTTGGGTACATCTTCTCTGGAGATGGATGGATTAAACACCTTGTTTGCTAAATAATCAAGTGCTTCTCCAGTCTTAGTGTTACCTCCTTTATATACAATGCTTTGCAGAGCCAGTAACACTTCTTGAGTGGCTTCATAATCTGACAGTTCAATGCTCATCCTAGAATGATTAGAACAAGTGAATAAAATTCATATCTGCACAATTTTTAGCACTCACACACAAAAATGCATACATGTTGAATATTCTCAATAAAGATAGTACATTTCTCAGTCCGTTGCCTACAGGTGACATATACTGTACCTGTACCGTAACCACTTCCGGACCGCTGCACGCCGACATACGTCCTAACTTTGAAGAGGGATATCTTTGTTATGGCAGCTAGCTGCCATAACCCTGGAATCCTCTTTTCCGGCCGGCGGTCCGGTTTCCCATAATAGTGGTCTCTACGGCGGATTTGCCGCAACATCACTTTTATTGGCGGCATCACTTTTTATTGCATTTTAGTGTAAATATGAGATCTGAGACCTTTTTGACCCCAGATCTCATATTTAAGAGGTCCTGTCATGCTTTTTTTCTATTACAAGGGATGTTTACATTCCTTGTTATAGGAATAAAAGTGACACATTTTTTAAAAAAACGAACAGTGTAAAAATAAAAAATAAAAGGTAAAAAAATAAGAACAAAAATAAATTTTTAAACGCATCCTGTCCTGCCAAGCTCGCGTGCAGAAACGAAAGCATACACGAATAGCGGCCGCATATGAAAATGGTGTTCAAACCACACATGTGAGGTATCGCCGCGATCAGTAGAGCAAGAGCAATAATTCTAGCCCTAGACCTTCTCTGTAACTCAAAAGCTGCAACCTGTAGAATTTTTAAAACGTCGCCTATGGAGATGTTACTCGGCATAACACTATCTTTCACAATATAACAAAAAATTTGCCTAACTTTACTGTTGTCTTATTTTTTAATTCAAAAAAGTGTATTTTTTACAAAAAAAGTGCGCTTGTAAGACCACTGCACAAATACAGTGTGACAGAAAGTATTGCAACGACCGCCATTTTATTGTCTAGGGCAGGGGTGTCCAAACTTTTTTCAAAGAGGGCCATATTTGATGAAGTGAACATGCGTGAGGGCCGACCCTTTTGCCTGACATTCTTTGAACCATTAAAATTCGGTCTAAGTGTGTTTGTTTAAAACTAAAACAATGCCCAACAAGAATTCTCTTGCCTTTGTGGCTGTGTGTGAGTAAAGAGATGAGCTCAGGCATATTATTTGGATATACCGTATTTATTGGCATATAACACGCACTTTCACTTTAAGAGGGAAGTTTCAGGAAAAAAAACTAAAAATTTTAAATAAAGAACTGTGAAGCAAAATAAGGGTCAGTGGCCATCTGTAGACCCCCAATTGCCATGAATACAGCACCACCAATTGCCAGGAATGCACTCACCATTGCCAGGAATACAGCACCGACCATTGCCAGGAATGCACTCACCATTGCCAGGAATGCAACCCCACCATTGCCAGGAATGCAGCCCCACCATTGCCATGAATGCACTCACCATTGCCAGGAATGCAGCACCGACCATTGCCAGGAATGCACTCACCTTTGCAAGAAATGCAGCACCCATCATTAGCCAGGAATGCACTCACCATTACAAGAAATGCAGCACCCATCATTAGCCAGGAATGCACTCACCATTGCCAGGAATGCAGCACCGACCATTGCAAGAAATGCCGCACCACCATTAGCCAGGAATGCACTCACCATTGCAAGAAATGCAGCCCCACCATTAGCCAGGAATGCACTCACCATTGCAAGAAATGCAGCCCCACCATTGCCAGGAATGCACTCACCATTTGCCATCAGTGCAGCCTTGGAGGGGACATGGAGGGGGCAGGACGAGCGCCAAAGATATCCTGCAGGAGAATCTCCTGTTTACAAGGTGGCCTCTTTAAGTGAAAGTCCCGCCTCCTTTGATGGACAGAACAGTCATCCAATGGCAGCGCCGGAGATGGGACTTCCTCTTACAGGCTGCCATGTAAACAGGAAATACTCCTCCTGTGTGCACAGCGCTCGTCCCGCCTCCTCCCTCCGAGGCAGCCAGACTATATATCTTTTGTTGCCCCGGCGCTGGGAGATCGTCGGGGACCACAAAAGATATATATGTTTAGATAATCAGGCGGGCCATTCAAAACTGGGCCGCGATTGGCCCACGGGCCGGACTTTGGACATGCCTGGTCTAGGGTGTTAGAAAAAAACATGTATAATGTTTCGGGGTTCTAAGTAATTTTCTAGCAAAAAAAATTTTTTTTAACTTGTAAACAACAAATCTCAGAAAGAGGCTCGGTCCTTAAGTGGTTAATAAGTGTTATAATAATTGTGGTAAGGGGACTATGACTATTGTGTATCCTTTAGGCAAAAACATAACAGCACTTCTTCTGTGTGTAAATTTGTCACTTTCAATAATGACTTAGGAACTTTCTTATGTTGCTGTTTTACACTGCCATAAACTTGGCAACAAAAATGTATATATCATACTGCCATTCTTCTTCAGCAACTATTTTAATATATCGGTTCAAAGTGGACAGGCTGTATACACTGAAAAGACCTTCAGAGACTTTTTCAGATTTGAACACATTATTGTATGTATTATACCCAATACAGCAATACCTCGGATTGCAAGTAACGCGGTTTCGCAATACGTGATATCCATTACCATTTACCACCAAATGAAAGCTCAATTTGTCCTGAAAAAAACGTGGTATAATCCATTTGGATGTATGAAGTAGTTGTGATGATATGTACGGTTTTACTAACACATATCAAAGTTGCAAAATTGTGCTTAGGCATTTAGATTTGTTTTATCCTTAGGCATATGAAGGGGTTCGTTTGGAACCACTAATCAATATGAGGATAAGAGTTGTCCATAGAATTTCCAGAACACCAGTGCTTCACAATCTAAAACATAATTTATAGGGGGGGTGAATTGAGGGTTGATTTACAAAAGGAAAATAGATTGTTCACTTAGCAAAGTGTATATTCACTTAGCATAGTTAATGAGGTAAAGCTTTGTACATACACAGTGAACATACATGTAACTATGTGAAAAGCCTTTAATTAATTAAGTAAACAGGCCCCAGGATCTGATTACCTTGTTGAATCTCCATAAACAGCAACTCCAAAACGTATTCCTTCTTTCCCAAGTATCTCTGTATTTTGAAATGAAGTAATCATACTTCTTATAAAGTCTTTAATAATCTGGAAGTTTTCCTGTCCAACACTCCATGATTCATCTATCAGGAATACGATGTCTGCTGCCTCGGCAGATCTGCAGTCTGTACAACAAGGAAATTGTACAAACATAAAGTATCACAGTGCCATTTATTAGCTAAATTCCAAAGAAAAATGGTTAACATTTATTTCATCTTAAAACTCAGATCAACAAAAAATATTTCTTTAGTTTTAAAAGGCAGGGCCGTCTAGATAACTATAGAGGATATTAAAAACGTTGTCTCTATTACCACATGGGAGAGAGCTGTTAAAAATGTTGTCTATGAATGCCCTGCTTTAAGGTCAAGATTTTCCTTTTTTTAGAGTTAGAATTTGATGTTTGCATTGTTGTCTGTGACCCCAGAGGGGAGATTTCCTATAACTTTCATTCCATTTGACACCAGGGCAGGAAATGAGGAAAATGAGGCTCCCCAGAACATGAAGACAAATCCTGCAAAAAATAAAACATCACAATTCTACTAACAAAAGTGATTTTGTTGATGTCTGTTTCTGCATTGGTGAGATTTCCTCTGAACCGCCTACCCCTCCCATTACAAGGACAGGAAAAGGAAATCTCTCCAGTTGGACATTGGACAACAATTAACACATTTCAGAGACTCTAAAGCCTCCTACACACGGTACGATTGTTGGCCAGCCGAGCGTCTGATTTTTGTCTTAAGGGTGTCAGGATCTTGTCTTGCATACTAACGCTACACAATTGTCGTGCCACAAAAATGAATGTAGTGACGTACTACGAGGAATTTCAGCTCTTGAGCTTTGGGCCCCTTCTGCTAATTTTGTGTTTGGTGAGCATTGATTCCGAGCATGCGTGTTTGTACTTTTGACTTTTGTGACACAGATTTGTGTACTGACCCTACGAAAATGTGACATCAAACCGTTTTACTAGCCTGTCATTCAACATTTGTTGGCAGAAAGTTGGACAACAATTGTCAAAAGGAGTGTACTAATGGTAAGATTTTAGGACAACAGTCAACAGACAATCCCCTGCCAACAATTTTACCGTGTGTACGAGGCTTAATACTTCCCCACTATAAATAATAAAAAATCATAAAATACAAATAACTTTTTACAGTGCTTCACTTGTTTATTTCCGCTATGAGTATTACTAAATGTCATACCTTCTAACTGGCCCAGTGCTGTCCATTTTGTCAAAAAAGCTGTCAGTGTGAAAATCCTGAAGTGTAATAATATCTTCATAGTGTCCAATTTTTTTCCCGCTTCCGTTCTGCTTTTATTACTGTTAATGCTGAGGTTCTATTGGAAATATTTTGTAATGGGATCTGTAAGGTACAATCAGAAAATCTCAGAAAAATTTACAATATAAGAATTCAGCCATGATGGGTCAACATCTCTGGGGGTGGGTGGTTGTGGTTCCAGAGTGAAATCATTGTTGAGTTATCATTATTAATGAGCCTCTGTATCAGTCAGTAAGAAGCCAATCTGTATTGGCTGCACACTATATTAAGCGAAGTATAGTATAGTGTTGGCTAGTAAACCAACCTCAGCTTGGTTTACCAGCCCTATATAATCCTACTGCCAGCCTATACATCCATATTGATGCTGACTGGCTGATGAGACTACTACAATCAGATCGAGTGAGAGAGGTACTTTGGAAGCAGTAACTGTTATTTATTTCTATTCTGCTTTACTTTTACTTATACGTTTTGTATAGATTTACTCAGTCCACTATCTTTGTGGACATACTTCGCTAAATATAGTGTGCAGCCAATACAGATTGGCTTCTTGCTGACTCAGAATATGCTTCCTCTTAGCACCCTCATCATCTTTTGTTGTCTCTTTTTTCACCTTTAGAGACACTACAATTGGCTATTTCTGCCACAAATCCCATACTGCATTATTCAATGGCCGGCTTTCAGTGGTAGGAGTGTTGTCAGGTCAGCTGAGTCCAGGTGACAGGTGCACCCCGTTGGTGTCTGGAGTGCACCGCAAGGTAGTGGACCCTATGGCTGACTGCTGTGGATGGAACACTGGGTGGTTCAGGAAGGCAGGTCCACTAGAGCAACAACACATATCCCACTGGGAGCTAGAGCATAAGATTCCCCAGGGCGCGAAGTCTAAGAGCCAGTAGGTGTTCACCAGAGCATCTAGTGGTGAGGATGGACTATGCTCCAGGTCGCGGCCCCCAGGGTCTCCCAGCTCACGCTCACAGTAGGCTACAGGAGGACAGAGAGGAAGCAGCAGACCAGGCCAACAAGGTATAGTAAGGAGATAAGCCAAAGGTCAGGGCAACTAGCAGACAGGAATAGACAGAGAACACGCCAAAAGGTCAGGGTCACAAGCTAGCAGGAATAGTCAAGAACAAGCCAAGATTGGTAAACAGTATCAGATGTAGGACAGAGAGCAATGAGAACACGGAAGCCAAATCACAATATTGGTCAGCGAGGTTGGCTTGCAATGCACAGGTTAATATAGTGTTCCTAATTAGAGGGTGGAGCTATGCTGAGGGAAGATTATTTAAGTAGCCAGGTGAGAGTGGCTGGCCTCTAAAGGTGAACACATGGAGGAGAGGTAAGCTGACAGACAAACATTACTGTATAACTATGACAAGTGTACACTCCAGCTAGCAGATTTTCTGCAGTGGTTTTCCATGTGCCTGCTCTCCTGTTTTCTTGTTGCCACTTGTGGGTCCGGTCTCTGACCACATACCGTCCAGACCCCTCCCTTGATTGCACCCATTGGCCTGGAAGAATCCAGCCAATATTCATCTTGCCCTGGTTTTAATCAGCAAGTAGCTCGCCCATGTAAGTACAATTTCTGATGCTATAACATCAATATATATGTGCAAGTATGCAGCTTTTTGTTAAAAGCAAAATTATGAGAAAAGATTTTCAAATATATAGTATGTTTCTTACTAAATTGTACTAATATTCCTTATATCTATATTCTAGAACACTTTCCAATTCTCCAAATTAACATTAACCACTTGCCGACCGCCCCCTGTATATATACGTCGGCAGAATGGCACGTACAGGCAGAACCACGTACCTGTACGTGCCATTCTTCCGGCGGGTGGGGGGTCCGATCGGACCCCCCCCGGCCGGCGGGGACGGTCGGGATCGCTTCAGGAGCGATCCGGGATGAGGGGACGGCCAGTGGTTTCTGGCCACCCCCTCGCGATCGCTCCTGGCGAATCAGATGCTTCCTCTGTCTGTGTCAATCAAAACACAGGCAGAGGAAGTGATGTCACGCTCGGTGCGCCGGTCTATGTGACCGGAACGCCGAGCTGTGAACATCTAAAGGTTAGTGCACAAACAGTACACTGACACCAGTACACATAGGCACACAAAACACCCCCCTGTCACCCCCTGATCACCCCCCAGATCACCCCCTCCCCCCCCAGTCACAGTGTCACTAATTGCAGTGATCATTTTTTTACTGATCACTGCATTTAGTGTCAGTGTGACTGTAATAACTGTCAGGGCAGTTAGTTTTAGGTCCAAGGTAGCCCCCCACCCCCCCCTAATAAAGGTTTAACCCCTTGATTGCCCCCCAGGTAACCCTTTCACCCCCTTTTGCCAGTGTCACTAAGCGATCGTTTTTCTGATCGCTGTATTAGTGTCACTGCTGTCGCTAGGTAACCATTTTTTTTTTTTAGGTAACCGCCATGTTTATATAGGTTCATAAATAGGTTTATAGGTCAGGTACCCCCATATTACAACCTAAATAAAGGTTTTAACCCCCTGATTGCCCCTAGAGTTAACCCTTTCACCAGTGATCACAGTATAACTGTCACTGGTGACGCTGGTTAGCCAGTTAGTTATTTCGTTATTTAGGTTCCCCGTCAGGTTTTTATATAGCGTCAGGTACCCCCATATATTACCTAATAAAGGTTTTAACCCCCTGATTGCCCCTAGTTAACCCTTTCACCCCCTTTTGCCAGTGTCACTAAGCGATCGTTTTTCTGATCGCTGCATTAGTGTCGCTAGGTAACCATTTTTTTTTTTTAGGTAACCGCCATGTTTATATAGGTTCATAAATAGGTTTATAGGTCAGGTACCCCCATATTACAACCTAAATAAAGGTTTTAACCCCCTGATTGCCCCTAGAGTTAACCCTTTCACCAGTGATCACTGTATAACTGTCACTGGTGACGCTGGTTAGCCAGTTAGTTATTTCGTTATTTAGGTTCCCCGTCAGGTTTTTATATAGCGTCAGGTACCCCCATATATTACCTAATAAAGGTTTAACCCCCTGATTGCCCCTAGTTAACCCTTTCACCCCCTTTTGCCAGTGTCACTAAGCGATCGTTTTTCTGATCGCTGCATTAGTGTCGCTAGGTAACCAGTTTTTTTTTTGTATTACTGTTACGGGTGACGCTGGTTAGTTAGCTTGTTTTTTATACTGTCAGGGCACCCGCCATTTATTACCCAATAACGGTTTAACCCCCTGATCGCCCGGCGGGTGATATCAATTAGGTTTTAGGGTCAAATAAGGTCTGCGTCGCCCCAGGTTAGTGCCAGTACCGCAAACACCCACGCACAAAGCATACACCTCCCTTAGTGGCACAGTATCTGAACAGATCAATATCTGATCTGATCAGATCTATACTAGCGTCCCAGCAGTTTAGGGTTCCAAAAAAAAACGCATTGTTAGCGGGATCAGCCCAGATACCTGCTAGCACCTGCGTTTTCCCCCTCCGCCCAGCCCAGCCCACCCAAGTGCAGTATCGATCGATCACTGTCACTTACAAAACACTAAGCACACATAACTGCAGCGTTCGCAGAGTCAGGCCTGATCCCTGCGATCGCTAACATTTTTTTTGTGGTAGCGTTTTGATTCAGTCGCTTCAGTCAGGAGCTTTTTTACCTGTGAATCTCAAAAAAATAAAAAAAAATAAAATAGTTGTCGTTTTATTGTTCTCTCTCTCACTCTATTCTCTCTCTATTGTTGCTCTTTTTTTACTCCATTCTATTCTGCAATGTTTTATTATGTTTTATTATGTTTTATTATGTTTTATCATGCTTGCTTTTCAGGTATGTAATTTTGTTTACTGTGTGTTTTAGTGTTGAGCATTTTTTTGTTTTCAGGTGCGCCATTCAGTTGCAACGCGGATTTATTTATCTTGACAGCAACAGCGTTTGCTCCCACGATACATAAAGCCGCGACTCCAACGCTGTAGGAGGTGATTTCACCACCACAGTTAAAAAAAAGAGCATATATGCCGAAGCATGGGGGCAGCAGGGGGGGGGAGCGATTGGCTCCTAATGCCACGTACATACGGTCGAAATTCCGACCGTGTGTACACGGCATAACTTTTGCGGGAGGATGCCCCCATGCATCGGCATATATAAATGGTGCATGTATGCCCATCATTAGAAGTGGGTGGATGAAGGGAGGTATTCTAATGGTGGGCATACCCACCAATCAATCTCTTTTTTTCGTTCAGCCAAGAGGCTGCATGAAAAAAAAAAGATTACAATATATGTCCAGTATGTTGCTGGACTTTGAATGGTTATACCAGAATGATGCCTGCAGGTTTAGGTATCATCTTGGTATCATTCTTTTCAGCCAGTGATCGGCTTTCATGTAAAAGCAATTCTAGCGGGTAATTAGCCTCTAGACTGCTTTTACAAGCAGTGGGAGGGAATGTCCCCCCTCCCGGATATAAACCGCGCCATTGGGAAATTGGGAAAGCATTTTATCACACCAATCTTGGTGTGGTCAGATGCTTTGAGGGCAGAGGAAAGATCTAGGGTCTAATAGACCCCAATTTTTTCAAAAAAAGAGTACCTGTCACTGCCTATTGCTATCATAGGGGATATTTACATTCCCTGAGATAACAATAAAAATCATAACAAAGAAAAAAAAATGGAAGGAACAGTTTAAAAATAAAATAAAAAAGCTAAATAAATAAAGAAAAAAACAAAAAAAAAAAAAAAAGCACCCCTGCCCCCCCTTCTCTTGCGCAAAGGCGTACACAAGCGTTGGTCTGGCGTCATATGTAAACAGCAATTGCACCATGCATGTGAGGTATCACCGCGAAGGTCAGATCGAGGGCAGTAATTTTAGCAGTAGACCTCCTCCGTGAATCTAATGTGGTATCATGTAAAGGCTTTTAAAGGCTTTTAAAAATGTATGTAGTTTGTCGCCACTGCGTGTTTGTGCGCAATTTTAAAGCATGTCGTGTTTGGTATCCATGTACTCGGCCTAAGATCATATTTTTTATTTCATCAAAAATTTGAGCAATATAGTGTGTTTTAGTGCATTAAAATAAAAAAAAAGTGTATTTTTTCCACAAAAAATGCGTTTGAAAAATCGCTGCGCAAATACTGTGTGGAAAAAAAAAAATGCAACACCCACCATTTTAATCTGTAGGGCCTTTGCTTTAACAATATATATAGTGTTTGGGGGTTCAACGTAATTTTCTTGCAAAAAAAAAATATGTTTTCATGTAAACAAAAAGTGTCAGAAAGGGCTTTGTCTACAAGTGGTTAGAAGAGTGGGTGACGTGTGACATAGGCTTCTAAATGTTGTGCATAAAATGCCAGGACAGTTCAAACCCCCCCAAATGACCCCATTTTGGAAAGTAGACACCCCAAGCTATTTGCTGAGAGCAATGTTGAGCCCATTAAATATTTTTTTTTTTTGTCCCAATAGATTGAATAATGAAAAAAAAAAAAATATATATATTTTTTTTACAAAAAGTTGTCACTAAATGATATATTGCTCAAACATGTCATGGGCATATGTGGAAATACACCCCAAAATACATTCTGTTGCTTCTCCTGAGTACGGGGATACCACATGTGTGGGACTTTTTGGAGCCTAGCTGCGTACGGAACCCCAAAAACCAATCACCGCCTTCAGGCTTTCTAAGGGTGTAATTTTTTTATTTCACTTCTCACTGCCAATCACAGTTTCGGAGGCCATGGAATGCCCAGATGGCATAAAACCCCCCAAAATGACCCCATTTTGGAAAGTAGACACCCCAAGCTATTTGCTGAGAGGTATTGTGAGTATTTTGCAGATCTCGCTTTTTGTCACAAAGTTTTGAAAATTGAAAAAAGAAAAAATTTTTTTTTTTTTTTCTTTACTTTCTTCATTTTCAAAAACAAATGAGAGCTGTAAAATACTCACCATGCCTCTCAACAAATAGCTTGGGGTGTCTACTTTCCAAAATGGGGTCATTTGGGGGGGTTTTGTGCTATTTTGGCATTTTATGGCCTTCGAAACGGTGATAGGTAGTGAGGAGTGAAATCAAAAATTTGCACCCTTAGAAATCCTGAAGGCGGTGCTTGGGTTTCGGGGCCCCGTACGCGGCTAGGCTCCCAAAAAGTCCCACACATGTGGTATCCCCATACTCAGGAGAAGCAGCAAAATGTATTTTGGGGTGCAATTCCACATATAACTATGGCATGTGTGAGCAATATATCATTTAGTGACAACTTTTTGAAAAAAAAAAAAATCTTTTTTATTTTTGTCTTTATTCAATCACTTGGGACTAAAAAAAAAAATATTCAATGGGCTCAACATGCCTCTCAGCAAATAGCTTGGGGTGTCTACTTTCCAAAATGGGGTCATTTGGGGGGGTTTTGTACTTCTCTGCCATTTTAGCACCTCAAGAAATGAAATAGGCAGTCATAAATTAAAAGCGGTGTAAATTCCAGAAAATGTACTCTAGTTTGTAGACGCTATAACTTTTGCGCAAACCAATAAATATACGCTTATTGGCATTTTTTTTTACTAAAGACATGTGGCTGAATACATTTTGGCCCAAATGTTTGACTAAAATTGAGTTTATTAGATTTTTTTTATAACAAAAAGTAGAAAATCTCTTTTTTTTTCAAAATTTTCGCTCTTTTTCCGTTTATATCGCAAAAAATAAAAATCACAGAGGCAATCAAATACCATCAAAAGAAAGCTCTATTTGTGGGAAGAAAAGGACGCAAATTTCGTTTGGTTACAAAATTGCATGACCGCGCAATTACCAGTTAAAGTAGTGCAGTGCGAAATTGAAAAAAGACCTCTGGTCCTTTGGCTGCCAAATGGTCCGGGGCTGAAGTGGTTAAGCCTCTGAGGAAGGGCTACACGGTCTGAAACATGTCAGGCGTCATTTTGTAGCATGTACTTTCGCTAGCCTATTAACGCACATAGGGTAGCTGAGATCCATGCTAGTATTTGTATCAAATTTCTTTGCTACTAACATTATATAACGTATATATATCCTTGATTATTATACCCTTCTTGCTAATGCAATTTTACTGTGTGATTTCAATAAATATTTGAATTTTTTTTTTTTACATGAATACCTTGTCTGCCTTTTAAAATCCAGAGGGGTCACACCGTGCCTTGAGCACTAGGTTTTCTTTTCTCTGTCTCAGTGTTTGACATATTTTATGTTGGAATTACATATAAAATATAATCAAAGACTTTGCCATGGTATCTGTGCTTATATTTACTTATGATATTTCTTGGAATAATAAGGGGTACTCATGTACCCCATACTAATTTACAGATTCTGATAAGTTCCCCCCTCTGCAAGGTACCTGTTGAAGGCATGTGGCGAGGTACAGTGAGGAGGACTGCACACTTGCTGGCCTCCCTTTCTTGCAGTACAAACAAACGGCCTGAGAGCCTCCACAGTGTAAGCACATGCATTAAAATAGATAGGCAGAGGGCAGGGGAGCCTGGAGGAAGCCCACCCCTCCTTAAAGGCACATGGGCACACTGGATACCCAGCATATAGCACAATGGCAGTGAAGGGGTCCAGTGCTTCCCCTCACCAATATTTCAACAGTACAAATAAATGGCCACTGCCCCCACCTATAACTGGCCTTTACAGCAAGGAGAACATGGAAGGGCGGCGCATGTCAAACAAAACCAAAGAAAATTCCCAGCTCAACTCACGACTGTCATGTACCTGATAGGAGACTGAGTTGATGAGGTCGGCCTATCTTATTTCTCCTGTCCTGGCCCCACTGAGGATGAGACAGAGTAAGCCGAAGGACAGGAAGGCCACGAGTGCCTGATGTGGATGATTCCGGGTCGGCAGCTTGTCAGGGTTCTGGAAACTGGAGTATGTAGCGATGTGCAGAGCTGGAGCAGGAGACAGCCAGGCAGGCACCCGAGGGTTAACAGAAGCCAGGATCATAGACAGAAGCAGAGTCTCAGGAATAGCTGTTAGCCGCTCTTAGGAAAACTTTATGTGCTTGCGCACATCTATGTGCCACACATCTCACAGGGATTCCCTGACACCGACCAGTCTGCAACCAACCAAATTATCCTGTCTAACAGTAAGCGTTAAAAAAGGGGGTTTTATGTGCACACATTTGCAAATAAATGTGTAAACTGCAGAGACACTTCACCACACCCCAGTATTTACTCCTACCCTCCCTTCCCTCACCCCCCCTGGGGCAGTACATGTTTAACCACTAGACATCCACGCTATGGCCAAATGACGGCCTCAGCGCGGATGTCAATTCCCGGGAGGGCGTCATATGACGTCCTCCCCTGTGCACGGTCCCTGCGCGCGCCCCGGGCGCGCTGTGATCACCGAGTCACTGAGACTCGGGTGATCAGCGATCCAAGTAAGGGGCAGGTCCCGGCCCCTTACCATGTGATCAGCAGTCAGCCAATGACAGCTGATCACATGATAAAAACAAAAGCTCGGTGATCGTTTTTTTTCTCCTCACGCTGACAGCGGAGGAGAAAGAAAAAGCCGATCACCGGCTTATCTTAAAGGGACATTAGTCCCACTTGCAATGCCCACAAGTGCCACCTGTACATGCCCATAAGTGCCACCTGTCCATGCCCATAAGTGCCACCTGTCGATGCCCACAAGTGCCACCTGTCCATGCCCACAAGTGCCACCTGTCCATGCCCACAAGTGCCACCTATCAATGCCCAGCAGTGCTGCCAATCAGTGCCACCTAAAATTGCTGCCTATCAGTGTAACCCATCAGTGCCCATCACTGCCACCCATCAGTGCCCATCACTGCCACCTATCAGTGCCCGTCACTGCCGCCTCATCAGCGTACATCAATGACGGACAAAAATTACCCATTTTTTTATTTTTATAACAAAATAAAATAAAAACATTTTTTTTTTTTTTTAAATCTTAAAATTTTTAACAAAAAATAAAAATCGCAGAGGTGATCCAATACCACCAAAAGAAAGCTCTATTTGGGTACAGTGTTGTATGACCGCACAATTGTCATTCAAAGTGCAACAGTGCTGAAAGCTGAAAATTGGTCTGGAAAGGAGGGGGGTTTAAGTGCCCAGTAAGCAAGTGGTTAAAAAACATGTTGAGTGGCAAAGGCCATCATTTCCACATCTGGTCCCCAAAAGGGAATGTGAGAGGTTTTGGGGGGACTTATCTGAATCTGGAAGCCCCCTGTATATTAAGGGGCCCCACATATTCAGGTTTCCCCAGAGGAATGAGTATGGAGCACATGAGTACTCTATTTTATGAATTCCCCTAAAATATAAAAATTAAATAAAACACAAACACCATGACAAAGTCCTTTATTTTTAAAAATGTAAATAATAACCCAAAATGTAAATTCAGCATCAATCATGATGATCCGCCACCACCATGACCTGTTGCTCGATGAAATTGCTCCACTGCATGGTGATTCTTCCCTGTTGCTACTCCCATCACACAACAAATCCCCATTTTTGCTGCTGCTTTTTAAACAAACTGACAGGGGGTCATGGGCAATGTCATTGTCAAATTTGGTCAATGACTATGCATGTGGCACAATCAATAGTACATAAAAGATTTTGTTTACCCTCCTTTCAAGAGTATTACTTAGCCATCCAATTTACCCAGATTCTACAATTAACCACTTACCCACTGGGCACTTAAACCCCCTTCCTAACCAGACCAAGTTTCAGCTTTCGGTGCTCTCACATTTTGAATGACAATTACTCAGTCATGCAACACTGTACCCAAATTAATTTTTTGTCCTTTTTTTCACACAAATAGAGCTTTCTTTTGGTGGTATTTAACCACTTCAATACCGCCTCATGCTCATATGACGCCCACAAGGTGGATCTACCATCCTGGGTGGGCGTCATATGACGTCCTCGGATTCCCGGCTGCCTGGGGGGCGCGCGCCCGGCGCCGCGCCCGCGGCATCGCTCGGGACCCGGGGCGGGTGCCCGGCGGCCGCGATGTCCGCCGGGCACCCGCGATTGCCCGTTAAAACAACGGGACCGTGCGGGACCGTGGAGCTGTGTGTGTAAACACACAGCTCCACGTCCTGTCAGTGGTGAGAGGAGACCGATCATGTGATCCCAGTACGGAGGAACACATGATCGGTCTCCTCCCCTTGAGTCCCCTCCCCCCACAGTTAGAATCACTTCTATAGGGAACACATTAACCCCTACAGCGCCCCCTAGTGTTAACCCCTTCCCTGCCAGTCACATTTACACAGTAATCATTGCAATTTTATAGCAACGATCGCTGTGTAAATGTGAATGGTTCCAAAAATGTGTCAAAAGTGTCCGAAGTGTCCGCCGCAATGTCGCAGTCACGAAAAAAAAATCGCAGATCGCCGCCATTACTAGTAAAAAAAAAAAAAAAAATTCAATAAATCTATCCCCTATTTTGTAGACGCTATAACTTTTGCGCAAACCGATCCATATACGCTTATTGCGATTTTTTTTACCAAAAATATGTAGAAGAATACGTATCGGCCTAAACTGAGGAAAAAAATCGTTTTTTTTTTTAAAAATGGGATATTTATTATAGCAAAAAGTAAAAAATATTGTGTTTTTTTAAAAAATTGTCGCTCTTCTTTTGTTTATAGCGCAAAAAATGAAAACCGCAGAGGTGATCAAATACCACCAAAAGAAAGCTCTATTTGTGGGAAAAAAAGGACGCCAATTTTGTTTGGGTGTAACGTCGCATGACCACGCAATTGTTAGTTAAAGCGACGCAGTGCTGAATCGCAAAAAGTGCTCTGGTAAGGAAGGGTGTTTAAAAGCCCTGTATTGAAGTGGTTAATCACCGCTGGATTTTTTATTTTTTGCGGTATAAATAAAAAAAACAGAAAATTCGGTAAAAAAAAAAAAATAATAATGATTTGTTTCTATTAAAATTTATTGCAGAGTATTGGCGAGTAATGGCAGAGTATTGGCAAGTATTGGCAGAATATTGGCGAGTATTGGCGAGTATTGGCAGAGTATTGCAGTGTTGCACAGTATTGGCAGAGTACTGCAGTGTTGCACAGTATTGGCAGAGTATTGCAGTGTTGCACAGTGCTGGCAGAGTATTGCACACTGCTGGCACTGAGCAGTGCTGTGGGCACTACACATCCAGCCCACAGCGCTGTGCCCATCTCTCCCCCTCTCTGCTTCTCCCCTCTCACTGTACCGATCGGTACAGAGAGGGGAGGGAGGAACTGGCATCATGACGTGACGCCGGTTTGTTTACATGTGATTGCTCCGTCATTTGACAGAGCGATCACATGGTAAACGGCCGCTATCAGCGGCCGTTTACCATGATCCGTGATCACGGATGGACCCAGCGGTCCCGAGTGCGTGCCCCAGGGGGGGGGGGCGCGCGGAAGCAAGGTTCTGGCAGGACGTCCCACGGACGTCCACCCAGAATAAGCTGACCGCGCTGTAGCCGTCTTTCGGCTATGGCCGGTCGGCATGTGGTTAATTGCTTCTCCTTCCTCAACAACATGGGTAGAACTAGAAGCGAGTTTAACACACCCTGTACCCCTCCACCAACCACCTTATGTGAAATTCCAAGGATACTATGAAACCTATGTAGGGATTTGCTGCCCTCTACTGTTAGCTGCTAAAAACACAGAATTAAGTATGATTTATTATTATCACTTCCAGTCTCTGGTGGGATGGCTTAAAAAACCCCAGAGGGAGGAAGTGGAGAGAGAGAGAGAAAGGTCATGTGGCTGAGACTATCTATGCTGCTAAATCCACTCCAAAACAGACTATTATGCAAATATTCCTATGTTCCAAAAGCTTCTATAGCTTTTTGAGTGTGTTTCTAAATCCTTGTGACAGACAGAGTATCTATGTCCTATTTTTATTATCTCAAATGCACAGTGCCAGATAGCTAGGTCTGTGCTACTGTATATGCGTAGTGATCACCTTCCAGTATATTAGTAGGTAAACTTGTTTATTGCAATAGAGTTTAAATGCAGCCCTGTTATTTAAGTTAACTCTGTCTCTTTTGGTCTGAGATTCTATAACTCGTTTTAGCTCAGGGCTCAGTAGCCAGCATAGGCTTGAGCCAGGTTAGGCATTCAATAGCCCCATCTGGTGGTTAGAGGTCCGGCTGCATGTCAGATTAAAAATGACAAGGGAGGGACTAAAGACCAGAATCAAAAGTTCCAGTGCAACACTGTAGTTCCCACATTTGAGAACATTTTAGACAACAATCTCCTCCTTACCGCTGATATTTTCTTCAGGTCTCTGACACAAAGATGGTGCCTTATCATGATCATCCTCATGGGCCTCTGCAACTGAACTTTGCTGCAACATTTATATGGAGGTATCTCTATAAATAACTATATACTGTATACCCAAGCATGTGTGCACAATTTCACCAAGACTCTTGCTGATAATACCTGTTTGTACATTGGATGTATGCATCGTTACTAATCTCTTCTTATATACAGTGCCTTGCAAAAGTATTCACCTCCTTGGCTTTTTACCTATTTTGTTACATTACAGTCTTTAGTTCAATGTTTTTTTAATCTCAATTATATGTGATGGATCAGAACACATAAGTCTAAGTTGGTGAAGTAAAATTAGAAAAATATATACATAAAACAATTTTTCAGAAATAAAAAAATGATAATTGACATGTGCATATGTATTCACCCCCTTTGTTACGAAGCCCATAAAAAGCTCTGGTACAACCAATTACCTTCAGAAGTCACATACTTAGTGAAATGATGTCCACCTGTGTGCAATCTAAGTGTCACATGATTTGTCATTACATATACACACCTTTTTGAAAGGCCCCCAGAGGCTGCAACACCTAAGCAAGAGGCACCACTAACCAAACAGTGCCATGAAGACCAAGGAACTCTCCAAACAAGTAAGGGACAATGTTGTTGAGAAGTACAAGTCAGGGTTAGGTTATAAAAAAAATCCAAATCTTTGATGATCCCTAGGAGCACCATCAAATCTATCATAACCAAATGGAAAGAACATGGCACAACAGCAAACCTGCCAAGAGACGACCACACACCAGCTGCAGAGTTGCAGAGTTCCATAGCAGAGACTGGAGTATCTGTACATAGGACGACAATAAGCCGTACGCTCCATAGAGTTAGGCTTTATGGCAGAGTGGCCAGAAAAAAGCCATTACTTTCAGCAAAAAACAAAATGGCATGTTTTGAGTTTGCGAAAAGGCATATGGGAACCTCCCAAAATGTATGGAGGAAGGGGCTCTGGTCTGATGAGACTAAAATTGAACTTTTTGGCCAACAAAGAAAACGCAATGTCTGGCGCAAACACATCACATCACCCAAAGAACACCATCCCCACAGTGAAACATGGTGGTGGCAGCATCATGCTGTGGGGATATTTTTCAGCAGTCGGGACTGGGAAACTGGTCAGAGTTGAGGGAAAGATGGATGGTGCTAAATACAGGGATAATCTTGAGCAAAACCTGTACCACTCTGAATGCAATTTGAGGCTAGGATGGAGGTTCACCTTCCAGCAGGACAATGACCCCAAACACACTGCTAAAGCAACACTTGAGTTTTTTAACCACTTGCCTACCAGGCACGAACACCTCCTTCCTGACCAAGCCATTTTTCAGCTTTTAGCGCTGTCGCATTTTGAATGACAATTGCGCGGTCATGCAACGCTGTATCCAAATAAAATTATAATTCTTTCCCCACAGATAGAGCTTTATTTTAGTGGTAATTGATCACCTCTGCGGTTTTTATTTCTTGTGCTATAAACAAAAGAAGAGGGACAAGTTTGAAAAAACATAATATTTTTTACTTTTTATTATAATAAATATCCAATTTTTTTAGGCCGATACGTATTCTTCTACATATTTTTGGTAAAAAAAATCGCAATAAGCGTATATTGATTGGTTTGCGCAAAAGTTATAGCGTCTACAAAATAGGGGATAGATTTATAGCATTTTTATTATTATTATTTTTTTTTACTAGTAATGACGGCGATCTGCGCGCCACAAGAGCCGCACCGCTCCGCCGTCAATTGACAGTGGGCGGTCGGCTACAGGTTAAGGGGAAACATGTAAATGTGTTGGAATGGCCTAGTCAAAGCCCAGACCTCAATCCAATAGAAAATCTGTGGTCAGACTTAAAGATTGCTGTTCAGAAGTGCAAACCATTCCAACTTGAAGGAGCAGGAGCAGTTTTGCAAGGAGGAATGGGCAAAAATCCCAGCGGTAAGATGTAGCAAGCTCATAGTAGAGACTTATCCAAAGCGACTTAGAGCTGTGATAGCCGCAAAAGGTGGCTCTACAAAGTATTGAATTTAGGGGGGGGGGGGGGGGGGGGGGGAATAGTTATGCACATTGACTTTTCTGTTATTTTGTCCTATTTGTTGTTTGCTTCACAATAAAAAAAAAAAAATTGATCTTCAAAGTTGTGGGCATGTTCTGTAAATTAAATGATGCAAATCCTCAAACAATCCATGTTAATTCCAGGTTGTGAGGCAACAAAACACGAAAAATGCCAGGGGGGGGGGGGGGGGTTGAATACTTTTGCAAGGCACTGTAGAGCTTGCATTATTTTTATACTGGTGTGCATCTATATACTTATGGTAATGGTATATGTGGGTTGCACTAGTTATTCTGCTTCCAATTGCTTTTATTAGATTATTGGCTAATTTACCAGGAAGGCATTCACTCTGTCCACAGAGGCCCTGTCCTGTATGGAGACGCTCCTAACTTTATTATCAAAACCACTCTTCCACTTAGCTAAGGTTCTGCTTCTCCTTTTTACCTACAGGTTTAGTGCAATATCCTGTTTGGGAAGGGTCATTTCTCATAACCAACTGCAAAAGAGGGCTACACTAAGATATTCTCTCACCATTTAACATTCACAGCCTTACTCAAACCACTTTTTATAAATCCTGGATTTCCCCAGGGAAATGTAATCTCTGGCTGGGAGACTTGGTCATCTTAAATAAGAAACACAATACAAGATCTTATTTGGGTGGAAAAGTCCTCCTCTGGGCATATTTTAAAAGGCATTACTAACATAACATCCACAGAACAAACTATACCACTATCTACAAATGCAAACATTTTTGATCAGTATATTACTAACCTATACTTTCCCCAGTCTCACAGCCAAACTAATCCTTTGGGAAAAGGAAAAAAAACCTCTTACTTATATTTGCAATTTTGTATGACTGCAAATCATAGACAAAAGCCACGATTACATGAAAAAAAAAAAAACTGAGATGAATATTCAACCAATAGATTGGGTGGACATTTTTTAACAAAATACCCTAAATCTTTCTTAATATTGTTCTTTTAAAGGAGAAAGAAGGTGTTAAACTCATAAGAGACTTTACAAGCTGTCCAAACTTCCTAAAAAATTGTGTTTAAGGCTACTTTCACACTGGAGTGGTGGGGGCGCTGGCGGTAAAGCGGCGCTATATTTAGCGCCGCTTTACCGGCGTTTTAGCAGCGCATTTCGGCCGCTAGCGGGGTGGTTTTACCCCCGCGAGCGGCCGAAAAAGGGTCAATACCGCCCACAAACCGCCGCTGCAGCGGCGTTTTGCGGGTGGGTTCGGAGCGCTGCCCCATTGTTTTCAATGGGAACGGGCGCTATAGGAGCGGTAAATATACCGCTCCTATAGCAAGCCGAAGATGCGGCTTGCAGGACATTTTCCAGCGTCCTGCAAGCGCACCGCTTCAGTGTGAAAGCCCTCGGGCTTTCACACTGAAGACACAGCAACAGCTTATTCGGGTCGGTTTGCAGGCGCTATTTTTAGCGCAATAGCGCCTGCAAACCACCCCAGTGTGAAAGGGGCCTAAGGGTCCTTTCACACGGGACGGATCTGTGATGATCCGCCCCGTGAACATCTGCTTGCTCAGCGGGGATAGCTCCGTCGATTCCCGCTGAGCAGGAAGATGACAGGTCCGTCTCTGTACACTGGACCGTAGAGTCCGTCGTCACCCGATCCGATCCTCAGACGGATGGAAAAGTAGGTTTTTCCTCCATCACACTTTTAGGTACTCTTATGCCGCGTACACACGTGCGGACTTTTGCCGGCGGACTTAGTCCAGCGGACAATCCGCCGGACTTTCCGAGCGTGTGGACTTGCCCACACACGCGCGGACTTCTCCGGCGGACTATCCGCTGGCCAAAGTCCGCGGGACTTTTGAAAATGAACGGACTTGCCCACACACGGAGCAGTCCGTTCATTTCGAACGTAACGGTAGCCATGTTGGTGGCAGTTGGTGGCCATGCCAAGAAAGTTTTCCAATTTTGGACAGTGCTTTTAAATAATTTTTATTTTTATTCTACTGATTCTGTATTATAATACTGATTATATACAGTATTTGTAAATGGAAAATGAAATAGTATACTAACCCCCCCCCCCCCCCCCCTTTGAGAATATAGGATCCCTGAATCTCACTTTCATAGTTTCAAAGTAAAGTGGACTTTTTCTCACATGTTAACATAAAGCTATGCTAATAGATATGCTAGAATGGAAAAAATAGCTCAACTAAAATTTCAAATGGATACAAAACCAACAAAATAAAACCAAGAGTTTTATTCCATTATTCCCAAATTAGGTGTTTGAACGTAAATACTTCAAGTATCACTAAACACACATTTTTGAAAGTCCTGTATTATATTAATATGAATTAGCTAAGCATGGTCTTGTGTTTTTTTTAGGATTTCTCTAGGATGTGCTTTTTATATTTCAGCACTATGTACATTTATTTTGTCTGCTTAGTCTAATAGTTTCCAGGTCTATGTGCATGCTTGGGCATGTGATAGAGACAGAAACATTTTTTTTTGTCAATAAAGTTGCTTAAAAAAAGGTAATGAATGAATAAATCTCATAGGTAGTCTCACTTACGTGCATATGCACATGCATGCCATGTCCTAGCAAGAGTCTGTTTCTAGGGTGGCAACACTGCTCCTGCAAAGACTCACACCGAGGGAAAGTTGTCACTCTAGGGCAGGTAGTACCTTACTAGTTGAATCAACAGGTGAAGATTGAACAAGAGAAAATTTGCATTAAATAGGCAAGTCCCTTAAAATATGGCAAGGTGGTGAGCTACTATTAGGATATTATTAATGGCCAGTTAAAGGGCTGTTAACATTTTTTTTTTTTTTCATTTTACTCTGAATGGTATGATGTTGCAGGCCAAAAACATTTGTAGTGGAACCACATGTCATATTTCTATATCAAGATAAAGGCAAAGGGGTTGATTTACTAAAACCGAAGAGTGCAAAATCTGGTGCAGCTGTGTATGGTAACAAATCGGCTTCTAACTTTAGATTGTTCAATTAAACTTTGACAATAAAACCTGGAAGCTGATTGGCTTCTATGCAGAGCTGCACCAGATATGGCACTCCCCAGTTTTAGTAAATAAACCCCAAAAAGTACTACTAGCTGCACTATATTACCAAAAGTATTGGGACATCTGCTTTACACGTACATGAACTTCCCAGTCTAAAGCCCCATACACACGCGCGGATTATCCGAGGACCAGGTCCGTCGGACCATGTCCGTCGTACTTTGTCCGATGTTGGTTTTGCGTACACACGGTCGGACAAAGTTGTCGGAAAATCCGATCATTCTGAACGTGGTGACGTTTGTTGCCTACGACGGGACTACGTAGAGGCTAGTAGCCAATAGCTTTGGTCTTGTAATGTGATCTGAGCATGCGTAGCACTTTGTCCGTCGGACTACCATACACACGATCGGATTTGGTGTGATCGGACCGTGTTGTCGGAAAATCTATCCAGCAGGAGATAGGACTTTGTCCGTCGGACAATCCGACGTACACTGTCCGATGGTGCATACACACGGTCTGATTTTTCAACAACATTGTCCGATCGGACAGAATCCATGCAAAAATCCGACCGTGTGTATGGGGCTTTAGTCTGTAGGGTTCAATATTGCGCTGTCCCACCCTTTGCATCTAAACGTCTTCAACTCTTCTGGGAAGGCTGTCTACAAGGTTTAGGAGTATGTCTATGGGAATGTTTGATCATTCTTCCAGAAGCACCTTTGTGAGGTCAGGCACAAATGTGGACGAGAAGGCCTTGCTCACAATCTCTACTCCCAAAGGTGTTCTATTGGGTTGAGGTCAGGACTCTGTGCAGGCCAGTCAAGTTCCTCTGCCCCAGCTTGCTCATCCATGTCTTTATGGACCTTGGTTTGTGCACTGGTGTGCAGTCATGTTGGAACAGGAAGGTGCCATCCCCAAAATGTTCCCACAAAGTTGGCAGCATGAAATTGTCCAAAATGTCTTGGTATGCTGATGCCTTAAGAGTTTCCTTCACTGGAACTAAGAGGCCAGTCCCAACCCCAGAAAAACAACCCCACACCATAATCCCCCCTCCACCAAATGATTTTGATCAGTGCACAAAGCAAGGTCCATGGATGAGCGAGTTTGGCGTGGAGGAACTTGACAGGCCTGTACAGAGTCCTGACCTCAACCTGATAGAACACCTTTGGGGTGAATTAGAGCAGAGACTGTGAGCCAGAGCTTCTCATCCACATCAGTGCCTGAGCTCACAAATCTGCTTCTGGAAGAATGGTCAAACATTACCATAGACACACTCTTAAACTTTGTGGACAGCCTTCCCAGAAGAGTTGAATCTGTTATAGCTGCAAAGGGTGGGCCAACTCAATATTGATCCCTAAGACTGGGATGCCATTAAAGTTCATGAGCGTGTAAAGGCAGGTGTCTAAAGAAACACCTAGAGCTCATTGACACAGATGACCAGGGGGTGATGAAAGCAGGCGACTGAGCCACGCTGTCACCTAAACACAGAAGTGTAGCCATCCAGGGCTGTACACATGCCACAGTTGTGGAAAAAGTTAAACAGCATGTTGCATTCAGTGGGTGGTACTATCATTGAACAGGACCCATTCAAGTGTATAGGGCACCAATGCTACCACCCTTGCAGAGCAGTAGGTTGGCATTTTGAGAGTTAAAACAAGTGGTGAGGAGGCAAAATGTTGCCTCCTCACCACCTGTCAAACTCCCACTAAAAAGCAATCAACTGCAGAGGGGTATGAGTAATAGCCACACTTTTGAACAAGCCCTTAGGGTGAAGTAATGCTGCAAGGCAGAGCAGCCAGAGTGATTTTACCGATCTGGCCGCTCTGAGTTGCAAACTGCGATAGGGGGCAGTGTGGTGCATTATTTAGAGCATCACATTGCTCCCTTTTTTTATTTTTGTTTTGAATAAACTTTATGCTAAGCGTACAAACACATACACTTCATTCACTGCAATATAGGGCAGTGTGATGCGCTGCACTGCCCTACACTGCAGTGCGGTCAGCGTGGTGCGTCGTGATAAAATGCAGCATGTCTTCACTTTACCGCAGCAAGCTGCAGAGCAAAACTAAGCTGCATGGCAGTGTGAAAAGAACACATAGGAAATAGTTGTTTCCTGTGTGTCCCTAAAGTGACAGACATTTTAAAATGTGGTAAAACCTCTGTCACCACCTAAAGTGCAATGAATTTTGGTCACCTCTTGTAGACTTCTCGTGGTGGGATTGTTGCTTTGTACAGTAAGTGAAATATAGTTTTGTCTAATAAAGTGATCTATTGGTTCATGCACAATGCTGGTGCACTCTGTTCATTTACATTGTGCTAATATGAAAGGTTACTATGTACAGTTGTGCGCATAAGTTTACATACCCTGGCAGAATTTATGATTTCTTGGCCATTTTTCAGAGATTTCACTCATGGTTAGTGTTTGGCTGAAGCCATTTATTATCAATCAACTGTGTTTACTCTTTTTAAATCATAATGGCAACAGAAACTACCCAAATGACCCTGATCAAAAGTTAACATACCCTGGTAATTTGACCTGATAACATGCACACAAGTTGACACAAAGGGGTTTGAATGGCTATTAAAGGTAACCATCCTCACCTGTGATCTGTTTGCTTGTAATTAGTGTGTGTGTATAAAAGGTCAATGAGTTTCTGGACTCCTGACAGACCTTTGCATCTTTCATCCAGTGCTGCACTGATGTTTCTGGATTCTGAGTCATGGGGAAAGCAAAATAATTGTTAAAGGATCTGCGGGAAAAGGTAGTTGAACTGTATAAAACAGGAAAGGGATATAAAAAGATATCCAAGGAATTGAAAATGACAATCAGCAGTGTTCAAACACTAATCAAGAAGTGGAAAATGAGGGGTTCTGTTGAAACCAAACCACGGTCAGGTAGACCAACTAATATTTTTGCCACAACTGCCAGGAAAATAGTTTTGGATGCAAAGAAAAACCCAAAAATGACTTCAGGTGAAATACAGGACTCTCTGAAAACATGTGGTGTGGCTGTTTCAAGATGCACAATAAGGAGGCACTTGAAGAAAGATGGGCTGCATGGTCGAGTCGCCAGAAGAAAGCCATTACTACGCAAATGCCACAAAGTATGCCACTTGCAATACGCCAAACAGCCCAAAGACAAGCCTCAAACCTTCTGGCACAAAGTCATTTGGAATGAGAAGACCAAAATTGAGCTTTTTGGCCACAACCATAAATGCTACATTTGGAGAGGAGTCAACAAGGCCTATGATGAAGATACAGAGGTGAATCGCTGATGATTTGGGGATGTGTGAGTTACAAAGGCACAGGCAAGATGAATGCAGTATGTTATTAAAAAATACTGGAGGAACATTTGCATTCATCAGCCAGGAAGCTGCGCAAGGGACGTACTTGGACATTCCAACATGACAATGATCTAAAACACAAGGCCATGTCGACCTGTAATTGGCTACAGCAGAATAAAGTGAAGGTTCTAGAGTGGCCATCTCAGTCTCCTGACCTCAATATCATTGAGCCACTCTGGGGAGAGCTCAAACATGCAGTTTATAGCAAGACAGACCAAGAATTTACAGGAACTGGAGGCTTTTTGCCAAGAGGAATGGGCAGATTTAGCATCTGAGAAGTTGTTTTAAAAAGCTGTATGTCACCTTGAAAAACAACATATAGTGTAATAAATGCACTGTAATGTGTAGCAGTAATGGCAATATGGCATTACAACAAGAAACGGCTGAATACTTTTCATTTTTGGCCTAAACGGCAATTGTAGTTTTTATTATTAGTGGAGCATATAAACCTGCCCTTTAATAAACCGTGGCAGATGGAGGGTGTGCCTGTCGTTGCAGGTTTAGTTAGAATGCTGTTCTCATTCGGTTGGAATGTACGCATTCTAACATCTGCCTTTGAACTTTGATACACTATAATATTTTTGAAATACTCACAAAAGATCTGCGTGTAAACTAAATGGCATGTGTGTTCAGTGACTGACATCTCACAATGTGTACTGGAAAGAAAACATTCAATGACATTGCTATGCCATGTATTAATATTCCTATTTGTTTTAGTAACAGCAAAGTTGGAGCTGAGAGGTATTAGTACACCTGACAGTTTTATTACTGTCTGTGGCCCTGTTGGAGAGTTTCACTCTCTCTAGTTTACAGTTTTAGCAGTTTACAGTCATCATCAAAGAGTGAAAGTGAAAGACAATTCACAATTTTGGACTATCACCAGAACAGAAATAGATAGGAAATCTTCCAATGGGGACACTAGTTCTGGTGACCATGATAAAACCCTGATTCCTTCACTTTGAGGTACTTCCTCCCACTTCCTGGTTTGACTATGGGATAGCAAGCGAAATCTCCCCAATTGGACACAGATGGCAAGTAAACTGACAGAACTCTCCCTTACGCTATCCAAAATGAAAAAAAAAAAAAAGATATCGTAGAAATCCTCTAAGTTAAATAAAGTGGACTTTATCAGCACAACATGAGGCAGCTTGAGTAAGTAAAACCATACATTTTTTTATCCATAATTTAAATAATATCCTTAAAAACCAAAGACAACACCAGTACCAGAGCGCAATCCAACCCAGAAATGGAGATATGCAATTAGCATGGAGTATTAGACGGTAGTATATTGCATAATGTTGCAGACAGTTCAGTTGTAACAAACAGGTACAGTGTCCATAATTACTCCAATCTGGCAAGTAAATGCGTTTCACAAAGATTTTGCTTTCTCAGGACTAGTTGGGTTGTTGTTAGAGTATAAAAGGCAAACATATGTGTAAGTATATTATAGTCACCATACATAAGACAGTATCATACATATACTACCCATTTCCTTCAGCTGTCCAGAACAGGAAAGATATATCTATGTATACTGATATGCTATGTATATACATATGATTGCATGATACTGTCTTATGTATGGTGATTATAATATACTTACACATATGTTTGCCTTTTATACTCTGTAACAGCACCCACCCAACCAGTCCTGAGGAAGCAAAATCTTCACGAAACGCGTTGACTTGCCAGATTGGGGTAATTATGGACACTGTGGGGATGATTTACTAAAGGCAAAAAGACTGTGCACTTTGCAAAGTGCAGTTGCACTCTGCAAGAGCAGTTGCTCTCAAGCTTAGTAAATGAGCAGAAGCTCTGCTGACTTCCATCATCCAATCACGTGCAAGCAAAAATACAGTTTTTTTTTTATTTTCCTTGCTTGTGATTGGGTATTCTTTGCAAAGCGAAACCTTACCTCATTTACTAAGCTCTGGAGAAACTACACTTGCAGAGTGGAACTGCACTTTGCAAAGTGCACAGTCTTTTTGCCTTTAGTCAATCAACCCCTGTATCTGTTTGTTACAACTGCACTGTCAGTAACATTATGCAATATACTACTTTCTCATACTCCAAGCTAATTTCATATGTCCATTTCTGGGTTGGGTTGCGCTCTGGTACTATCACTCCATATGTAATGGAGGGTGTTGTCTTTGGTTTTTAATGATATTATTTTAAATTATGGATAATAAAATTTAACTATGTCAGGGAAGTCAATTGCCTAGCACAGCCCCCTCCTGTCATGCATCCTCTTTCCTCTTCTGGGAGTTTATAAATATTATCTATGTTTCTCTACCCCTCTCCTCATCTTCCTACATAACTTTTTATGTAGCAGTCAGGGGAGGAGTGATATGGAATGCTATAGAGTGTCTCTTGAGTGACAGCTCTGAGTCTGCTGGGATTGCTGCTATCACATCTAAGATGGCAGCACCTAGCGGTAGTCTCAAGACTTTTGGATAACTATACAAGTTATTTTTACCTGTAAAAACCTTGCATAAAATACATTGAATGCACATAAGGATGGATTTTTGTTGGAATGAATGGTCTGGCGATGGGGTCTTTTTAAGTGTGGCACATTTAAGAGCATTATAGACAATTCATCTGTATAGGTGTTGTGTTATGTTGTAAACTGCACCAAATATGCAGCAAACAAGTAAAGCAGCAATGCAATATGTCTCTATGTACCCCCCCCCCCCCTGTATTTCCTTGCCATTTCAAGGCACCAGAGAGTTTGGTACTAGTCAACTAGTCAAGATAGCAGAAGGGCAACAAAGCATCCGCTTTGAAAACCAAATTCAAGTTCAAAGTTCAAGTTGTTGTCAACTGTGATAATAAATCACTGGAATGAATCACGCAATAAAACAGCGAATTTCACCTCTTTCAATAACCCTTTTCAATAGAATAGTATGTATTGCTGTCTTCTTACTATATCAATCATTTAAAACATAAATAATAATAATAGATAAATTAATACTACACCTTGGACCAAGTATTCATTTTACACAACCCGAGCTACAATGTGTACACGTATGGCAAAACAGTACAATTATTTCCATATTATCATGAAACAATACACAAAATATAGTTACAATCTTCATATAAACACCTCAAACAGGGGCACACTTTAAAAAACATGCACTGAGAGAAATATAGGGGCTGCCATTGTTGACCTTTTGTAAGAGTTTGTTACCTGGCTTTCTCTGGGCTTAAAGTTGAACTCAGGCATATAAAAAAAAGTAGCAAATTAATGCAGCTCTGTAATAATGCTCCATTAAATTAACACTTTTGAAATACAAGCTGTGTAAGTACCTGAATTTGACTTGGTATTAGTTTTTGCAGTCTACCTTACAGCAGAGTTTAGAGAAGGGAAGGGAGAACCAACACAAGAAGTTCATCAGGTGTGCTGCAGTGCTAAAAGAATACTGGTAGGAAGAAAGAGGAAGAGTTTATTGGTATTCTGCTTCTCCTTCCACTGTTCAGTCACAGGGTAAAAGGATGGTGGAGGGGGGAACCTGTAAGTGATGGTGATAATGAACCAGAGAAAGTTCAGGTCTGCAGTCCTTTCCTGCTAGAGAGGGCAACTATGTGTGACAGAGTTGAGTAAATATCAGGACTAGATGGATAGAAATACAAATCCTTTGGCATGCCTTGAAAGTAATTGTTTTGGAGACAGTTAAATCATTGAGTTTAGTTCCACTTTAAAGTGGAACTAAAGTCACCATACTCACCTCCACTCCAACGGGGTTCTCCCTGACATCATCTTCCAGGCTTTTACAGGTGTTGGTCTTCAGACATCTTAATTGGCTGGCACAGCACCTCTGTGCATAAGCAGGAGTCAGCCATTTCAGCACACAAGGGCTGTGCTGGTGAATTTGGCCTTATTCACATGGGGCAATTACATCCGAGCCCTGTGCAGGGCCAAGTTTAATGGCATAGGGCTGCACAGTTGTTGCGATCATCCCCATGCTGGCAGTCCCATAGTTGTCAGTTGGAATGCAGCAGCTGCACAGACATAGACACTGCTCCCATAGAGACAACTGTGTGGGTGCATGGCCCCGAAACTTACCCTAGATGTGTTAGGGACCGTGCACCTGTATGTATCCATGCAGCCGCTGCATCCCAATAGACAAAAATATGACTGGCAACACAGGGATGTAATCACCTTGTGTGAACAAGACCTTAAACTGAGCTGAACATATGCAGGAGGAGGGATTTGGGTTTTTAGAGAACTGGGCTGACTTTTCATTTGGGTGCAACCAATATGCTAAAGATGGTTTGCACCTAAATGGAAGGGGAGGGTGATATAGATTATAATGGGGCAGACAGGTCGACAGGGGTCAGCCCCTATTGGTGTGTGGAATGGGGAAAGATAGGGGAGGGCGATGTTAGATGATATGAAGGTTCCTATGTTCCAATGAACCATTGGAAATTGTATTATTCATACTCAAATAAAAAATATGCAACATACGTTTGCAAAATGTGACAATGAATTAAAGTGTCTGTTTACCAATGCCCAAAGTTTGCCAGTGCCAATCCTAATAGGTGAGTTGGAAGCTCTGGTGCACAAGGAGAACTATGGTCTAATTGGTATTGCTGAATCTTGGCTCATTCTTCTCATGACTGGGCTATTAATATTCCTGGCTATGCTCTCTTTCTGAAAGACGGGGTAAAATGGAGGGGTGGTGGTGTCTGTCTCTATGTGAGAAGTGATCTCAAAGCGAGTGTGAAAGGTGAAAGAGGACCTAGTTGAGGGTGTGATGAGGCTGAAGCATTATGGGTGGAACTGTACATGGGTGTGTGTACTACAAAGGTTGTCATTGGAGTTTGTTATAGACCTCCCAGTGTTAGTGAGGGGGTGGAGATTCGGCTCCTTGCACAGATGGAAAGGGCTGCAAGGGCTGGGACAGTGATAATAATGGGGGATTTTAACTACCCGGAAATTGAGTGATGGCACTGCTGGGACAGTTAAAGGGCAAAAATGTATAAACTTATTACAAGACAATTTTATGGTCCAGTTTATTGAGGCCCCAACTAGGAATGATGCTCTGCTGGGCCTGGTAATCTAAAACCATGCAGAGCTTATTACCAATATTCATATAAAAGAACATCTGGGTAGCAGTGACCATAACATGATTTAATTTAACATTAGCTGTAAGCAACAAACACTTTAAGAGAGCACATTTTCCAAGGATGAGGGCTGCTCTCCAGGACTTAGACTGGGAGGGAATATTGGCATCAATGGACACAGAACAGAAATGGAAATTCTTCTGCCTGCATGTAAAGGCACTGCAAAGTATATTCCCATTGGCTGTAAGTTTAAAAGGCTAAAAATAAAAGTTAAAATGGCTATAAATAATAAAATAAGAGCTTTTAAAAAATATAAAAATGAAGGAACACTATTGTTGTTTAAATGTTAAAGAATATAACAGAATATGTAAAAAGGAAATCAAGGATGAAATAATTCAAAACAAACGACAGATTGCAAAAGATAGTAGGACAAACCCCAAAAAGTTCTTTAAATATATTAATAGTAAAAGGGTCAGGTCTAAGCATGTAGGCCCTTTTCAAAATAATCTAGAGTGGGTGACTGGGGACAAAGAGAAGGAAAATGTATTAAATACTTTCTTCAGTATACAAAGGAGCATGGGGTAGCTCATGTACATAATGGGGGTGGTAGTGACACGGCCCCAAATAATCCAAAATGGCTCAAAAATTATATGGTCCAGAAATATTTAGACAGAATAAAGGTGGATAAAGCACCTGGACCAGATGGCATCCACCCACAGATCCTAAAATAATTGAGCTCTGTCATTTCAAAGACATTGTTTCTAATTTTTAGGGACTCGTTAATGAGTGGACTGGTAACACTGGATTGGAGTAGGGCTAATGTGGTTCCCATATTTAAAAAGGGATCAAAGTCTTTACCAAGTAACTATAGACCTGTTAGTTTAACTTCTATAGTCTGGAAGATACTGGAGAGTTTAATAAAAGACCACATAGATGAGTTCTTGCTGGAAAAAAACATTTTAAGCAACAGACAGCATGTATTCATGAAAGACATAAGTTAAGTCAAACAAACCTGGTTTCTTTTTATGAGGTGGCAAGTAAAACCTTGGACAGAGGGGTGGCTGTGGATGTGGTATACCTGGATTTTGCAAAAGCGTTTGACACAGTTCCCCACACACAGCTCATGTGTAAGGTAAAGTCTAAAGACTTGGAAAGATCAGTTTGTAAATGGATAGAAAACTGTCCAAAAGACAGAATTCAGAGAGTAACGGTTAATGACTCCTACTCTGAATGGTCTAAGGTTATCAGTGGTGTACCCCAAGGTTCAGTGCTGGGACCCTTACTTTTTAATATCTTTATAAAAGATATAGGGTCTGGGATTAAAAGTAAAATTTCTGTCTTTGCAGATAACACTAAGCTATGCAGTGGAATAACATACTTAGGCCCCTTTCACACTGGGGCGGGGAGCCGCGGTGACGGTAAAGCAGCGCTATATTTAGCGCTGCTTTACCGTCGTTTTACCCGCGGTATTCGGCCGCTCGCGGAGCGGTTTTACCCCCCGCGAGCAGCCGAAAAAGGGTTAAAGAGCGCCGCCGTAGCGGCGCTTTGCGGCGGTATTGCCGCGGTATTACCGCTGTGTCCCATTCTAATCAATGGGAAGGAGCGGTCCTATACCGCTCCAAAGATGCTGCTAGCAGGACTTTTTTGACCGTCCTGCTAGCGCACCGCTCCAGTGTGAAAGCCCGCCGGCTGTGAATGGGAGTGAATGGGGCCGGATTTTTTCAGGCGGTATACAGGCCTGAAAAACGCCCCAGTGTGAAAGGGGAATTACAGGATGTCTCCAACTGTATGGGGGTGTCGCTGCTCCCGATGAGAGGGAGCAGACGATCAGTGTGCTGTCACTAGTCAGAACGGGGAGATGCTGTTTGATCGGCATCTCCCCATTCTTGAGCTCCGTGACACGATCGCGGGTATCCCCATGGCGATCAAGTCTGAGGGACCCGTGACCATGGTCACGGAGCTCTCGGCAAGCGTGCGCACGCGCCGCCGGTGGGACCCACGTGCGCAAACGGTGGTAAAACTAAAAACCCTCCAGAGGTGGTTCTGGCAAGCTCAGTAGGAAAAAAAGGCCTGTATTCTTTCCTAAATGTACATAATATAACTGGGTACTAACATTTATAGGTAAAGTTGATCCAGGGAAAATTTGATTGCCTCTGGGGCATCAGGAAGGATTTTTTCCCCTGCTGTAGCATATTGGATCATGCTTTGCTGGGGTTTTTCGCCTTCCTCTGGGTCAACTGTGGGTATAGGATTGTGTATATGGGATTGTATTTTTTTTTTTTTTTGGTGGACCTAGATGGACTTGTGTCTTTTTTCAACTTGACTAACTATGTAACTATGTAGGCAGGTTCAGCCAGGTATTTAAGGTAATAGAAGGGGGCAAATTTTACAGCACAAGCACTGTGCTGTATAAAATGCTTTAAAGGAACAGGATCAATATTTTTTTTTTAGGGTAACAAACACTTTAAGAGGTGATTTTCTATTGCTTCAATAGCCTATGCACTAGATGCTTGTAGTGACCAATGTGTTACTAACAGCAATGGTCACAGTGATCACTATTATTTTAATGTAACCATCTGACTAAGCAGTCTTGCAATAATTAATCAAAGCCTTTCAACCAGGGTCACAAAAACACAAAATACCCTTGGTCATCATCAGCCATGTTGACTGCATAACTTTTCAACATTACAGTTATCTTTGAAAGCTCAAGTATTGTGCAAAGTACTGCGCAAACTGTAATAATAGTTAAAAGGAGCACATAGACAATTACCCACTGCATATTCATAGGCAAGACTGTAAGCATCTTTAACTAACGTACATGATTTTTTGCAAAGGATACAGTAGATGTATAAAAAAAGGATAGTATAAAATTGAACAGTATGTATCCTGTAAAATAAAATACTAAAACAGCGCTAAAAGGTATAAACACATAAAATCTTTCGTGTTATGTCCACAATTGTGAAATTAGAATAAAATATAGAAATATAAGTGAGCAGTCCTTAGGTGTATTTAGTGAAAAGTGAGCAGTTCAACATATAAAGGTGATTTTCTTGTCGATACACTCAAGGTGTCTATCCAAGCACCGCTTTATCCCTTATGTCTTCTCACCACGTGAGGCACACTCCCCTTAGGGGGTTAAACTCACCAGATAGACAGAGTAAAACAGCCTTTCAGATAAATGTCATCACCAGGGTACACACTGCATCAACATCACCACCGATCCACAGATAAGATATGTTAAACCAGCAAGGTAGCCTTCTCAATATGTATCATCACCAGGGTAACAGCACTGCATCAGGGGTCCAGGGGCATAGAATAGTAAAATTTCCTGTTTTGTGAGATACGTCAGTTCCTGGTACTCATTGATCAGCTCCTTGGACAGCTGGCTGGATGCGCCCCCCATTCCGGACTGACAGCAACTTCTCCCGACTCCACCAACTTTCCGCAACAACTTCCGCCTCTGACGTTTAGATGTACTTTAATTTTCTTTTCAGTGAAACAGATCCAGCACATGCGCTCTCTGCAGAAAGGGAACGTCTCTAGAGGATAAATGCAGTTCCCATCATCACACTGCACAACGTGCTGTGTATTTCCCTGTCTGTGTTTCTTTAATTGTAACTCCAGCATTTTTATACAGCGCCTTAAGTTTTATACAGTATATCTACTTTTGCACTATACAATAGCCTATAAACATCTATGGCCTAAATAGGTTATGGAACAAGAGTTACTACATGGATGATGAAGCTCCATTCCCCTCCAAGGTGACGCATCTACCTATCAGAGGCAGGTGGAAAAGACATCTGTTTTCTGCAACCATAGTGAAATGCTAAGAAGACATGAGTAAACACCATAGCAAAACCTTTCTACATTAAAGCATAACTAAAGGCAAAACTTTTTTGGATAGAGGGGAGAGGGATTAGACCCTGGCAGTTTTATTTCTGTCTGTGTCCCCATTACCCTCTCTATTTGTCCTGTTTACCATTATGATTAAAAGTCAAAGAAAATCACAAATGTTGGGTTGTCCCTAGAAAAGTAATAGAAGAAAAAACTTCCAATGGGTACAGTAGTTGTGGTGACCTGGTGACCTGGTGATCCCCACGAGATTTCCTTCATTTGCAGAGGTTTCCTCTCACTTTCTATTTTGGCTATGGGACAGGAAGTGGATGTAAATTTCCCCAATGGGACAAGGAGTGCAAAAATAAACCTTACAGGGATTATAACCCTCCCTTACTCTATGCAAAAAGAAAATAAAGTTTTGCCTTTAGTTCTACTTTAAGAGGCCTGAATTTTAGCAGTGTCTGAAATAAGTATGTCATACAAAAAATGACCCAAGTATATGAGATTTACCACCCATGTACTACTGCATAGCAAACCAACGATTCATGTGCGAGAAGACTGAATACAAACCTGATCAGAATGATGTCAGGATCTAAATATCAAAAGATTGATAGCAAATCAGACCAACCCTGAGCAATTGGATGGGCACAGTTGATTGCTATTTTCTTTGATCAAGTTGACTTGCTTAGTGTATTGGTAAAGTGGTTCTTTGGACTCTTAACCAATTCTCCAACATCTTACAGAAATTACAAAGCAGGTCCTCTCCCACCTGTGCCTGACTATTAGAAAACTGCATATTTTACTACTTAAAGAGGAGGGCCGGGCAAAAAAAAAAAATTAAAAGTCAGCACTACAAATACTGCAGCTGCTGACTTTTAATAATGACACTTACCTGTCCCGGGGTCCAGCGATGCGGGGGCCGGCATTCTTAATGTGGGAACCCGGCTGGGCTTCACAGCCGGGCACCCACTGCGCATGCGCGAGCGGCGCCGTGCGCCGTGATTCGACGCTCACTCATCTGGGACACATGACATGTCCCAGATGACTGTGCGTTGCCTACAGGAAGTGACTTCGAGGGACCCCCTAGCAACAGGCATTTAGATGAAAAAAAAATTTTTTTTTTTCATTATTTTTTTTTAATTTTTTTTATGATTTTTAAGCCCCTTTTTGTTTTTTGGCTGCAACCCCACTTTAAGTGCAGCTTGGCCGTGTGTGCTCCACATCATCATCATCTTCTTCTTAACATAAATGTCCTCAGTTGGACATTAATAAATCATTATTTGAAGTTAGTTAAGTCCACATAAGAGTATATATACATAATAAGACCACATCACTATTGTACACTATTGTAACATTAGATAGATGAGGTGGGTGACCTGCACCAGCCTTGAATCTGTTTAGGCAGGAAATATGAAAAGTTAACCAGTCAATTTCCTGTCAGATTGCAGGCTTGGATTTGTTTTTTGGTTTCAAAGCAAACCCTAGGTGATTTACTCCTTTCTTGTTAGGAGCTAAAATGACTGCAGATGCTGACTTTTAACAAACAGGTAAGTTACCTGTTCATGGAGTCTAGATTTGGATCTGTAATCTTGGATTTTGTAGTTGGTTGTGACTACCTTAGGGCTGGTCATATATTATATAATTTTCTTGTACAATTTTCCTTTAGATTTACTAAAGCCATTAAATTTAACCGCTTCCCGACCGGCGCACGACCATATACGTAGACAGAATGGCACGGACAGGCATAATAGCGTATATATAAGTCCCCTTTAAGATGCTGCCGTGCCATCGGGCACGCGCCACGTTCGGCGCGCACTCGCGCCGGTCGGGACACCCGTGAGGCCGGTCGCGGGTCCCGCGGACTCGATCGCCGTGGGGGCACCCGCGATCGTCTCACGGGAAGGCTGAACGGGGAGATGCGGAAATAAACAGCATCTCCCCGTTCTGCCTAGCAACTAGTGACGCTGTGATTGGAGCAGAGATCAGCATTCACTAGCTGACAGTCACGCCCCCCCACAGTAAGAAACACACCTCTAGGCACACTTAACCCCTACACTGCCCCCTAGTGGTTAACCCATTCACTGCCAGTCTCATTTATACAGGGATCAATGTATTTAAATAGCATTGATTGCTGTATAAATGACAATGGTCCCAAAAATGTGTCAAAAATGTCCGATGTGTCCGCCATAATGTCGCAGTCACAATAAAAATCGCTGATCGCCGCCATTACTAATAAAAAAAAAATATTAATAAAAATGCTATAAAACTATCCCCTATCTTGTAAACACTATAACTTCTGCGCAAACCAATCAATAATCGATTATTGTGATTTTTTTACCAAAAATATGTAGAAGAATACGTATCAGCCTAAACTGAGGAAAAAATATGTTTTTTTATATATTTTTGGGGGATATTTATTATAGCAAAAAATAAAAAAGAATGTGTTTTTTTCAAAATTGTCGCTCTTTTTGGTTTATAGCGCAAAAAATAAAAACCGCAGGGGCGAACAAATACCACCAAAAGAAAGCTCTATTTGTGGGAAAATAAAGGACATCAATTTTGTTTGGGAGCTACGTCGCACGACCGCGCAATTGTCAGTTAAAGCAATGCAGTGCCGAATCGCAAAAAGGGGCCTGGTCCTTTGGCTGCAAATTGGTCCGGTCTGAAAGTGGTTAAGGTCAAACCTAAACACTTTCAATATATATACTATGAGGCGGACCCTTGCACTACATAGTTGAAGGTAAATTTAAAGTGTTGTAAACCCTCATGTTTTTTCACCTTAATGCATCCTAAGGTGAAAAAACTTCTGTCACTGACTGGTCCCCCGTTTTACTCACCTGAGTCCTGTGATTCATATGCCGCAGACGCGCTCTTCCCCTCTGCCCGTTGTCTCGGCTCTTGATTTTATAGATTGATAGCAGCGCAGCCATTGGTTCCCGCTGCTGTCAATCAAATCCAATGACGCGGGTGCCGGGGGCGGGGCCGAGTCTGGCATTCTGCGTCTATTGACGCAAATGCTCGACTTTGGTGCACGCCCGCAAGTTAACCCCCCGAAAGAGCGCTTCTCCTAGGGGTTATACAATGCAGGTAGGAGCTACCAGCGTCGCCAGCAGGCCCCAGTCAAGAATCGGGACCACTCTGTGCAAAAGATTGAACTGCACAGTGGAGGTAAGTGTGACATGTTTGTTATTTTAAAAAAAAAACGAAGCCTTACAATCACTTTAAGGGAAATTGAATAAGAAAATTGTATAATGTATGGCTAGTATAAGTCTCTCAGCTGGCTCTCTACTTTGCATGTGTGAGGCATGGTAGTGCACTGAGACTGGTCCAGCATCCTCCTGGGAAGTGTAATATGTCCCAAGAGACTGTTGACAGGGTGGGGGCCAAACTGACTCAAAGCGGGTACCTGTTCCATGAAAAAAAATGCTGCAGATTAGTTAGGGTTGGGGGAGGAAGAGGATAAGTAGCAGTTCAATTATTGGGTGAAAGCTCATTTAATATTGAAACAGGATTGTTGAAGAACAGACATTTTTCTAGCCTTACAAACCTGTAATAAAATTCCTTAAGTATCTTTTTAATTCAAATGAATAACTAATAGGCTCTCTAAAAAATGGAGGCCATTGTGCTAATTGATACTTTCAAACAGTACTTGTTTTATTATAGGATATATTTATATTTTTTAAATTTCTGCAATATATGATAACATCTTGAAGGTGCTAAAATTTTCATTTCTGACAGCGTATACATTTGATCAGTATGTTTAGTCTAAATCATGTAGTTAAACAAGACATAATCCGAATATTTAATTACATTTGCCACAGGATACCTTTGAAAATAGTACAGGGTTATCTTCCATCCACCCTGAACACTCATAAAAACATTAATCAGCATAGTATCAGAAGGTGTTTAATTTTCTCTCTAATATTGCGCCAGGGCCCAGCTGCTTAGCAAAAGGTTTTCCCAATTGAGTGAAACAGTTAAAAGGCGAAATAAAAGCATTTTACATGTTAAGTCCCCCACATCTGGTATACAATTTATTTAAAGCTTGTGGATCAACACTAGTATAAAATAACATTATTCTTCATCAGACTGAGTTTATGTGTGAGGCCTGGAACATTTTACCTAACGAAGTTGACCTCGCACCTAGCTTTAGACAGCACATATGAAGATTGGACAAGTAAAAATTAAAGTGAGACTTCTACTTTAAGGTCTTTAATAAAATATGTTGATTTGTAACTTAATACAGCAGTAATAACATTTAAAAAAAATTAACAAGGGGTAAACAGGTAAAACACATCCAATAAGACTAGAGGTCATGTTACCAAAGACACACTAGTAAAATACTCCAGCATTTCCCTTGGGTAAAGGAGAGAAATAAATACTTAGGAGAATTGTGAAAGATAGGATAGTAAGGTTAGCAGTGTCAAGAAGGATAAGACTGACAGCATAGATACTGAATACATTAAAATATATTTTGCCAGAGGTCCAATAGTCTGGTAAAATAATTGACCAAAACCCAAGCAGGGTTTTACAGTATATTCTGTAACTGCATGGCAAGGGTTTACTGCAATCATATCACATAGAAGCGCTTAGTGTAAAAGAATTAGCAACTAAGCCAACTATCAGCAAACTTTATACAGTAAATATTAATATAGTGATATATAAACTATTGTCTGTAAAGTGTATAACTTCCAAGTATGGGGAAAAACATGACTTTCTCCCCTGTGTCAGTGGTCAGGCTTTGAAGACAATTGTTAGACCTGAGGACTGTCACATAG
Source organism: Lithobates sylvaticus (assembly GCA_028564925.1). NCBI lineage: Eukaryota > Metazoa > Chordata > Amphibia > Anura > Ranidae > Lithobates > Lithobates sylvaticus. The sequence continues at coordinate 473,485,108 of CM053029.1, forward strand.
CAACACTTGACATCACTGCTTCCCCCCGGTTAGCAACAACACTGATTTCAGTGCTGGCTGTGATGGAGGAAGAAGAAGCACAGGCAAGGTGAGTATAGGGGATCCGGGGGAGGGACTCTTTGCAGAGACACTGTCAGTTTGCCTTGCATGAGCTGCCCTCAGCCTGATAACAGGACAGTTACCAGAAGCTGCAGACTGATGAGGTCTTCCTTCTGGTTACTACTCCTACTACATTTCCTGTCAGCATGTGTGTGTAGGAAACCTAATTAGCTTCCAGTTCCTCCCTGCCTCCCCTGCTGCTGTACATGCATTTATGCTGGTACCAAGTCAAATTCAGGTACTTACACTAGTTGTTTTGAAAAATAAATGTGACGATTTAATACCGAATACAAAGTTGTGTTATTTGTATCTTTTATACAACGCATAGCTACCTTGACTTCAGATTTGGGCCTCATGCACACTGGGCATTTACCCAGCTTTTCTAGATGCCTTTCTCGCGGCAGGAGAAAAACAACATCAAAACCATGCCTAAAGCTGTGTTTGTGCAAAAGCATTTGGGCACATTTAAGTCCATCAAGTGTTGGGGCATTTATTCATTTCATTGGCCAAAATATTAACTTATTCTGGCTACTGAAATCAATGAACGCCCACGCACGTGCGAGCATTTAGGCACATCATGCATTTTTCTGCCAAAACACTGCTGCTTCTGAACACACTGGCAGTGTTTTGATTTTTTTCTGCCCCTAAACGTCTGTAAACGCTTATGTATTCATAGACACACATAGGCTAACATTAAGGGGCATTTAGAGGTAAAAAAAAAAAATTGCAAGACGTCTCTAAAAGTGCATGAGGTCCTAAAGTAGAAATAAGGACAGTTTTTTTTTATTTTAGATAAAGGAGGGTTAAAACCCCTGTCAATTTTTTTGCCATCTGTGTCCCATTGGAGAGATTTCCCTTCACTTCCATAGCCAGCACAGGAAGTGAGGGAATCCCTGGTTATTACAACGGCCCCAAGAAATAGTGTCTCTATTGGATTATTTCCCCTCTATTTTATGTTCTGGGTACAACCCAAAATTTGTGATTTTCTTTTACATTCACTTTTGGATGAAAATGGTAAACATGGCAAATATAGAAGGTGAATCCCCCTAATAGAGGCACAGACAGCAATAAACACCAGACAGGTGTTTTATTTCCTCTCCACCCTAGCCAAAACTAAAGAAAAAAATTAAAGTTTTGTCTTTAGTTATAGTTTAACCTTTAGTTATATTTTAAGCCTCATTTAGCACTCCCAAAAAAATGCATTCATATTATGCAAGGCAAGGTTACCCTTTGAGATAGGAAAAATGTGAATATCATTTTGAAAAGTGCTTTCAGGAAGACCTACACTAATAAATCAAAATGAACATAAAAATAGTGGTCAATATTTTCCTCTTTCAAGACAAAGTAGTGATTGTTCGTTAACAATTGCTAATTTTTTGCAAAGTTTTGCGTGTAGTTTTCAAACAGTTGTTGAATCTACTTATGAAAGGTCTAAGAGGCAAGGGTCTTCTAAGGAGTAAAAGCCCAGGTGGTCAGGTATAGGTTGGCAATAGCAGACTCAATGATAACTGTTGGGATTTTTAATTTCTTTTGTTGAGGGCAGTAAGAATATTTCAAGTAGTCAACTCCATAAAAGACATAAAGTGCACAAGGAGTCCTGAAAGAGAAAGTGGCAAGCAGTCATGAAGAAGGTTGCTAGTTTCAGGTCAGTAGTAGATCTGAGGGTGTAGGTGGGATGGTAGGAGGAAATAATTGAAAAGCTATGGAATGGTACAATATCAAATTAGATATAATAAGGCCTTTGGGGGTTCTGCTAAACATACCATCTGGCTACAACACTTTCCAAATATAAGCACACAACTGCTGAACTTTTGATTTGTCTACTAGTTCATGGTCAATTACTAAAAAAAATATTGAAGCCACTGCATCACCATTGCAGCCAGGAACTAACATGTTCTCAATGGCATCTTCCCTGTACAGATTAAAGGTACAGGTTAAAAATACATGTAAATAAAAATAATGTTTTCTATAAAAATTGAAGATGCAGACTGTCGCAATAAGCAGCAGAACGAATGAAACTAGAGAGAGAGCCTTCTTGTGCACAATGTACTGAAGAGGAGCTAGTGTGAGTGGTGGAAGACCTCATTTTCTGATAATTGTTTGGATCTCTGAAAACATGGCTTGTTTATGTGCCAGTATAGGTTTAACGTTTCTGAACTTGCACTATATGTACCCTACACTTGCTGGTGAGTGTTGTTTCCTAACCCAAAATAATTGGGAACAGTTATTTGAATATGCTTTTCTTTCAGCAACATCTGTGGACAGTTAAAGCGCAAGATGTTTCAATCAAATGTTACAGATTCTTTTTTCATATAGTAAATACTGGCATAATGCCTTCTAGGTGTCACTGTGGGTTCATACATTTGTTTTCACTAGGAAAGAATCATTTGGGAGAAAAATAAACATATGTCACGCAGAGTGCTTTTACATCTCTGCCAAAAATGCTACCAGGAAATTGAATGTGTTTTGTAATTACATGTGGATATTTCTGTTATTATAGATGTGTCATTTATAGATTCTGTTATATATAGTAATTATGACCTCACCAACCAGTATCCATGATTTCCTCACATCTGTTCATATATTATATTTGATATCGCTCTTGACTTTTACAATGCCTTATGGCATCAAGTTTATGAAGGCATTCAGGGCTGATCATCAATAGCATAAGCGCATAAAAAGACTGGTTCCAGCGCTCAGAGGTCTTCTATGGTAAAGAGCAACAAGGGCATCAGTATTCCAAGACTAGGTGGATGCTGCCCTCTTCAGATGGGGTAATATGGAAGGCGCGTACACCTAGTGTACTACCAATGACATTTATTGAATAATAAAAAGAGTAAAAAATGGGTACTCACAAAGTGCAATTCTCAAATAAACTGTAAAACCACACAGTGTGAGATAGTGCAGACACAAGTGCTGTATCACAACAAGGGGTAAAAGCTGATGCGTTTTGTCAGCGCACCCCCTTCCTCAGAGCTAAGCTCCTTTTATTATTCAATACATGTCATTGGTAATGTACTAGGTGTGTGCCTTCCATTTTGCTTTGTTTTCGTAGCATAAGCGCATAAGCTACATGGCACTTATTATATGCAGTGTATACAGTATATGAGTTAATGGTGCAGCACAGACCATTCGGCTGGCCCTATTGATTTGTCCCAGGTTCTAATACCTTCTGGGTCACCAGGCAGCCACGTACACAACACTTGTACAGTCGCTCTCACAATAACCAGGCAGTGGATGTCTTTTTAGGCTTTATTGCTGGTTAACTTGGATGGGGTACAGGAAAGCTTTAGGATATTCCAGAATTTGGTTCACAAAACAGTTGGAGGACTATATATATTTTCTTTCTATTCTGGGGGTGGGGCGGGGGGCAACCCCCAGCTTTGCGGAGACTAGAGACACCAATTCTGGGACTCCCAGCAGGGAAAATCCCACTTTAGCAGCATTGACGCAGTCACACAAGGGGTTGAACAGCAAACAGTCACTAGGATCCCACTTCCAGGCCTCTACTCACTGTGTCTCCAGATACTTGGCTATATTCTGTCTAATATTGGCTAGACACTGTACAGTGAAACCCCAGGCTGGATCCTCATAGCAGTCCTTAAGTTGTCTCTAAACTGCTACCAGGAAAAATAGGCCCCAGACCCTCCTGAGCTGGGACCTCAATGAACTTTCTGCAATAGATCCCCCCAGCTTCACTGAACTCTCTTCACAGGCTTCAGCAGCAGCAGCCCTTCCAGGCTAAGATCTCTTCCCTCAGGACAAGACCCTGTTACTCTATGCCTCAGCCACCTTATGGGTATTCCCCCCCAGGGATTGTCTGAAACCTCAAATATTCTAGCCTAGGGTCTGCCTCTTCCAGCCCATTTCATTCTAGAACCCACCAGAAAATAGAAAGAAGTTGTTGAGCCTGCAGCCTGTAAAATCCAGAGCAGCCAAAACTCAAACACTGCTCCACTGTTTACAGAGGATCCGAAAATACAACATTTACCTGAACCTCTTTTTACCTGATCCAGCCTATTGGAGGAGGATACTACAGTGGTATAGTACACAGAAGTAAAAAATAAGCAAACCTAACACCATATTGTCTACAATCTTTTTATTCTCCAATGTCATGCATGGTTTGTCACTGTTATTTGTAGGAGAAAGGCAAAAGCTGTTTTCACTTATTACTTAGTCTGCCCCGATCGAATATTTTTTTGTTTTTACTTTAACCACCTGAGACCCAGGCCAATTCTGACATTTCTCTCCTACATGTAAAATTCCAAATTTTTTTGCTAGAAAATTACATAGAACCCCCAAACATTATATATGTTTTTTTAGCAAAGACCCTAAAGAATACAATGGCGGTCGTTGCAACTTTTTATCTCGCACGGTATTTGCGCAGCAATTTTTTGAACGCGTTTTTTTCAGAAAAAAAACAGTTTCCTGCTTTAAAAAAAAACAAAACAGTAAAGTTAGCCCAATTTTTTTGCATAATGTGAAAGATGAAGATACGCCGAGTAAATAGATACCCAACATGTCACGCTTCAAAATTGCATGCGCTTGTGGAATGGCGCCAAACTTTGGTATTTAAAAATCCCCATAGTCGACGCTTTAACATTTTTTACTGGTTACATATTTTGAGTTACAGAGGAGGTCTAGGGCTAGAATTATTGCTCTCGCTCTAACGTTCGCGGCGATACCTCACATGTGTGGTTTGAACACCGTTTTCATATGTGGGCGGGACTTACGTATGCGTTCGCTTCTGCGTACGAGCTCGCGGGGACAGGGCGCTTTAAATTTTTTTTTTTTTCTTTTTATTGTTCATTTTATTTTATTTTTTTAGTTCAACAACTTTAAAAAAATATATATATATTTGATTACTTTTATTCCTATTACAAGGAATGTAAACATCCCTTGTAATAGGAATATGACACGATCGGACCTATTTACAGTGAGATATGGGGTCAATAAGACCCCACATCTCACCTCTAGGCTGGGAAGCCTAAAATAAAAAAAAAAAAAAAAAAAACGATCACCGCCTCCCAGCGGAGGCGGGGCCGTTTTTTGAATGCAGAGGCCGGGCGTGACGTCATAACATCGCGCCCGGCCTCCGAACGATCATAGAGACTCCGGCGACCATCTGGTCCGCCGGAAATCTCTATGTGCATCATCCGGTGCCGGCGGATCCCGAGTCCGACTCACCGATGGAAGCGGTGAGTCGGTAGAAGCACTGGAGGGCGGCGGGAGGGGGGGTGTCCCCTCCCGCCGCCCGTAAGAACGATCAAGCGGCGGAACAGCCGCTATGATCGTTCTTATGGTGCAGGGAATCGCCGGCTGAAACCGGCAATATCTGAATGATGTCTGTAGCTACAGGCATCATTCAGATATACCCCTGAGACCAAAAAGACGTCATATGACGTATACTGGGTCTCAGGTGGTTAATGAACTATACCACCGATAGGAACATTTATCTAGGGTGTCACCTGCATAGCTAGGCCAACAAGAAGATTATTTTCTTTTATGTCCCCCACAGCATGAGCAAATATGGTGTATCAAACTGAAGTAAGGGATTTAAATGACTTTGAGTATTTCAAAAACTGCTAATCTACTGGGATTTTCATGCACAACCATCTCTAGGGTTTACAGAAAATGGTCAGAAAAAGAGAAAATATCCAGTGAGTGTCAGTTGTGTGGACGAAAATGCTTTGTTGAGGTCAGAGGAGAATGGGCAGACTGGTTTGAGATGATTGAAAGGCAACAGTAACTCAAATAACCACTTGTTACAACCAAGGTATGCAGAATACCATATTTGAACACACAATACATTGAACATTAAAGATGGGCTACAGCAGCAGAAGACCACACTGGGTGCCACTCCTGTCAGCTAAGAATAGGAAACCGAGGCTACAATTGGCACAGGCTCACCAAAATTGGACAATGGAAGACTGGAAAAACTTTGTCTGGTATGATGAGTCTTGATTTCAGCTGTGACATTCAGATGGTAGGGTCAGAATTTGGCATAAACAACATGGAAGCATGGATCCATCCTGCCTTGTATCAACATTTCAGGCTGGTGGTGGTGGTGTAATGGTGTTGGGGATATTTTCTTGGCACACATTGGATCCCTTAGTACCAACTGAGCATAGTTTAAACGCCACGGCCTGAGTATTGTTGCTGACCATGTCCATCCTTTATGACTGCAGTGTACCCATCTTCTGATGGCTCCTGCACCATATCACAAAGCTCAAATCATCTCACCACTGGTTTCTTGAACATGACAATGAGGTCACTGTACTCCAATGGCCTCCACAGTCACCAGATCTCAATCCAATAGAGCACCTTTGGAATGTGATGGAACAGGAGATTTGCATCATGGATGTGCAGCTGACAAATCTACAGCAACTGCGTGATGCTGTCATGTCAATATGGACCAAAATCTCTGAGAAATGTTTCCAACACCTTGTTGAATCTATGCCACAAAGAATTAAGGCAGTTCAACCCGGTACTACCTAGGTGTACCTAATAAAGTGGCCGGAGAGTGTATATTTGATTCTCTTCACTCTACTGCTTTGTTTATCCATGGGAACGAGGGAGAAGAGATCCTGTGTAAGATGTGTTTACACAGGAAAAAGGACATTCTCCTGGCAGCCACCTAGCACTGCATCATATGAAGAAGGTTGTGTGAATCACATGCTCCCCATACCTAGCAGTATCAGGTATTTCTGTTACCTCCAGGAACCGACGCGGGGGGGGGGGGGGAGTGACAGGGGTTTTGGTGGGGGAGGGACATTTAAGTTAACCTGTTGCTTTCCCTACATAAGTAAAGTTCATTCACAATTATCAATGTGATCTATTTAATAGAAATAACTTAATTCATGCATGTTAAGGTATTACATTTATATGTGTATTTTGAAACTATCTATGCATGTGAAGGTAACTATGTTTGGTTATTAGACAATGATTGTTCTTTGTTTATAATTTCATTAAGTGTTCAGTCTGTTCAGAATGACTAAAAGCATGCAATCTCAATGTGGACTAACCTGTCATGTACGGATTCCTAATGAGCGACAAATATGAAAATGAGTAAAAGCAGGTATGTAAAAAATGGATAAGTCACATTAAAAATGTTATGAATATATTACAATAGTAACTCAAATGTGAGCTCACTGGAAATGCAGTATAAGCTTCCCAAACTAAGATGCAAATGTACATTTAGGCAGGAGTCAAGCTAAACTAATTTCTTGCCTCTCAACTACATTTAGAAAGTCACAATCCTCAAGAAATATAAAACATGTTAGCGAATTACCATATATATTATCAAATGATTCAGCCGTCCATGCTAAAATGTTCTAGGTACCCCGAGCTCCACTGGACACTAACTGTAGACTTCTAACCCATCATTATTGGTGTACTAAAGCTTGAACAATTATCACATTTGCCCTTTAAAAAAAAAAATCACAATTTTGTTTCATTACTTTTCATATAAATTTACTGTTACATATGCAACTGTTTATTTTCTTAGTATTTTCTTATTTAAATTTTTTTTATCAAAGAATATTTTTAATTATAGCAAACAGGTTTTTGGGAAGACAACATCTGTGTACCATATTGCAAGCAGGATCTAGAAGTAACTGTATGCTTGCCGTTACTTTGTATAAGATTAAAAATCCTTAATGGACATTAACCTTAATGAATGTAAAGAGCAGATATATGAAAACCATAATAAGTATTACAGGATGCAATAGTCACTCTCAAATAATATGTAGAACAATCCAAGATAATAATTGTTAGTGAAAATTCACAATTTTGTAGAAATTAAAATATCCTATGGCAAAATTATTTTAAAATTAAGACAATTATAACTTTCCAGTATGCAGCACACATGTTCCAGACTAACACAATGCATTCCAAGAACTTTCCTTTTACTTCTGATAGTACATGACGCTACCAGTATATCTAACCATACATACAGTTCAGACTCTCCACATAAAGTGATGTTCAGGTATCCTTACCTGGGTAATACATGTCTCAGTGCAAAAATCAGGCTTCTTCAAGATGTGAAAAGATGGCCAAAAATCCCACATGCAAAGTTGTGCCTTAATAAAAAAAATTCCTGTGGATTTGATGTGTTCTAGATTGTTAGATTTGGCTGGAATGACATTGGCAGTTTGAGTAAGGAGAAGTTATGAGCAGAAAGGAGGAGCTAAATCCCACCCCTCACCATGTGTTCACACAGCCTTGTCTGTGGACAGGATGCATCGCAACCTACTCTGGACCACTACCTCACACTTATGAGGAATGTTAGAGAAAAAAAAAAAACATCCCTTCTGGGAAAATAACTCTGCAATCAGAAGGAATTTCTGAGCCAAGTCTGTGATAGCAAATCAACTCAGAACGTTCAGGTAACTCGCCTGGGGCAAAAGGTAACACAAATGATCATTTAAAAAGGCACAGGAAAAATATAAGGGAAATGCTGCAGTGCTGTATGATGCAGATTTCAATGTACACTCTTATGCCTCGTACACACGATCGGACATTCCGACAACAAAATCCTGGATTTATTTCGGACGGATGTTGGCTGAAACTTGTCTTGCATACACACAGTCACACAAATGTTGTCGGAAATTCTGAACGTCAAGAACGTGGTGACGTACAACACGTACGACGAGCCGAGAAAAATTAAGTTTAATAGCCAACACAGCTCTTCTGCTTGATTCTGAGCATGCGTGGAATTTTGTGCGTCGGAATTGTGTACACACGTTCGGAATTTCCGACAACGGATTTTGTTGTCGGAAAATTTGATAACCAGCTCTCAAATTCTTGTTGTCAGAAATTCCGACAAAAAATGTCTGATGGAGCCTACACACGGTTTGAATTTCAGACAACAAGCTCCCATCGAACATTTGTTGTCGGAAATTCCGATTGTGTGTATGCTGCATAAGTGTATTTAATCAGTTCATTCATAAATGAACAAGCCACTATGTGTATTTTATAAAAATGTACAAATATACAATAAAATGCAAGGTTCACTTACACTATACTCCTTTCCCCCTCCACCACTTACCTACTATTAGTAGGTGTGAAATGTACCTATAAAGAAAAAAATTAGGGTTTATACTTACCTCACCTCCATCTTCTGTCCGTGGTACCTATGCAAGGATGACATCATACTGCTTCCAGCAAGATCCTTGGAAATGCACAGGTGTTGATTTACTAAAACTGGAGAATGCAAAAACGATTGCAGCTCTGCACAGAAACTAATCCGCTTCCAGTATTTTTTTGTCAAGGTTTAATTGAACAAGCTGAAGTTAGAATTTAATTGGCTACCATGCACAGCTGCACCATATTTTACACTGTCCAGTTTTAGTAAGACAACCCCACAGAGTAGCCAAAAGCTTGTGAGAAGGTACTATTGTAAATTGCAATGGACTGGAGTGTCTTTGAACAAGATTTCGCCCCCGTTCTGCATTGACCAGGATCTTCCCAGAGAGATGGTGACCTCACAGGAATACGGAAGATAGGGGTAAAGTAAGTATACATTTTTATATCTACATTTTACACCTACTAGTAGTGTTTTGAAAAGGTAGAGGTTGATTGGGTAATTTGAGCAGACCTTTCACTTCTCTACAAATTCTTAAAAACTGGCTTTGTAACTAATATTCTGTTATTTGACATATATATCTTGACATTCACACACATACTCCATAGTACTTAGCGGCTCGATTCAGCCACTTCTCAATAATATTTTTTTGTGATACACTATATTGTGTAATTGTTTTTATATTCTTCTTCAGTATAGAGATTTGATCTTGATCCTCCTAGTTCTTAAAACATACCTTCCATCTTGGAGAAATTACAGAAGAGTGGTGTACATACATTAGTACTGCATGAATAGGTGCCAATTTCATACTATATATTATATGCAAGTAAGTCATTGTAACTGAAGTGTACAAATCATATACCAAGGATGTGCTACATAGATGGAAATAAATCTTATCACAGTCTCATAAGAAATTCAAGAATATACTGTACAGTACGTAGCTAAAGTATTTTCTGCTAAGTAGAAATATTCAGGAGGCAGGTCTGGAATAACAAGACAAAAGAAATACCAACATTAAAGGAGAAGTAGGGCCAAAGCTTTTTTCCTAGGGATTACAAGAGTGCAATCCATTCTGCACTCCTGTGACCCATATTCAGCCGACAAAGTGCTAAAGTCTGCTGTCGACTGACATCATTCAGCCGTTCCAGGCCCTAGAAAGATCCCAACCTTAATGTCAGGATCCACCCAAATCCCAGGACCAACAGCTGGCTCAGCCTCCCAGCACACCGCTAGAAGCTCCTGTTTCCTCCACAGCCCAGCGTTTCAGTAAGCACTGGAGGGGCAGAACAGAGAGTCGCTGACTCGCAGTTACTGGTTCTCTGTTCACTGAAGACTGAGAACTAAGCGATCAGTGGTTTTTGATTGCTCAGTTCTCAATGTAGAGGTGGCAGGGGACAGACGTAGCATTGCACCAATGCTGCATCCACCAACAAAAATGTATGTTACATTTTTTTAATACCTCACACTCCTCTTTTAAGTGTACCAAGTGTCCATAAGGAGTCCTGTGTACCACAATAGAAACAAATGTACCAGGGCTGGATTAACCATTAAAGGATAAGTTCACATTTCATAACATGCTGGCTAGCTGTCACAAGCCCGCCTGGCTGCGTCACTCATTCACTGTCCTCTGTGAATGGAAAATTACAAGTCCTGACAGCCTTTGCAGCTGTCAGCTTGTAGTTTTCAATAAACTACTATGGCGCTGTGGAGCACTGTGGTAGTTCATTGAGTCTTCCTGTCAGATTGTATCTGCTTGGCTGTACGATGTACAGGCACACAGATACACTGACAGGCCTGCAGGAGACCTGCATGGCACCAGCAATCTGCTGATGTTAATCTATATGTCCATGCACACTATAGGTGTTTACAGGAGTCTATAGGCAAAAAAAAAAAAAAACAACATAACTTGTACGTTCAGGACAGGTGCTTTTGAGCATAAAAAATGCTAACGCGCTGAAACGCAGGTAAATGCATCTAAATGCAGGTAAACGTTAGGTGCTTTTAGCGCTTAAGCATTTTTTTTTTTTCATTTGTATGGGTGGAATAAATTAATATTCTGGCCAATGAATGAATAAATGCCCAAGCACTTCACGCACCTAAATGCACTTGAAAAAAAACACGGCTCAGGAGTATTTTTGCAGTTTCTTTTCTCCTGCCAGGAAGAAAGCAGTTAGAAGAGCCCCAGTGAGCACGAGGTCTTAAGCCCTGAGCTAACCAATCTTATCCTCCATCTCTAAAGACACTGTACATATTGAAGCACAAATGCTATGACCGTCATTGTTTATTTACATCCTTTGACGTAGTAAGTCCTCTGTCTCCTGGCCTTGTAAGTGTTCTCTTTCCTGGCTGTGCCAGGGCTGTATTTACCATTAAGCAAGAATTGTGGGGTCTGGCCTGGAGCTGACCTGGAAGAAAACTTAAGAAGGTTTATAAATCTTAAAACTTTTATTTCATAGCACCTATTGAGTCTTAATGTCATGTCATGTCAATTAGGCAACTGAGGGGCAAACAAGTGCACTACTGTTGCACTGTGCTTATGATATCAACTGCCCTTAAAGTGCTGTTAAACCTCAGACATGAAACATGATATAGTGAATGTAATGAAATAGTGTGTAATAGCCTGAATCCAAAGCACCAAGTGTGATTCCCCTCTGATCCCTCTGCTATCTGCATGAATCACTGATAGAACTCGAACACACTGTTCAGTACTCTAGGTGCCCCAACAGGTCATGCTTTCAGGCTTTCCAGGGGATCTGTGACATCTGAGGCTGAGAAAAATCCTTTAATCTGTGTGTTTTTAGAACAATATACAAAAGAAATGGCTGCAGTTAAACATGTACAACTTGTGTACGAGAATTTGTTTAATCTCTGAGTATCAACTAATAGTGAGACTACTCACTTTACTGGGTATATGTAAGGCTTTATAATCACTTTAATAGGGTCCTGAAATGCAAGGAGGAGTATGTCAGATAAAGTTTGCACACAAGTTTGTATCCACATTCAAACATTAAAATGAGCATAAGGCCTCATACACATGGACGTTTTGCATTGGCGTTTTGCATTGGCGTTTAGCCCCGCTAGATTTCAGCCGCGTTTCTCTGCCTCTATTCAAAATCAATAATTCCCTATGGGAGCCCATTGATTTAAATAGAAGTTGCACCAGAAGTTGGATCAAGATGATCCGACTTGCAGTACAACTTGTGTGCTGAGAATCTTGAAGGGGAACCCACCAAAATGTAAAAAAAAAAATTTGTCCAAGGTTCCCCCCAAGATCCATACCAGACCCTTATCTGAGCACGCAGCCCGGCAGGCCAGGAAAGGGGGAGACAAGCGAGCACATGCCCTCAATATGGGGGGGTGGGTCCTTTGGGGCAGGGGGACCCTGTGTCCCCCACCCCAAAGTACCTTGTCCCCATGTTAATGAGGACAAGGGCCTCTTCCCAACAACTATTGCCATTGTTTGTCGGGGTCTGCGGGCGGGGGCTTATCGGAATCTGGAAGCCCCCTTTGGCAAAGGGGGCCCCCAAATCCTGCCCCCCCACCCTAGGTGAATGAGTATGAGTACGTACCCCTACCCATTCACCTAAAAAAAGTGTCAAAAATAAAGTATTTTATTAAGGCAGCTCTGGCTCTTCTCCCTCTTCCAGTCCTTCTCCCCTCTGCATTGTCTTCTCTCTCCGCTGTCTTCTAGCTCTTTTGCCAGGTCTTCTTGCTCTTTTGATGGATTTTCTCCCTCTGTTCTTCTTCCGATGTTGACTCGACGTGATCTCCCAGTGTAATGCTGGGTCTGCCGTGTGCAAGGACTTACATTGGCATGTGGCAGGGCCACCGATGATGTAATTTGGAAGCCACACCCCTTTTAACGTCACCACCCGGGGCATGATGGGGCGATGACGTCACAAGGGGTGCCTCCAAATTACATCATCGGGTGGCCCCGCCCCATGCCAATATAAGTCCTTGTACAAGGCGGACCCAGCATTACACTGGGAGATCACGTTGAGTCAACATCAAAAGAAGAACAGAGAGAGAAGACCCAGCAAAAGAGCGAGAAGACCCGGCAAAAGAGCGAGAAGACCCGGCAAAAGAGCTAGAAGACAGTGGAGAGAGGAGACCCGGCAGAAGAGGGAGAAGGCAGCACAGAGAGGGAGAAGACATCGCCGGAGGAGGGAGAATAGCCAGAGAGGAGAGAAGAAATCGGAAGAGTGCCTGACCACACAAATGCCAACATGTCAAACATTCCAATAGACACACTCTTAAACCTTGTGGACAGCCTTCCCAAACGAGTTGAAGCTGTTATAGCTGCAAAGGGTGGGCCAACTCAATATTGAACCCTACGGACTAAGACTGGGATGCCATTAAAGTTCATGTGCGTGTAAAGGCAGGTGTCCCAATACTTTTGGTAATATAGTGTATAGATAAATATCCATTTTGGTGGACTAGACCTTTAACCTTTATGGTAAATATAAGTACACACGAACAAATGAATTAGATGCAAATAGAGAAGCGTGCATGCAGCACATTTTTTTATGGCTAGCAAGAAATTAATGAAATAAGACCACTAGGAACATTCTACAAATTACCAACACCAGAATTTATAAACTAAAAGATTGTATCTGTTTCAAAACGTATTTCAAAATGTGGTTACACACTAAAATAGCATTACATAACAACTAGGAAAATAGTTAAACATTTATTTTAAATAAAGTACATTTGACAAATAACTGCTATAATTCTTAGTTAATGAAACCCATTCATGTGTCCAGCTTGTAAATGGTCAATAATTACAGGTTATTCATATATAGTAGCAAAACAGATGAGCATATGCTTCAGTAGAGAAATATTGTAATTTCTAACTCCCATTTCATTCTTCCTCCTAAATTCACGTGACAGATGAGGTATGAGGTGGAGCAAACCTCTTGCCACTGCCGCTTGATTATAAACCTTCTTCCCCTGATGCCTCACCTGGAGTCTGCGACAACAACAAGGCTGCAGCTTTGACAACCTGTAACAAAACCACAAGAATTTAAATATCCAATCAGCTACATATAGCTAATGTAAGCATATAATTCATAAGATCCTTGCGGTTCAGCTTGTCATTTTTATATAAAGCTCAGTAAGAGTTTACTCACTTTTCTTTAAACTACCTAATGTCAGTGCTTTGTGTTCTTACCATTCAAGTTGAGTAAAATTCCCACCATAGAAGTAGGTTCTACCCAGGTCTTCATAGATGCCTACCACCAGCACACTTTATTTGGATTAGTTCTAAAGTGGTTCTAAAGTCATAAGGCTAATGCATTCCATCCTTCAAACCAGTATTAAACCCAAAAGCAATCATTTTTTTATATTGCAGCTTATCAATTCTTAGATATGATGGTTGCCTTCGTTGCCTTTTGTAGGCTTTCTTTCTTCTATTTTCATCTGGTGATCCAGCCAGCAAGTCTGTTGTTTTTCAAAAGCACATGCTCTCCAGCAGAATGTATCAGTTTACATGAATGAGAAACTATTTAACACTGGCAGGGGGTCTTAAAATCATCAGCTTTTATTTATTCATGTAAAACCGTTACCCCAAAAACGAATAAACTGTTTACTGAAACTGAATATGCAGTGTGAGCTGGAGTTTGACAATTTGTTTGTGTGTTTAAATCTGCTAATACATACAACACTACCTCCCCTCCCACCACAGACTGATTGATAATTCTGCTGTCTGCTGTGCCTCCTGTTCTCATTCATCCAGAGTGGTGTCTCACTAATTCAGGAGGTGTGTTATTGGCCAGATCACCAGATGAAAACAGGGGGAAAAAGACAAAGAAAAGAAAACTGATGCAGCCACCACATCTACTGATCGGTAAGCTGCAATATATACAATTTGTGTGTGTTTTTTTCTGCCTGTTTCTTCCTCTTCCCATACCTAAATGCTTACCTGAGTCCTGTATTGGTCCAGTGCTCTGCTCTTCTGCAGGACTTCTCTCCTCTCTCTGCTCCCTTACAGACTTGGCCAAGAGCAGCGGGAACTGTTGGCTCCTGTTGCTGTGGGTCAAAATCCAGTGAGAAGGAAACTGGGGGCATGGCCAAGCTGCACTGCAGCCTGGAAACGACCCCGCATGTGTGCCACCATAGACTTTCCATGGCAGCACATGCAGTAGAAGAGGAGCCTGGAGTGCCAGCAGGGGACCTCAGAAGAGCAGGTTCAGGCTGATCTGGGCAATACCATTTCACAGAGCAGGTAAGTATAACGTCTTTATTATTTTAAGAAAAAACAATAACTTTACAATCACTTTAAGTAGCTTCCGCCAAACTGGTCCTATAAAGTGGGTGCTTTCCTTTGACTGCTGTAGGAATATAAATTTGTTAAATGTATGTAAATCTTAACCTCTAAACCTTTCAGCTCCCCTGTCTTTAACCCCTTCCCAACCAGCCGCCACAGTTATACTTCGGCAGGTTGGCACTGCTGTGCGAGCTGTCGTAGCAGCGTTTTCCCGGATCCGATGCAAGTGCCTAGCGAGCGCGGTGATCGTCGGGCACCAGCGATCGCTTGTGACAGGGTGAGAAACGGGATCCGTGTGTGTAAACACACAAATCTCGGTTCTGTCAGGGGAGAGGAGAGAGATTGTGTGTTCCTACCAAGTAGGAACAACGATCTCTCTCCTCCTCTAGTCAGCCACATTCCCCCCACAGTTAGAACACACATAGGGAACACATTTAACAACTTGATCGCCCACTAGTGTTAACCACTTCCCTGCCAGTGACATTTATACAGTAATCGGTGGCTATTTATAGCACTGATCACTGAATAAATGCCAATGGTCCCAAAAAAGTGTCAAAAGTGTCAGATTTGTCCGCCACAATGTCTCAGTCCCGATAAAACCATTACTAGTAAAAAAAATAAAAAAAAAACTAATAATAAAAATGGCATAAATCTATCCCCTATTTGGTAGACGATATAACTTTTGCGCAAAGCAATCAATATACGCTTATTGCGATATTTTTTTTTTTTACCAAAAATATGTAGAATACAAACTGATGAAGAAATTTGTTTCTTTTTTAATATTTTTTTTGGATAGTTATTATAGCAAAAAGTACAAAATATTGTGTTTTTTTCTTTTAAATTGACGCTCTTTTTTTGTTTATATCGCAAAAAATAAAAACCGCAGAGGTGATCAAATACCACCAAAAGAAAGCTCTATTTGTGGGGAAAAAAGGACATACAATTTGATTGGGTACAACGGCGCAATTGTCAGTTAAAAAAATGTCCTGTTCAGGAAGGGGGAAAATTCTTCCGGGGCTGAAGTGGTTAACTGTACCATTGTAAGTGTTTTTTCATGTATGTCTGATAAGTGGAAAAAAACTGTTGAGCATGTCAGAAATTCAGTGAGCTGATATTTTTTTTTGCTCTCTGTTGGACTACAGAACCCCTCATGCTTCATGTTATAGCAAATAGAGGGGGAGGTGCTCTGTAGTTCTAAAACATTGCCTGTTCTAGGGTGACAACACTGCTCCTCCATAAGGGCAGTACAGTGAGTGAGCATTGTCACCTAAGGACAGGAAGAGTGTTACTGGTAGGATCACCAGGTGAAAATATGAAAAAAGCCTTGGAAAAAAAGAATGTAGCTACCACATATTAGGACTGGTAAACTGAAATATATTACATTTTGTTCTTGGGTTTATACATTTTAAACCAATAGTGTAGTTACTTAGGCCCCATTTTCACATGAGCAGAACCTGGTTTTCAGGTGTTTTGCAAGTATGTTACAAGCATTTAGAAGTGCATTACAAGCATTGTACATATGTATTTAAGGTTCAGGTATTTTTATTTTAGCCAATAGAAAGCACTAGGGCAGGAGATTAGAGGCGGAGAGCTGCTGTTTTTCCAGAAAACACACGACAAAACGCTTGTAAAAAGCTCATGTCGAATGTTTTTCAGATGTTCCCATTGAAGTCTATGGGGCCAATCTGCCTGAAAGAAGATCATGTATTTTATTGAACGACAAGTGTTTTTTTCTACAGGCAACAAAATGCACAGATGTGAACAAAAACCATTGAAATTAATGGGATTTTGTTTGTTGAGCGTATTAGAGCTACATGCTTCAAGCTCAGGTGTGAACGGGGCCTTGATGTCCAAAATGTATGCAAAGTTACAGTAGGTGTAAAACATTAAAGTGCTACAAATGAATTATTATTTTATTTATAAAGACATAAACAGCATTGACAATATAAGAATTCATTGAGCGTGTCTAATATAATGTATTACATGATAAGATACAGAAGGCAAGTTAAAGTGGTTCTAAAGGCAGATGTTTTTTTATCTTATTGCATTCTATGCATTAAGATAAAAAAAACTATTGTGTAAAGCCACCCCCCTTAGTCCCCCCAATACTTAATTGAGCCCCATTTCGATCCAGTGATGTTGCAAGAGTCTCGGCTGTTTGGGACTCTTCCTCCTAATTTGCTGTGACAGCAGCAGGCGCCATTGGCTCCCACTGCTGTCAATAAAAATTAGTGAGCCAATGAGGAGAGATAGGGGGCTGGCCAAGCCACGGCTCCATGTCTGAATGTACAGGCTGCTTGCTGTGGGGGCACTTGGCAGGAGGGAGGTGCCAGGAGCGCCGAGGGGGGGACCCTAGGGGAGGAGGATCAGGGCTGCTCTGTGCAAAACCACATGTCTGTTATTTTTAAACCAAAAAAATAAAAATAAGACTTTAATATCACTTTAATGAAGGATATATAAATGCTATGACACAATATAAAGTATATAGGTTCCGTTGTAAGGCATAGTTAGGGGCAGCAAAGACTGATATGTGCAACCATGGCAAATCATCTAATACAGCGTTAAACAGTCTTTATTATCTTAGAATCCTGAAAATGAAATAGCTCAATGAATTGGGAGATAAACCTTAAGTAAACTGATGAAAACCTGTTGACATTTCCTTTCTTCTAGGTTGGAAAGAAGATATTTTTGTTGATGTTCTCTGTACCAAAGTACTTAGTGTATAATGCAGTGTGAGGGCAACATTCTGTAAATAGGCCTGCAGTGAATTTATGGCAGGTATTTACTTAGTTGTAAACCAATGGACAGCCAGAGGGTTTTGCCCTTTCATGACCAGAACAATGTTTACATTTATATTTATAAAGCAGTGAATGTGTCTTTCACCAAACGTTTACTGGTGGTAAGTCAATTGCTGTCATTTAAAATCCATGCACCTGAAAGATTCGTCTACAGCAAATGTTTGGTAAATGTCAGATCCACTGCTTTTAGTGTTGAAGTTGGTAGCGTTGGAGTAGGATCATATCTGTATGAATTATATTGTTACATTTTTGAGTGCATGAAAAAGCACTTATTCTTGTATAGCTCCTGCTATAAATGGTTCCAAAATTAATGAATGAATAAAGATAGTCTTATTATCTGGTTCCAGCTCTGATCTGATCTGTACTGGCTATATCTCACAATTTCGGCATATATGACCAGGCATATATAGTATTCGTCCGTTCATTCCAATTAGAGTGCCCCTTGTCAAATTTTCTATTTTCCATTGCTTTGGTAAAAACTACTGCTGTAAAGGAACCAATGACATTATATGCAGAGCTAGATTTGCCACATATGTATAGCCATTCCCAGGCAAAGCTGAAAGATTTCAGCCATACTTCTCTAAAAAAAAGTATGGCTACATGATACACTGGAGTTGATTTACTAAAACTGGAGAGTGCAAAATCTGATGCAGTTGTGAATGGTAGCCAATCAGCTTCTAACTTCAGCTTGTTCAAGTAAGCTCTGACAAAAAACCTTTAAGTTGATTAGATCTATGCTGAGATGCACCAGATTTTGCACACTTCCGTTTTGATAGGTCAACCCCATTGACTCCTAGTTTGCTACTACCAGATGTGTTGTTGTGATCTTGCTATGTTTTACAATATAACCAAATTGCATTGGGATCAGAAAATTATAGTTTTCAATAGAGTCTGTATCATCCAATGCATTAGGATGTTGTGTGTTGGAAAAGTCCTACATTTGGCTGCTTTGACCTGCGGTTAGGCATTCACACCAATTCAAATAAAGCATTCCATACATTCTGATGTATACTAGTCCTAAAGTATGACTAATGGATTTGTAATTGTGTTCAGCCTGTCTTGTGATCTAGGCACACCTTCCAGATAGCTAAGCCTGCACCCCCTCTGTCTTTACTCTACACTTAACTGTGCTTGAGCAGTAGAGCATAATAATAATCTAAGACCTGCCCCAGTCTGTTACTGGATCACAAAGTTGTAGCAGCACACTGATGAAATCATCACAGTTTTTGGACACTACTCTGCACTGCAGTAGAACCTGATTGGCTAAAACTGCTGGCCTTGCCCATTTCAGTGCTTCTGTACAGGAGATTTCAGAAAGCTAAAAAAAAAAAGTAAAAACAAGATTCATAAAGAGGGGGTGGCAGTTTGGGGGTGGGTTTGTATAGACTGCGGCCATGTTTTATGTTATATCCTGAATATGGGTTACCAGTCCCCTCTGGCTTCACAAAGGTAACTTCCAGGCCTCAGATTCTTGTTTTGTTTCTCTGATTTCTGGGTGGATGGCCAGGTGGGAATGGGGTTCTTGCACCCGTTCCTATGTCCAGGCCTTTTTTCCCTTCTCTCCTCTCCTGAACCCCTACTTTCCCTTCCTCCCCCTACCTAGCCCCTCCTCATCCTTCCCCCTTTGTGTTTTTTTTTTCCTCTCTCCCCATTCTCCTTCCACCTTCTTTATCTCTGACAACAACTATCACTAACTTTTGAAAATGATGGGAACAGCAATTGCTAATGTGCCTTGCAATTCACAATATAGAATGGGTCAACGTATTTCAGACTTCACCTTTTGTGTCATTCTGCTGTAATGACGTGTTATGTTTACATCATTCTGATGGATCTCCGACCCAGACTGTATACCACTGTGTGTGGTATACTTAGCCTTTAAATGGTGGACTTTAAATCTGTTGTTGGAGTATGAGAGTCTCTGCATACTCTGTATGAGAGTTAACTGCAAGCAGACTGCAGTGGGTGTATTTAGGAATACCTACTGCATCACAAGCACATGCTCTCATGTCAGCAGACAGACCACCAACACAAAAAAGAGGGGTGGACCGGTGCACAGGGCCTAGAAGAACTTGTACAGCAACTATGCACAAATAAAGGGACTCTGTCAGCAAGGAAAAACCTTTCTACTTAAAGGCACAAATTCAATCTATACTTTAAATGATGAAGAATTATACCACCCATGTTTAAAAACTCTTTTTCCAGTCACAGAACATCTAGCTTACAGTCTGAAAAGATGGGCTGAGCATTTGTAAGTAATGTAGTACACATATCGTTTTTCTGACCTTCAGTACAGGAATCATCATGTTACCAACATTATTATTTATGAATATTGAGTTATATGAAGAGAAACATTATAAATATATACTATCCCAAGAATGCAAATGTACCAATAAGACAATAATGCAATGGATGCATGTAGTGAAACACAACATATACACACTACTTTCAATTGTATGAAGTCATTTCTGTAAGTACATTGTGATTGGATTTCTGAGCTGACCACAGTGAACTACCTGAGGCTTCACACAGAAAAAATAGATCAAGATTTCTTAAACAAGTTCGAGCCCAAGGCTTGCCGTATAAGCAAAGTATAGTCATACATTTTACTGTCTCTATTTTCACTGTCGCTTTAGGCTACATAGAGTGCATGGGCTCGACCATACAAGCCCAGCTGTGTCTGCATGTTTTATATCCTATTCAGTTCTAAGTCTTAGACAAATGAATTACACTAAATGCTCTATGTTTTCTCTTATATGACATAATTGTACCCACATGTACCCAATTGTACCTACATAATAGAAGTGCTCTACTTTTTATGCTGGGGTTCCAAGAATCAGTGATTTGCATCCTATTTTTATTTTTTAATAATCTCCCGCTAACAGTGGCAGTCAGCATCTCTCTTGCTTATAAAACTGGCCATACGCATGACAATTTAATAGAGTGATTGAACATTCAATTCCTTGTATTGTCAAACCACAAAGCAATTGAACTCATAAAACAATGGTTTGATAAGCTGCAATAAGATGGGATTGAAATTGCCCCAATCAAGTCTGCTAGAAAAATCTTATCACATTTTTGATTCGATCCGTCAATAAACTGTACTGAACCTGTCAATTTATTGCCCAGTCATGCCTTAACAATCAACTAAATTCTAGGCAGTAGATTGCTTAATTTCTTACTCACGATTGTAGGTGCAATTTCTGGTGGTTTGAAAGTGGTTAAAACTGACTAGAAATTGCCTTGTGTTTGTTGCCAGCCTTATACCGCGTACACACGATCGGAAATTCCGCCAGCAAAAGTCAGATGAGAGCTTTTGGTCCGAAAATACGACCGTGTGTAAGCTCTATCAGACTTTTGCTGGCAGAACTCCAGCCAGCAAAAGATTGAGAGCAGGTTCGCAAAATTCCTACGCATGCTCGGAAACAATTTGATGCATGTTCGGAAGCATTGAACTTAATTTTCTCGGCTCGTCGTAGTGTTGTACGTCACCGTGTTCTTGACGGTCGAAAGTTCAGCAAACTTTTGTGTGACCGCGTGTATGCAAGCCAAGCTAGAGCGGAAATCCGTTGGAAAAATCATCCAAGTTTTTTCCGACAGAAAATCCTCTCGTGTGTATGCGGCATTAAGAATTTTTTGGGGCACTTTCACACTGCCCCCACCCCCGTGGCCAAATCATGGTGTACCCACAGTTTTTGTATGGGTTACCCATGGTTTCCCATAGACTTTCTATTATGTCCATTGTTTTGGTTTATGCTGCATCTTTTGTGTGCTTTCATAAAATGCACCAAAAAGGCAGAACATAATAGAAAGCCTATGGGAAAATGCAGTTTACCCGCACAAAATCCACGGGTACACCTATGCTGCAGCCAATCAACAGCGCAGCAGTGTGAAAGGGGCATTACAGTATTTAGAAATGTATAACCAAGTGACAAAACCATAGCCTCCTGTTACACTACTAAGCTGTGCAACCTCCATGCAAAGCTGTGAATGAGCAATGTTGTGGGTCATAAAGAGGGTGATATTTAAACCTTGGAGCCCTTTTGCTTGCACTTTCACAGTCTCAGATCCACAGGCATTCAGACCATATAGATCAAAGTAACTATAGAGGGCTAGGGTCCATTCACATGGCCATCCGAGGCTGTACACCTCCCAGATCAGCCTAATTTTGCTGCATGAAGAGTCAGGGGTTTGCAATCAATTTTGGCTGCTCAGCCTGTATAGATTAATGACAGGTTAAAAGGTTCCACAGCTGTTTATATGTAATCACACATGGAGTGATTACCTACAGTTGGGGACAGATGAGTAGCCCTGGATGCAAACTGTCAGTGTCAGTTTGCCATTGATGTGTACAGGTCCCCTATCAGCAGATAATCGCAAACACTGCAGAAGTATTCTGATCTGGGTAGTGTACCACCCTGGGTGGCCATATGAACGAGCCCTTGGTGGACGTGAAATTGGAATACTAGAATCAAATGTAAAGAAACACTATGGAGCCAAGCTATGTTTCTCAAGTCAGATTTATGCCGCGTACACACGAAGGGACAATCCCGCGGGATTATCCGCTGGACTGAAGTCCAGCGGATACTCCCCTCGTGTGTGGGGGCGCCGGCGGACTTTTTGGCGCCAAAGTCCGGCGGACTTTTTGGCGCCAAAGTTTTAAGTTTGGTTTTAAAATTATCCGCTGGACTTGGCAGTCCAGCGGACAATCCCGCCGTTAGTAGGCAAGTCCGCGGGACTTTTGAAAATGAACGGACTTGCCCACACACGGAGCAGTCCGTTCATTTCGAACGTAAGTTCAGGTACGTAGCTAGCGTAGGCAGTAAATGCCGGCGCGCTAGCTCCGTCACCTGTCATGGATTTAAAGGGAATCCCCACGCCGAAAAACGGCGTGGGGGTTCCCCCCAAATCCATGTCAGACCCTTATCCGAGCACGCAGCCTGGCAGGCCAGGAAAGGGGTGGGGACGAACGAGCGCCCCCCCTCCTGAGCCGTACCAGGCCGCGTGCCCTCAACATGGGGGGTGCCCTGGGGAAAGGGGGGCCGTGCGGCCCCCCCACCCCAAGGCACCTTGTCCCCATGTTGATGAGGACAAGGGCCTCTTCCCGACAACCCTGGCCGTTGGTTGTCGGGGTCTGCGGGCGGGGGCTTATCGGAATCTGAGAGACCCCTTTTATAAGGGGGCCCTCAGATCCCGGCCCCCCACCCTATGTGAATGAGTATGGGGTACGGTGTACCCCTACCCATTCACCTAAGGTGTAAAATGTAAAGTAAAAAAAAACACACACACTTTTGAAAAAATAGTTTATTGCACTGCTCCGGGGGTCTTCTTCCGTCTTGGGGGTCTTCTCGCCGGACTCCCCCGCCATTTACCAAGCTCTTTTACCGAGCGGGGGAAGTCCGGCTACCTTCTTCGTCGTCGCCGCCGTCGTCTGGGGGTCTCGATCCGCCTTCGGGGGTCTTCCGGGGGTCTCTTCTGTTCTTGCGGCGGTCGTCGTCTTCCGTGCCGCCGGCGCCTTCTCCTTCTTCTTGTTCTTCTGGTCCTTCTTCTTCTTCTTCTTCTTCCGATGTTGACCCGACGCTCTCTCTGCCCGGAATGCCTGTGCCGCTCTGCGCTGGGACTTATATAGGGGCATGGAGACAGGGTCACATGTTCATGTCACATGGTGACCCCCCCCCTTGCGATGTCACAGTCCCAGCATCCTCCGGGACTGTGACAACACAAGGGGGCGGGGTCACCACTTCTAGGTGGCACTGATTGGCACCACTGGTGGGCATTAATAGATGGCACTTGTGGGCATTGATAGGTGGCACTTGTATGCACTGTGAGAGGGCATAAATGAGGCATAATTGCATCTTCCTTTTCAGGACCGATGTCCCTTTAATATGAGCCGGTGATCGGCTTTTTTTTCTCCTCCGTGAGGAGAAAAAAAAACGATCACGAGCTTTTGTTTTGATCATGTGATCAGCTGTCATTGGCTGACAGCTGATCACATGGTAAGGGGCCGTGACCAGCCCCTTACTCGGATCGGTGATCACCAGAATCTCTGTGACTCAGTGATCACAGGGTGAAGGAGTGTGCACAGGGGAGGCCGTCATACGACAGCGTCCCGGGAAATCAGATCTGAGCTGTGGCCGTCATTCGGGCATAGTGCGGATGTCAAGTGGTTAAAACACCCAGCAGGGATGGAATCTTGTCTACTGCACCCAATGCAAACAAAAAAAAAAAATTTTGTCTGGAATCATGGCTTATAATACTTGCATTTTGAACAGTGGTTTGAAATGTTGTTTTATTTAACTACTTCAGCCCTGGAAGGATTTACCCCCTTCCTGACTAAGCCTTTTTTTTTGCGATACTGCATCGGGTCGCTTTAACTGACAATTGCGTGGTCGTGCGACGTTGTACCCTAACAAAAAATTGATGTCCTTTTTTTTCCCCACAAATAGAGCTTTTTTTGGTGGTATTTGATCACCTTATTTTTTGCGCTTTAAACAAAAAAAGAGCGAATATTTTGAAAAAAAAACAATATTTTTTACTTTATGCTATAATAAATATCCCCAAAAAATCAGTTTAGGCCGATATGTATTCTATATATACATATTTTTGGTAAAAAAAAAAAAAAAAATCGCAATAAGCGTATATTGATTGGTTTGCGCAAAAGTTATTGCATATACAAAATAGGGGATAGATTTATGGCATTTTTATTATTATTATTTTTTATCTGTAATGGCTGCGATTTTTATCGTGACTGCGACATTGCCGCGGACAGATCGGACACTTTTGACACTATTTTGGGACCATTGGCATTTAAACAGCAATCAGTGCTATAAAAATGCACTGATTACCATCTAAATGTCACTGGCAGGGAGGGGGTTAAACACTAGGGAGCGATCAAGGGGTTAAGTGTGTTCCCTGTGCGTGTTCTAACTGTAGGGGGGATGGGCTCATAGAACATGACAGAGATCACTGCTCCCAATCACTGGGAGCAGTAGATCCCTGTCATGTTGCTAGGTAGGACAGAGAAATGCCTTGTTTACATAAGCATCTCCCCATTCTGCCTCTCCGTGTCACGATAGTGGGCCACCGGCAGACATCGAGTCCGCGGGACCAGCACATTGCCCGCTAGCCACCAATGACGCAGCAACGTACGGGTAGGTTGTTTTGCGCACCTGTGCCACTTTGCCGACGTATATCGATGTGAACTGGTCGGCAAGTGGTTAATATGATAATAAACACTCAGTTTTTAAAGCATGTTCAGTACCGGATTTAATCACATACCGAGTATGCAGTTCTATATCTTTTAATTCTTACATATGTTCCAGTTAAAGATGGTGCCATGACCGGTGCCCTAGGTTTCTGATTTTAGGGTGGCTCTTTTCTCTTGCCGTGTTTTATGGAGCCACTCTTGCATGCAGGGACATGAGTTATGTTTCCCTATGGTGTGAGCATTAATGCAAATACACAATTCCCAAGCCTAGGATGGCAAGGAACTCCCCTGCTCCTCCCTTCTCCAAGCTAACAGACTGACTTGAGACTGCACTGTCCACTGTTAACTCTTTTCTGTAAAAAAAAGAATTTCAGGGAAGCAGCACATAGACCAGAAGCCAGCAGCATTAAGGCTCTATTCCCACCTAAGTGTAGCGCAGCGACAGCTGCAGCACCACATTTTTTCTTAGCTTTTTTGTGTTTTTTTTGTGGTGCATTTTTGGAGCAGCACCATTTGAATGGGCCTCCCTCTGCTCTAAAAACTCTCCAAAGAAGCTCATGTACCAAATCTTGGCACAGAGCCAGGAGTGTTTGGCGTGATTTTAGAGTGTTTTGTCATTCGACAATTGTGGCAAAATCACACCATATTTGGGGTGCCATTAAGAAATAATGGCATTGCAAACGCATCCCGTTTTTTGCCACGATTCCAGTATGCTCCGGTGTGAATGGAGCCTAATCGTTGTGAACTGCAAGTGCTGGGGTAAGAAGTATAATAAACATTGTACTGGGGAATGTTTATTTTATTTTGCTTAACATGTTAAGCTAAAACAAACTCAGAGAGTTTAATAGTACTTCAACAGGACATATCACTCTTTATCACAAACAGTAGCACAAAAAATGGTGCCATTCTGGTGGTTCAGATGGCACAAAGGATATTTCATCCACCCATAAAGCTCTGTCTGTACAGAGTTGTACATGTCGGAATCACTGGACACATGAACGCCTGAAGCTACTGTGAAGTACCTGTCATTTAGTACAGCTGAGGAAACCTCAGTCCATCATCACTCTGCTGCTTCCCTTTCATCTTTTTTGACAGTATGACAGTTAGAAGAGGGATATAAAGACCTAATAAGGCACCTGCATAACACAAGTTAATTTTTCAGAATTTTACAGTTTTCCCTAAATAACACACTTCTCTATAAGCCTGGGTTCAGACTAGTGCGTTGCGATTTCAGGGCCCTGCGTGACTGCGCAGTGAAACGCCGGCTGTTCTGCGGATTGTCCGCGTTTTAGGTGCAAAGCCACTGCTAGCTGAATTCGCAACTCATTTTACTACTTCTGAGGGGGAAATCCACGGCAATTTAAAAAAAAAAAAAAATGGCATGGGTTCCCCCTCCAGAGGCATACCAGGCCCTTAGGTCTGGTATGGATTTTAAGGGTACACCCTACGCCGAAAAAACGGCGTGGGAGTCCCCCCAAAATCCACACCAGACCCTTATCCGAGCACGCAGCCTGGCAGGTCAGGAAAAGGGGTGGGGATGAGCGAGCGCCCCCCCCCCCTCGTGAACCGTACCAGGCCGCATGCCCTCAACATGGGGGGGTGGGTGCTTTGGGGAAGGGGGGCACCCTGCGGCCCCCCCACCCCAAAGCACCTTGTCCCCATGTTGATGAGGACAAGGGCCTCTTCCCGACAACCCTGGCCGTTGGTTGTCGGGGTCTGCGGGCGAGGGGCTTATCGGAATCCGGGAGCCCCCTTTAATAAGGGGGCCCCCAGATCCCGGCCCCCCAATCTATGTGAATGAGTATGGGGTACGATGTACCCCTACCCATTCACCTAAGGTGTAAAGTGTAAATTAAAAAAACACACAATTTTATTGCACTGCTCCGGGGGTCTTCTTCCGTCTTGGGGGGTCTTCTCGCCGTACTCCTCCGCTATTTTACCTAGCTCTTTTACCAAGCGGAGAAGTCCGGCTTTCTTCTTCTTCGTCGCCGCCGTTGTCTGGGGGTCTCGATCCGCCTTCGGGGGTCTTCCGGGGTCTCTTCTGTTCTTGCCGCTGTCGTCGCTTTCTGCGCCGCCGCCTTCTTCTTCTTCTTCCTCTTCTTCTTCCTCTTCTTCTTCTTCCTCTTCTTCTTCCTCCTCCTCTTCTTCCTCTTCTCCTCCTCCTCCTCCTCCTCCTCTTCTTCTTCCTCCTCTTCTTCTTCCTCCTCTTCTTCTTCCGATGTTGACTCGTCGCTCTCTCTGGCCGGAATGGCAGAGCCGCGCTATGTTGGGACTTATATAGGGACAAGGGGGCAGGGTCACATGCTCATGTCACATGGTGACTCCGCCCCCTATGATGTCACAGTCCCGGAGGATGCTGGGACTGTGACATCATATGTGGGCGGGGTCACCATGTGACATGAGCATGTGACCCTGCCCCCTTGTCCCTATATAAGTCCCAACACAGCGCGGCTCTGCCATTCCGGCCAGAGAGAGCGACGAGTCAACATCGGAAGAAGAAGAAGAAGGCGGCGGCGCAAAAAGCGACGACAGCGGCAAGAACAGAAGAGATCCCGGAAGACCCCCGAAGGCGGATCGAGACCCCCAGACGACGGCGGCGACGAAGAAGAAGAAAGCCGGACTTCTCCGCTTGGTAAAAGAGCTAGGTAAAATAGCGGAGGAGTCCGGCGAGAAGACCCCCCAAGACGGAAGAAGACCCCCGGAGCAGTGCTATAAAATATTTTTTACAAATTGTGTGTTTTTTAAATTTACAATTTACACCTTAGGTGAATGGGTAGGGGTACATCGTACCCCATACTCATTCACATAGGGTGGGGGGCCGGGATCTGGGGGCCCCCTTATCAAAGGGGGCTCCCGGATTCCGATAAGCCCCCCGCCCGCAGACCCCGAAAACCAATGGCCAGGGTTGTCGGGAAGAGGCCCTTGTCCTCATCAACATGGGGACAAGGTGCTTTGGGGTGGGGGGGGCGCAGGGTGCCCCCTTCCCCAAAGCACCCACCCCCCCATGTTGAGGGCATGCGGCCTGGTACGGTTCAGGAGGGGGGGGCGCTCGCTCATCCCCACCCCCTTTCCTGACCTGCCAGGCTGCGTGCTCGGATAAGGGTCTGGTGTGGATTTTGGGGGGACCCCCACGCCGTTTTTTCGGCGTAGGGGGTACCCTTAAAATCCATACCAGACCTAAGGGCCTGGTATGCCTCTGGAGGGGGAATCCATGCCGTTTTGTTTTTTAAAAATTGGGCGTGGACTTCCCCTAAAGAGGTGGTACAATGACTTGCGAATTTCTGTTCAGAACGCAAGCCAGGTGCGAATCAGATGCGTGCCCATAGAAGATAATGGGCCTGAATTCGCACCTGATCTGTCCCGCAACGCACCAAGGACGGTTGCGTCTTTTCGACAATTCGCATTGCGCATGCACCGGACATGTGTGAACGTGCCCCATTGAAAACAATGGGTTTTCAAATGTGCAGCGAATTCGCAGTATTTTGCCCCGCTGCAAATTCGCTATAGTCTGAACCCAGGCTCAAGGTTCTCACCTACCCAGGTATGGTTAGAAGTAGTTTGTCACATAAAATTGGGCTTGTTCTGTAATGTTGAAGACAGTTTGCTTTTCATCCAAGCAGCTTCCTTATCTAATGATTGTCAGAACATACAGTACTAGGCTATTTTCCTTAACTCACTTACAGTCCCCATTGAACACTTGTCTACTCAAGAAAGCTCTAGCTTCTGAGACAATGCTGTTGAGGTGCTTAAAAGTTTAAGTGATATTACAGGTTAAAAACACTGGTACAGAATTTACCATGCACTTTAGGTGCAGTTGAAAGGTACCGAAAGACTAAACAGCCCTAAAACCTAAGTGAGTGTATGAACCAAAGTGGAGGTAGAATTAGGGTACAAAATTGTTTCTCTGCAAGTACCATGTGACATGAACTCCACAGACTTAAATTACCTAGTACATTGAGTGACTATACTTTTGTCTGCCGGTCTTGATACTTGCTAGCATATCTTACACTCATTAGCCACAGTGAACCTTAGAACAATACTGTAATAGTACCTATACTTGGTACCAAAAGCAAAAATTATGGGTGCCGCTCAGACTATGTTTGTAATATTGACACTGACACCATTATATTTCACAGCATTCATTATCTGAAGTTTTCAACAGCGCTATCACACTTCCTACATTGTAACGTAAGTGCGCCGATTAAGATGGCGATAAAAGAAATAACTACCATAACTACCATAAATATGTTAATTTGGGCACATAAGGGAAAAGGGAAGTAATTAAATCTCTGATATAGTTCACAGCAAATTATGCAAGGAGATCACAGACCAATAATCCATGGTGCACCTGGAAGGACATTTGATATTTTGTACTTTGTTACATTAGTGTTAAAGTGGTACAAACTCTAATTTAGAGACATATTTCTGAGGGAAAGTGTCTTTCTAAATATTAACTTTTTTTTTATTTATTTTTTGGATGTAGAGCAAAGGTATTTCTCTACAATCTTCTGAAGTTGATGTCCTACTGGCTTTATGCGTAGGAGGAAAGAACAGGAGGGGTTGGGAGATGAACATGCCAGGTACACACGTCAAGATGGCTGGATGCTTTATGGACTGTAACCTCTATTTTCAATATTAAGTAAATATTAAGATAACATTAAGATTGAGTTGAGACTGTAGCTGTAGCACTTTGGCTGCCCAAGATTTGTCAGTTAAATTGCCCCCTGAGCCTTTTCAGCAATAGTTTGTTTTCTAATCTGACATCTAAGTGTAAATTTGGGTATCCCCAACCCCACACTTAGTAGAATCTAGTCATCACAGGGTAAAAGTGTGCCTCTATATAATGACATGGCCCAGAACTCCTCCCCCTCATCTCAGCTACCAACATCCTTATGGTTCTTGATTGGTACCCCTTAAAACTTACCAAACCCCCCCCCCCCCCCCACACACACACACACTGCAGTTTCTCCAGCCTCCTCTGCATGTAAAGTGTAACTAAAGGCAAAACTCTCAGGTTTTTTTGCTGTCTGCAGGGCCGTTTTTAAGGCAGGGCAAAAGGGGCAGCTTTCCTGGGCCCTGTCATTGTTGTGGGGCCCAAAGCAGCTGCCTCGTACTTGCCAATTTTCCCTGTATAAATTCCATCATTGAGGTTTTAGTCTGTTCTTTGTCCTGATATCTCAGTGTGAATTTCTTTTACTAATGCTGCCCAGCTCTGTCCTATTGTTGTGTACAGGTGACTCACCTGCAGACCCTGTTTTTACATCTAAATACCGGCATTGATATGTAAATAGTGGCAGATAGCAGCATTCATATGTAAATAGAGGAGGTATTCATATGTATACCATGGAGGTAAGGAAAAGATGAGCAGAGGAGGCAGGTAGCGTTAAAGGGGAGGGGGATTTGAGTGTGGAGGATGGGGGAGGTTTGGGGTGCAGAGGTTAGCATGGGTTTTAGGATGCAAAGGTGTACTGACAGAGTGGATAAAGATGTAGTTCACATGTAGGGCAGCCCATTCATGCTATGCGCTACAAATGCGGAAGAACTTCCCACACCCTTTTTCAAAAAGCACATAGTCAGCAGATGCGTGAGGGTGTCATTAACAATTAATGTGACTGCTGTGTATCTGCTAAAGGGCAGCAGGTTTCTGTGGTGTCAGGAAAGAGATTTTGCATGCATTCCTGACACACACAAATGTGAACGCAGGCTAAATCTCTCAGTTACATTGGTGGTTAGTGTAAATCTTCTCATTACATTGGTGCTTGGTGTAGAATCCTTTCAGCAGTATTGATGTACAATAATCTCTAGCAACCAATCAACAAGCAGAAATCATGTGCTGTAACCTCTAGCAACTAATCAGTGAGCAGTAATGATACACTGTAAACTCTGGCAACCAATCGCTGCCTGATCTGATTCAGTAAATGGATTTGGAGTCTAGCTGCTATTTATTGTATGTCTCAGAGCAGGTGTGTCAGGGAATTAGTAGACCAGACTGTGTGGACTGCACAGAGGAAACCCAAAACACATGTAATTGAAATAATGATATTTATTAAGATAAGTGATAAATAAGAAAATACAAACAGTGCACAACCAACCCAACAAACCCACCAACAACAACAGTATATACAGCAAGGGGCAGTACCAGAAATACAGATGTCAGCCAGGCCAGGGTCATACACAGCAGATTAGCATAAGGACAAGGGATGTTCCAGAGACATAAACGTTAGCCAGGCCAAGGTCATACACATGGAGATCAGTAGAAGAGGGACTGGGAACAAACAGGACAAGGAGGGGATGGATCAGGATGAAGGTTAAAGGTAAGGGTACAGGAACACAGGATCAAGAGGACAGGATCAGGATGGAATTGGGTACAGGCTCAGGTTACAAGGCTCAGGTTACAAGGTTCAGGACGCAGGTCAGGGCGCAAGGAAGATACCAAGGCAAACATGTTAGTGTTTGCCGGGTATTTATACACCTGTAACAGTCGCTTTAAGTGACACCTGTTTGCAAGATGTGCTGTCTGCTCCACACTGCCGGGATCCATCCGCTGATGGACGCCAGTACTGTGGCCCAAAGATGACATAACACCAGCAAGGAAAGTCTCTCCTGACAGTTACAAACTGCCAGGAGACACCTGCTGGTGGACCACAGTACTGCACGCCAGATGATGGATCTTACCAGCGGACGGATCCTTTCCTGACAAGGTGGAGAGTGAAACTGCATGGAGGGGGGGACCCCAAGAAAATTTTTGCCCAGGATCCAATCAATATTAAATACTGTTAGGGAGATTCCTCCTCTCTAGACATGTGCAATTAGTTTAGTTCTGAATTCAGTTTTTTAAACAAATTTTGACAAATTCGTTAATTCCAAATTTCGAAAAATTTTGAATTTCTGAATTTCGAAAAATTCTGAATTTGGAAATTGGAAAATTCCAAATTTCAGAAATTCGAAAATTTGAAAGTTCGGAAATTAAAAATTTCGTAAATTCGAAAATCTGAATTTTTGGATTAACGAAAACTAAATTTTTTTGACAGTGAACATGTCTAATGCTCTCTATTTGTCCTGTTTATCTTTATCATTGAAAGTGAAAGTAAAAGAAATTTCCAAATTTCGAGTTGTTGCCAGAACAGTCAGAGGTGAAATCTTCCAGTGGGGAGGGATACTAGTTCTGGTGACTCTGGTGCCAACCAAGGATTCTGTCACTTTGGAAGTATTTCCTCTCACTTCCTGTTTTGACTATGGGAAAATAAGTTAAGGGAAATCTCCCCAAAGAAACACAGATGTCAGGAAAAAACTGACATAGGTTATAACCCTCCCCTATTTTATTCAAAATGAAAAAAAGTTTTGCCTTTAGTTCTATTTTAAGTTAATTCGCTGTTGACCGATTTTCACATTTACCTGATTCTCCTACACTTTCTCCCATCCTCCACCCACTGCTTTGCCAGTAAGTGGCCAATGACATCTAATATACCAGATTTCAGCTTTTCTATATGTGCACCCAGATGCTGAAGTCTGGAGCAGGAATGAGGGACCTTTATCTAGATTTGGTACATAAAATGTACTTTCTAACTTTAACTTGGGTAGCAATAACAAGGATTTTACTTTCAGCCAGGAGCTGCTTTTTACACATGTTGTTTCAATTACATATTATACGGCTGTATTTTTGCAGTTAAGTAAGTTCAAGGCTCTGTAAAATTATGGTGCTCCCTTGCAGAGTTCCCTTGTGCAGTTTGCCACTTTGTTTCATGTAAGGGTAGCATTTTTGGTTTACAGGATTAGGATAATCTTTAAAGGGGTTCTCCAAGAAATAATTAAATCTTTCTACTCACCCACAGAAGGGGGCCAAACAGTGATTTACAGCCCTCGTCTCACTAACTTCCTCAGAAGTGCAGAGGGTTGCTTAAATTCTCAGGGAACATCCAAGCTGAGACAGACATATCAGGTAGATGCTGCCATGGTTATTCACATATCCCAATAGAAATCGCTTTCACTAACAGTCATTCCATCTCAAAAAAGGCCTGTAATTTCAATCAGCCTGCAGTTTTCCTGTGGAAAATGATAGGCTGAAGACCAAAGCCTCACTGTACATTAATAAAGTTCTTTTTTATGAGAGAACCTAAGTAATAAACTGTATTTCAAAAAAGAAGAACTGGAACTTGAGTTAATAAAAAATGTCTAAACATTCAGTTATACTGTATATACATAAATCCCTGATTAAATAATTTTTTGGTGCCAGTAGTTAATATAAAATAGTACAGTATCTCACAAATGTGAGTACACCCCTTACATTTTTGTAAATAGTTTATTATATATTTTCATGTGACAACACTGAACAAATGACACTTTGCTACAATGTAAAGTAGTGAGTGTACAGCTTGTATAAAAGTGTAAATTTGCTGTCCCCTCAAAATAACTCAACACACAGCCATTAATGTCTAAACCGCTGGCAACAAAAGTGATTACACCCCTAAGTGAAAATGTCCAAATTGGGTCCAAATTGGGCACAAATTGTCAATATTTTGTGTGGCCGCCATTATTTTCCAGCACTGCCTTAACCATCTTGGGCATGGAGTTCACCAGAGCTTCACAGGTTGCCACTGGGGTCCTCTTCCACTCCTCCAAGACAACATCACGGAGCTGGTGGATGTTAGAGACCTTGCGGTCCTCCATCTTCCGTTTGAGGATGCCCCACAGATGCTCAATAGGGTTTAGGTCTGGAGAAATGCTTGGCTAGTCAATCACCTTTACCCTCAGCTTCTTTATCAAGGCAGTGATCGTCTTAAGCCCCATACACACGGTCGGACAATCCGCGGACCAGGTCCGTCGGATCATGTCCGTCGTACTTTGTCCAATGTTGGTTTTGCGTACACACGGTCGGACAAAGTTGTCGGAAAATCCGATCATTCTGAACGTGGTGACGTTTGTTGCCTACGACGGGACTACGTAGAGGCTAGTAGCCAATAGCTTTGGTCTTGTAATGTGATCTGAGCATGCGTAGCACTTTGTCCGGTCGGACAACCGTACACACGATCGGGTTTGGTGTGATCGGACCGGGTTGACGGCAAATCTTTCCAGCAGGAGATAAGACTTTGTCCGTCGGACAAACCGACGAACACTGTCCGATGGTGCATACACACGGTCTGATTTTTTAACAACATTGTCCGATCGGACAGAATCCATGAAAAAGTCCGACCGTGTGTATGGGGCTTTAGAGGTGCGTTTGGGGTCGCCATCATGTTGGAATACTGCCCTGCGGCCCAGTCTCCGAAGGGAGGGGATCATGCTCTGCTTCAGTATGTCACTGCACATGTTGGCATTCATTGCTCCCTCAATGAACTGTAGCTCCCCAGTGCTGGCAGCATTCATGCAGCCCGAGACCATGAGACTCCCACCCCCATGCTTGACTGTAGGGAAGACACACTTGTCTTTGTACTCCTCACCTGGTTGCTGCCACACACGCTTGACACCATCTGAACCAAATAAGTTTATCTTGGTCTCATCAGACCACAGGACATGGTTTTAGTAATCCATCTCCTTAGACTGCTTGTCTTCAGCAAACTGTTTGCGCGCTTTCCTGGGCATCATCTTTAGAAGAGGCTTCCTTCTGGTATGACAGCCATGCAGACCAATTTAATTCAGTGTGCGGCGTATGGTTTGAGCACTGATAGGCTGACCCCCCACCCCTTCAACCTCTGCAGCAATGCTGGCAGCACTCATACGTCTATTTCCAGAAGACAACCTCTGGATATGACGCTGAGCACTTGCACTCAACTTCTCTGGCCGACCATGGTGAGGCCTGTTCTGAGTGGAACCTGTCCTGTTAAACCGCTATATGGTCTTGGCCACCATGCTGCAGCTCAGTTTTAAGGTCTTAGCAATCTTCTTATAGCCTAGGCCATCTTTATGTAGAGCAACAATTCTTTTTTTCAGATTCTCAGAGAGTTCTTTGCCATGAGGTGCCATGTTAAATATCCAGTGACCAGTATGAGAGAGTGACAGCGATAATACCAAAATTTAACACACCTGCTCCCCATTCACACCTGAGACCTTGTAACACTAACGAGTCACATGACACCAGGGAGGGAAAATGGCTAATTGGGCCCAATTTGGACATTTTCCCTTAGGGGTGTACTTACTTTTGTTGCCAGCGGTTTTGACATTAATGGCTGTGTCTTGAGTTATTTTGAGGGGACAGAAAATTTACACTGTTATACAAGCTGTACACTCACTACTTTACATTGTAGCAAAGTGTAATTTCTTCAGTGTTGTCAAATGAAAAGATATAATAAAATATTTACAAAAATGTGAGGGGTGTACTCACTTTTGTGAGATACTGTAAATACCGTGGATAATGGGCATAAAAGGAAAGGGTCTAACAGCAGAAATTGAAGAAATGGACATTGACGGTTGTTGGAGAATATTAGATGTGTGTTGTACATATATTCTGCACTTTTTTGGGCATACTTTACTCTACAAAAGTAAGCATTCATTTTGTAGAGTTTCACAAACTGTTGGGGCTACATAAATCCTGTATGATAGTAGTAATATTAATAATTAAAACCCATGAAGAAAAAAAGTGGGTTCCCCCTGACCATATTGCAAAAGTTTTAAAAGCATCAGGGGCTTTATTTACCATGTGATTTTTATATACATATAAATTCAATCTATCACTAGTGCGGGTGTTTGTTATCTGTACTTTGTTCCTATATTCTTACAAGACATTCCATCTAAATATGCTTAAAAAAAAAAAAGACAGGTGCCTTAAATGAACACCAAAAAGGTGACTCCATGACATGTATCTATGTGACCTTAGTAATACATTTTTGCATCCCATAATAATGAGGGTAAAGGGTCAGGTCAACGGATGTCCAACTCCAGTTTACAGGAGTACTGCTTACTAGATAAAAATCATAATAAGCTTGCTTTGGCTTAGTCATTAAACAGGTACAGTATATACTGTAAATCTGGACACCCTTTACCGTGAGATTTTGATCATCTAAAACACAACTGAATAATTGCTGTTTAATAATCACCCAATACAAGTTAGAGTGTCGTGAGGTTAGGAACACTATGTTGCAATGCTTCATTTTAACAACACTGAAGTATAACACTGAAAAACATGATTATGTGTAAGCCAAACCAATTAGGGAAATGTACAAGGAAAATTAGGTTCTTATTTAAACTTGGAATTCGGCCAACACAAATATTTTACAAGTTCTGTATTCCTTTATTGCTTAGTTTGTTGATTCACATAGGCTAGGTACACACTTGTGTGGGTGGTTGCAGCCTTGTGGATGCAGGACAGTGCATCTGTTCCTGCCCCCATAATCACCCACAGCCAAACCACGCCACTTCTTTGTAGATGCACATGGCTACCAATCATTCTTGATGGCACCCCTACACATCTGAAACTGAAGCGCATTTTCGGTTGTGGGAAATAGCAGAAGCAGCATGCAATTTCCTTCCAGCTGTATTTTAAAAAAGGTACAGGAACCTTTTTCCTGCATGAAATGCATGCTCAGCAGCCTATTCAAATGAAAGGGCTGCTGTGCATGTGCAAACGCGGCTCGCAGAGCTGCATCGATGTAAACCAGGTTTTAAAGTATATGTACAGCCAACATTTTGTTCTTTAGTTTTTGATAGAGAAGGGTGGATAGAACATCTGTCAGGTTTTAATTGCTGCCTATATTCTAGGAAAAAATTAAGAGTTGTCACCAAAACAAGAGATCGGCAGAAATATTTAAATCAGAGGCACTCACTTCCTGTTGCATCCTCGGGACAGAAAATTAAGGAAAATCTCCTCAACAGGTGACAGATTGCAGAAAATAAACGGATAGGGGCTTTGACCCTTCCGTAATCTATCAAAAACTAAAAAGAAAACAGTCTTGACCACACATAAAGGGTTAAGGATACATTCACCTTTGGAACACTATAATAAAATATTACAATGCAGATAGATCATGCCATCAATGGCCTCTACGTACCATGGCTTGTATTTCTATTTGACAGGGATGGTGAGAATTTTTTTATGTGATTATTTTACCTATTATCTATGTAAACAGTATAGTCAAACCTGAAAGATGTGAATACATGACTGTTGAACAATACAATTTAGTGAGTCTCTCCCAGCAGAATTAATTAGAAATGTTTTTTACGCTGCCTTGAAACAATAAAAGAGTTTGATGTAAAAACGTGTAGTGGAAGATATAAATTACTGCATGTGTCCACAAAACATTTCTTTAAATTGTGAAACAGTTTATGGTATCCATTTGGAAGATTCTTTAGGCAGGCATGTAGAAACATCAAAGACAATACTAGTCATCTTTAAATGATATCATCATTGAGAGCAGAAAAGCAGTAAGAAGAAATGAAGTATAGATGTATCTTTACAGTATTTGATTGTGCTAAAACATAACTTTTAAGTAAAAAAATACATGTATGTTTTCATGCAACATTGGTCTTAATTTCCTGAATCAGTGGGTGGAACAATCCTGCCATGAAAAATATATTTACCCATAAGTCTTTTTTCCTTTTGGATCTGAATTTGTAGCAAGGAGCACTTTGTGAATGTTCTTCGTCCTAGTCCCACCACTTGGAACATAACCAGCAGTCCTGTGCTGTGGAGACTCAGGGGGCCAATACATTACTGTGTTCTGGTTCAGGAAAAGCCATGTCATGCTTCAAAAACCCATTACTGCCTTAAAGCCTGCCATGCAAAAATGGCATTTGTTTAGATCTCCTTTCCCCTTTGGGAGAAGGCTATCAA
This sequence comes from Lithobates sylvaticus, assembly GCA_028564925.1. Lineage (NCBI taxonomy): Eukaryota > Metazoa > Chordata > Amphibia > Anura > Ranidae > Lithobates > Lithobates sylvaticus. The sequence continues at coordinate 473,523,322 of CM053029.1, forward strand.
AGAATAGTCATTTTAATTAATCAAAAAGAGCCTTTATTATTAATTGCTAAATAACTGACAACTAAAATCAAAATCACTGTTTCCAGATAAATGTTGATGAGCTGTAAGGCTGCTATATCGATGTTGACATGGTATACCATTTACAACATTATATACAGTTAAAACTGTGAAAATATACTGTATATACATACTTTTGTGGTCTCCTGTGGCAAAACATGCATGGTTTACCTAAGAAATTCTATTCTTCTATATAGCCAAATAACATGAACATTCTGGGGTGCAATATATTTAAAAAATATCTGATATGTAGTTTGTGCACACGATTTTGTTAACTACTTATCTTCAGTAACTATTTTACTTCTGATTTTGACTATATTTATACTCTTATTATTTACAGAACTGAAACTTATTGACATAAATACTTTGAAAGGAAACTTAACACCAACATTCTACAATGCCCTGAAAAAATGTAAAACTTATAATCAACACAAATTTTTAGCTGGTTCTAAACTATATCAAAACCCATATCCTACCAACTTAATGAGAAACTTAGAAACACTATTGCTGATTTTACAAGCCTAAATGAACAGGAAAACGAAATGCATGTGTCCATATGGTAAACACATGCCACATACATACTGAAAGGGTTTATGTTACATTATGGACCATTAAAACAATTCTTGCTATGAGAGTGTGATTTTCTAAAGATTTAGTAAAAGCTAACAGCAGCAATCCTCATGCCCAGAAAAGCAGCATTAAAATAAATTGTTGCAAATGCCTGGAGACTAGCAACACAACCTATAAAAGTGTTAACTGTATTGTTATGTAGTTAGGTATGTGATAAAAGAATGCTATAAAGCAGTCTTTGATAATTACTGAAGATCAGCTCTGTGCCTTGTGTGGATTGTACTATGGACTGGTGTCCATATCCACTGGGAGGCGGATAGTCCAAATAATTGCAGAGGTGTACAGAGGACTGCATTAAAAACACAGGTGTAACAGAGGTACACTTGAAGGCACAGGGGTAAACAGATAACATTGGAGATACAGAGGGTATTGGCACCAGGACACTGAGGCATGGAGGTATAGCCATGATCAGTGGCAGCGTAGGCAGGCATGGAGGGCACAAATAAGGTTGTGCTGTGTAATGTGTAATCGTTAAACTGAACAAAATGGCTTGTCCTATATTTTTGCCAATCTTATATATGAAGAATATAATCATTAACCCATTGTTATGTTGAAAGGTCTCAAGTAACAATGATAGTATAATCTGAAAGTTGCATAGTCTATTTGTTAAAAAAAAGATTGTGCTGTGTGCATGTGTGTGGGGAGCGCTAAATAACATTTTGCTCAAACACTAAGCCACATGTCACGTTGCCATTTCATGTGTCTAAGAGCAAGGACCTGGAGGGGGATTTGAAACTGGGACCAACTTTGGTTAAAGTCTTTCTGCACAGCACAGTATCTCTGAGGAAAAGGTATTGCCAAAAGAGAAGGTGAATACTTGCTGTAGACATTAAAGAATGTTGTTGGCAGATGGTTATTATTAGCAAATTCCACCCACGTTAGAAGGGCACCCAATAATCATAATGGGTAGACACTAGAGCATGAAGGTAATGTTCCAAGGATTGCCTGATCCTCTCAGTTTGTCCACTGGTCTCTGTATGGTAGGCTGATGAAAACTGTAAAGAGATATTCAGAGATTTACAGAGGTTATTCCACAAATGGAAGATGAATTGGATCCTATGGTCAGAGACGATGCTGGTTGACATGCCATGAAGCTGGAATATTTCCAAGATAAATATGAGGAACAGAGTGGCTGCTAAGGGCAGCGAGGAAAAAGGTACAAAATGTGCCACTAATAGAAAAGTGTTCCGCCAATACCCACATTTGAGAGGTAAGCCCAACAGTACAGACAGTAAAGAAATGTGAGAGTTCTGTGAACATCAGGATGTCTGGAAAGCTTGGAGATGTGGGTCCAACATCAAAATTTAGTTCTTAGCTCTGAAGGGACTAGTGTCCTGCCAGAAGAAATAGCAGACTATAAACTAAAGCAGTCAGAGCCAAAATCTAAATAATTAATTTGGACTTCGCAGGAGCTTTGGAATCTTGGGATTCAAAAAGAAGAATGTGTCAGCTCTGACAATGGCAGTCCCTGGCTTGAAAGGGATCATGAAGTTGAACTGAGAGAAAAACCAAGTACCAATGGGCTTAGGTTTAGGTAATGGCCAGTTTTAGGTACAAGAGGCTTTTATGGTCTGTGTAATTAGTGGATTAGGGATGGGCGGACGGTTCAGCCCAAACATAAGTTCGGGGCGAACTTTAGCTGTTCGGACGTTCAACGAACAGCCAAACAAATGGGTAGTTTGACTGTTTGTTCGCCCCGAACCAACCACAATGCATTGCGGTGCTGAATAGTGCATTGCAAGCCCTGATTGGCTGAAGCAATGAAAGCTTCAGCCAATTAGGGCACAGAGCACTGTCAGAGTAATGATTGGATAAAGTCATGATGACAGTGTCCAATCATGGCTCATTCCCGCCCCACAGTATAAAAGTATTCTTTCAATGGCAGCCATTTTCAGTGTAATTTTGGCGTGGAGAGAGATAGAACAGGGCTCTGTTCAGTGCAATTAGTTAGTTAGTGTGCTATACTGTGCTATTTTGCTTCAATTGTCAGTGTAGAATGTTAGTTTAGTGTCAGTCTAGGGATAGTGTGAGTGTAGTGAGGAGGACCATCATTCAGCTTTGCATAGTGTGCAGCTAGAGTAGGGACAGCTCAGATAGTTTCACTGTAGTGTAGTGAGACCATGTCATTCATATATACATTAGTGTGGAGTAGGGACAGCTCATATAGTTTCAGTGTAGTGTAGTGAGACCGTGTCAGTAATCTTGACATTAGTGTATAGCTAGAGTAGGGACAGTTCAGATAGCGTCAGTGTAGTGGAACACCGTCTATCTGATTGCGTTACTGCCAGTTTAACGCCATTTACTTCTGTCTGCGTTACTCCCAGTTTAATGCTATATTGTTTCGCGTGTGTTACTGCCAGTTTAACCATGCCCTCCTCTGTAGAATTGTCCTATGAACATCAGGTACCCCCTAATTGTTCAAAGGGCTATTCCCAGAGTCAGGCTAAAAGGTTCCATGCAGTGCTTCAGCTTGTGTGTTTAGGGGACAGGAACCACACCTGAGCAGAGATTCTTGCAGCTCTGCAGGGACAGGCCCAGAGGTGGTTCACACCACGCCAGCTTGAGCCAGGAATGGTGGTGTTCGATAATGGCTCAAACCTACTCTCAGCCCTTAGACAGGGAAAGTTGACACATGTGCCATGCCTGGCACATGTCCTCAATTTAGTGGTGCAGCGTTTCCCAAGTACGTACCCATGGTTGCAAGATGTACTAAAACAGGCCAGAAGAGTCTGTAGCCATTTCAGGCAGTCATACACAACCAGTGCTCAGTTGGCTGAAATTTAGCGGGAATTCCACCTGCCCATAAACTGCCTGATTTGTGACATGCCCACACGGTGGAACTCAACTTTGGGAATGCTGCAGCGGCTATAAATGCAGCAGAGTGCTGTCAATGAGTACCTGTGCCAGTACGGCATGATGACAGGCTCAGGCCGCCTCTGCTTTTTTTCCCCACGCTAATGGCTGATCATTAAGGATGAATGCACTGTATTGTCACCATGTGAGGAGGCCACAAAGATGGGGAGCAGTGACAGTGCATGCATCAGTGACACAATCCCTGTTGTGTTTCTGCTGGAGCAGACTCGCGTGGTATTATGGACAGGGCACTGGAGGCAGAGCAGCAGGAGGAAGAGGAGGACTTCCTTTCCTCTCAAGACCCACTTTATCCAGACACCATCATTCCTATGTCACAGAACGTACAGGAGAAGAGAGGGGAGGAAGATGAGGAGGAGGATTCTGGCACTTTCATAGGCTTCAAAGAAGAGGAAGACATGCGTCAATCTGTAAGCAATGGCTCTCCAACCCCAGGACTCTTGGGAGTAGTACGTGGCTGGGAGGAGGAAGTTCCAGATGCTGTCATCCTGAGTGACCCCGAGGAGTCTGCTTCTCAAGCCTCTGCAAATTTGAGGCGCATGGCCAACCTCATGCTTCAAAGCCTGCGAAAGGACCCAAGAATACATGGCATAAAAGAAAAATGATGTTTTGAGTCTTCTGTTGGTTAAGAGCATTGGAGAAGGCGTCCGCCGAAGTAAGGCATTTCGGATTTTTTTTTAGGCCTTGCCGCCGCCCATCGGCAGCGTCTGCATCACATGGTGGACGATTACCTCGGGGCCAAAACTGAGATGGAGAGCTTTCCAGTTGACGGTCCACTGACTTACTTGGTCATGAGAATAGACCACTGGCCAGAACTTGCCCAGTATGCTATTAAGTTGTTGGGCTGTCCTGCATCCAGCGTGCTTTCAGAACGGGCATTCAGTGCTGCAGGAGGTTTCATTACTGATCATAGAACGCGTCTGTCCACAGACTCCGTGGACTGTTTGACTTTTATAAAAATGAATCAGTCCTGGATTACCAGCTATGAAGCCCCTGATGCCGATGTCACTGATTAAGTATTTTTGGAATGTGGAATCTCTGCAGGACTTTGAGGCTGCCTAGCTTTGAGGGTGTTCAATTATTTCATCTGGAAGAATGTTTTTGGTATATGTTTCATGGGCACAATTAACACCCAAAGACCAATTTTTATGCATCTGTTTGACAGGTGCATATCATTGCAATTTTTTACAGCAAGGCCAATTCTTGCTTTCATCAAGGAGTACCTCTATAGGGTTACGGTGGGAAGGCACCACCGACACCCAAAGACCAATTTTTACACACCCGTTACTTCTATCCAAAGTCAAAGTGACACCAGAATGTATCCAAAAAATCTCTAATCTTGTTCCCAGTGCACTACATTGTGGCCTCATTATGCACACTGGCTGTTTGCAGGGAAAATTAAATTTTTTTTTGGCTTTGTAAATTATTGCTGCAGAAGATTCTAGTGATGGTACAGATCTGCCACTTTACAGGTAGACTAAGGGGACCCCCAGGCACTATATTGGAAGGATTTTTTTATTTTTATGCTTTCACTTTAAAAAGAAAAAGAAAAAGAAAAATTATGTTTTTTTACAGACTTTTTTTTTATTGATACATGTCCCCCAGGGCACTTTTGACGTTCGGATCACATTGACTTTAATGGGGTTCGTTATTCGGGTCCGAACTTTCGCGGTGTTCAGAAGTTCTGGTGCAAACTGAACAGGGGTCTGTTCAGCCCATCCCTATTAGTGATATGATAAGGCAATCCTTCTAGGGGATATTGCCACTCCTCAAGAGCCAGTTTAACAGCCAGCAGTTCTTGATCCCTGATGCAACAGTTTTTCTCTGCTAGAAAGATTTTAGAGAAGAAGGTGCAGGGGCATAGGATGGCACTGACTCCCAGGGATAACACATAGAGCTTGATTTTGAGGTGTTTGTTATGTCAGGTCTTGCTGGATTGGAAAATAAATCTCACTTTAAAGCATGGAAGGCTTCCACTGCATCAGGAGGCCTGTCGTTTGGAACCAGCATCCTTCACAATGATAGCAGTAATGGGAGGTGGCATGTAAAAAATGGAGGCCATAGGTTTATGAACTGCAGAAAGAGAGGCCAGTACTTGATCCACACAAGTTGAAAGGCCAGTACTTGATCCACACAAGTTGAGAGGCCAGTACTTGATCCACACAAGTTGAGAGGCCAGTACTTGATCCACACATGTTGAGAGGCCAGTACTTGATCCACACATGTTGAGAGGCCAGTACTTGAGCCACACATGTTGAGAGGCCAGTACTTGAGCCACACATGTTGAGAGGCCAGTTCCCTACACTTTAGGAGTTGCCATTACCCCAACTGGATCACTAACATTCCAAAAGGACAATTCTGCCGTCTCAGACAGAATTGTACAAAAGAGTCTGATTATACCAAGCTTAGCCTTATCCTAAAAAATAAAAATTTTTTCTATAAAGTACCCTACCAACCTAGTAGAGGAAGCATACGAACACTACCTCAAAGGCAAGCCTCCCAAAACAAGCCGACCAGCGATGGATGGCTGCAGTAGGTTCATAACCACCTTCCATAATAAACAAAGATATGGAAAAGGTTTTGAGCAGACATTGGGGCATCTTACAGCAAGACCCTCACCTGAAAGCCATACTCCCAGCATATCCGAAAGTTACCTATCGCAGGGCTCCCAACCTAAAAACGAAAATTGCCCCGAGTAAATTAAAGTCAATCCTATCCTCCCCGTCAGTTTCACTATTAATACCTCTCACAGGCATGTATCAATGTCGGAAGACCCTTTGCAAAACCTGTGCATTTGTTGAACATGGGCAAAAATCCTTTACTACTAAAGGCAAAACCTATATGCTGAAAGATTTTTTCAACTGTTCATCTGATTTTGTAGTTTACGGTCTCAGTTGCCCATGTGGCCTCATGTATGTAGGTCGGACCATCAGGACACTGAGACAGAGGTTCGGTGAACACAGAAGGCTGATAGAAGGAGGTATTGACCCCCATAGCGTTCCAAGACATTTTTCCAAAAATCATCAGGGATCTACCAAAGGACTTAAAGTTCACGTTATTGAACAAATCCCCAGATCCCTACCAGCAGCTGAAAGATTCAAGAAATTATGTGCCCGTGAAACATACTGGATTTATACACTGGACGCACTATCGCCAGGAGGGATTAACAAAAGCATTGAAATTGCCACATTCTTATAAGATTCTTGCTTTGATTTTAGGCCCCTCCCCCTTATCCTCTGCTCCCATCCAACTTTAATCTAAAAATGAGAATCAAAGTTTGAATATTTAAACTTAAATAATCTTTTTTCTACTAATAATAATAAATCTTCTCCTGTATTTGTATATCCATTTATCCATACATACTGTTTAGATTTTATGATTATTATTCCTCTTATCATGTACACATTCTATGACTGCTATCTACAATACCCATATGTATTTTTATATCTTTTTATTTTTATTTATTTATTTATTTATTTTTTTTGTCCCCGTTCATATACTGGGGCCAATTTTTTGGATAGAGGCCAGTTGGCCTACCTGCATGTCTTTGGATTGTGGGAGGAAACTGGAGTACCCGGAGGAAACCCACGCAGGCACAGGGAGAGCGTGCGGGCTCTGGGCGGGTGGTGTCGTGGTGGGGATTCGAACCGACGACCCTTCTTGCTGCTGGGTGGGAGTGCTGGCCACTACACCACTGTGCCGCCCGCTCATCAGTACAAGTATTCTTAACCTACTAATTAGCCTATTTAATTTAGTCATTTTATTATCATTTTTATATATATATATATATATTTTTATTATCATTTGAGTGTGTATATGTATATATATATATATATATATATGTATGTATATATATTTATTCCCCTTTTTTTTTTTTTTATTCCTAGCATCTTTCCCATTATGCTTTTATTTATATTTTGCTGCAGATCATGGGTGTATATGCTCATACATGCATGTGCACATTTATACTGCAGGCTAAAACACAAACAAACTATATATATCATACACTATCTGTACGTCCTCTCCTTTTTAAAAAAAACTTCCCCACCCCCTTCCATAGCTTTGTTTGTTCCTTGTTGTTCCTTAATCCCCCCTCCCCCCTTTCCCTCTTGCTTTCCCTCCGCCCTCCTGCCGCCTCCCCTTAATTTATTTATTTATTTACTGTATATTAGTAACAACACTCGATTTTATTTTCACCTTGTTTGCTCTTTATCTTGATGTTGTTTGTATTATTGTTTTTACTATTGATTTTAAATACCGACTGTATATACATTTTCTGCTACCAATCATGTGTAACATTGCCACCTCCGTGTGTGTTTTTTGCTGACCATCGATGACACTCCCCCGTCCTGGCCACTCCCCCTCACCAATAGCATATATTCCACTTGTCCACTGCCTATCACTAAGCTTGATGAAGGAGCGCGGCTGTCACACTAACACAGCCCGTACGCTCACGAAACGTGCGTCGCTTGCCAGTGACGTCATCCGGATGTGCCCTGAACCCTCTGCAGACCAAGCCTTGCTCTGAGGAAACTCCCCCACCGCTGCCGGCTTTTCTATCATAGCGGTCTATGGAGACACCTAATCGAGGAGGATGACACCCATGCACAGAGGAGACTGATCTGATGATACCTGCTGGACACTTTTTTACTACATGCCTGAAATAACTGCCAAAATGTGAGTTGTTAAAACACATGCTCATAATAAATTGCACTGTTTAAAACTACTGCACCCAGAGGCGCCCCTCTCTTTGCTTTTTCCTTCTAGTTACTTGGAACCTGGTTTCAGTTCCTCACCGGAGGCAGCCCTGTGTTGTGGACTTTATCATTATCCCCCAGCTTCTTGCTACCTCCCCACCCATCTAGGATTCCCCTCTTATCCCCCCCCCCTCCCCTCCCCCCATCTTCTCTCCTAAACAGCACAACAAAGTACATCCTTTTAAATGTATTACTGTGGACTCTATTGCATAATATGCCAGAACAGCCAGTAATCTTTTTCGCCATGAGTTTTTTCTAACAATACATTTGACTATTTGCGCATTTACTTGTATAATTATTTCTGTCCTTGCAAGGTTATTAAGAGACAGGAACAGCCAAACTTGCTGACACCCCAACCCCCACCCCCTTAATCATCAATCTTACATTGTTTAACTACTTGCCGAGCAGCCTGCCGCAGTTGTAATGCGTCAGGTTGGCATGGCTGCACGGATCGCTGTTATTGCACAGCCCCTTCCCTGACAGTGACATTTATACAGTATTCAGTGGCTATTTTTAGCTCTGGTCGCTGTATAAATGTCACTGGTCCCAAAAAAGTGTCCAAAGCGTCCGATCTGTCCACCGCAATGTCGCAGTCCTGATAAAAATCGCAGCTCGCCGCCATTACTAGTAAAAAAAAATAATAATAAAAATGTCGTAAATATATCCCTTATTTTGTAGACGTTATAACTTTTGCGCAAACCAATCAAAATACGCTTATTGCAGAATATATATCGGCCTAAACTGATGAAGACATTTTATTAATTTTTTCAAAAAATTTGGGATATTTATTATAGCAAAAAGTACAAAATATTGTATTTTTTTCAAAATTTACGCTCTTTTTTGGTTTATAGCGCAAAAAAAAAAAAATCGCAGAAGTGATCAAATACCACCAAAAGAAAGCTCTATTTGTGGGGGGAAAAAGAAAATTAATTTTGTTTGGGTACAACGTCACACGACCACGCAAAAAATGGCTTGGTGATTAAGGGCAACTCCTTCCGAGGCTGAAGTGGTTAAAAAAAACAATTTTAAATGAATTAAGAACATTAATATTGAACAATATCTACAGTAATTGTATATAATACACATTAATAAATACTAATTCAAATATTACACATAACTTAACTTGCCTACTCACCAATATTTGTGACTGTAACAGCTGGTAAATAAAAATGGGCAAGCATGTTCACAGACACTCAGTAGGAAAAATAAAGAAAATCTGCTTTCATTTTCACAGCCAAAATTCACTGTATGCTTGTTAAAGCCGTTGTATACCCCGCTTTGTGATTTTTACCTACAGGTAAGCCTATAATAAGACCTGTAGGTAAAATTAATATCTCCAAAACATGTACGGTTTAGGAGATATTCACCTTGCACGTCAGCGGTGCATGACATCATCGTGACTCCAGCCACTCACAGCGCCGGAGCCGCAAGCCCAGAAGAATCGCAGAGGGAACATGTCAGCTTCCTCAGCAGTGACCGGGAGGCGGTTCGGGGGGTTCGATCTAAGGTAAGTATTTCATAATGAGCTAGTAGGCAATGCCTACTAGCTCATTATGCCTTTGCCTTACAGTTTTTTTTGTTTGTTTTTTATTGGTTGGGCATACAACCGCTTTAACCTTTTGCTTACTGGGCACTTAAACCCCCTTCTGCCCAGATCAATTTTCAGCTTTCAGCACTGTCACTCTTTGAACGACAATTGCACGGTCATGCACCACTGTATCCAAATGAAATAGTTATCATTTTTTTCCCACAAATAGAGGTTTCTTTTGGTGGTATTTAATCACCACTTGGGTTTTTATTTTTTGCTAAACAAATAAAAAGGACAGAAAATTTTGAAAAAAAAAAAATTATGTTTCCTAGTTTGTTATAAAATTTTGCAAACAGGTAATTTCTCTCCTTCATTGATATGCGCTGATAAGGCGGCACTGATAGGCTGCACTGATGGGCACTGATGGGGACAGATAAGGCGGCACTGATGGCCACTGATAAGATGGCACTGATGGGCCCTGATAGATGGCACTGATAGGTGACACTGATGGGCACTGGTAGGTGACACTGATGGGCAGCACTGTTGATGAGGCACTGATTGGTGACATTGATAGGTGGCACTGTGGGCACTGATAGGCGGCTGCTCTCCTTGATCGGGACCGATGTCCCTCTGACAGCCGCCGGTGATTGGCTTTTTTTTTTCTCCTCACGCTGTTAGCGTGAGGAGAAAAAATAGCTGATTACTGGCTCTGTTTACATCACATGATCAGCTGTCATTAGCTGACAGCTGATCATGAGGTAAGGGGTCCGAATCGACCCCTTACTCCGGTCTGTGATCCAGCGAGTCTCCTAGACTCGCTGATCACAGAGCGTGCCGTGTGCGCACTGCAGGGGGTGAGCAGGCCGCTTGAGCATGGGAGGATGTCTATTGATGCCCTCCCGGCAAAGTAGGTCCGTGCTGTAGCTGTCATTCGGCTATAGTGGGGATCTGAAGCGGTTAAGATGTCTGTTGGCATGCTTTACCATGACTATTTCCTTCCTCATTTTGCCATAGGCCACTTCTTTGTTCATCCGGGGCCTCCCCTGGCTCCAAAGATAGGACACAGTCCCCTCCAAAGGTCCCAGAATAAACAGCAGACCTCTGGAAACCAGGAATGAAATGTAATTTGCTGGCAATTTTAAACAACTTTTGCAAATGGCAGTGTTGCTGAAGCACTTTTTGTACATCACAGATGCACCCCTTTACAGGAAGAATTAGGACACCCTCAGGGATGTTATTTAACCCTTTTCCCACCGACAGTATGCAGCTACGTGGCCTCAGATAAGTGGGTCTTCCATGAGGCCACATATATGCATACCTGTCAGTGTGCTGGGAGTGCGCCACACAGCGCACTTCCAGCAAAGAGAGCAGGCTCTCACCAAGAGCCCCGAGTCTTGTACTAACTATAGGGACCCAAGACTCCCAGTCAGCTGATAGCCTCTGATTGAAGTGATCAGTCACTGTATAGTCCGCCCAGGTGTTTTCTTTCTCTTCTGAATGGAGAGAAAGATGCATTGCATCTTTATCCTCTGCTCTGCTTGCAGGGTAGAAAGATGTAACAAAAGTGTGCAAAAAATAAATAAATAATAACAACAATAATTAAAAAATAAAAATAAAAAAATAGCTAGATCAAGGTTTGATCTAGGAGAGTGTCAGTGTTAGGTTCAAGGAAGGGTCAAAGGTCAGGGTCAGTATATTTTGGTCGATTTTTATTTTCATTAACTGCTTCCAGAATGCCCACAGCACATTTACTGCAGCAGGGCGGCCTGGCTGCATGAAACAACGTGCCTGTCCTGGGCCTGTGGTGCGTGCGTGCCTGACAGTGACCTGCTTCCGCTGAGATTGAACAAAGCGGGAGGCAATCAGCGGGTCCAGCGGCCGCAATGGCTGCCGGGAGCCGTGATCGTTCCGCTGGAGCTGTAAACAAGGCAGAACGAGGAGAGGAAGATAGAGATCTTGTGTTCCTGCTAATCAGGAATCTTTTCCTGCAATCAGTCCATCCCCCACACAGTTAGAAATCACTCCCTAGGAGCACACTTTGATCGCCCCTGGTGTTAACCCCTTCCCTGCCAGTGTCATGTATACAGCGACAGTGCACACTGTGCAGGGACCGCCCTGTCAGTTCTCCGCTCTCCTCTATAGGGAATTGGATGAACACGGACCGTCTGTCCATGTTCATCCGAACCGCTCTGCAGACGGATGGAAAAAATCAAGTTAGACTTACCGGTAACTTGTTTTCCAAGAGTCTTTCAGGACAGCACCTGAGAGAGTGACTCCTCCCTTTGTCCACAGGAAACACCTCTTCCACCAAACTTTAAAAGGAGGCTCCTTCCCACATATGGTCAGTTGTAGTAGAGAACCTCCGGCCCCAAACTGGAACACATAATCGAGATATGGTTAGTCACAGTATATATATATGTAAAAACACATTAGGGCGGGATGCTGCTGTCCTGAAAGACTCTTGGAAAACAAGTTACCGCTAAGTCTAACTTGATTTTTCCCTAATCGTCTTTCAGGACAGCACCTGAGAGGATAATAGAGACTTACCCCCTTAAGGAGGGACCACAGCCTGCAGAACCTTTCTGCCAAAAGCCTGGTCTCCTGCTGACAGGAGGTCCAGCCTGTAATGACGGACAAATGTAGACATACTTGACCACGTAGCCGCCTTACAGATCTGATCTGGAGTGGCACCAGCTCTTTCTGCCCATGTAGTGGCCTGAGCCCTAGTTGAATGAGCCTTAACCCCCTTAGGGGGGGATTGACCCGACTCATTGTAAGCAGTAGAAATAGCTGTTTTGATCCATCTAGCTAAGGAAGCCTTGGATGCCTGCTTGCCTTTTTTATTTCCAGAAAAGAGAACAAATAAAGAGTCTGAAACTCTAAAGCCCCCTGTAACTTCTAAATAATGCAACAAGGTACGTCTTACGTCCAGGTTGTGAAACTGCTCTTCCTTATTGCCCTTCGGGTTAGAACAGAAAGTTGGGAGAGTAATCTCCTGGGATCTGTTATGGGAGCTCGCTACCTTCGGCAAAAACCCCGGATCCACTTTAAGGACAATTCTGTCTGAAAAAACTGATAGGAAGGGCTCCTTCACTGACAGAGCGTGCAGTTCGCTAATCCTTCTGGCTGAAGTGATTGCTACAAGAAAAATTGTTTTAAGGGTTAAATTCTTAAGTGAAATGCTCTGCAGGGGCTCAAAAGGCTCTTTAGTAAGGGCCTGCAAGACTACGGAGAGGTCCCAAGAGGGAAAAGATCTTACTGGGACCGGTCTAGCCCTGGAGAGCACTTTGAAAAATCTTGTGATTAAGGGTACTGAGGATAGTGATCTTTCTAAATAGACCCCTAAAGCTGACACCTGCACCTTAAGAGTGCTGACGGCGAGCCCTCTATCTGCCCCTTTTTGCAGAAATTCCAGAACTGAGACTAGTTTTTTTACCTCTCTATGTTCTGCATGACAAAAGGACGCGTAGACCTTCCAAACCTTGCCATAAATGGCCCTGGTTACTTTCTTTCTACTGGAGAGCAAAGTGGAAATTAGTCTTTCCGAAAAGCCTTTGCTTCTTAGCAATTGCTCCTCAGATACCAAGCAGTGAGTTTTAGCCTGCTTACATCTGGATGATGCACTGGCCCCTGAGTTAACAAATCTGGTCTCAGCGGGAGGTGCCAACCTGGTTTGACTGCCAACTGTAGGATCAGAGAAAACCAAGCCCTTTTTGGCCAAAACGGGATTATCAGGATTACTGAAACACCCTCTTTTTGTATTTTCCTCAGCACCAGTGGAATTAGTCGAAAGGGGGGAAAAGCGTACCCCAGTTGAAAATTCCACTGCTGTGCTAAGGCGTCTGTCCCTTGAGAACCATCGTTTCTCTCGAGGGAAAAAAATTGAGGAAGCTGGGTGTTCCTTCTTGAGGCGAACAAGTCTACTTGCGGAAGGCCCCAGATACTGGAGATTAGAGTGAACACCTCTGTGTTTAGGCTCCACTCTGCTTCCTGCACTGTCTGTCGGCTTAGATAAACTGCCACCTGGTTCAACGTGCCTTTTAGGTGGACAGCGGATAGAGACAGAAGACTGGTTTCTGCCCAATCCATAATCTCTGCCGATAGAAGATACAAGGACTTGCTCCTTGTGCCTCCCTGATTGTTTAAGTAGGCTACTGTAGTGGCGTTGTCTGACAGTATCCTGACATGGCACCCTAGGAGGTATGGGGAGAAGGCAGCTAAAGCTGCAGCGACTGCTTTTAATTCTCTCCAATTCGACGATCTTCTGGATTCGTCCTGAGACCATGTCCCCTGTGCCAAGTCCTGACCCATGTGTGCCCCCCATCCCCACATACTAGCGTCCGTTGTGACCACCTTTTCTGTTGGGAAGGACCAAAGAAGGCCTTTCTGTAGAACTTCCTGACCTCTCCACCACCACAGCGAGCGTCTGACCCTGGGAGGAACTCTTACCCTGGTGTCGAGGCTCTCTGACCTGTGATCCCACGTTCCTAAGAGGAACCTCTGGAGGGGCCTGAAATGCCTCCTTGCCCACTGGATGGCAGGCATCGAAGAAGTCAAAGTCCCCAAAACTGACATGATTCTTCTCACTGAAACCAACTGGTTCGTTTGAAGAGCTGAAACCGCCCTCTGAATCCTGACCTTTTTCTCCTCTGGGAGAAAAATCCTTTGTTCCACTGAGTCTATCTGGAACCCCAGAAAGAGTATCTTCTGGGTTGGATTGAGGTTTGATTTGGGACGTTTACTAGCCACCCCAGAGCCTCCAAGTGACCGCGAGCCCCGGCCAGATCCTCCTGCAACCTCTCCCTGGAGGGGGCAAAGAAGAGGAGGTCGTCTAGGTACGGGATTACCGCAACCCCCTGAAGACGAAGAGGGGCGAGAGCCTCCGCCATTACCTTCGTAAAGATACGAGGGGCTGACGAAAGGCCGAAGGGAAGGGCCCTGAACTGCAGGTGTACAATCTCTTTGCCCATATTCACTGCAAATCTCAAGAACTTTTGAGACTGCGGAGCTATGGGAATGTGCAGGTAAGCATCTTTTAAGTCTATAGATGCCATGAAGCACCCTTTTGTCAGCATGTTCCTGACTGAGAAAATTGAATCCATGCAAAATTTTTTGTAATGGACCAATCTGTTCAGGGGTTTTAGGTTGAGGATTAACCTGTAGCTCCCTGATGGCTTTTTTATCAAAAAAATGTGAGAGTAGAACCCCCTGCCCCGTTCTTCCGGGGGTACCGAAACAATGACCCTCTGATATCTCAGATCCTTTAACAGGTTCTTCCTGGCTAGGGCCTTTGTGACGTCCCTTGATAGGTTTGTCACATAGAATTTTTCTGGCGGGGGTACCAAAAACTCTATTTTGTAACCCTGGGACAGCATGTCCAGAATATATCGATTTTCTGTCATGCTGGCCCAAGGAGGGAGAAAACTCTGAAGTCTTCCCCCTACTGGGAGGCCCAAGTCATTGGGTCTTTCCGGAGGTCGCAGGAGGATGGAAAAGGACATTTCCCTTTCCTTTACCTTTCTACGACGTCCAGTTCCTCCTTTTCTCCTGGGGTCTACTTTCCTGAGCCCGGGGGGGACGAAAAAACTTTTTTGCTGGTTGCTTTTTCTTTTTGATTGGAAAAGACTTCTTTTTATCCGCTGTCCTATCTAACACAGCGTCCAAGTCAGGGCCAAAAAGTAAGTCACCCTGAAACGGGATTCCACAGAGTTTGTTCTTGGAAGCCGCGTCTCCTGGCCAGGTTTTTAACCATAAAGCCCTTCGGGCTGAGTTAGCCAGGGCTGCAGATCTGGCTGTCATTTTAATAGACTCAGCTGAAGCATCAGATATATATGCTACTGCAGTTGAGAGGGTAGAGAAAGATTCCAAAATTTCTTGTTTTGGGGAGTCTGCTGCAATATGGGCCTTAAGTTGGTTTAACCAGAACTCCATATTTCTGGAAACGACCGTAGTCGCCATAGCAGGTTTTAGGTTTCCCATAATGGATTGCCAGGCTCTTTTTAGCTGCAAGTCCAACCTCTTGTCCATGGGGTCTTTTAATACTCCCATGTCTTCGAATGCTAGGTCAGTCGATCTTGAGACCTGGGAGAAAGCGGCATCAAGTTTTGGATTTTTATTCCAGACTTCTGCCGGGTTTTCATCGAAAGGAAAACGCCTTTTTAAATTTTTAGGGAAAAAAGGCTTCCTTTCTGGCTCTGCCCACTCCTTTTTAATAGCCTCAGATATGACTGGGTGCACTGGGAAACTGCGACTCTTAGGTTCGCTGAGTCCTGCGTACATTTTGTCATGCAGGGACAACTCTTTTTTCTCCTCCTCTAACCCTAAGGTAGTACAAATTGCCTTCAACAGGCCATCCACCTGTTCCAAAGACAATTTAAACTTAGAAGGGAATTCCTCACCTTCCTCATCCCCCTCAGATTCTTCTCTAGACTGGGTGGGGGAAAGTCCCTCTTGGGTGAGAGATAACTCATTCTCTACCGACGGGATCACAGGTGAGCCTAGGGAGGATTGTGAGGCAGATGGTTGACTCAGGGATGGGTTCACTAGTGAAGAGCGGAAAGACTGTATAGTCGCATCAAGCTCCTTTTTGACTGATGCGATCAGATCGCTGCAAGCGGAGGAAGCTTCTTCTTTCACTAGTGCATCTATGCAGACCTGACATAAGGTCTTTTTCCATCCCTCTGGTAGTTTAGCTTTACATGAGGGGCATTTCCTTTTCACTGGATCAGAGCTCTTGGCCTGCCATGAGAAAAAGAAGAAAAAACCCAAACCCGTAAGACAACCCATCCCTATTGAAAGGCTCACCACAGGTGCACAATGAAGGATAAAGCAACTGCTTCATGTGCCCAGACAGGCCCCTGCCACCGGGGGGGGGGGGTAGGGGAGAGAGACCTAAAGGTAAGGGAGGACAGCAAATACTGTCCCTTACCTGGGCCTTGCTGGTGCTTGTGCCTGTCCCACTCGCTGCTGCCGACTCCAATGATGAGGCGCTTGCGATAACTCGTGGCTAAAACGCCGGTTCCGGACTCCAATAGCGCCAGTGCGCCGGACCAGAACCAGCTAATAAGCACCAGCCCCGTCCCTCCCTTCTCCTCCTGCGACTTCCGGCGGAAATGACGCCGCGCGCCTGCTCCGTAGGCCCCGCCCCTTCCGGACGCCTCACTTCCGGCGGATGGAGCACAGCATGCCACCCCCAAGATGGCGGCGGCGTTTTCAAACAGCAGCAAGTGGACCGGCATACATTTCAAAAACAAGCCGTCCGTTGCTGCTGTACACCGCCACCCAGGGGCAGAACCCACAGCAGTCTAGCTCCAGTGAGCACCATGAAGGAGGAGAAGGAGCCCATCCATCAGCACCGTAGCATCGCTGTGGAATGGGAGGGACAGCTCCCCTGAGGTATGAAAAATGGTGGAGTAGGATCCTAGGCCCTCAGGATAGCACCTAAGAGCCCTGTCTCCCACGAAGTGTTCCCTCCGGAGGAAACACAAAAACTGACCATATGTGGGAAGGAGCCTCCTTTTAAAGTTTGGTGGAAGAGGTGTTTCCTGTGGACAAAGGGAGGAGTCACTCTCTCAGGTGCTGTCCTGAAAGACGATTAGGGAAAATAGGGTTTCCCTCCGTCTGCAGAATCGGACCACAGCGGAGACGGACGATATTCATGTTCATCCGCTGACACCTGCTATCCCATAGGGATGCATGTATGTCCGTATTTCATCCGAAAACGGATGGATGAAATACGGTCCGCCCGTGTGAAAGAGCCCTTTGGTAAATCAACCCCTAATTGTCCAATTTGTCTGCTGCAATGTCACGGTCCCACTAAAAATCGCTTATGGCCGCCATTAGTAAAAAAAAAAAAAAAAATGCCATAAAAATATACCATAGTTTGTAGACGCAATAACTTCTGAACAAACCAATCAATATACGCTAATTGGGATTTGTTTTACCAAAAGCACATAGAAGAATACATATTAGGCTAAATTGGTGAAGAAATTCAATTTTTTTTTTATTTTTTTATTGGATGTGTTTTATAGCAGAAAGTAAAAAATATTGTTTTTTTTTTTTTTTTTTCAAAATTGTCAGTCTTTTTTTGTTGATAGCGCAAAAAACAAAAACCATAGAAGTGATCAAATACCACCAAAATAAAGCTCTATTTGTGATAAAAAAAGGACATACATTTTGTTTGGGTACAGCATTGCACAACCACGCAATTGTCAGTTAAAGCAACGCAGTGCTGTATTGCAAATAATGGGCTGGTCATTAAGGGGGTGAAACCTTCCCGGGCTGAAGTGTGTATAAAGCATATTTCAAATTTGTATCAGTGTCAGTGTATTTCAGGCAGGATAAAAAAATATCCCCACTATTGTTTCTGGGCTCTACTAAGGGTACAAACAACAGATATGTGTATGCTAAGTATTTTACCAACGCACGTCAAAGTTGCAAAATTGTGTTCAGGCATTAACATTTGTTTAACCCTCAGTCACTGAGGGGTTAAAAGAATTTGGCATTTTTTTATTTTTCACTTTAAGCATTAAAAAAACTAAAAAAAAATCACTGCTCTTGGCCATATGGAATTTTTTTACTTTTTTTTGCAGACACCACATTTTTGACACCCCATTGCCTATTTGGTCAGAAAAATTTTCATTTTTACTTCGATAAGATTCGATCCAATTAACTTCAATGGGGTTTGGCATCCAAAATTATTTAAAGTGCGCCGAACCCAAGGGCAGTTTGGTTCATCCCTGGTTACAATATTCTTATCTATAGACTTTGTAAGCCATATTTACAAGATTTTTTTATATGCGTGTGATGGTAGCGTTAGTGCTATTGTTGGCGTTATTCAATGCAGTAACCTGCATACATCTGTCTCATGGTTCTAGATCTAAATGACAGATTCCTGAAATTTTTCAGTAAGCTCCGGGACAAGAATACTGTGGTTGGGCTGTGGTTTGGCCTGATCTTTCACCTCATATGGCAGTTTTACGACATGCACACCTGCAGCACAATTATTTTTATGTTTTCTGCTTTAGATGAACACTGTAAACAGGAAGAAACATGATGGTCTTTTTGCAAACGAAGGCTGTGTATATTGCCTTAGGGTGTTTACTGGGGTTAAAAGGGCAATGGATGTTTTAGGGACATTCAGCATGATCTACATATGAAAACAAAAGAAAGGGGTGTTGGCGCTGTTCAAAATTAAGAGTAAAAAGGGGGTATAAATAATAAGATGTTGAAGCGGGAGGTATCTGAAAAATTTAAAAGATTTCAGATATTTTAAGTCAGAAATAAAGTGCAAATGCAAGGGGTGAACTAGTGGAAATAAATCAGCACTAATATCACAGTAAGATTTACAACATGTTGAAGGTGTCCGATAATAAAATAAAGTGTTTAGTGAGCATAAAGGGTGATAAATATTGGAGAGTGAAATCTATTTGAAATTATTAAAAAAGTGCACGTGCATCAATATATAAAAATATTGTATGACAAATATTGCTTAAAAAATGTATATCATAAGTTTTAAATAGATAAAATACAAGCGATCTGTATATGCATAGCGTATTTAGAAAAAGGCCACAGAAAAATGATACAGTATTAATATATAAATATGTAAAGTAAATGTCCAATGTAATCCAGCAGTAATATTTGCCGATATCAGAACCAAGAAAAATTATTAATATCGATAATTAATTATGTTGCAATCATCCATAACCAATAAATTGGAAGTCCTCCATGCACCAGGCAGGGCAAAGTAGCAGGAACCAATCAGTAAATAAATGCGGTCTGCACAAATTCAGTGTAGTGAAAACCAAGGTAATGAGTAATTGTTCTTGACAATGAGATGAAAAAGGTGATAAAACAGCTGTTGTGGTCCAGTACTCCCCTCCTTCCGACAGTGCCCCTAATGTGATTACACTCACCGGAGTGCCCAACCCCTGCAGGGGTAATGAGCGTAAAGGTAGTGATCCACGTAGGTCTCTCTTGTCTGGGTCGGGGGTGTCCTCCTTCTCCAGGGGGTTACTGTCAGCTGGATCCTTGTTCCTCTGTCCTCCGGTATTCTCAGCAGATATGAGTGAGAAGTATATGGGGAAGGGATAGATTCATAGGGTAACAAGACTGAAAGCAGCGCTCAGCATTTACAAGAGCGCGCAGAGCTCCTCATACACTTGTCTCCATATACACATTGTCGGAAGGAGGGGAGTACTGGACCACAACAGCTGTTTTATCACCTTTTTCATCTCATTGTCAAGAACAATTACTCATTACCTTGGTTTTTACTACACTGAATTTGTGCAGACCGCATTTACTGATTGGTTCCTGCTACTTTGCCCTGCCTGGTGCATGGAGGACTTCCAATTTATTGGTTATGGATGATTGCAACATAATTAATTATCGATATTAATAATTTTTCTTGGTTCTGATATCGGCAAATATTACTGCTGGATTACATTGGACATTTACTTTACATATTTATATATTAATACTGTATCATTTTTCTGTGGCCTTTTTCTAAATACGCTATGCATATACAGATCGCTTGTATTTTATCTATTTAAAACGTATGATATACATTTTTTAAGCAATATTTGTCATATAATATTTTTATATATTGATGCACGTGCACTTTTTTAATAATTTCAAATAGATTTAACTCTCCAATATTTATCACCCTTTATGCTCACTAAACACTTTATTTTATTATTGGACACCTTCAACACGTTGTGACTCTTACTGTGATATTAGTGCTGATTTATTTCCACTAGTTCACCCCTTGCATTTGCACTTTATTTCTGACTTAAAATATCTGAAATCTTTTAAATATTTCAGATACCTCCCGCTTCAACATCTTATTATTTATACCCCCTTTTTACTCTTAATTTTGAACAGCGCCAACACCCCTTTCTTTTGTTTTTATATATTCTTGCTGCATCTAGGTGTAGTTTTTTAGGGGGGCAGCAGTTCCACTTCCTAAGCGCGGATATTATTATTATTTTTATGATTTACATAGATCTCTAGGAACAGCTTGCTTTATCACTTAATAAACTATACAAATATAATAAATAACACTCAATTTTCATTTACACTTTAAAGCAGAACTATGGGTATAAAAACGTAATTAATTTGGCACTTTTACCCCCTTTCCTGCCCAGACCAATTTTCAGCTTTCAGTGCTGTCACATTTTGAATGACAATTGCATGGTCATGCAATGCTGTAACCAAATTAAATTGTTATAATTTTTTTCACACAGATAGAGCTTTCTTTTGGTGGCATTTAATCACTGCTGGGTTTATTTTTTGCTAAAAAAAAAAAATGTTTCTTAGTTTCTGTCAGAAAATTTTCTAAATAAGAGTTTTTCTCCTTCACTGATGTGCACTGATGAGGCTGCACTGATGGGTACCGATGAGGCGGCACTAATATGCAGCACTGATGGTCACTGATAGGCGGCACCTATATGCAGCACTAATAGGCGGGCACTTATGGGTGGCACTGATGGGCGGCACTGACTGGCATCACTGATGAGTACTGACTGGCATCACTGCTGGGCACTGTTGGGGCTGCGCTGATGATCAGTTCCCCCGATTATCTATAGGGTCTCCCCTGAGAGGAAATGCCGCTGATCGACTCTCCTCTCACGCTGTCAGTGTGAGGCGAGGAGAGCCAAAAAGCGGTATTTCCTTGATTGGACACAGCTGATCACATGGATAAAGAGCCTTATCATCGTCTCTTTACCGAAATTGGGGTGCGCTGCCAATCGCCACGCTGCATGCCCCCGAAAGGTGCACAAGCGCAGTGAGACTGGGACATCATATGACGTCGTCCCAGAATGAGAGAGCCACCCCGCCACTGTCATTAGACTATACAGTGGGTGGAAGGTGGGTAAATGTATTCCTTAACAGCCACAAAGGATATAAATCTTCTTTGTGAGCCCCAAATGCCTTTTCAAATTCAGATACTACCTTGTGGAAGTAGCAATACATTATCACCGTGCTGTACATAGCCCATTGATAGAGCAGAGCTGTGGGAGATACCCAGTACAGACTGCCTGGAGAAACCTACAGGAAGGGCAGATACAAGACCATAAAACAGTAGTGACTGGTCTTTATTAAAAGGAAGTTTTTCCATTAAAGGGTTGGAAAGGTAGAAGGTTTTTTTTATCATAATACATTCTACACATTAAGATAAAAAGCCTTCTGTGCAGCAGCCCCCCTCAAACTTACCTGACATCCATCTAGATCCAGCAATGTTGCGAGAGTGTCTCGGCTGCCCGGGACTCCCCTCCTCATTGGCTGAGACAGCAGCGCGACACCATTGCTGTCAAAGTCAGTCAGTCAATGAGGAGAGAAAGGGCCAGGATCGGGCCGTGGCTCAGTGTCTGAATGGACACAGGAAGCTGTGACTCGGCTCAGGTGCCCCCACAGCAAGCTGCTTGCTGTGGGGGCACTCAACAGGAGGGAGGGGCCAGGAGAGCCCGTGAGGGAACCAAGAAGAGCAGGATCTGGGCTGCTCTGTGCAAATCCACTGCACAGGGCAGGTAAGTATAACATGTTTGTTATTTTTAACAAAACAATCACTTTGAGGCAAAGTTTTACACTGGATTATTACACAGATCTGGAATACATACACAAAGGACTCCAAGTGTCAAAAAAGAATACACATGTCTCTTATATTTGACAATATTTGCATACCTCAGAGTTCACCTTTTATATTCACCTTGTTTATACTGATTTCTTACAAATTGACATAATATGGATATATTTTTAAAATTAAAACACAAAGGAAAAATATAAACCGCAAGGTTTTTGGGCTGGACATACACTGATCAAAATTTAGTCAATGCAGCAGAGACCAGCTGAACTTCAATCAGTGTGTGCGATCCCCATGCTTGAAAGAAGTTGCATGTTTAACCGACTTCTGTAGAATGTTTGGAAATTTTCCAGCAAACAGTGGCTGCATTGCTTGTTTGGATGCCAGCTATCCTGTCAGTTTTTACATGGGAAGACACACTGGACTTTACAGCCTCCATTAATTTCAGTGCTGGCTGGGATGATCAAAAACTCTGAAGACAATAAATCTAAGCTGCTGAGACAGACAAACAAAAAAAGGGGAAATTAGTGGGACTTTGAGTTGAGGACCAGTAGGCACCTCCATCCCGGAAATGTATACAGGAGAAAAAAAAAAAGGGAGGGTGGACTTTAAATGAAGCAGGTGAAAATCACGAAGTAAAATATTACTGGTTTTATTGAAAGTAGGTAGATAATATATAATCAATAGGTAATATAATATAATATAGTATTATTGTTAATACAGATTGAGTACACAGAACATAGACACCATCATACAAATTACATTGTTGTTAGTGCTAATAAATATACAGAACATAATATAATCATACAATAGTATGAATAATGGTAGAGTAAAAAGTACAAATTTAAATATTGGCAATACAGTAGAACATTGTTACAGTCCATAAATACCAAACAGCGGCATACCCGGTAACTATGCTCACGAAATCATTGAATAAAAAGTCTAAAAAATAGATACTTGTTGGATGAGTCAAAACATAAATGGGCATAAAAATTGTCAGTGTGGCATCAAATATAGCTCGACGCGTTTCGTGGATATTTTTCCACTCATCAGGAGCAGATGCAACACAGGATTCTGAAAGATATATAGGTGTAGTAAGTATCATTAATTTACAAAAAAAATTTACAAAAGGTATAGAGAGGGGGTATTTACTTAGTGGGCTTGCCGAATGCACTTACCAATCCAGGCAGTGAATATGATATGCACTGGGTGGCACAGAGTAGGTCCAGGGTGCCAGTTCCACCACGGAAGCTGAGGAGGCATGGTCCACTAAGGCAATGTCGGGTGTTGGAACAAGGCACCTGGATGAGGAGATGGTCTGCTTGTGACAGAGGTGCAGGTGCGTGCATGATAGGATAGGGTAGCCTGAAAGCAAGTATTTAATATGTATATATTACATTAGGTCAGATGAGTAGATATTATCTACTATAAAGCTATTGTATATATGTCAAAATATATATGCATGTATGGATATATGCAGTCGAGATTGAAAATATTCGATATGGTAAAAGAAGTTGTATATACAAGATATAAAAGTCAGAGGTAGGGTATGGTGTGAAACAAGGAAAAGAGTGTGTGTATGTGTAGAAGGTTGTGAAAAAGGGCCGTAATGCCAGTGTGTGTAAAATGTGATAGTAAAAGAGAAGAAAATGAATGGGGTGAATGGTGTGTTGTGGTGTGTGTGTGAGTGACTGCTTAGTGAACGATGGGTGAGGGGAGTCACCTGGTTATGTGCAAAAAAATCGTGTGAAAAAACAAAATGAAAGCTGGCAAAGTGAAGGGAATGCTGGGAAAACAGGCATGTGAGTGAGTCCGAGGACCAAAAGAATCCAAATCCAGGGGCACTTACCCGATAAATTGCAAGATGTGCATCACCAAGCAAGAGGTTGGCTGGTGTGCAGAAACCCCAGGAGGAGACATGCCGTGGAGACAGCCCGCTCCCACCATGGGGTATATATAGTGGTGTCCATGCCTCCAACGCCACGTGTGATTGGCCAACATTGGGGGGGGAAAGCAGCCAACCCAAGTAAACCGCCTGGTATTGGCGCTAGCTGATCCCCAGCGTGGACCAATAGGGTGGTAATCTCAGCGGTAGCGTCATGACGTGGAGGTCCCGTCTTGCGCATACCGCGAGGACCGTGGCGCCGATGCGTACTAGGCAACCCGCCCGATCCCCCTATGGGGAGAAGGGGAGGGAGCACAATGTGCGCATCGCAGCTCCCATGGTGGAAAAACAACCCAATAGGACGTCACCGAGGCCAGATAACCAGGGCCATACAAAACACTGTCAGGGGCGCAAATGTGCAAAGGAAAGCATTGCAATGAACCTGAGGCATAGACCAGAAATGTCACAGTCTGTGTATAACCGGTGAGGTTAATTCTGGACATACATATAGGTACAAAATGTGATCAATGGTTGTCCCGGGTATGCAAGCCGAACATGGCTTGTGACCAACTAAGGGACAGTCTAATACAGTGGATGGCAGGGGGACACTGCTAATCCAGTTAAGTTTATTTTCAACTGCTTCCATCCTATTGTTTTGAACAAAAAAAGGGGAAATTAGTGGGACTTTGAGTTGAGGACCAGTAGGCACCTCCATCCCGGAAATGTATACAGGAGAAAAAAAAAAAAGGGAGGGTGGACTTTAAATGAAGCAGGTGAAAATCACGAAGTAAAATATTACTGGTTTTATTGAAAGTAGGTAGATAATATATAATCAATAGGTAATATAATATAATATAGTATTATTGTTAATACAGATTGAGTACACAGAACATAGACACCATTATGGTGTCTATGTTCTGTGTACTCAATCTGTATTAACAATAATACTATATTATATTATATTACCTATTGATTATATATTATCTACCTACTTTCAATAAAACCAGTAATATTTTACTTCGTGATTTTCACCTGCTTCATTTAAAGTCCACCCTCCCTTTTTTTTTTTCTCCTGTATACATTTCCGGGATGGAGGTGCCTACTGGTCCTCAACTCAAAGTCCCACTAATTTCCCCTTTTTTTGTTCAAAACAATAGGATGGAAGCAGTTGAAAATAAACTTAACTGGATTAGCAGTGTCCCCCTGCCATCCACTGTATTAGACTGTCCCTTAGTTGGTCACAAGCCATGTTCGGCTTGCATACCCGGGACAACCATTGATCACATTTTGTACCTATATGTATGTCCAGAATTAACCTCACCGGTTATACACAGACTGTGACATTTCTGGTCTATGCCTCAGGTTCATTGCAATGCTTTCCTTTGCACATTTGCGCCCCTGACAGTGTTTTGTATGGCCCTGGTTATCTGGCCTCGGTGACGTCCTATTGGGTTGTTTTTCCACCATGGGAGCTGCGATGCGCACATTGTGCTCCCTCCCCTTCTCCCCATAGGGGGATCGGGCGGGTTGCCTAGTACGCATCGGCGCCACGGTCCTCGCGGTATGCGCAAGACGGGACCTCCACGTCATGACGCTACCGCTGAGATTACCACCCTATTGGTCCACGCTGGGGATCAGCTAGCGCCAATACCAGGCGGTTTACTTGGGTTGGCTGCTTTCCCCCCCCAATGTTGGCCAATCACACGTGGCGTTGGAGGCATGGACACCACTATATATACCCCATGGTGGGAGCGGGCTGTCTCCACGGCATGTCTCCTCCTGGGGTTTCTGCACACCAGCCAACCTCTTGCTTGGTGATGCACATCTTGCAATTTATCGGGTAAGTGCCCCTGGATTTGGATTCTTTTGGTCCTCGGACTCACTCACATGCCTGTTTTCCCAGCATTCCCTTCACTTTGCCAGCTTTCATTTTGTTTTTTCACACGATTTTTTTGCACATAACCAGGTGACTCCCCTCACCCATCGTTCACTAAGCAGTCACTCACACACACACCACAACACACCATTCACCCCATTCATTTTCTTCTCTTTTACTATCACATTTTACACACACTGGCATTACGGCCCTTTTTCACAACCTTCTACACATACACACACTCTTTTCCTTGTTTCACACCATACCCTACCTCTGACTTTTATATCTTGTATATACAACTTCTTTTACCATATCGAATATTTTCAATCTCGACTGCATATATCCATACATGCATATATATTTTGACATATATACAATAGCTTTATAGTAGATAATATCTACTCATCTGACCTAATGTAATATATACATATTAAATACTTGCTTTCAGGCTACCCTATCCTATCATGCACGCACCTGCACCTCTGTCACAAGCAGACCATCTCCTCATCCAGGTGCCTTGTTCCAACACCCGACATTGCCTTAGTGGACCATGCCTCCTCAGCTTCCGTGGTGGAACTGGCACCCTGGACCTACTCTGTGCCACCCAGTGCATATCATATTCACTGCCTGGATTGGTAAGTGCATTCGGCAAGCCCACTAAGTAAATACCCCCTCTCTATACCTTTTGTAAAATTTTTTTGTAAATTAATGATACTTACTACACCTATATATCTTTCAGAATCCTGTGTTGCATCTGCTCCTGATGAGTGGAAAAATATCCACGAAACGCGTCGAGCTATATTTGATGCCACACTGACAATTTTTATGCCCATTTATGTTTTGACTCATCCAACAAGTATCTATTTTTTAGACTTTTTATTCAATGATTTCGTGAGCATAGTTACCGGGTATGCCGCTGTTTGGTATTTATGGACTGTAACAATGTTCTACTGTATTGCCAATATTTAAATTTGTACTTTTTACTCTACCATTATTCATACTATTGTATGATTATATTATGTTCTGTATATTTATTAGCACTAACAACAATGTAATTTGTATGATGGTGTCTATGTTCTGTGTACTCAATCTGTATTAACAATAATACTATATTATATTATATTACCTATTGATTATATATTATCTACCTACTTTCAATAAAACCAGTAATATTTTACTTCGTGATTTTCACCTGCTTCATTTAAAGTCCACCCTCCCTTTTTTTTTTTCTCCTGAGACAGACAAATTCTCCTTACTGCACATCCTGCAAAGACAAATCTGTGACTAGTAATAATGGGGGTTATTTAATAGAGGAAAATCCACTTTGCACTATCGTAAATAACCCCCAATGTCTCCTATGTGTCTGATGTCCACTGTTCTTGATTGGAAATGTTATAGGGGGAACAGTGCCAGTGTCAGCATCCACTTCTGCAATCCTTAATGATACTAGATTTGTTATCTTAACATGCACACAGATTTTCTAAGTTTAATTTGCCTCAAACCCCCCCCCCCCCCCCCTTTCATCCCCTAGACCCCATAGCAGGCACATGTTATACCACTGGTGCTGACAAAGGCATCAGCTTTGCTTTATTTACTCTAGTAGCCAATTAGTAGCCTTCGGGGGGGACATTCATTCAGCAGTGCAAATATATGTTAGAAACAGCTTGGATATCAAAATATCCCCCAATGATTTGTAGCGGCGACAATTTTTACAAGGTGTCCGCTATGAGAAAATGTAGTTTTTCTCCTCAGAATAGTAATGGGGTTCTGAGGGTTAATTGTGTACGTTTCAGGGGTTCAGGGGACCTCAAGGAACCCCATTTTCAACCCTTCCTCCCCTTTCCCTTCCCTCCCCTTCCACCTCCCTTCCCCTGCCCGTTTGGCCCATGTACGGATCCGTGGGTAGCCTATTCATTGGATGTGACCCCTCGTAGGTCCCGTTGTTGGATCGCCTCATCTGCCGCGCGCCCGCTGGGGGGCGCTATAGCGGGACGTTGTCTAGGACCTGGAGCACACCGACCTAGAGGGAACCCCGTCACATATAAGGAGTAATCTATAGAAATTTACACACTAGGTAAATATTTCACAGTACAATGTGATATTATGCTATGTGATGCGAAAGGTCAATTGGAGACAAATATATGCAAATGAAATATTGCTACAATATATTGTTCTTATCCTTTCTCTCTTCAAACAGACAAAACCACCTTTGAGGAAGACCCTCACTAAAACGGGTCGAAACGCGTCAGGTTCACTTTTACCCCCAACATTTGGTTATGTAAACTATATTGTTGTAAAAGCTTTTTGTCTGTTAGTGTAAATCTGTTTTAAAATTTCTGTATTGTTTTATCTATTTGGGACCCATGTCTCCTATTTTTATCTTCATTTATATGTCACATGCGACATCTTTAATCTAATAAAGATTCATATTTTGAATATAACAATATCTTTCAGAGAATTTTCTAAACGCTGCCTAAAAACCCCACCAATCCCTCTTGGGGGGACTTTTTCTTTTTTGTTTTCACATCCCAGGGGTGAGCAGCAAAACATCATCTCCAGTTAGTGTCTTTTTCCCCTTCTTAGTTTATATTCGGGTGGTTAAACACCCTTCCCCCCGTGACACTTTGGGGCTGAGACATGGGCCTCCAAATGTAAATCTCTTTTTTCAGTGTTTATCCACAGTCCATTGAATGTTTTTTCCATTTTTTGATTACTGTATGCATATTTATACACTGTAACCAATATGAGCAATTTTCAGCTATATGCACACCACTACATGGCCATATACATACTGTGTACTACTAAGACACAGGGCTGTAGCGTGTTCATATGACAAATTTTGAGCCAAATATGAACAACACTAACAATGTATCATTTGAAACTACCTATAACGTAATCATATATAAATTGTGGATAATGTCATCTGAAGAGATCTCATGTCTTCTGTTCTCTCAACATGTTCTATATGTTCTTTCTGTATTCCAATATGTCTACAATTTCAAGTTATGACCCATACAACCAATGGGAATGTGACAATAATAGAGATAACCATGGTCTCCCATCTGCCATATTATATAGGCAGTGAATCTATGTTAAAACTTCGCATTCTCTTTTTTATTTCAGGGTTCCCCCTGTGGTTTGAGTGGGCTCCGGACTCCATGGATGGCGCCCTTGTTTTTTGCCCCATCCCGGTGGGTACGTGCGGCGGCGGGGCGTTCCACATACGTGACCTCACAGCAAGGGTAAGGAGGAGCGCCTACCATCCAAGCTCCTCCAATCACGTTCCCTCAAGGTGGCCTGGGCGGGCCCGGGCTCCCTGACAGGGAACCACTCCCCTTGCTGGCGGCGTCCCGGAACGCAATCGGACCTCTCCCGATCACTGCGCATGCGCGTGGCCTCGTGCGTGATGCAGGATGTCACGCCGGTGCGACGATTGCGTAGCAGACGCGACCCCGGAAGGACCTCCCGGACGCCGGGGAGGCCACTCCAGATGGCATATGTTGCCATCATGGCTCCCACGGACGGGTGGGCCTTGCGGGTACAGGAATGGTAGATGGAAGGTGATTCCCTTTCATGTTCCCTGCCCTTTTCCTCCTTTCCCCCTTCCCACCCATCTTTTCCCTCTTTCCCTGTTCTCTCCGCCCCTTCCCCTTCTCCACCCCCTTTCCCTCCCCTCCCCAGGGATGCCCTGAATTGACACCATATGGTGTTCTAATATGCACACCTGATTCTAATTAGGTACACACCCATAAATATCACATGGGGAGGTTAAGCAAACCTATCTCCATGTGATGATCCAAGAACCACGCCATACAAACACAGTGAGTAGAACCTCTCCTAGTTCCATGCTCTTCCGTTCTGGGACCAACCTTAGACACAGTATATGACCCTGTTTCCATCCCCAGACTGGGCATTCCACCCTTGGAACTCGCAATCAATACAGCACACTCTGGTTTGCAACATATGGGCCTCTACATGCACCTCGCAACCTGAGCAAGATACACCAACTCTATTAGGTAACTCTATATTGCTTGTTGGTATCTGACATACTGGTATACCTTTTTCCTGTTTATGCTTTCCCCTGTCCCACACTCACATACTCACAATCCCCCCATGGTCCCAATTCCCAGCTCCCCACACCACACTCAATGGCACCACTTCACACTTTCACCCACACACACCCCCACTCTAGGACCCCTTCATTCCAGCGACCCACAGCATCACTAGCACAGTGCCCAACTAAGCATCAGCGGCTTGACTGACATCATAATAAACCCCCTCCATTCCTTTGGCACTTCATCCCACTTACTTTTTCACTCTTTCTTTCCCCTCTTTTTTCCTCCCTTCACAGTCTTTCCCCCATTCCCTTCCCCCCTCCCCCTTCTCCACCATTCCCCCTCCTTTCTTCCCCTGTTTTTTCCTCCTTTCCTGCTTTCCCCCCCCCCCCCCTTTTTCACTTTCTCCTTCCCCCCCCCCTTTCTTTCCCCCTCCCACTTGCACACAACACCTCTCTTCGTCCCCCCACCGTCCCACCCTTGTCCCACCCCACTTTTCCCTGTCCTACCCATGTGGATGCTGCAGCATCCCTATGTCCACCTATACATGTGCATGCCATGTATTGGTTTTCCCCTCTCCCCCCCCTCCCTTCCCCCCTCCTCTTCCCCCCCCTCCCTTCCCCTCCTCTTCCCCCCCTCCCCCCTTTCCCCTCCCCCTCCCCCCTTCCCCCTCCCCCTTCTCTTCCTCTCCTCCCCCCCCTCCTTCACCCCCTTTCCAGTTCCCACTCTTTCCTTCGCTTTTCCCTCCCTTCACTCCCCCACTCCCCCCCCTTCCTCACCCCATCTGTTTCCTCCTTTTCTCCCCCTCTCCTTTTCTCCTTCCCACCTCCAATCACGAGTCTAGAGACAATAACACACAAACCTGCACCACCCATAAACACATCAATGGCACTATCACTTTTACTTCAAAAATCCTATTCCTCTCTACTACTGTTTCAAGTGTACCAGACATTGTCTAATTGTTATGGCAATCTCTTATGATATACATCTAAGTATATGATCTTGGATCCCATGACAGATGTGCAGAACAGGGGACCTCAAGGAACCCCATTTTCAACCCTTCCTCCCCTTTCCCTTCCCTCCCCTTCCACCTCCCTTCCCCTGCCCGTTTGGCCCATGTACGGATCCGTGGGTAGCCTATTCATTGGATGTGACCCCTCGTAGGTCCCGTTGTTGGATCGCCTCATCTGCCGCGCGCCCGCTGGGGGGCGCTATAGCGGGACGTTGTCTAGGACCTGGAGCACACCGACCTAGAGGGAACCCCGTCACATATAAGGAGTAATCTATAGAAATTTACACACTAGGTAAATATTTCACAGTACAATGTGATATTATGCTATGTGATGCGAAAGGTCAATTGGAGACAAATATATGCAAATGAAATATTGCTACAATATATTGTTCTTATCCTTTCTCTCTTCAAACAGACAAAACCACCTTTGAGGAAGACCCTCACTAAAATGGGTCGAAACGCGTCAGGTTCACTTTTACCCCCAACATTTGGTTATGTAAACTATATTGTTGTAAAAGCTTTTTGTCTGTTAGTGTAAATCTGTTTTAAAATTTCTGTATTGTTTTATCTATTTGGGACCCATGTCTCCTATTTTTATCTTCATTTATATGTCACATGCGACATCTTTAATCTAATAAAGATTCATATTTTGAATATAACAATATCTTTCAGAGAATTTTCTAAACGCTGCCTAAAAACCCCACCAATCCCTCTTGGGGGGACTTTTTCTTTTTTGTTTTCACATCCCAGGGGTGAGCAGCAAAACATCATCTCCAGTTAGTGTCTTTTTCCCCTTCTTAATTGTGTACGTTTAACTTTGGCATCAGTTTGGCTGGGCTGTACTAGGATTCTGCCTGGTCATGAGTACAGTGAGGTACACATGACAGGCTCAGAATCAGGCCTGGTTGGACGGTTTAGGTATCAACATTCCCTGGAGCCAATCAGTGGGTGCGTCTGGGGAAGGGTACTTAAGGTGCTGAGGTCATGTGTTCGGGGTTCGGCCGTAGCTGTCTGTTCCTGGTTCTGGACCGGTGTAGCCCCGCAAGGGGTCCCGGGGCTGGGAGCGTTTGCCGTCCTGCAACATGGTGCTTCTGACTAGCCCCACAGACCTGCATGGTCTGGGGCAAAGGATCCGTCTGTTCCCGAGTCTCGGAACCTACTAGTCCGAGGCGCAGTGACTGAGGGAGGATTCAAGGTGTCCGGGTGTGCTCACAACTTGGAGGGGCATCGCAGCCCATGTAGGCGACCGGGGGAGGACTCTTCGGAGGAGGGCCAACAAGCTGGCATCCCAAGAAGTGCCTGGTTGCTGGGTTGTGAAGGACATTAACGAATCCACAGTTTCCACAGGAGACATAAAACAGGTACTTTCAGGTACTGAGAAAAGGTTCCTAATTCATTCTCGGTCGAGACTTTATTCATGATCAGAGCCTTTGCAAGTTCCGGATCTAAGTGCTGACTGTCATAATCTCTGGCTAGAGATTGCTCAGTTTTGAAGTGCCCAGCTGCGAGTGGCTACTCTCTGGGTTTTGCATTAGAGAAATTTGGAGCCATAGCCCATAAAAAGTGTCCAACCCAAAGTGTTAGAAACTTCAGACTATACAAAAAAGTATTGCGTTTGGCTAGCAATACAGCAAAAATAGTAAATCATAATTGTGTTACATTCCCATTCTCCTTACTTGACGGTCAATACCGTGCTCATAATTATTGCAATATAATACCAAATAACTTCTTGATAGCATTTGATAGCAATGCATCATTGCAAACACACACTTCTGCCCAGTGAACCAGAAACAGCACCTGTTGATATACATGGTTTAGTTATGTTCGTCATAATGTTACATCAGCCAGTGAAAAGGCACTGTGTAAAAATCTGTTTTGAATGTAATATATCTTCCTTTGATCTTTTACATGGATGCAGGCATCCACATGATGTTCTAGGGAATACATTGTTTTGCAGTATTTCTTGCTGGAATGAAAACTGTCATCTTTAGATTATTTGCAGCTCTAAATATGTTCAGCTGCCTCAGATATTAACCCTATCTGTGTGGAATAGAATTTCAAAAATCAGATTATGCACAATTTTGCTTTATATACTGTAATTCTATTCCTACTGTATATACAGTATACTGATCAGAGGGAACATTTCTCCTGTGACAAGCGGGACCACCATTAACCAAATTCAGCAGTTGCCAAGGATGCTGATGTTGGAAGAGGAGCCTAGAATTCCATTTGTTATATTTAGCATGATCCTTTGTGATTACTTTTTGATTTCTGCACAGAATAAAGCCAGGTATTGGGAAAATGTCAAATGACCAAAGAGAAGTGCCACAGGACTCCAAAGAAGCGACAGCATAGATGATGGTAGGGGACACAGCAGTTGCAGGATCATGGACCTATCATCCCTGGAGGACTGCACAGTAGGAAGTAGGAGAATTCCAAATGTGCAAGTCTACTGTGCATAAGACATGTGCAGTTCATTTCGTTCCAAAATAAAATTCTGACAAATTTTAATTTTATCCTAATTTCCGAGATTCATTAGTACCGAATTTAAACGAATCAGCAATAAAAAAAAATTTGGACGAAATTTGAATAATTTTTCGAATCATTTTCAAATTCCAATCATTTTTGAATTTGAATAGTTTTCCATTTCAAATAGTTTTCCAATTACCAAAGAGAATAAAATAGAATAGAAAATAAAGGAATAGAATGAAAAAAAAAATAGACTAAAAAAAGAATATAACCGAAAATAAAAGAATAGAATATAATTTAAAAACAATAGAATAGAATAAAATAAAATAGAAAGGATATAACCATTTTCCAAAATTCAAATAGAATCAATTTGAATTTGAATAGAATAGAAAATAACAGAATAGTATAGACAAAACAGAATAGAAAAAAATATAACCATCTTGCGAAATTCGAATTTCAAACAGAATAAATTTGAATAGAAAAGAATAGAATAGAAAATAAAATAGAATAGAAATTAATAGAAACAAAATAGTATAATTAAAAAACCAATAGAATAGAATAGATTAGAATAGAAAGGATATAACCATTTCCCCAAATTCTAATAAAATCTATTTGAATAGAATAGAAAAGAATAGATTAGAATAGGAAGATGGTTATATTCATTCTATTCTGGTATTTTTTTTCTATACTACTGTGTTATATTCTATTCTATTATAATTCAAATTGATTCTATTTGATATTTAGAAAATGGTTATATTTCTATTCTATTGTTTTATTTATTCTATTCTTTTCTATTCTATTCGATTTTTAGAAGATGGTTATAATCTATTTTATTCTATTCGTTTTTATTCTATTCCTTTGTATTCTATTCTTTTAGTTTCTGTTATATTCAATTTTTTTCTATTCTATTCCTTTATTTTCTATTCTATTTTTTGCTCTTTGAAAATTGGAAAACTATTTGAATTTCACAAACTTTTCGAATTTGAAAACGATTCAAAATTGATTCAAAAACTTTTCAAATCAATCCGAATTCAAAATATTTGAATCCATTGAAAAAAGCAAAACAAAACTAATTCCAAAAACGAATTAAAACGAATGAAACCAATTTAACTAAAACAAATTCAAGTAAATAACGAATTAAAACTAATTTATTTACTAACGATTTAACGATTTCTTGAACAGAATCCTACCTCTTCAGAATCTGTTATGTCAATGATGGACAAATTTCCAGGCCTCCTCTTCCCATGTTCCCACTTTTCCCAAAACTTGGTGAATAAATACTGCTCTGTAGCTCTCTGAACATTATGTGGGTCAATACTGTCTAAATCTTCTTGTGGAATGGAATCAATGTATCTGTAAACACACATAATACAAAAAGGCATTAAACAAACAAAAGTAACCAAGTACATAGGAATCAATTTTAGAAATTCACTTGGACAACAAAGGTTTTATTGTTTAGAAGTAATCTATTAAATATCTAACAGCTTCAGAATTCAAATATGCATCACTCAGAGCAACTATCTGATATTGGTTTACACTGGCCATAGAAGGCCGATATAACCCTGAGAATGAAAGGTTGAGTGCCTGTCTGTTGTTCTGTTAATCCATAGCTGTTTCTCGCGCAACTTGCCTGATGGTCTGCAGCAGTACATGTGCATTGCTGAGAAATGCCCCATATAGCCCAGTGCTTGCCAAAAGACATTTTACCAAAGGACTGGACGGGTAAGGATTGACCTGTTTATGGACACCCCAAGACCTATCCCTTTTTTTTTTTCAACCTGAAGCCTTAACGTATACAGTATGTGAACCCTTACCTTGTAAAACGACCCATTAGGTTTCAAACAGAAATGAAAGCCAAAACATACACTTTATTGCCAAAAGTATTGGGACACCTGCCTTTACACGCACATGCACTTTAATGGTGTCCTAGTCTATATGGTTCAACATCGAGTTGGCCCACCGTTTGCAGCTATAACAGCTTCAACTCTTCTGGGAACGCTGTCCACAAGGTTTAGGAGTGTGTCTATGGGAATGTTTGACCATTCTTCCAGAGCATTTATGAGGTCAGGCACTGATGTTGGGCGAGAAAGCCTGACTCGCAGTCTCTGCTCTAATTCATCCCAAAGATGTTTTATCGGTTAAGATCAGGACTCTGTGCAGGCCAGTCAAGTTTCTCCACCCCAAACTCGCTCATCCATGTCTTTATGGACCTTGCTTTGTGCACTGGTCCAAATCATTTGGTGGAAGGGGGATTATGGTGTGGGATTGTTTTTCAGCGGTTGGGCACATGTCTGACCATTGGAGGACAGACAGGCTGTTTGACCAACACAGCCAGAAAACTGACCACACTGGAAAGAAAGTGCTTCTATGCCTAGCATGGTCAGCTTGGAATAGGATAGCAGGGGTTCTGCCATAATCACCAGGTAATTTAGACAAAGGAAGAAATTCAAAGAGAACAGGATACTTTTAAACACAAGTACACTGTACAACAGACACATAATAGAATTATGAAATGTTGGGGTAACACATTCTTTAACCCCTTCCCGACCAACTGCCACAGTTATACTGCAGCAGGTTGGCTCCCCTGGTTGAACCGTCATAGCTATATGTCGGCTCGTCTTTTGACCACTAGGGGGGCGCACACTCGCACCCGTGGAGCGACGCTGGGGCCAATGCACATGCCCGGCGGTCACGATGACCACCGGGCACCCACGATCGCTCCACACAGAGACAGAATGGAGATCTGTACAATGTAGCAATAATAACACTATCTCACGAAGCAAAAATGTCAGAACCATATTATAGAAAGTTTATATTTGTAATAGATGATCGTGCGGTAAACACCACAACAAAACTGTTTACTTATTTTGTACTTCTGTTTTATTATGGAAAATTTAAATAAAAACCATTAAAACAAATACTTCCTAAAGGCCCCTTCATACTAGAAACCGCACAGTTTCCTGTGCCATTCATATGCAGTTTATTGTCATGCAAATTTCACTGCACAGCACCAAAATAAGTGCATGTACTACTTTTGGAAACACACTGCAACCGGATCGCATGGTAATTCTGGACCATGCGATCTGGAGCAGGCAAACGCATTGCATTTGTGATCTGTGTTTGGGGTGTCGTTAACCTAACATTGACACCCGCTGCAGATTGCAAATGCAGTGCGTTTTAAACACAGTCTGGGAAACGCACATTGGAACATGGGTTTCCAGCAACATGCTCTGGTATGAAAAGGGCCTAAAGGTGTATTTTTTGCAGTGCGGTCTTGACATTTAGATCTGTGATAGGCAGAGCTAAGCTTAACTACCTATTATTAGTCCAGAGAGGGTATAGTTTGGGTACAAAATGCTGATGATTTTACTTGATTCAAAACACTGCAAGATTCTTGTTGGTAGTACAAGTAAAAGAGCAGTGCCTACTGAGGTATAGTATTAATTTGTATTTTAGACCTCCTGTGCCAAACGGCCAACATGAATTATAAGTAATTACATTTAAGTTATGGGTAAATATACTTTTATGCAGCTGAAAGCAATTCATGCCAACCTGGCATTTAGCATGGTATTTAGGCTTGTTCAAAAATAAAATCCGTTTGGGATAATGTACTCCTGCTGTTAAATATAAAGATAGCAGATGATGCTACAGCAAAGCTCTGTTCCATTTTAAAAAAAAAAAAAAAAAAGCACAAGCGCTAAACTTAGATGTGATTTCCAATATTATATTTTCACGTGTAAAATTGTATATTGCAAATAAGGGATTTCAAATGAAAGAAATCAGGGCTTAAGAAGTGCAACCTTTACTTTTTCATACTTATTTTGTTTTACCTTTATTTTCAGTGAAATCATTAGACCCATCTGTCTGTTGTTCTTGTATAGAGCATGCATTTAATATCTGCACTAGTGGTTTTGCTTGCCTGCCACCAAGGCAAGTGTAATCATGTGCAACAAAGGCCCGCAAAACATATGAAACAAATATGTCCATATGTTTTATAGCAAGTTAAAAGGCAAATAAAAGTGAGAGACCATGCATATTTGAAGCTAACAAGCCAGATGGCTTGTTTGAACCTGCAATTTATAACTGTATATCCAGCATTTTTGCAACTCCTAATTAAAATAGGTATAAAAGCTTTGTCCTTGTGCTTGGTAAAAAAGCTTGGGTTGTGGAGGTGTCTAAAACAAATTACCTACTACAGTTTTCCATCTCCCCATTGAGATTATCTTCAAACTCCTTAAATTCTTCCTGTAGATCTCTGCATAATATAAATAACATACACAAATTAATTACTACAAAATAATCACTATACAACATTTAGAATTAAAGTGGTGGTAAACCTCTGACATGAAATATGAACAAAGCATAGTCTTCTTTAGTGTGTACTTGTTCCACACCAGAGCACTAAGTCATTTCTGGCTGCTGTCTCCTTCCTCTGCTATCAGCATGAATTACGTCTGACAGGTTTTCCTGACACCAAGAGGTAATAAGGTGACAGGGAGGGAGCTACAGCACACCGCCTGTGATTGACAGCCTCAGCTCTGTTTCTGTGTGCTGTGTGAAGGTGGGTGTATTCCTTCCATCCAATCAGCTCTCAGCTTACCTCACTGGGCTCTACAGACTGTAACTTCAGCTCCCTACCCACTGTCTGTTGAAGGTCAAACAAGCAATATAAATTCTGCACTTTGAACAATTTGAGTATTAAGTATTCAAATAAAGCTTCTGAGATTTTTGATCTGCTTATTTTTCATGGTCATTGATTTAGAAAGTACTGAAGCCAGTAGTGTGTCAGCACATCAGCAGGAACTGGTCAACTAGGGCAGCCTCTATTTCTCTTATGATGGGTTAAATGTAACATTAGATCCCCAGCATTGAACTAAAACCACCTTTAACCACTTCAGCCCCGGACCAATTGGCAGCCAAAGGAACAGGCCCCTTTTTGCGATTCGGCACTGCGTCGATTTAACTGACAATTGCGCGGTCGTGCGACGTGGCTCCCAAACAAAATTGGCGTCCTTTTTTTCCCACAAATAGAGCTTTCTTTTGGTGGTATTTGATCGCCCCTGCGGTTTTTATTTTTTGCGCTATAAACAAAAATAGAGCGACAATTTTGAAAAAAATGCAACATTTTTTGCTTTTTGCTATAAGAAATATCCCCAAAAAATATATAAAAAAACTTTTTTTTTTTCTCAGTTTAGGCTGATACGTATTCTTCTACATATTTTTGGTAAAAAAAAAATCGCAATTAGCGATTATTGATTGGTTTGCGCAAAAGTTATAGCGTTTACAAAATAGGGGATAGTTTTATAGCATTTTTATTAATATTTTTTTTTTACTAGTAATGGCGGCGATCAGCGATTTTTTTTGTGACTGCGACATTATGGCGGACACATCGGGCATTTTTGACACATTTTTCGGACCATTGTCATTTACACAGCAATCAATGCTATTTAAATGCATTGATTCCTGTATAAATGACAGTTGTAGTGAAAGAGTTAACCACTAGGGGGAGGGGAGGGTTTATGGGCTGTGACGTGTGTGTGTTTTTTTACATTCGGGGGCGGGGCTGACGTCTGACGTCATTGATCGGCTTTCCCGATGACCAGGAACAGCCAATCAATGACAGGCAGAGTAGGAAGTGCGGGGAGAGGTTTGTTTACACATACCTCTCCCCGTTCTTCAGCTCCGTAACCCGATCGCGGGACACCAGCGGCGATCGGGTCCGCTGGTCCCGCGGCCAGGGTCACGGAGCTCCCGACCGGGTCGTGAGCGCGCTGCCGGCGCGCGCGCGACCCACGGGCAGGCAAAAGCACGTACCTGTACGTCCCCTTTAATTGCCTGCCTGTGGGTCGTGCTATTCTGTATACGTATATCTACATGAGGCGGTCGGGAAGCGGTTAAAGAAAAATATATTTCTTATTAATCTTATTTTACTATATTTTGGAACTTTTACTCATTTTAAAATGTAGTTTGTTATGTCTATAACAGTTTTATTTTACTGACCAAAATATTTAATATATCTTTCATGACTCTAAATCCTGTAACACTGAAAAAACTGGGCCTCCTGGCAGGTATTCTGATTTACTGTATTTACACTGAAATATTTCCATGCATATGAACAACAGCCATAATGACATGGAGGTTCACTAGTGACATTTAGATTTTTGATGCTAAAAAGTTTTACTTGATGATTGTTTTCAACAATAATAAATCTATAGGGTTAAAACAGTTCAGGAAAAGGGGCTTTTGGTTGAGTTAGAAACATTTGGCAAACAGCCAACCGTTTGAAAGGGCCCACTCACTCTCATGCCCCGTACACACAGTTGGATATTCCGATGGAAAAAGTCTGATCAGATTATGTTGTCAGAAAATCCGATTGTGTGTGGGCTCTAGCGGGAAAAAAATTTGAGAGCAGGATCTCAAATTTTCCGACAACAAGATACGATCAAACTTTTTCCGATCGTGTGTAGGGAAATCCGACGGACAATGTGCCACGCATGCTCAGATAAAATTACGAGACCAAAGCTATTGGCTACTAGCCTCTACGTAGTTCCGTAGTACGCAACGAACTTCACCACATTCGGAACGATCGGATTATCCGACAAATTTGGACGACCGTGTGTATGCAACACCAGTTTCGGACAAAATCCGTCTAAAAAAAACGGACAGATGTTGTGGTCGGAATTTCCGACCGTGTGTATGGGGGCTAAGTGATTTGGAATCACGAGCAGAAGTGGCGCGATCCTGCCTGTGATTCTAAATAGCGCTATAATTGTGGCAAAATGCGCAATGTGCATTTAGGTGCAATTCATTACTAACAGCATCCCAAACGGGGTGCACTTTTGCTCGCAATTGTTGCGTGACAAAACATGTGTAAAAATGCACCTGGCTCAGGGCCAAAATTTGGTCCCTAAACTTCTTTGCTACGACAAATGTGCATAGAGCAGCCCATTCAAGTGAATTTGTTGCCCTATGCATGACAAAAATATTACAAGCGGGGATGCATTTTCCCGCTATGCAAAATGTTACAGGGCCTTATAGTATAACTATGCTGAAATAATACGTTTGTGTAGGTAAGTGTAACAAAAAAATAGAATAGCAATCTGATTGTTTTCTAATCCCCTTTTCCTTATGCCATTGTAAAGTTTTAGAATAATGTAGACATAAACTTATATGGCTTGTACAAACAGAGTTGCTTACAGTATTCTCTTATGAAAAAGATGGATAATACTTTCTACTGCATCTTGTTTATTCTTTAGTTTTAGAATACAATTTTTCTTGATGATATCCCTCAGTCTTTCTTTTTTGTAGTCTTTTCCTTGAAGAGCGTCCATGGATTGTCCGAGTAACAAGCGATAAACTGGAGATAATTCAATATCCATAGCCTCTTTTAATATGGTGTTATCCAAGATACATACAGATGTGTGTTGTTTGATTGACGAAGAGTATCTGCTGTCAAGGGACAATGGGTTTCCCTATAAAATATAAAGCAAATAAAGTATATACAGTATTTTGATTACTCAAAGATTCACGCCCAAACAGTATGATTTAACCACTGATGAATTTTAAATCAGGCCACACCTAAAATATTTAAAATGTACTGTTTGTATAGCCAAAACTTTTTTTAAGCAGGGAAGGGTTAAAAACTTTGCTGGTTTATTTATTGCTGTCTGTGTGTCATTCAAGAGATTTCCCTTGATTCTGGAAGTGACAACTGGAGGTGAGAGGAAATGTCTATGAAGTTTCTCTCTTATACAGATGTTACTGTAACAGGTGTCCCCACTAGAAGATTTACCTGCTTCTCTCTTTCGGTTAAGAACTAAAAATATTTGACTTTCCCATCACTTTCTGCCATAATGATAGTGGTTATTAGGACACATATAAAGGCCGCATCTACCCAACAGAGATACAGAAAGCAATAAAGCTTAACCAAGTTTCTATTTCTTCCTTTTTCTGACCAATACTAAGAACACAATTTTGTCTATTCTTTAACAAAGAATGCATTAAAACAAAATCAAGATTTTTTTTATGGTTGAATTTGGTTTCATCAGGTTGATGCTTACCTCTCTTGAGAAAGAGGGACAACTTGAAAAGAAGAAAAATGCAGACCACCCTAATGCGAAAAATGGGTTTGACTAAATGATATTAGATAATGGGCATGGTCCAAAGAAACATGGTTAAATATAATTTAAGCCTACACACAGTATACACTGCACACATATGTCACAGTCCTTGTACCCACAAATCAGGAAGTAACCTCAGTTTTTTCTTACCTGCATAGGCAAGGCATAATGTGCTAGTATGCATCACATACTAGCACATTATGTGACACTTAGCAGCAAACTAAGCCCTCATCGACCCCGCTGGAGGCCGCAGCCATCTTGGCCCGTCTTCCTTCCGGGTCTGTGGACTCCGGCTGTGTGACTGGCCAGAGCCGCGTGACCAGTGGCGGCTGGTGAAGTTTTAAGATGGGGGGGCGCCAGACCCCGCCCTTCCTTTTTGACCCAACCCACTTATAACAGACCACACCCCTTATAGAATCCACCCACTCCGTCCCCTGTATTCCACCCATAGTGTCAGGAGCATACAGCGCAGCCTCACAGGACATAGTATACAGCGCAGCCTCACAGGACAGAGTATACAGCGCAGCCTCACGGGACATAGTATACAGGGCAGCCTCACAGGACAGAGTATACAGCGCAGCCTCACAGGACAGAGTATACAGTGCAGCCTCACAGGACATAGTATACAGCGCAGCCTCACAGGACAGAGTATACAGCGCAGCCTCACAGGACATAGTATAAAGCTCAGCCTCACCGGACATATAGTATACAGCTCAGCCTCACAGGACATAGTATACAGCTCAGCTTCACAGGACATAGTATACAGCTCAGCCTCACAGGACATATAGTACACAGCTTAGCCTCACAGGACATATAGTACACAGCTCAGCCTCACAGGACATATAGTACACAGCTCAGCCTCACAGGACATATAGTACACAGCTTAGCCTCACAGGACATATAGTACACAGCTTAGCCTCACAGGACATATAGTACACAGCTCAGCCTCACAGGAAATAGTATACAGCTCAGCCCCACAGGACATATAGTATACAGCTCAGCCTCACAGGACATATAGTATACAGCTCAGCCTCACAGGACATATAGTCTACAGCTCAGCCTCACAGGACATAGTATACAGCTCAGCCTCACAGGACATAGTATACAGCTCAGTCTCACAGGACATAGTATACAGCTCTGCCTCACAGGACATAGTATACAGCTCTGCCTCACAGAACATAGTATACAACTCAGCCCCACAGGACATATAGTATACAGCTCAGCCTCATAGGACATATAGTATACAGCTCAGCCTCACAAGACATAGTATACAGCTCAGCCTCACAGGACATATAGTATACAGCTCAGCCTCACAGGACATATAGTATACAGCTCAGCCTCACAGGATATAGTATACAGCTCAGTTTCACAGGACATATAGTATACAGCTCAGCCTCACAGGACATAGTATAAAGCTCAGCCTCACAGGACATAGTATAAAGCTCAGCCTCACAGGACATAGTATAAAGCTCAGCCTCACAGGACATATAGTATACAGCTCAGCCTCACAGGACATATAGTATACAGCTCAGCCTCACAGTGGGGTAGTGGGTAGTGTTATCACAGAGGATATTGCAGGTCTATCAGTGTACGATATTCAGTTGCTTGCTCTGCTCAGACTGCCTCCTCCTCCTCCCCTTATTTTTACATTACCTTTTCTCGTTCCTCCAGCACAGACTGCCAATCTCTCTATTCCTGGCTCTACTACTCAAAGCTCTCAAACTTTTCCATAGTCACTGTGAGCAGGGCGGAAGCCGGAGGATACGGAGCAGCTCAGTAGAAGAAAAGCTGAGCAAACAGAGGATTCTAAGACAGCCGTGATGTGGCCCCAATGCACAGGCAGCGCCGGTTGCTTACAGACTTCCTTGAAAGCAGCCTATCAGAGGAGCCCAGGGGGGAGAGACACACACTCAGCGGTGCACATAACTGTCACCTCCGATGCCCACACTCACCTTAGCTACACTGAGCTCAGACTCAGCACTGCCAGCCCTGTGCCCATCAGCCGCATCAGTGATCTGCTCCCTGCCTCGCCTCACATCACAGGGTCCCAGGTCCCAGTCAGTCACTCTCCTCAACACAGTGAGCCAGCCGGGAACCTGAAAGTGATTCTGCAGTGCCGAAAAAGCACCGCCCAGTCCTCCTCCGGTCCCGGCCAATAAAAAAAAGCACAGGAGTCAGAGGCAAATCAGTGTAGAGTGGGGGTGTTTGCGGGCGCATCGCTCGCACCCCGAACACGCCCTAAACACAGGCAAATCAGCTTCCCAGCTTGCAATCAGCTGATTGCAAGCTGGGAATCTTCCCATAGAACGACGTGTGTCCGGCGCCTGGAAGGTCTTAAAGTGACCTCTTTTTTTTGTAAATAGCTTGGGGGGGTGGCCCCTATGGACGGGCCAC
Source organism: Lithobates sylvaticus (assembly GCA_028564925.1). NCBI lineage: Eukaryota > Metazoa > Chordata > Amphibia > Anura > Ranidae > Lithobates > Lithobates sylvaticus. Next base: position 473,567,556 of record CM053029.1, read on the forward strand.
CACTGTGCCTGACGTCACTCCCACACATGCACGCGGGAGCCACCAGGCACAGCACATGGCTCTGAAGAAACATCACGGGCAGCCGTTCCTTCAGAGCGCATGCGCCGATGACGTAATCGACACAGTAAATATCTCCTAAACGGTGCAAGTTTAGGAGATATTTACAGTACCTATAGGTAAGCTTTTTTATAGTACAGGCCAGGTACAAACATTGGAGGGAAGTTTACTTCCTCTTTAATTACTGTACAATCAAGGAGAGTTTCACAGACACACATAAACCTAAAGAATCATTAAAAAAAAAAAGAAGAAGATTATGGACAAAGAACTAACACTTTTTTTCAGCCTACTTTAAAGGAAAACTTAAAGCAGAACTCCTGGATGGGCAAAAATGCCCCATTAGTACACCCCCTACACTAAACACTAAACGGTTATTACATTTGTGAAATTCCTTAGCATTGAAGACAAAAGTCAAACTACATTTTCAGGAAGTCAGCTCTGTGATTCAAAAAATGCATCATGTATTCTGCTAAGGGGAAGCTGTTAGAATAGTGATTGCCTCTCTTTACAGGAAAAGTAACTATATTTCTGTACATGTTAAGACCACCTGTAAAGTGCTTGAAAGAAGCCTCATCTGCAATCCCAATGTGAAAGCCCAAGTGCTTTAAGAGCCCTTTCAAACTGCCAGCACCCGAAAAACGCTCGAAAAGCGCCGCTTAAACTAGCGGAGCTTTACCAGCGTTTTTCGAGCGCTAGTGGGGTGCTTTTAACCCCTGCTAGTGGCCAAATAAAGCAGGGGCTTTTCAGGCGTTTTGCAGGCACTTCCCATTGATTTCAATGGAAAGGGGCGCTTCAGGAGCAGTGTATTCACCACTCCAAATGCGCTGCAAAGAAGCTGCTTGCAGGACTTTTTTTGAGGCCCTGCCAGCGCAGCGCCTCAGTGTGAAAGCACTCGGGCTAACACATTGGGATTGCAGTTGAGGCTTCTTTCAGGAGCTTTACAGGCGCTTATTTTAATGCTAAAGCGCCTGAAAAACGCCATAGTGTGAAAGGGGTCTCAGTGTGAAAGCACTTGGGCTTTCACATTGGGATTGCAGATGAGGCTTCTTTCAGGCGTTTTACATGCGCTTTTTTTAAAGCTAAAGCGCCTGAAAAACGCCTGAAAAACGCCCCAGTGTGAAAGGGGTCTTAAGGTGAACTCCCTCATTCTGCAGCCACACTACTGAGCACAACACAGACAGTGAGGGGAAATTCTTATAACTGTAACGCATGTATGTGCACAATGTTTAGTTCATTCTTTGTCAGGGTTGCCCAACCAGTGACCCACAGGCCCCTCTGAGTGATACCAAATGTACTCCGCCTGGGACAGCCTGAATGGAAGCCTGTTATTAAAGGTAAGTTTTGGTTATTAAATTCAGTGTATATATGGGCATATCTGTTCTGCAGTGGTTACTGGGCTGCTTCCAAACTGATCCACAGGTGCAGTGCAGTACACCTTCGGGTTTCCTGCACTAAGTCATAGACTTCTGTTCTTACCTGCGGGTTTGGTGCGCTTTCAAAACGTGCGCCACACCTGCAGGATATAATAGAGGTCTATGGAAAAGTGCAGCTAACCCACAGGAAAGCCACAGGTGCAGGTGCACTGCGCTGCACTCGAGGTGCAGGTAAACTTCCGCACATCAGTGTGAAAGCAGCCTTAGGCCTCTTTCACAAGATCGGCCCAACCCAATTAGACCCCCAATTCATCACTATGGAGCGGCAGATGTAAACGGACTTCCATTTGCACCCACCTACCTCCAATCTGATCCACTAAAAAAAAAAAAAAAAACAGAAGGGGATCCGTCCCCTTCCATCTGGTTGGTTCAGATTGGAGGGCCCATAGAGTAGAGTGGGCTGTGTCCGTGTCCTCCCTGCATACACAGAGCTGTCATCCGTCCGCTCCACTTATTGTGGCCCACGACCAGTTACCAAGTCACTAAAGTGGCCCTCGCTCTTCAAAAGGTTGGGCACCCCTGTTCTATGTACTTTCATTTAATCTCTCCCCCTCCAGCCTGAAGAGCAGATAAAAAAATTTATGTCTTATTCTCCTTTGGATGACATGTGAAATCGCATACCACTGGAATTATTGCACTTGAAGTTAATCTGTATGGCCAATATCAATAGAAGGAGTTTCCACCATCCCCGCTAAGTTTCATTTTTTATGTCTTATTTTCATTTTGATCTGCATTATATGTGTTGTTACATATCACAGAGACCGGTGTTATGGCAATTCCGAAGTTTATCGAGATTATCATACATTAGAGAGTTCCACCATTATTGTGTTACTGATTAGTAAGTTAGCGGTATATGAAATATCAATTTTCCCCCACCAGGCCGCCCCCCATGGACAATGTGCATGGCTGCTGAGCTTCTCTTACTATCCCTGTACTCAGTGTACAGGGATGAGGCACTGATTGAAAGCACTGATGGGCCCTGATTGGCAGTACTGATGGGCACTGAATGGCAGCATTGATGGGCACTGATAGGCGGCACTGATTGGCAGCACTATTGGGTAGCGATCGGTGGCACTGATGGGTGGCACTGGCACTGATAGACAGAACTGATTGGCAGCATTGATAGGCACTGATAGGTGTCACTGATTGGTAGCACTGATGGGCAGTGATAGACGGCACTGATGGGCAGCACTGATTGGTACTGATGGGCAGCATTGATTGGCACTGATAGACGGCACTGTTTGACAGCACTGATAGGCAGTACCGATTGGCAGCACTGATAGACGACACTGATTGGCATTGATAGGCGGCACTGATTGGCAGTAATGATTGACAGCACTGATAGGCAGCATTGATTGGCAGCACTGATGGGCACTGATAGGCGGCACTTGTGGGCACTAACAAATAAGTGCAAGTTTGCATGCAGTAGTGAGAGCCGCTCAGTGTGTGTGAAACTGTCAGGTAATATAACTGCTTGTAGTGATGAGATCAGCTGTCAAGACGGAACGGTGATGTCGGGGTGGGCGGGACCAAGTAGCTATCAAACACCAGCCAATGACTGGACTGCTTACAAAAGGGGCGGAGCCACAGAAACATAGCTGCCTGCCCAGTCATCATCCCATTGACTGGTGTTTGATAGCTGCTCGGTCCACCCAACATCACTGCTTCGTATTGACAGCCGATCTTCTCACTGCAAGTAGTTAAATTACCTGACAATTTCACACACACACACTTCGGGGCCCTTACAATTGCAATCTGCTGTATGTGAAACAGTTTCACATGCAGCAGGTTACACACAGAGGCAGCCTTTATGAGCAGCCGGGGGGGAGGAGGTGTGTGTGTGGGGGGGGGTTGTCATTTCTAGGACAAAGTCTGTACCGCCTCCATGGGCAGTACAGACTGGGGATATCGGAGTCATGTCCTCCCACTGCAGCTAGCAGAGACAGAAATACATCCCTGCTTCCTGTATACAACTGGACTACAACTGGGCGTGCCAAGACCGCTAGCTGAGGGTACAGGAGGAATAGCAGCCAGCAGTCTTAGAAACAGGAAATCCTTGCCAAGTAATGGTTTTATGTGAAAGTTGCTAGGCTACTGTGAGGAAACTACTGAGCTAAGAAGAAGGTGAATGGCATATTCATGGAAGGTAGGAAATTAACAAAAAGAACATGTAAAAAATTTTTGCCTGGAGTTTTGCTTTAATTAAAAATAGTCAGAAACGACTTAGCAACCTGTAACTGTTGAGATTATAAACACTTTGGCCAGGACTATAGCGTACAACAATGCGTGACGTTCAGGGGTCAGTCTTGCAAGTATCTGTGTTCTCACGCTCCAACTCCATGGCCAAGCTGTTGGTGATGTCATTGTATCAGGCATTCGGTGTCTGTGGAATTGGAGTTTGAGTGTGAAAGCGCAGATAGCATTTTAAACGGTCTGTTTTAGGACTATGTACAGTATATCTGCCGGCAAGCTAGTGCATGCTGGAATACACATTTTTAAATAAAACATTTTTTATAGTGCACATTATGGTCCCATTTTTAAGGTGATATGGAAGAATACGAAGGAGATTTCATATGCAGGCATAAAAAAACCCAACTGACCAGGAAAAAGTGTATATGACCTAATGTTATTTATAAGGTCCATCCATTAAAGTGAATAGGTTTTCAACTGAGGGTAGCGGTGGATCATTGTCACATTACGGGTGAAGTTACATAAAAACAATTCTACTCATTTCTGACATTAGAAATATTGAACTGTGTTGGATTATTTACATATATATATTTTTTTAATTGCATGTAATGTTTTAATTTGGCACATAGCTGGGGGTGTTGCAGAGTGCAGAGTTCAGGGATGGGCTACTTGAAGAGTTCGGAGGGTGCTATGTACATAGTGTAGAATTCAGAGGTGCGCTGAATACAGAGTGCAGAGTTCAGGGGTGCACTACACACAGAGTGCAGAGTTCAGCCTTCTTCCACAGCTACTTACCTCTGCATCCACATCTCACTTTTCCCCCTCTTCAGCCATGACCTCTGTATGCAACTGCCCTTCCACTGCCCTCATCTTCTCCCTCAAAGCTCTACCATCTTCCACAAGTCTTAATTGTGTTGCTTTATTACACTGAAGCACCCAGCCTGCTCTAGTACCTCCCCGCACACTGTAGGTGTCTCTGCCTTCTCACTTGCAGAGTGATCATCCCGTGGGGGTGTCGGTATCTGTGCTGTACCCTGGGGACCTGCATCTCCCTTTTCCCCATCCTGCACTCAGTGGGAGCCGCTCAGGAGATCAGATCTGTGGGAGCCATTGGGAGACAAGCTGTCACTTGTAAACACAGAAGCCAGACTTCTGTGTTTACAAGTGATAGTGGTGAGCAGGAAGAGGAGGGCCTGAGCCAGAGGTGGTGGAACTGAGTTCCACCAAGTTCCAGCTGAACTGGGACAAAAGATGGTTTATTCTGCAAACCTGACTGTCCTTGAGCAGATATTGGATGATTTGTTGGAAGAAAGCCATGAGAGGGTAAAGTTCAGAACTTTACTTTGTACCAGTTTGAAACCACTGCTTAAACCCACAGGTTTGGGAAGTCTAGGACACAGAGAAAGGCAAATTGTAACAGACGTCCCCCTAATCTTTGGAGCGAGGGTGCCCCTTCGCTGGGAAGAGGGTTTTGGGTAGACTTGTGGGATTTTGTGTTCCAAGTCTTGCAGTGAAAGGAAGGGCTGAATGTCGTTTAGCGTTTAAAGCGTGGGTAGAGCATTAAGCAGCTCAGCGTTTTGATGCGGTAGAAGCCCCTAAGGAAGAGGATTTGAAACACTCCACTGTGGGAGAAGGACCTTTCCTCCTGTGACATCTTTGATAAATTTGTCAAGTGCCTCACCACAGAGACATCCTCCTTCAAAGGGCATATGTGCAAGGTGTCCAGGCTTTTAGCCATGATATTCTGTGTATATGGACAGAAAATAGAGCCATTCTGGAGATTTGTATCATGACTCAACACAAAAGAGCAAAGTGGAGTGTATTTGCTGTAAGTGTTTCACCAAAGCACAGTCCTCGAATACAGGATCCTGTTGCTTGTACATTGCCCTAGTCCAGTTAGCTACAGTTTGACAAACACAAACCACAGCAATAGCTGGATGCAGAGCTGGGTCTGAGCAAGAAAGGAGCCTTTAAATGCACCTGAAGCTTTCTGTCAGCGGAATCTTTAGTAGAAGGAACATCTTCAGTGTTTTCCACTGGATAGAGCTCAGCAATAATTCTTGGAGTGGTAAAAATCTTTCTAGGACTGACCCAATCAGCATAGATTGCCATTCTATTTGTTCATGAATGGAAAATGTCTTTTTGGACTTAGCTGGTCTCTTAGTACTCAAAGAGGTATGGCAAGACAGAGGAGAATTAATTGTGACAATGCCAAGGCTTCTGCGCACAGCAGAAGTGAGAATATCCACATTGGCAGGCATCTTACATGAAGCTATAACATTAGATATATAGGAGCCTGGTGTGAGAAATCTTCCTTTGCCTTGTCTAACGTCACATCCCTGTCCTCTTCATTCCCCTCAATGTCAGCATCTTCAGTAGGAGGCATTTCACTCTCTGACTCCAGTAGAGATGATGGGGATTGAGAAAGAGCCTGGTGCTTTTGAGTTTTGGACATCAATGGCTATATTAGAGCCATAAGTTGTCTGAGAAATTTAGACACAGTTGCAGAAAAAGTCTGCCTTAGTCAGGTAGGCCACTTGTTGCGTGCCCTAGATAGAGCTAGAATCCAATGCAAAGGCCAGGTGTTAAAATAGGGTCCTGCTTTGGTGCAAAGGAAGCATTGTCACTATAAGTGTTCTCTGCAGACCATTGGCAGAGCGAACGTTTGCCTGAAATTTGCTGCTGTTCCCTTGCGCCTGGTTTCCATCAGTGAGGGCTTTCCACTGTGGTGAGGAAATAGGGTAAACATGTCTATGAAAAATTATGCAGCAACAGAGGTTTCGACCACCCTCTAGTCAAGTCTTTGTGGCAAAAGAGCAAGAGGAAGCACCGGAGTACAGAAAAAGAACACCAGGTGGAGGTGGCAGTAAAGTGTGTGACCTATGGTGTCATGTAACACCTAGTCCACCTGAGACTAAGCTTTGAGTGGATGAATTTTAGCACACAGTTTGAAAACTTTAACACTATAAGTGAATATGTTTCAAATACATTCCCAGTTTTCATGAACAACGCATACTATTCAGTATACACAAAAATAGTGTAAAGCAAGCAATGGACGTATTATATCTCATACATGCTGTGGGGCTACATTAATCATCTAATAAACAAGGTGACCTTGTCTTATCTGTCCATGGCACTGGTCCCTATATAGGGTATAGGCTTTACCTATCACAGTGGGCATACCCTCAAAGGTGTCTTCGGGGTCTGAGTTCCATACAGATGGACCACAGCCCTGGAACTGTAAAGCACCCTGTGGCTAAATACACGCATTGCATTAAGTGCAGAGGTGGGCGCCCAAGCTGGATCCAGTATTCCAAGCAACATTACAGGCCATCCCCATGGTGTGGGGTTATGATACAGCTTCCAGGGTTTTATCAACATTGCACCAATCCAGATGCATTACTTTTGTTATTAGAAGACAGTGAAGTTTTGATTTATTAGTTGATTGACTTAAGTAAGTCCAATTACTTGAGTAATTTCTCCATAAGGGAGAAAAGGTCTATCACCCTAGAGGCCTACAACCAGGGTTTATAAATATCAAACCTGCTCCCTATACTGAACGATTTAGATACAATGGGGGTTGATTTACTAAAGGCAAATAGACTTTAGGCAAATGCAGTTGCTCCAGAGCTTAGTAGATGAGGGGAAGCTCTGCTGGCTTCATTCATCCAATCCTGTGCAAGCAAAATTATAGATATTTGTTTTCCTTGTATGTGATTGGGTATTCTTTTCAAAAGTGAAGCTTCACCTCATTTGCTAAGCTCTGAATCAACTGCACTTGCAAAGTGCAAAGTCTATTTGCCTTCAGTAAATCAACCCCAATTTTACCTAGCAACTTACTTCATTAATGAGAACTGCATTTCACCACAACCATAAACTAGATGTTTAAAAAATAATTAAAGGAACAATGTGGGATACCACTGCTAACCTCATGAAAATACAAGTAGTCTAGCTGCCTGCTGATCAAATAGCTACAATACTTTCTGATTCCCTGCCCAAGAACAAGTTTTGATTTTCTGTTGTATGCTTGCTCCAGGTCAGAAAATCTAGAGAGCATTGAACAGATGGACAGACAACCAGTCTGAAATGGCAGCCTACATATTTATATATACAAATGTTGTGTTTTGTATAATAGAACCTGTTGAGTACTAGTGACGCAAGCACTAGGCAAATTATATCAACACATCAGCTCAAAAAAAAACACTTACTTTCAAACTAAGTTGGGTAAGTCGTCGAAGTCCACGTAGAATTTGAAGCATCTCCGAGAAGGAGCAGATATGGTTATTTGATGCATCAAGAATGTTGAGTGTCAGTGAGGTGGCGAGGGGAAGAAGACTGCTGATTTTATTGTTTTGAACATAAAGTTCATGGAGTTTAGGAAGATTCTGAATTCCATCCAGAGAGCGCAACTGCAAGAAGGAGAACACCACAAGACTTTCAAAATAGGAATTTTCTACAGATATGTCATATATTCTAAACAGATTTATATCTTTAATGTATGCAGCAATGTCTAATGTACTTAGAGGAAAAACTGCAAAAATGTATCTGAGTGCATTTGTCTTGTTATCACAGTTCATATTACAAAGACAAATACACTGAGCAAAATTATAAAAACGCAACACTTTTGTGTTTGCCCCCATTTATCATGAGCTGAACACAAAGCTCTATGACTTTTTCTATGTACACAAAAGGCCTATTTCTCTCAAATATTGTTCACAAATCTGTGTTAGGCCTGATTCACACCTATGCATTTTTTGTCCTTTTTGCATTTTGCAGATTTGCACTACAGAACGTGTTCCATAGGAAACCATGTTAAATGGACTGTAGTGCAAATCTGCAAAATGCAAAAAGCACTAAAAATGCATAGGTGTGCATCAGGCCTTAGTGAGGACTTCTCCTTTGCCGAGATAATCCATCCACCTCACAGGTGTGGCATATCAAGATGCATATTAGACAGCATGATTATTGCACAGGTGTGCCTTAGGCTGGCCACAATAAAAGGCCACTCTAAAATGTGCAGTTTTATCACACAGCACAATGCCACAGATGTTGCAAGTTGTGAGGGAGTGTGCAATTGGCATGCTGACTGCAGGAATGTCCACCAGAGCTGATACGCTTCAGACATATGTTGCAAACAGCAATGGTGCGATCTGCTGCACACATATCAAAAAAGGCCCACACCAAAGAACTTTTCAAAATACACGGGGAGTCAGCAGCGCCCTGCACATGCGGAGCTCTGCGGTGTGATGCAGTTGGGTGGCTGCCCTTAAGCTGGCCCCTGGAGGGCATCCTGCCTTGTTGGAGATGTGCCTCCTCCTCCTCTTTTCTATCAGGCACCCACGTCGAGTCAGTGACCTCATCATCTTCTCCCTCCTTGTCACTGGAGCAAACTTGGCAGTATGCTGCAGCTGGGGGAACATGACTGCCAGTTTCTTGTCCTTCTTGGGCACCCCCTCTCTATGGGCTCATGTTACTGACTTCCTCAACCTGGGTACCATCATCATAGCCTTCAAAATGCTGCGTATCCTCCTGCAGCATGTACCCGACACTGTGGTCGAACAGTTGCAGGGGAATCCTCCGTGCATGATGGTGGGGCTAGGGAAGGAGTGACTGATGACATTGAGCCGATGGAATAGGCCATTTTGGCAGCTGCATTGGCAGGCAAACTACTCTGAGCCTGGGTGACAGAGGATGAGGAGGATGAGGACGGCTTAGTTATCCACTCTACCAACTCTTCTGCATGTTGTGGATCAACACGGGCAGCTGCCAGAAAAAAGGACAAGCGTGCCCCACGGCCACGTGCTGAGGATGCACCGTGTCCACGACCAGCACTGTTGGCTGTAGAAACAGAGCCTGTCCTCTTTTAGTGGCCTGTGAGCGTCTGCCTCTCCTTGGTGGCCTTCCAGACATGCTGTAAAATTTTATTAGCAAAACACCGCCTGAAGTTTACTAGAAAAAGTACACCAGTAATGGCCAGTCAGATATAGGCTTGGCTAGACTGGAATGCAGTGAATATAAATGTGTAGGAGACTGTATATATATATATGTATAATGCACTGCAGATCACTGAATCCCCTGCCTGCCTGCCTGAAAGTATATTTGAAAACGTACACCAGGAATGGCCTGCAGTCAGATATAGGCTTGGCTAGACTGGAATGCAGTGGATATATATATATGTAGGAGACTGTATGTATATTTAATGCACTATATTTATATATATATTTAATGCACTGTGGATCACTGAATCACCTGCCTGAAAGTGTATTTGAAAACATAAACCAGGAATGGCCTGCAGTCGGATATAGGCTTGGCTAGACTGGAATGCAGTGGATATATATGTGGGAGACTGTATATATATTTTATGCACTGCAGATCACTGAATCACCTGCCTGCCTGCAAGTGTATTTGAAAACGTACACCAGGAATGGCCTGCAGTCAGATATAGGCTTGGCTAGACTGGAATGCAGTGGATATACTGTATATATGTAGGAGACTGTATATATATTTTATGCACTGCAGTTCACTGAATCACCTGCCTGCCTGACAGTATATTAGAAAAAGTACACCAGGAACAGCCTGCAGTCAGATCTAGCTACACTGGATACAGTGGATGTTTATATATATATATATATATATATATATATATATATATATATATATATATATATATATACACATATATATATATACACACACACACACACGAGACTGACTATATATATATATATATATATATATATATATATATATATATATATATATATATACATATATATATTAACACTGCAGCTAACTGAATCGCCTGTCTGCCTGAAGTATATTAGAAACAGTACACCAGGAATAGACTGCAGTCAGATCTAGCTAAACTGGATACCGTGGATATATATATATATATATATATATATACACACACACACACACACACACACACACACACAAGACTGACTGTATGTATATATATATATATATATATATATATATATATATGTATATATATATATATATATTAAATACACTGCAGCTAACTGAATCGCCTGCATGCTCAATCTAAATTAAATGACACTCTCTCGGTCAACGCCAGCAACACACAACACAGGGCCGACGTGCAGGTTATATAGTTATATAGTGTGGGGCGTGGACTTAACCCCCTGAGCCATAATTGACCAAAGGCACCCTGCCTTTGGCCAATTATGGCTCTCTTTGCTGATGACGCTGTGATTGGCCAAAGCATGCGGGTCATAGTGCATGCTTGGCCAATCATCAGACAGCAATGCACTGCTGTCATGAAGATCCTGCCAGAAATCTGCTTTCCAGGCCCTCAAGTGCGCAAATTCGCGTGCGCGAATGCGCGGGAGCGTGCGCGCCGCTGTTGGCGCCAGACAGGCTATTTAAGCCTGTCTGTCACAGACAGTCCCCGCTGTCTGCTCCACAGCGTTCCCGTGTGCCCTAACCTGATCTGACCTGTGCATTCCTGTTAAAAGACCCTGCTACCTGTCTGACCCTTCCTGCCTTCCACCTGCATCTGACTATCGGCCTGCCTGACTACTCTCCTGCCTGATCCCTGGTACCTTTGCTGTCTGCCTGATACCTGACCACCGGCCTGCCTGACTATTCTCCTGCCTGATCCCTGGTACCTCTGCTGCCCGCCTGATACCTGACTACCGGCCTGCCTGACCTCTCTGGGTGATCCTCCCAGCTGCTGATTCCTGGTTCCAGTCCAGCATCCAGTTCCAGTCTGCCTGCCTGCTGCTATCCTTGGTTCCTGTCCAGCACTCCGGTTCCAGTCTCCTTCTTCTGCCAGTAGTTCCTGTACTTTTGACACTGACTGCGGATCCTGCCAGGCACCCATACCACTCCTTACTCCTGTGCCTTCTGTTCCCATTCCAGAGGGCCGTGAGTAGGAGCCGTAGGGGAGGTCTATCTCTGCAATTCAGGCTCATTACTGCCAGGTACGTGACAACTGCAGTGCATTATGGGGTGTGACGCACCGCTCGAATTTGGTGCGAACGCCCCATAATGTTCGTATTCGATGAATGCTCGAACAGCCAATGTTCGAGTCTAACTCATGTTCGACCCGAACATAAAGCTCATCCCTAGTGGTAACCGACTTGAGTGGGCAAATGCTCACATTCGATGGTGTCTGGCACTTTGGAGAGGTGTTCTCTTCACGGATGAATCCGGATTTTCACTGTACAGGGCAGATGGCAAACAGCGTGTATGGCGTTGTGTGGGTGAGCGGTTTGCTGATGTCAACGTTGTGGATCGAGTGGCCCATAGTGGCGGTGTGGTTATGGTATGGGCATGCATATGCTATGGACAACAAACACAGGTGCATTTTATTGATGGAATTTTTAATGCACAGAGATACCGTCACGAGATCCTGAGACCCATTGTTGTGCCATTCATCCATGACAATCAACTCATCTTGCAGCATGATAATGCACGGCCCCATGTTGCAAGGATCTGTACACAATTTCTGGAAGCTGAGAACATACCAGTTTATGCATGGCCAGCATAATCACCGGACAATTCACCCATTGAGCATGTTTGGGATGCTCTTGATTGGTGTATACGACAGCGTGTTCCAGTTCCTGCCAATATTCAGCAACTTCGCACAGCCATTGAAGAGGAATGGACCAACGTTCCACAGGCCACAATCAACACCCTGATCAACTCTATGCTAAGGAGATGTGCTGAACTGCGTGAGGCAAATGGTGGTTACACCAGATAATGACTGGTTTTCGGATCCCCGACCCCCAATACAGGAAAACTGCACATTTTAGAAAATAAAAACTACTGACACATCCCAGTGCTCATTGACACCAATCTCTGCCCTACTGACACCATCCACTGCTCTACTGACTGTCAGTTTATATACAAATTCACACACACATATGTATTTGAGGTGCACACCCTAATGCTGAGGGTAAAGGTGATGAACTGGCCAAGCATGTTCCCAGACCTAAACCCTATTGAGCATCTGTGGGGCATCCTCAAACGGAAGGTGGAGGGGCACAAGGTCTCTAACATCCACCAGCTCCATGATGTCATCAGGAGGGAAGGGAAGAGGACTCCAGTGACAACCTGTGAAGTTCTGGTGAACTCCATGCTCAAGAGGGTTAAGGCAGCACTGGAAAATATTAGTGGCCACACAAAATATTGACACTTTGGGCATATGGGCATATTCACTTAAAGGTGTACTCACTTTTGTTGCCAGCGGTTTAGACATTAATGGCTGTGTGTTGAGGTATTTTGAGGGGACAGCTAATTTACCCTGTTATACAAGCTGTACACTTACTACATTGTAGCAAAGTGTAATTTCTTCAGTGTTGTCACATGAAAAGATATAATAAAATATTTACAAAAATGTGAGGGGCTTACTCACTTTTGTGAGCTACTGTAACATCCAAGTATAGTTTAAAGGGTTGGTTCACACAATACTAAAATTGCAGACACTAGATTCAGTAGTAAGAAGTCACAGCTGAATTTGCCAGATCTGCCCCTCATGCTACAAAGCCCCATTGTGCCTGCTTTATTCTCTATTGTATAATATATTCACAAAATGCAAAGTGAGACTTGATGATAATGATAATGGCAAGTTGGTAGACCTGGAAATTCAAGTCTACTGATATTACCACTAAAGTCTCATAAGTATACAAAGACTCTGTAAGTGATATAAAATTCCAAACGGGGCATTGCTAGTGCCAGGCACCGAGTGATGTCATGTGGAGTGGGAAGAATAGTATTGGGAGAAGAAGGGACATTATTGTTTGCAGAGCACTTTGTGCCACTTACTCCTGATCTCTGCCCTCCAAATGTTATATATGCACTCCTGATCCTTGCACTTTATGTATTACACATTCCTGATCCTGACACCAGCACTCTCTACTTCATGCACTCATGACTCAAAGCTGAGTAGGCTCAGGTTTTATTTAACCATGCCACTTTAACCCCACTACCACCACCACTTTTGTGGCCACACACACCATTTACAGCAAAATACTATGCGTACATCATCCTTCTGCACAGAATACCAAAGGAAATCGCAGGTATTTCATGATCATAGCAACACCCCTGACTTTAAACTTCCTATTTTTAAATATAAAGCTTGGTTCACAGTGCTGCGACCTGAAAGTCGCACAACTTCCTGGTGATGTGGTGGTGACTTGATGCGACTTGAGTACTACTTTGATGCAACTTGATGCAACTTTGAAGTGACTTTCAGGGAATGCCTGCGTAATCTTCCTGTAATGATGGATCCAAATCACATACAGTAGATTAGGCTCTGACTCGGAGGCAGCTTCTATTAACATCTATGGGCACAAGTCGGTTAGAAGTCGCCTTGAAATAGCACAGGAACCTTTTCTAAAGTTGGAGCAACTTCAGTAGTGCTAAGACAGCTCTCATTGACTAAAATGGGATTTCACATGTCATGCGACTTGGGGTCTCACAAGTTGGATCCCAAGTCGCAGCAGTGTGAACCGAGCCTAAATGACCAAGGATTTACATAAAACGAACTGAATTTATATATAACTGACATGCACACCATATAATATTTATAGATAATAAGAAGTATGTGGCGCTAACTAGAATGTGTGTCTAATAACCTTACAATGTGATAACAAACTAAATAAGAATGTAATGTAGACAACAATACATAGTATCCAATAATAATAGAAAGTACATCAAAGTGCATAATAGTGAAAAAAATCCCCAAAAAATGAAAAAAATCGCATTAAGTGAGAAAAGTTGCATCAATTGAAAAAAATTGTATGAATTGCAAAAAAAGTGAAAAAAGCACACTAAATATATAAATCCAAGTGCATAGTCCAATAAAGTGCAATAATTACGGCGTGAATGAAGACAAATCTTTATATAACAGTTCATGCAAAAACTATTTAGTAGAAACGTTCATGTACAAAGAAAGATCGGTTTCAAACTCCTCCAATCATTAGCAGCAATCCGTGGTGTGCCACACGATTCCCCCAGCCTCTCACCTCTATGCAAGACCCCTATGGGTCAAGTAAAGCCTGCAATCAGGAACCAGATGGAAAGCCAGCAATCGACCGATCTCCTCTGATCGTCTCAGCACTAACAGGTCACTGGTAGAAGGCTTCAGACTTGGCAAGTAAGATGAAGGCATGTAATATAAAGGAATATCCCCATCGTGTAGTAGTCCAACACAATTTTATTATAAACTCTGTGCTGGTTATCCAGAATTTTTACTGTAAGTCACTACATTTCGTTTTATAATAAAATTGTGTTGGACTACTACACAATGGTGATATTCCTTTATATTACATGCCTTTATCTTACTTGCCAAGTCTGAAGCCTTCTACCAGTGACCTGTTAGTGCTGAGACGATTGGAGGAGATCGGTCGATTGCTGGCTTTCCATCTGGTTCCTGATTGCAGGCTTTACTTGAAAAGATCTTTCTTTGCACATGCACTTTTCTACTAAATTGTTTTTGCATGAACTGTTATATAAAGATTTGTCTTCATTCACGCCGGGAATTATTGCACTTTATTGGACTATGCACTTGGATTCATATATTTAGTGTGTTTTTTCACTTGATGCAATTTTTTTAATTTTTTTAAATTTTTGGGGGATTTTTTTCACTTTTATGCACTTTGATGTACTTTCATGCACTTTAGGAATATTATTATTGGATATTATGTATTGTTGTCTACATTACATTCTTATTTAGTTTGTTATCACATTGTAGGATTATTAGACACACGATTTAGATCTATGTATTGTGTTACTCCATCTACACATTCTAGTTAGCGCCACATACTTCTTATTATCTATATTGCTTTTTCTGTGCGGGTGAACACTTATATATGTTTGGCAGCTTCTCCTATCCTTAAATTCTTTATTTTGTCCAGTACACTTTGGTTTTGCGCATTAGTTTCTTTTTCCTTTTCAGTATATAATATTTATAGCATACACATGCAAAGGTCTGCATAGTTAAATGCCATTAGAAATTTTCCATTAGCCCTCTGCACAATAATATATATTTAAAACATGTTAAAACTTACTCTGCATAAAAAGAAATGATTCATAGATCCAATAATTGTAATATAAGTATAGCTGAACCAAAGAACTCAAAGTGACCTCTTGTCCTCTTTAGATGTAAATTAGATGTATCTGTTGAAATCATTTTGGATAATCTTTCTCTTAGGATTGTCATTTTTGGGAAATTATCATGGAGGATGAAATAAAATCTAAAAAGTACAAATAAAAGATAAAGGATATTTTCTAAAACCTCAGAACATACTGTACATGATCAGTAATGATGGATAACTAAAATTGTAAAAATACTAAATATAAATTTACACATATAACAATTTCAATTAACCATTTAATATGGAAAAAAAATTGAAATATTTTGCATCTCTGGAGCTTTGATTGAATATTTAACTCTTCTGAAAATCGTGATATCCCTAGCCATATATTCACCATTTGGATTTGAGCACAAACACTTTCATTCACATGCCAGAATTCATTACTGTAATGAAACTCCAAGGGAAGCTCACATTTGTTGACTTGCCAGTAAAATGCTGCATATTGTAACTTCAAGGCTTTGATGTGTTTGGCAAAAAACAGGTTATAATTGTGAGACCTTAACTGATCGGGCAAAGTTCAATTATTCTGGGTTTAAAATGTTATACATGTTATGTTCCTTTTGACGATCTCATTGTGACAGAACTGTATCACCTATGTTATGTAAAACGGCTGTTTTACTATTTGAAAGCTTAAAGTGGTTTTTGAAAAATAACCCTAATCTAGTATCTGTCCTGACTCGCAAGCGCTATAAATGAGCTTTCAAAATATTTGTCATACTTCAGGAGCGGATGGCTGAAGTGTCTTTTACTGTGGAAAAATATTACAGCTTATAAATGTTTCAAATACACAATTTTGTGACTAATCTAATTAACATCTGCTCCACCAGAGACTTTAAAAGGATCCTTCTAAATGGAATAAGGTCAAATCTGTCCATAAAAGGCCAAAGCAGGCACGCTAATGGCTACATATACCTCATTAAAGACATGCCATCTATCATAAAAGCTGTAACAAATGTTAAACTATCAGGATCTTTCTTCTCGTGGCATTAAATAATGACAGGAGAATATTCATAGTGAAGCTGAAAAAAACATTTTCACTGCTTACACTGTAGACCTATTTAATAAGCACGTTATTAAATGCACTGCTCTTAAAAGTAAAACCAAATGTAGTATGTAAATTACTCCAAGCTGAACTATTAGGAAAATGCTACATTTTAAGGGAATGCTTCACTATAACATCCATATATCTACCTAAGGGGTAGGCAACCTTTTGAGCACAGGGTGCCGAAAAATGTTTTTGAAGAAATTCAGCGTGCCAATTTTTTAACAAAAAATGTACCCTCTGTCTCATCTGTCCCACCGCTGTACTTCCCTGCACATCTGGTCCACCATGGTACCCCTATGCTCTTCTGTCCCACCACTGAACCCCCTTCTCATCTGTTCCAACACTGATCCCCCCTGCTCATCTGTCCCACAACTGTAACCCCCTGCTCTTCTCTTCCACCATTAAACCCCCTTCTCATCTCTCCTACCACTGTACCTCCTGCACATCTGCCCCACCACTGTACCCCCTGCACATCTGCCCCACCACTGTACCCCCTGCACATCTGCCCCACCACTGTACCCCATGCACATCTGTCTCACCACTGTACCCCCTGCCATCTACCCCACCACGGTACACACTGCACATCTGACCCGCCACTAAACCCCCTTCTCCTCTGCCCCAACACTAAACCCCCTGCTCATCTGTCCCACCACTGTAACCCCCTGCTCATCTGCCCCATTACTGTATCCCCCTGCTCTTCTGTCCCAACACTGAACTCCCTTCTCATTCGCCCCACAATTGTACCTCCTGCACATCTGCTCCACCACTGTACCCCCTCCACATCTGCCTCACTGCTGTACCCCCTGCTCTTCTGTCCCATCACTGAACCCCCCTTCTCATTTGGCCCAACACTGACCCCCCCCCTGCTCATCTGTCCCACCACTGTAACCCTCTGCTCATCTGCCCCATCACTGTACCCCCCTGCTCTTCTGTGCCACCACAGAATAACCTTCTCATCTCTTCCACCACTGCCACTGTACTTCCTGCTCATCTGCCCTACCAATGTACCTCCCTGCACATCTTCCACCACTTCTGTACCCTACTGCTCATCTGCCCCACTGCTGTACCAGTGGCGGCCCATCCATAGGGGGAGCCTGGGCACCGCCCTCCCCTCCAGGCAGCCACAAAAAAAAAATTAAAAAATAAATAAAAAAACATCCTGACACCATAACAAACATGGTGCCGGGATGATTGAATTGCTAGCACCAGGTGTTTGGAGTATCTTTATCTGATGATTTGTTAAACTTTCTAGAATACACATTTCTATTGTTGTGTAGGATCTGGGCCTGCTGTCCCTTCATTCCTCTCTCCCTCTCCCTCCATCCGTCGTTCATCTCAGGCGCTAACCACACCACCTTAGAGCAACACCCACTATTTCGCTTAAACCACGCCCATTTTCACCAAGTGGGAGGGGTTACAGAGGAAGGGCGGGGTCTGGCACCCCCCCCATCCTAAAACTTCACCAGCTGCCACTGCGCTGTACCCTCTTCTAGCTATGATATGTGCAATATGCAGAGTGGTGCAAGGAAGCAGAGATGAGACACATCTACCTGTCCTGGCACACTCATCCCCACTGATCCGCCTCTCGCATCTAGCCCAGGTGCTTGCATATGATGTCACATACAAGCATCTGGAATAGATGCACAATGATGAGCTCAGGTCAGGGGCATTTTATAAAAGCAGTGGGCCTGTGTGCAAGATCATAAGTTGGGCCCTCCCAGCTGAGAAAAAGTATGGCGGGGCACCGCAGCAAGATTTGAGTTTGATTTTCATTGCACAGAATGCAGGGGTTTTAGTAGTAAGTGACACAAAGGTTCAGGAATAAGTGACACACAGTTCAGGGGTTAGGAGTAAATGTTGCAGAATTCAGAGGTTGGGAGTAGGTGATGCAGAGATTGGTAGTAGTAGATAATGCAGAGCTGAGGGGTCAGTAGTAAGTGACAAATCTCTTTTCCATCACAAGAGCTGATGATCGCAGCTACAGCAAAGTTGTTTCCCATCTTTTACAATGTGTGGGGGCACAGTGCCACCTCCTCAGTGCAGGTGCTGCCTGGGGGATTTTGAGATTGGAATGCATTCGTGCGTCACAAGATGTCACTGACAATTCCCTGTGCTGCTCTGCCAATAGGGAGGAAGTCACGTGCCGGCAAAAGAGGCTTTGCGTGCCACTTGTGGCACCTGTCCTGGGGGTTGCCTACCCCTGATCTATCTAAGTTATATTAAGTATAAATAGTTCTTGGTGCACTTTTGGTGTCTGACCCAGTAAGGTAACACATAGCATACTAAACAGTCAGCACTTTGTAAAATAAATGAGATGATGTGGATTACTGCCTTTCCCTATCATCATTGCTCTTTGTCTTGTCTTAAAGCAGTATTAAACCCACAACTCCACTACTTTTTTTTACTAGCTTTTTTAACTTTAACTTCTGGTTGCACCACTGGTACCCTTTTGCGTTTAAAGTGGTTGTAAAGCCTTAAGGTTGCCGCTCCCCCCCCTTTTTTTTTATACCTTAGCCCGATCCGATCCAGCGAGGTGCAGGAGTGCAGTGGCTCCAGCTGCTGTCGCTCTCCTTATTGGACAGATTGATAGCAGCAGGAGCTATTGGCTCCCACTGCTGTCAATCAAAAGCTGTGGCACCAGAGTAGGGGGCAGGGCTAAGTCCTGTTGTCTGCGTCAATGGACGCAGCAGTGGGACTCAGGAGGGAGCCTGCACGGGTGCCCCCATGGAAAGCGTCTTTCCGTGGGGGGCAGCCGATGAAGAGAAGGAGCCAGGGGCGGGGGACCTCAGAAGAGGAGGATCAGGGCTGCTCTGTACAAAACCATTGACAGAGCAGGTAAGTATAGACATGTTAGTTATTTTTATTTAAAAAAAAAAAATGTATGTACTATTTGTGGTTTTTTTTTTCCCCACAGTAGCTGGAATTTCTGTATATTGCCCGGTATCAGTGCCAGGACAAGGTCACCCAGGGCAAGGATGCCAAACTGTGCCCTCCTCCCCCATTCATGATGTGCAAGCTTAGGGGATCCAACACCCAGCAGTCACTCACTTCCTAAAATCATTGCCACTGTCATTACTACCAGGGCCGTCTTTAACGCAGGGCAAACGGCAGCTGCTCTGGGCCCTATCATTGTTGTGGGGCCCATCGCAGCTGCCCCCTGAGCCCGCACTGCCCGCAAATATTTTTCCACGTGTAGCGGGTGCAGCCGATCCCCTGCTTGCTCTCCGAGCCCGTTAATTCAATCGGCTACGCTGTGACAGGAGATAGGCACAGCTGTGGGCTGTACGTGCCAAAAGTCGTGCTTCTCCCTCTGTTAGAACAGGAGCTACTGTGACAGGAAGTGAGACAGAGCTCTGTGTTCCCCTGTTTGCCCCCCCCCCCTTTTTCGGTCAGCAGCCCGGAGATCAAACACACAGACCAGGCTGTGTGTGGATTTTTCTCTCCCTTCTCTTGTCAGCAGGAAAGAGATTAATAGCGGGGACAGGACCAGACCAGAGATACTTGCAGAAGAGGACACAGGGTAAGTTGTTGGCAGTTAGTGAATGGTGTTAATGTGCAGTAACCTCTCTAGCAACCAATCAGTATATGGTATTAATGTGCAGTAACCACTAGCAACCAATCAGGGAATGGTATTAATGTGCCGTAACCTCTCTAGCAACCAATCAGGGAATGGTAATAACGTGCAGTAACCTCTCTAGCAACCAATCAGTAAATGGTATTAATGTGCAGTAACCTCTAGCAACCAAATAGTGAATGTTAATCATGCACAGTAACCTCTTTAGCAACCAAATAGTGAATTATATTAATGTGCAGTAACCTCTAGCAACCAATCAGGGAATGGTATTAATGTGCAGTAACCTCTAGCAACCAGTCAGGGAATAGTAATAATGCACAGTAACCTCTCTAGCAACCAATCAGTAAATGGTATTAATGTGCAGTAACCACTAGCAACCAAATAGTGAATGGTAATCATGTGCAGTAACCTCTCTAGCAACCAAATAGTGAATGGTAATAATGTGCAGTAACCTCTAGCAACCAATCAGTAAAGGGAATTAATGTGCAGTAACCGCTAGCAACCAATCAGGGAATGGTAATAATGCACAGTAACCTCTCTAGCAACCAATCAGTAAATGGTATTAATGTGCGGTAACCGCTAGCAACCAAATAGTGAATGGTAATCATGCGCAGTAACCTCTCTAGCAATCAAATAGTTAATGGTAATAATGTGCAGTAACCTCTAGCAACCAACCAGGGAATGGTATTAATGTGCAGTAACCTCTAGCAACCAATCAGGGAATGGTATTAATGTGCAGTAACCTCTAGCAACCAATCAGGGAATGGTATTAATGTGCAGTAACCTCTAGAAACCAATCAGGGAATGGTAATAACATGCAGTAACCTCTCTAGCAACCAATCAGTAAATGGTATTAATGTGCAGTAACCTCTAGCAACCAAATAGTGAATGGTATTTAGGTCACATTACAACAGTACTTACACAGTCACATGGCGGGCACCAGAGGACGATTGCTTACTACTCTACAAAATTAGACAGTGTAACTAGAGCACTTTCATCCTGTGTACAGGAAGTGATAGCTGCAGCTGAAGCAGTTAAGGCCCCAGCATCTATAGTGCTATATCACCCGCTGACACTAAAGGTACCACATGCAGTGTCTGTTTAAATTAAACCCATCCACACTACTACCACTTCCTACTGATGGTCATAAACATGACTGTACTGCTGCCATTGCTGAAAAGGTACTGCCACGAAGTGATTTGAAAGATGTACCGTTATCTAACCCTGACCTGACACTTTTTGTTGATGGTTCTAGTAAGAAAAATTCAGATGGCACAAATGCAACTGGATATGCAGTAGTGACACAGGATGACATTTTGGAAGCTAGGCCATTACCAAAACATTATTCAGCACAAGTACCAGAACTTGTAGCACTGACAAGAGCATGCATACTATCAGAAGGAAAATCCGTAACCATATACACTGACAGTCAACATGCCTTTTCAACAGTACTTTTTTTTGCACAACAATGGAAAAACAGGGGGGTGGTCACCTCCAGTGGTAAACTGATTTCACACACGGACTTCATTCTAGAACTCCTAGATGCAATACAGTTACCAAAAGAGCTTGCAATCTGCAAATGTCAAGCACACACAAAATATACAGACCCCATCTCAAAGGGAAACAAAAGGGCAGATGAAGCGGCCAAAATAGCGGCACAAGAAACACATCAAATAATGACAGAACAGGAAATCATAGAGATCGATCACACAGTCCTTACTGATATGCAGCAGAATGCAGCCCCCGGGGAAAAACAATATTGGAAAACAAAGGGTTGCACAATAATAAATAACATTTACACATCACCTGAAGGGAAACCGGTATTGCCAAAGTCCGTATTTAGGTATGCAGCAGTATTGCTTCACAAACTACTCAAAAACTTTTTGCTCTCAATGTATTATATGTGCAAGACACAATGCTCAGGGAGGCATAAGACAAAGGAAAGGGAAGTTTCCCACACCACAATATCCATTCCAACACATTTTCATGGATTTTATTGAATTAGACAAATGTGAAAGGAAGAAATATTGTTTGGTAATCATAGACACCCTGACCGAATGGGTGGAGATATTCCCGACAGGAAGTGCATATGCACAGACAGTGATAATGGACCCCATTTTGTAAATAAATCTATACAACATTTGACAGAAGTGATGGGAATTCAAGTGAAATACCATTGTGCCTATCATCCCCAATCAGCTGGATTGGTGGAAAGACATAATGGCATTCTAAAAAGCAAACTGAGAAAAGCAATGGAAAGAAACAGGTAAAAATTGGATGTACTGCCTAATAGTAGCTGTGACCAGTATGCATATCACACCCACAAAAGAAGGTTTAAGCCCATTTGAAGCCATAAGGCCATATAAGATATCCTTACATCCAAATGAAACACCTACTGAGCAGTCTGAGCACACACTAGAAGAACACATGGTTGTCTAGGTTGTTAAGACAAAGACGTAGTAACGATTTTGGTTCTGTCCTAGAAGGTCCAATTCAAGAAGATGAAAAGGTGCATGTGGGAGGTTGGGTCTTAACAAAAAGTAATAAGAAAAAGCAGTGGTACTCCCCAAGATGGGATGGTCCTTTCAAAGTCCTCTTAACTACCCCTACTGCGATAAGGATTGCAGAGAGGTCTACCTGGATTCACCAGTCCCATTGTAAAAAGGTTTTACCGGCAGAATAGGGCCAGTTGGCTACAAGAGGTTCAGAAAATCCGGCTACAAAGGGAGGTCTCACACAAGGTGGGACTTGTCTCAAACCAGTGAAGACTCCCTCCCCTTCCAACTCCCCTACCCTATCCGCTGGAACTCTGTAGCTGGTTAGGATGAAAGGGACAGTAATTATCCTTGGGTTACTGGTGACTCTAGGAGAGGCATCCATAAGAGGGGGTAGACGCTATGGAAGAGCAGAGGAACCTTTGGATTGGGAAAGAACAGGAAAAGCATTGAATCTAACCTTTATAGAGGGAATAACTAGCACTATACTGGTAGACTTCTGTCAGATTACAGATTGTGGCGATACAACTGGGGCTGGAGGACTTCTATGGGCAGATAAATATATTTGCTGGCTCTGGAATGGGGCAGGATGTCAAGCATGGGATCAGGCCCTGTGGACCACAGCGCATCAAGATTGGGGGTATAATCAACCAGGGGCTAAAAAGAGTGGAATAAAGGAAAGACTCATAATTACAAAAGCGGGCAACTCCCCCTGCACAAATAGTAAGAACTATAACCAACTATTAATAACATTAAAGGAGCCGAGGAAGGAAGATCAGCGGTTGTATTCTATGGGAGCATGGGTGTCAGGAACTGACCCCTCAGGCAAATTTTTCCTCGAGATATTACCACCCAATAAAACAGGAAAAGGTAGACCCAGAAGGGAAAGAAGAAGGCCATACTAAAATAGAAGTTCTGAGTAAAACCATAAGATTTACTAACCTAACAATAGAAGATGCCATAAATTTGGAGACGGGTTACCAAGAAAAAAAAATGAGTGGTTAGAATGGTTGAGGTACACGGTTAAAACTGTTTAGTTTGTGCCGGAGCCAGACCACATTTAGCAACGGTCCCTTTTCCAATACAGATCCAGAAGGTTTATAATGTATGTTGCGATTATATAATAAGAGCTATAAACCTGAAAAAAATTCTACCTGTCACACATTGAGTTTGTTGTTTCCCCCAGTACAGAGACCTCAGATACCTCTGGCGTTAACTGCTTATCCGGGCAACTTTACTTGTTTTGCACTCTCAGGGAACTGTAGTGGGGTGAATCTTGGGTCACTACCCGATGACTACTGTGTGGAGAGGATTAACACAGGCAACGGTGACTGGGTTGAACATGACATTCAGAGAGCTGATATCTGGTGGATGTGTCGGGATAAGAAACTGCGAGCTAGGATACCGGCAAATGCCCAAGGGGATTGCGCTATGGTCCAGCTGGCTATGCCCCTGAGAATCCTGTCAAAACACCCGTGGACTATGAGTCACCAACGGTATCAGAGGGACACCTCTCCCATGGGGTCATTTGACTCTCAGATCTACATAGATGAGATTGGGGTTCCTTGCGGGGTGCCGGATGAGTTTAAGGCCAGGAATCGGGTGAAAGCTGGGTTTGAGTCTCTTCTCTGGTGGGTGACTATAAATAAAAATGTTGACTGGATTAACTATATATATATATATATATATATATATATATATATATATATTATAACCAACAACGATTTGTAAACTATACTAGGGATGCTGTGAAGGGCCTAGCCGAACAGTTGGCCCCCACATCTCTAGTGGTATGGCAGAATCGAATGGCCTTGGATATGGTCTTAGTTGAAAGAGGAGGGGTATGCAAAATGTTTGGTAGCATGTGTTGAACCTTTATCTCTAACAATACAGCCCCTGGAGGGACCGTGACCAGAGCCTTGGAAGGACTGACTGCTCTATCGAATGAATTAGCGGAAAACTCAGGTATTAATGATTCATTCACAAACTGGCTTGAAGGATGGTTTTCGGTAAATGGACTGGAGGTATCACATCTTGTTTGATTTCAATAGCTGTGGCTTTGGCTGTTTTGGTCACTTGTGGATGCTGCTGCATTCCCTGTATTTAAGGACTTTCACAAAAACTGATTGAAACTGCTGTCTCAAGAATGATGTATCAAACACTTCCTACCTCTGAGGAGACCTATGTGGACATTGAAGCTCAAGTTAATAACATACAGTCCAAAAGTGTATAACACAGGGACTATCATTGAAATGTGTTGAGATAAAATAGTCACACAAAGAGGAGGGAATGTTAGAAAAGTTTTAAATGTTTATTGTGTGACTATTAGAAAAACAATAACCCTGAGACTGATTTTTAATCCCACTTGTGAGCACTTTGTATTAACTTGCTATATCGTTTGCTTTAACTAACTCCACAGTAAGTTGTAGGATGATTAAGCTTAACTAAATATGGTAGTATAAGATTGTACAGGAAACACTAATTAGCCAAATAAAGTACCATCTTGTACCAGGATGCTATCTGTGTTTCCTCAGCCAATAGAAGCGTAGAGGCTGTATTATGTAGGTATTAGGAGGGGGAGATACATTCCTTTGTGCAATTCTTGCTGCATCCTTTGGCTTGTAAAGATCACCCTTTTGTGTTACACATCTGGAATAAATGGTCTACTTCTCAATACATCTGGAGTTTGACTGATCACAAGAGAAGAATAACCCTAAGCCCCCCGTACACACGGTCGGAAATTCCGACCACAAAATCCGTCGGATTTCTGCAGACGGATTTTGTCCGACACTGGTGTTGCATACACACAGTCGGACAAAGTTGTCGGAAAATCCGATCATTCTGAACGTGGTGACGTTTGTTGCATACGACGGAACTACATAGAGGCTATTAGCCAATAGCTTTGGTCTCAAAATTTGATCTGAGCATGCGTGGCACTTTGTCCGTCGGAATTCTCTACACACGATCGGAAAAAGTCAGATCGGATTTTGTTGTCGGAAAATTTGAGAGCTGGATCTCAAATTTTTTTCGTCGGAAATTCCGATGGAAAAAGTCCAATAAGGTCCACACGGGCGGATTTTACGACAACATGGTCCGATCGGACATTTTCCGTCGGAATTTCCGACCGTGTGTACAGGGCATAACAGAGGGATGATTTTGATGCATCTGAAGTCATGTACTGCGCAAGCACACTTTGAATGTACAGTCACTTTTTCCAGAGATTCACAGCTATTTTATACGGATTGCTAGAGAGATGTGGCAGGACAGAGGGTGCAATAAGGAGCTTAAAACATCATCTATGCTCAGGTACTGATATAAAAAGGATAGAAATGGTCACTAAGGGTAGGTTAACACTATCCCCAGAGACAAATGTTCAGTTTTTATCTGTGAGTAGCAATTACAATTGTACAAAAAAACCCTAACTATTGAACAGAGGACTTTAGTAAATCGCAGTTGCCAGTCTTTGGGGGACCGTGTCTTGCTATTTTACAACGTACTTTTTTTCTGAACTTTAATGCAAAGTCACAAAGTGACATTCGGGTGCAGGGAGTGGTGAAGCAGTGGGGAAAAATTAAGACATATTGCCTTTTTCCACATCACTCTGCCTAGCAGCTGACAGCTGTGTGGAAGTAAAAATGGGACACACAACACCATTGTTTCTGTGTGCACTTGCGGAGGGATGCGGATTTCTTATGCAGAAAAATCTAGCTCTCCACCAGGTGTAAACAGGCCCTTTAAGTTTACCATTCAGCAAAAAATAATAAATGCACATATTTTTGCAGGAAAAAAAATATGCCTTTATTATTTATTGCACAGGAGCCTGCAGAGCATTGCACCTGTGAACACCGGATCATGGATACAATGTCAGGCTCCTGCAAATATGTCCTTGGGCTTTCTGCCCATACCTCTATATGGGATTTCTGTTAGAAAGCTGGAGAACATGTCAGTGGACTATGAGGGCACTCATCAGCGTCCACACAGTCCATTGAGAATTTCATACCACCTGCTATGGTGGCTTCTCATTCACAGATTCCTGTGAATAAATGATGCAGCTGTGTGGGCGGAGCCCTGCACAGCTGTGCCACTTTCAAATGCAGCAATAGGTATGGGGAGAAGAACCCCCACTCATTGTCACATGGAGGGGAGGAGAGCAGAGGTGCAGGGAGAGGTGCTGAAGCATGTTACATCTTAACTAGAGTTGAGCGGACACCTGAAAGTTCGGGTTCGACGGGTTCAGCCGAACGCAAAAAAGTTTGAGTTCGGGACCGAACTTGACCCCGAACCCCATTGAAGCCAATGGGGACCCAAACTTTTGAGGACTCAAATGGCTCTAAAAAAGTAATGGTAAGGGCTAGAGGGCTGCAAATGGCAGAAACATTTTGTTAAAAGCATGGCAAGTGCTCTGCAAACAAATCTGGATAGGGAAATAACTTAAACATAAAAAAAAAATAAATAAATAATATGCTGGAGGCCCCCTTCTCAGAAGAAGAGGTACAGGAAGTCATTAAGAACCTCAGAAACTCAACGGCACAATGACAAACATATGGTGGGAATGCCCCAGAATATGCCCTCTCTTGAAAAAAATAAATATTCAATTTAATCTATAAGCTTGTGGGAAAATAAAATACTTTGAAATTAAAAAAAGAAAAAATAATAATCTTGACCTAGGAGGACGAGGTCCATATGGAGTAGGAGGTTGAGGTGGCGGTGGATGTGGAGGTGTAGGTGGAAGCAGCGGTGGAGGACAAGGTAGCCAACACTGGTTTTTGTTTTAATTATTTTTTTTTTAAATTAGGGTACACCCCAAAAGAGTGAGAAAGATCAAAAATACAACAATGGCTGGGTAAGGCCGGTGATGAGTCGAATTCTGTCCTCCGTCGGATAGTGTCAGTACAAGGGGATTCCAAAAATCTCCGAAGACGAACGGCACCTGCGTGGTGAGTCCAGGTTCAAGCCCCACCATCCGAGGTTCAAGCCGAGCGAAGCAAGGCCGTGCCCCAAGTGTGGCGAGCGAAGCGAGCCCACAAGGGGCCCTGTTACTATGTGCTACCGTATGTCCACTTGGATGGTGGGGCTTGAACCTTCACTCACGGCGCAGGCGCCGTTCATCTTCGGAGATTTTCGGAATCTCCTTGTCCTCCGTATTGCGCAAGCGCTGCGCCTGCGCAGTATGGGCCAGACGCTATCCGATGGCCGGACAGTTTTTGTCAGAACACCGGTATACATGTCTATTCTGCACAAGGTACAGACAAGTCCTGTGGGATCCATGCCTGGTTCATTTTAATGAACATGAGCTTGTACACATTGGCTCTGGACAGGCGGCTGCGCTTGTCTGTGATAACGCCCCCTTCCATGCTAAATACACGTTCAGATAATACACTGGCTGCAGGGCAGGCCAGCACCTCCAAGGCGTTAAGGGCAAGCTCAGGCCATGTGCCCAATTTGGAGACCCAGAAGTTGAAGGGGGCAGACCCGTCATTCAGTACGTGTAGGCGTGTGCACACATACTGCTCCACCATGTTGTTGAAATGCTGCCTCCTGCTAAGACGTTCCATCTCAGCTGGTGGTGCTGGTTGTTGTGGCGTGCTGACAAAGCTTTTCCACATTTTGGCCATGCCAACCCTGCCTTCTGAGGTGCTGGCAGTGCCCCGGCTGCATTGGCGACCTCTTCCTCCTCCTCTCCCTTGCCTTGTGCTTCCACCGTACCCCCGCTGTCAGGTGGTAATGCCACCAGCATCCCTCTTCCTCCTCCTCCTCCTCCTCCATCTCTTGTGCCACATCCTCTTCCATCATCGCCCAAAGCGTTTTTTCAAGGAGGCATAGAACTTGGATAGTAACACTGAGAACGGCGTCATCGGCACTGGCCATGTTGGTGGAGTACTCGAAACAGCGCAACAAGGCACACAGGTCTCGCATGGAGGCCCGGTTATTGGTGGTGAAGTGGTGCTGTTCCACAGAGCGACTCACGCATGCGTGCTGCAGCTGAAACTCCACTATCGCCTGCTGCTGCTCGCACAGTCTGGCCAGCATGTGCAAGGTGGAGTTCCACCTTATGGGGACGTCACATTTGAGGCGATGAGCGGGAAGGCCGAAGTTACGCTGCAGCGCTGACAGGCGAGCAGCAGCAGGGTGAGAACGCCGAGAGTGCGCACAGACGACCCGCAATTTCTGCAGCAGCTCTGGCATAACTGGACCACCAAGTTCAGCACATGCGCCAGGCAAGGGATGTGCGTCAAACCGGCTAGGCCCAGAGCTGCTACGAGATTTCGCCCATTATCGCATACCACCAGGCCGGGCTTGAGGCTCACTGCCACAAACCACTCATCGGTCTGTTGTTCCATGTCCCTCCACAACTCCTGCGTGGTGTGGGGTTTTTCCCCCAAACAGGAAAGTTTTAAAACTGCCTGCTGTCGTTTACCCCTGGCTGTACTGAAGTTGGTTGTGAAGGTGTTATGCTGACCGGATGAGGAGGCGGTAGAGGATAAGAAGGCGGAGTAGGAGGAGTTAGCAACAGGAGGCAAACTGAAGCGCCTGCAATCCTCGGTGGTGGAAGGACATGGCAAGGACAACTGCTAACTGCCACACACCTACAGATATGCTGAAAACACAGCAAATATTTTTTTTGCCCTAAATGGGTGTTTTTGGAATAGCAGAATAGAACAACAGTATCTAAAGGGTGTATGTCACACATACAGATATGCAGAAAATGCTATTCTAAAGGGTGTATGTCACACGTACAGATATGCAGAAAATGCTATTCAAAAAAACATTTTTTTGCCCTAAATTATTATTTTTTTGAATAGCAGAATAGAAGAACACTATCTAAATTGTGTATCTCACACCTACAGATATGCAGAAAACACTGCAAAATATATTTTTTTGAACCAAATGGGTATTTTTGGAATAGCAGAATAGACAAACAGTATCTAAAGGGTGTATGTCACACCAACAGATCTGCAGAAAAAGCTATTCAAAAAAAAATAATTTTTGCCCTAAATTATTATTTTTTTGGATAGCAGAATAGCACTTTCTAAATTGTGTATCTCACATCTACAGATATGCAGAAAACACTGCAAAATATTTTTTGGAATAGCAGAATAGACCAACAGTATCTAAAGGGTGTATCTAACAGTAACATATGCAGTGCTGGTGCACTGAGCTTGCATAAAATGCCCGCCAACGCCAACCTAACTAACAGATGGATAAAAGTTATCTTTTCTCTGGCACTGGGCTCAGGGCAGTGTAAAAAGATTGTGCACTGCACCCACACAAGAAAATCAGGATAGATCGCTGAGTAATTTGATTTCTGAAGCAGGACTCCTATCTAATTCTCTCCCTCAAAACGGCAGCAGCCTTTCCCTACACTATCTATCTTTTCTCTGTGCACTGCACCCACACAAGAAAATCAATGTAGATCGCTGAGTAATTAGAATAGATTTCTGAATTAGGACTCCTATCTAATTCTCTCCCTCAAAGCAGCAGCAGCAACCTTTTCCTACACTATCTATAGAAGAGTGACATGCTGTGCTGTGTGCCTCTAGCTTATATAGAGGCTGGGTCACATGCTGCACTGGCCAATCACATCCATGCCATTAGTAGGCATGGCTGTAATGGCTTCTAAGGGCACACGAGTTAAACGAATGTTGATTGGCTGCCCTGCAGCTTTTTAAAATGCGCCATTACATTGCCGAACACCGAACTCGAACCCGAACCCAAACATACAGTAAATTGTTCGGGTTCGGGTCCAAGACCCAAAAACCCAAAAGTCCGGTACGAACCCGAACTTTACAGTTCGGGTTCGCTCAACCCTAATCTTAACATTTAACATGCCCCAAAATGGTAAACTTATTCTTTAAAAAGAGCTTATAATTAATCATAAAAAGTGAATAGGATTATCTAACAACTAAAAAATAAATAACATATCTAAAACAGATCAAACTAAAAATGTAAATATATAATAGTATTTAACTGTATATAAGATTAGTAATGCATTTTATATGGAAGTAGAAAAACTTGAATGAACCTCCTTCTCAGAAAAGGCATTACGTCAACATTATGGTTATGACTAAGGCCTTATAGGCTGAAACGCGTCAACTGACTTAATCTGTGTTTGTTCACTGTGGCTATTCAATAAAATTAAGAAATTTTAAGAGCAACAACTGGAGTGCGGATAATTATTTCCACATTACGTCAACATTTCCATGGTCAAAATTCTGAATTATAAGCCCTAACAAAATGACAGGAATGACTGAAAAATGCTATAGACCACTGTATGCTAGAAGGCCTGAATTATACTGTGCACTCTACATGATCTGCCTTCTGAAGTTATATGGGCAATGCAATTGCATTTATGTATATATCCTATGCTGTTTTGCTAGTTATTTGTTTATGATTATGCTTCCACTCTGTTGTCATTGTTTGTGCACTGGTGCGCAGTAATGTTGGAACAGGAAGGGGCCATCCCCAAACTTCTGACACGAAGTTGGGAGCATGAAATTGTCCAAAATGTCTTGGTATGCTGAAGCCTTAAGAGTTCTCTTTACTGGAAATAAGGGGCCAAGCCCAACCCCTGAAAAACAACCACACACCATAATCCCCCATCCACCAAATTATTTGGACCAGTGCACAAAGCAAGGTCCATAAAGACATGGATGAGCGTGTTTGGGGTGGAAGAACTTGACTGGCCTACACAGAGTCCTGATCTCAACACGACAAACCCCCTTTGGGATGAATTAGAGTGGAGAATGCGAGCCAGACCTTCTCATCCACATCAGTGTATGACCTCACAAATGCACTTCTGGAGGAATGGTTAAACATTCCCATAGACACACTCCTAAACCTTGTGGACAGTCAATATGGAACCCTACGGACTAAGACTGGCATGTCATTAAAGTTCATGTGCGTGTAAAGGCAGGCGTCCCAATACTTTTGGTAATATAGTGTATCATCTACCACTGGGGTTTCATTGTGGGCAGCATCAGCAATATGTTCAAAGGTCGGTTGTATCTGTAAGACTATGTATCCAATCAGACATATAGGAGTACTCAGAAGTTTACGGCTTACAGGGTGCAGATTTTAGCAGTATGCTGCATACAGAATGCGGGGTCGAGGAGTGCGCTACATAAAGGAGTGCAGGGTTTAGGGACGCGCTACATACAGAGTGCAGAGCTCTGGTGTGTGCTACATACAGAGTGTAGAGTTCAGGACTGTGCTGTGTACAGAGTGCAGGGTTGAGGAGTGAGCTACATATAGAATGCAGGGTTTAGAGGTGTGCTATCCCCCCCCCAGGAAGCTTCCTCACATCTCACCTACCCGACCGGACTCCAATACTTCCAGGCAGTGTAGGCGGCTCCGCCTCTCTCTCTCAATTGCCGGGAGATACTTGGTCAGCATCTGTCCCCACCTGCCCCACTGTGAGTGCATGCAGGGTAAGGACCTGTGAGAGCCACGAGCCACAGAGAGGAAAGCTGTCCTTGTAAACACAGACGGCTTCTGTGTTTACAGTGAAGCCCTTAATAGATTAGGTTTTCCTATATGTATTACCTTATTCGAGTTCAAATGCAACTTCGTAAGGTGTGCAAGGGTTGGCAGAGTCTTCATGCTTCCAATTTTGTTGTAGGACAATATCAAAGTGGTTAGTTGGCTGCATGTCTTAAACACATCCATATCAAAAACTGCATTGAAGCTGAGGTCTAGAACTAGGAGATTAGGCAACGCTCTGAGGCCAGGAACACTAGATAAAATAAAAAAACATGCATAGGTTAGGATCATTCTTTTATAATGACATGCATCTCTGTAAGATTTATGGATGAATTCAAATAAACTTGGTACTAAATGTATTGCTTACAGTAGTTTATGCAATTAGGCTTCCAATATCACAGAACACAATCTATCTTATTTCTGTAATCTGCAAGCATTTTTTCTAAATTCATGTGGTAATACCCAAGTAGTAGTCATTCTCTAAATACTCTTATAATTAAAGTGTATTTCCACAATCAACCACTACACATATGTTATGTGTTCCCACTCACATGGCATACCTAAAAATAACTTTCTAGTTGTTTCCTTGGAGCAGGTTTATACATAGGACTCTATAAGTATCTTGTTCAGATAAGTTTGTATCATGCAATTAGGAAAGATGTAGGGGCATTTTTTAACCGGTTGCCACTCATGGAGGCAAAGGGGTGGTCTTTAATGGCCATATTGTATCATGCAATTAGGAAAGATGTAGGGGCATTTTTTAACCGGTTGCCACTCATGGAGGCAAAGGGGTGATCTTTAACGGCCATATTCTGCACATATGCACCACTGGGCAGCCGATGTTTCTGTGCTGACAGTGCATTTACTGCGCACTCTCAGCACAGAGACTAATCTGTCAAAGACAAATCTAGGTTCCTACTAACGATCAGTAGCTAGTAATACTGTCTTCCAATCATGTGACCACTGTGAAAACCAATCACAGTGGTCACATGATTGCCGATCTCCCCTCCCCTTGAGCTTTCATAACCTTTTAAAAGGGATGCCAGGGAGGGTGGGAAGGGTATAGGGTATAGGAGTTTAATAACTTGTAGTACCCTCTACCTAAAGGTGCTAGAGTAGTATTTTTCTAGCTGCAGGTTTCAGGTGCAGGTAAATTTAGCCAGGCCTGGGTTCCATTTCAGGCCTGGTTGTTGTGATTTGGGACTGGGAGTGTTCAGTGTAGTGGGGGTCGTGGCCACCTGTATTTTGGCTCAGAGTTGCCTTCTCTGCATTCAGATGGATTGTTCTGGAAGAGAGGTGGGACCTGAGACCTGAGTGGCAGGCAGCTCATGTGAGGAGCCCTGACCAATTATCTCTTGGTATTGGCAGGGGGCAGGCCTCCCATATAAGCTGGGGTCACATGCTTCCAGTGGGGAGTTCTGTGGAGCAGAAAGACAGAATGGATGTTTGAGGTGCTGTTCCGCGCATCCCCATGTGGGGGATGCGGCGAGCGCGGAGGAGGGATGGAGGAATCGCTGGGAAGGAGCTAGAAATAAGGATCTTCACACATGGAGAGTGAGTGGTGGAGAGTGTGATCAGCTGGAGCTCCGCTCAGATTGCTGGAAATCTATGCCTGCTAGGACGCTACCTATGACTGCCTAATGATGAGCGTCTAAGAGATTATTGCCATTATTGCTGCCGTTGCTATCAGCTAAGGTTCCTTCATTTTCATTCATTTCATTCTCTACATGGGCAGATATTTGTGGAACTAAGAGCACTGATATCTTTGATATGCCAGATCTCTCTCCTCACCTGCTTTGCTTGTCCGGCTCATCCATTTCGCTCTACGCTGCTGCTGCTGCTTCCACTGTTTAATCCGCCGGTTTAATCTGCCCACCCTGATCCGCTTTGATCGCTGGAAAAAAATTTTTTGAATTGCAAAAAGAAAAAGAAAATCTCTGTGGGAGGTAATGCCAAGAGGATCCAGAGGACCTAGACGATCTGCGAGGGGAGCTGCTAATGCGGGGCCGGTTACTCGCAGTGCTCTAATTACTGGATTATTCCCCCCACGAGTGCTTGAGTTCTGAGCCCCCAGCGTCTCGAGACTGTATGGAAACAACTGAAACAATTGAGACAACCAAGCCAGCAAATCCTGACCTGTCAATCTCCTCGATTCGGGCTGAGAGCGGAGATAATCAAATATATTCAAAAACAGAAGGAGAACTGAGGGCGGCTAGAGTCTCGGAGACTACACCAGTGACTCCATTAGGAACCCCTGCTACTTCTGCTACTCCGGATATCCCTGTTATCCCCGTCACCATTACCGCTATTGCTACCACTATTGTTGATACTACAGATACCGTTACCACCGGTACTACCGTCACCGTTGCAGATCCTGTCGCTGCCATCACTGCCGTTACTGCTACTGTTGCTACTGCTACTGCAAATATTTTAATTTCTCCTATAATTACCAACAGTGACTCAGAAGGAATCCCAAATACCACAAATCCCGCTGCTTCTGGTGCAACTATCGCTGCTGTCCCCGTGGTTAAAGGTAAGAAGACGGCTGGTTGTAAATCTTTGCAGATCTATCCAGGTGAGCAGGTAGAGGGGTACATACAGGACTTAAAAAGTCTGGATGTTCAATACCCCCACGCTGTGACTATTCTGGACATTGGGGTTGAGCATAGTGTTATTTCTAATTCTAATACTTCTAATATCGATACTATTGATATTGCTGACACGATTGATAACCCTGGTAATACTAATAATATCCACACCCAAACAACAGATAATGGAACAGAAAATACGGACAGTGATAATTATATTGGTAACTATATTGGTAATAGTGTCAATATGTTGCAGAGTGTAGCGAAAAATGCTGAGATGCAGATACCGCATGCAGGACAAGCTGGACAACCTGAAGATGGGCTAGTTGGATCCTCTGAGTATGTTAATCTGATTAACACGGGTAATAGGGATGAACAGCCCTTGTCTATACAACACGTATCTGAACATGTATGTGACCAGATGTCAGGGAACCTCTATGGTCTATCTGGATTAATTAGACCAATTGAATGTATGGCCCCATCAGGCGGTTTTGAAATAAAATTCTTTTTTGGCTACATTATCCACAAAATCCGATACGGACCGTATGACCAACACCCTGAAACAGGTGCTTAGAGAAGAGTTTAAAGAAGTTAAGGAATCACTGCTTAGCCTTACAACCAGAGTAGATAATATTGAACAAAAACAGACTACAACAGAACAAAAAATAGCCTCTTTGGAAGCTCAATTAAATGCCCAAACAATATCTTTGCATAATATGCGACTTCAACAAGATAATTTAGAAAATCGTAGTCGGAGAAATAAATATAAAACTCAGAGGAATTCCGAAACCGATTACAGTAAAAGAATTGCGTTCCACAATACTGGCCATACTGAACAAGATTATGGGAAGAGAGCCGACAGCGGATATCGTATTAGACAGAGTACATAGATTACAGGGTTTGAATCCTTTACCGGACGGTAGACCTAGGGATACCCTGTGCAGGGTACATTTCTACGCTATTAAAGAGGAGATTATGCGTAAGGCACGGGAAAGGGGTACTGTCGAATTCAATGGAATAATAACACAGATTATGCCAGATCTATCAAAATATACCCTACAGATGCGTCGGAATATGAAGCCTCTACTGGATAGGTTGAGAGAAGAAGGGGCTACATATAGATGGGGTTTTCCATTCTGTGTGTATATCTCAAAAGGAGAACGGTCATTCGCATTACATTCTTTTGCTCAATTACCTGATATGTTTTCTAAGCTGGATATCTCACCTATTACACTCCCAGACTGGACTATGGTAGAATGAAGGAACTTAAATCATTTGTATTGGTTATTATTGGATATTATATATAAGCTGTTGCTATCAGTATTAGTTTGAAGGAGGAAGGAGGGAGGGGGAAGAAGAGAGAGAGAGAAAGGACATTTTTTTCTTTGACTGCATCAATTAAAAAAAAAAAAGATGTTTTTTTTATTTGTTTTTTCTCTCTCTTTTTTTTCCTCACCTCTTCCTCCTTTTTTTTTATTTGTTTTTTTATAGCACCAGTTGTAGTATAATATAATTTGGGTATTAAGAGAATTTAGAATTAATACCTGGTTCTATTTTGAGAGGAATCTAAATACAGCGATTAGTAAATGAGAAGTAGTACTCACAAGAACTCCTCCCCCTCTTTTTTTTTTATAGCACCAGGTGTAGTATAATATAATTCGGGTATTAAGAGAATTTAGAATTAATACCTGTTTTTATTTGGAGAGAAATCTAATACAGCGATTAGTGAATGAGATGTAGTACTCACTAGAACTCCTCCCCCTCTTTTTTTTATAGCACCAGGTGTAGTATAATATAATTCGGGTATTAAGAGAATTTAGAATTAATACCTGGTTTTATTAGGAGATGATTCTAATACAGCGATTAGTAAATGAGATGTAGTACTCACTGGAATTCCTCCCCCCTTTTTTTTTGCGTGGCTAAGAAACCACGGAAACGTGGGGATGGATGGAGGGGAGGAGAGGGGAATGTTCATATTGAGATGTCTATGAGTAGGGGAAATATAGATGTTAAATGTTTATCGATTAATAAGGTATAAAGGTGAATATATATATATATATATAGAGATGTGCATATGCCTGTAGTTATCTGCATGGTTAGACGCGTATGTGAATATGTGGGATTAAGTAAATCTGTACGTATACGTAAACGATTATATGTATATAGATTGGATAAGCAATGCTTTCATTTCTGCTTGTTCCCCTCTGTCCATCACTCTCCTCCCCCCCGCCTCCCCCCACGCATATTTTTTCACTCTTATCTTTCTCCTCTACCCCTGGAAAGGGGGAAAGGAAAAGAGAGGGGTTTTATTTTTTTTTTATATTTTTTTTTTAAAGAGGTGTGGTTATATATGATTAAATAATATTAGAAAAGGTTTGGAAATGAAAACATGTAAACGTAGAGGGGGTATGGGGGTTGGGGGGGAGGTGGGTGGGATGAGTAAGTAAAATATGTTAAACAGTTTATAGATCTAAAACGCTATGAATGGTGTATATGTGTAGATAGACATACGCAAGGAAGTTATATTCGAGGGGAGATGTGTATGTGAATATGGAGGTCAAGGTAAATATGTGTGGATATATATACATGTACGTCTATGTGTGTATGAATGTATGTACGTATGTATGCATGTGTGTTGTATGCATATGTATATATGTGTGTGTATGTTATATATATATATATATATATATATATATATATATATATATGTGTGTATGTATGTATGTATGTATGTATGTATATGTATATGTGTATATATGTATATATGGATCAGACAAGTTATGTTTCCAGCACGCCTGCCCATCCTCTCCCCCCCCCCCCCCTCTCCTCTTCCTTCTCCCATTCCTTGCCTTTCCTTCACCCTCTTTTGACACCTATTTTCTCCTTCCTTTTTTTTTTTTTCCCCCAAGAAAGCAATATGTGGAATGACGGGCACTAAATTATACTTTCTGAATTATTAAACTGAGCGTCCCCCTCCTTCTATGGTGTTGTGTTTCTAGCTACCCCTAATATAGGAACTTTTGCTGCCCAGTGCACTCTCTTGCTAGATAATTCTGGGAAGAGACTGCAGGGGTGGCCCGGCTCAGTTAGGAGCCTCTTTAGTTAATTGTTGCGTATATTTACTTACTGAATTGTTTGTTCTTTCTTTTTTTTCTTTTTTTTTTTTTGTTTTGTTGTTTTTTATTTTTATTTTTTTTTTTTTTCTCTCCCTTCCTTTCTTTCCCTCTTCTCTTCTTCTCTCTCTCCCCCCTATTGGATGATCTACCTGCTTCGTAGGTGCACCGGCAGTAGTCTTCGGGTTTTAAAATGACGAACATACGTTGTTTGACGTTAAATGTTAATGGGTTGAATATACCGGAGAAGCGTACATTAATACTCCGTGAACTTTTGTGCATGCGAACGCAAGTCGCATTTTTACAAACACACTTTAAAACGGGAAAGATACCAAAATTTAAAGATGAACATTACACACAGGTATTCCATGCTCCAAATTTAGAATCAAAGACAAGAGAGGTGTGCATCTTGCTCTCCAGGTCTGTGTCCTGGTCTTTCGTCGAACAGATGAGTGACCCGGAGGGACGGTTTTTATTTGTTAAGGGTCACCTAGCGGGTCGGCGGGTTACGTTAGTTTCCCTTTATCTACCCAACAGAGCTCAGTTGAGCTGTTTGGAATATACTCTCAATGTCCTACAAAGGTTTATGGAAGGGGGGGTTATATTAGGCGGAGACCTTAATGTGGCTCTTGAACCACTATTGGATGTCTCTAAATCTGCCTCATATCTTTCATATCGATATCTTAATCGGATAAAAAAAGCCCTCCAAACTTTGCGTCTGGTTGACATTTGGAGAATTCATCACCCAGCTGAACGTGATTATACTTTCTATTCAACGCCACACGATGGTTATTCCCGTATTGACTATATATTGGTATCTCAATCCCTACTACCTACGATAATCAATTCATTAATTGGAATACAGACCATGTCTGACCATGCTCCGGCATTTATTGATCTTCAGCTAGTTAAGATGGCTAATAGACCATGGTCATGGAAACTCAACGAATCATTAATACAGGAAGGCCAATTACGAAATTATTTTTTAAATGAACTGACTAGAATCTTCGACGAAAATGAATCAGATAATATTTCCCCATTCATACTGTGGGAAACGCATAAATGCGTTATGCGAGGCGTATTTATTAAGAAGGCATCTGAATTAAAGAAAAACAGTCAAGCAGCATTTCAAGCCCAATTTAATTGGGTAGCTGACCTAGAAACTAAGCATAAAAAAACATTGGTACAGTCTGTAGAAGTAGATCTTAGACTAGAGAGAGAAAAATTATATTCCTTAATGAAACAAGAGACTAATAAACAGATATTGAAAGCTAGGGGTGTATATTACGAACAAGGGAATAAATCCGGTAAATTTTTAGCACATTCACTTAGGGAAATCTCCCGGAAGAACTATGTCCCACATATCGATTCTGATGGTGGGAATCGTACTTTCAAATCTAACGAAATTGCAGAGATTTTTAGAGAATACTATACGTCATTATACAATCTGCAGACTAATATGTCGCCAGATCAGATTTTATTAAAGCAACAAAAAATCAGGGATTATCTCTCTACCTCGGGATTACCGTCCATTCCGGAGGAAACGTCAGAACTACTGAACGTACCAATTTCAGTAGAGGAATATACAAGGGCAATTAACACGCTTAAGCCCCACAAAGCTCCTGGGCCCGATGGCTATACGACAATATTATAAGGCATTTGCCTCAACCCTAGGCCCACGATTTATAAAAACATTTAACTCATTGTTAGAGGACCGGTCCATACCAGGAGATACCCTTAGAGCGCATATCACAGTCATTCCTAAGGAGGGTAAAGACCATGCTCAATGTAAAAACTATCGACCTATATCCTTGTTAAACGTTGATTTGAAGATTTTCACTCGGATATTAGCCACCAGGTTACAGCCTCTCCTTCAGAATCTCATCCACCCTGATCAAGTGGGCTTTATGCCTACTAAAGAGGCAAAGGACAATACTACCAAAGCCCTAGATATTATCCACCTGGCTTATACCCGTAAAATACCAATGTGTTTATTATCCTCCGACGCTGAAAAGGCCTTTGACAGGGTGGATTGGACATTTCTGAAGGAGACGCTGACCCATATTGGTGTGGGAAAGACATTTAGTAAATGGATAGAGGCCATATATTCTGTTCCTTCGGCGGCGGTAAGAATCAATGAGGTGACCTCTGCATACTTCAACATGAGTAACAGTACCAGACAGGGCTGTCCCCTGTCTCCATTGATTTTCATACTAACCCTCAAACCATTTCTAAGGCATGCAAGACAAAACAAGGATATCCAAGGTTGCTTAATCAATAAATTAGAACATAAAATGGCAGCTTTTGCCGATGACATATTGTTCTTCATAACGATACCAGAAACCACGTTACCAAATCTACTAAAGGAGTTTGATCGTTATAGTAAAGTGTAAAATTTTAAAATCAATGTCCAAAAATCTGAAATATTGAATATTA
The DNA here is from genome assembly GCA_028564925.1 of Lithobates sylvaticus. NCBI lineage: Eukaryota > Metazoa > Chordata > Amphibia > Anura > Ranidae > Lithobates > Lithobates sylvaticus. The sequence goes on from CM053029.1 coordinate 473,608,095, forward strand.
CGTTGCTAAGTAAACGAGTTCAAGCTCTTAAATCTTCTTTCTCCTTTCCCTGGGCATCTACATCTTTGACATACCTTGGGGTAAAATTGACTTCTTTAATAGATAAGGTTTTCCACGCAAATTTTCCACCACTATTGCGGAAACTCTCGGTAGAATTGGAAAGATGGAATAAAGGTCCCTACACATGGATGGGCAGGAATGCCATCCTCAAAATGAATATTTTACCAAGATTATTATATCTTTTACAGACCTTGCCGATAGCAATCCCTATGCCGTTTTTGAAATCGCTCCGTAGCATCTTTATTAGATTTGTTTGGGCAAAAAAACATCCTTGAATAGCTTTTCATTATTTATCAATGCCCAAAACCCGGGGTGGTATGGCCATCCCAGATCTGATAAAATACTATAAAGCAGTGCATCTCGCCAGGGTATTAGCCTGGTGCAGAGATGAGGGACAAAAAAACTGGGTATCGATAGAACAATCATATACAAAGATTCCACTTTGCTGTCTGCCATGGCTATGGCCAAGAACATTGGGAATATTAATACAACACCCTCTGATAGGGGCAGCACTAAGAGTAATTCAACAAAGTAACCTATTCATAGTAGAGGAGGGGGAAATTACTCGGCTTTTCCCAGTTTTGGGGAATCCGCTATTTCCCCCCAGGGTATACAGATCGCAGCTTTAAACAAGCTATGGGAGAAGGGAAAATTAGACTAGAAGATTTTCTGGTAGGGTCAAGGATGAAAACTGCCTCAGAATTACAGCTCATGTTTAATCTGCCTTTGGACCCCTGGAGGATGCAACAGCTTACTCACTTTCTCACTTCTCTAACTCGGGGGGAGAGATCTGATCGCTTAAACACCCCAGTGGAAAATCTCTGTTTGGTAGGAAAACCTACGTCACACGGGGTATCAGATGTATATAAAATACTAACAGATCCTCCAGAAGACTATGTCCCTAGATTTCTTGAGAAATGGGAAAGTGATTTAAACACCATATTTTCTAAAAAGCAACGTAATCAAATTCTATATTTTGCCCATTATTCCTCGACAGCAAGTAATTATAAAGAGCTATGTTACAAAATCCTTACAAGGTGGTACAAAGTCCCATCGTTAATACATAAAATCTACCCGGAAGAGACAAATAATTGCTGGCGATGCGGAGAGCCGGGAGGTGATATGTTACATATTTTCTGGTCATGTAAAAATGTATTAGACTTCTGGGTTAAAGTGCAAAATATCATTAAAAAGTTAACAGAGCATGATTTGGGATCTGACCCAGCTAGATACCTCCTCCAGCCTGTACCAATATTGTAGCAGCGCTTGGGTATCAGAAAGACTGATAAGGTGGAAAGAGTATCACTTAATAAATAAATAAATAAATAAATAGATATAAATATAAATATAAAAATATAGCTATAAGGTGCGGTAGTATAAAATAGTATGAATAGATCAAACAGTCAAATAATAATAAGTGAATCGGTGAGAGATAATCATTCAGCGATTGAAAAAACAGTCCGGCTTTCTCCATACAGGATAAAATGATTCAGTGTGCCACAAATCTGTTAAGTCCATCCACCAGTACACTCCACCGCGTGATAGGAAGATTCCCCTTTGGGGATGCACTCACCAGAAATAAATAAAATAACGGCATATACACTGTCTCATCTAGGTGCTGCTTTAATCCTCTTTCGATTCTCCAAATATTCCTCCACCGCCTCTGCAGAACCCCAGAACGAGTCAATGTTTTCCACAAAGTCCAGCGCTCCTTTTTAGTATTGCGTCTTACATGGAAAAGGGTACTTATTGAATATTCATCTGGAAGTCCAGCAGTAAAAATCTTCCACTCCGGACACCGTCCTCGGTCCGGGACTTCCACTGGCTGTATCTTGCCTCGTCCACCGCGGCTCCTGTGATCGGGTCCCCGGTCCAGCGAACTGTAGCAAGATTGCAGTCTGATGCCACCCAGGCTCGCAGTGGGGTGGAAGGCTCTTTGGTCTGCTGTAAGGCCCCAGGCTTCAGGCCTGTAACAGCACAGGTCCGCACCCCTGTATGTCTCTCCCTCCACTTCCTCCTGGCTCACCTCTCACCTCTCAGGGGTGAGAGGTGAGCCAGGAGGAAGTGGAGGGAGAGACATACAGGGGTGCGGACCTGTGCTGTTACAGGCCTGAAGCCTGGGGCCTTACAGCAGACCAAAGAGCCTTCCACCCCACTGCGAGCCTGGGTGGCATCAGACTGCAATCTTGCTACAGTTCGCTGGACCGGGGACCCGATCACAGGAGCCGCGGTGGACGAGGCAAGATACAGCCAGTGGAAGTCCCGGACCGAGGACGGTGTCCGGAGTGGAAGATTTTTACTGCTGGACTTCCAGATGAATATTCAATAAGTACCCTTTTCCGTGTAAGACGCAATACTAAAAAGGAGCGCTGGACTTTGTGGAAAACATTGACTCGTTCTGGGGTTCTGCAGAGGCGGTGGAGGAATATTTGGAGAATCGAAAGAGGATTAAAGCAGCACCTAGATGAGACAGTGTATATGCCGTTATTTTATTTATTTCTGGTGAGTGCATCCCCAAAGGGGAATCTTCCTATCACGCGGTGGAGTGTACTGGTGGATGGACTTAACAGATTTGTGGCACACTGAATCATTTTATCCTGTATGGAGAAAGCCGGACTGTTTTTTCAAACGCTGAATGATTATCTCTCACCGATTCACTTATTATTATTTGACTGTTTGATCTATTCATACTATTTTATACTACCGCACCTTATAGCTATATTTATATTTATATCTATTTATTTATTTATTTATTTATTAAGTGATACTCTTTCCACCTTATCAGTCTTTCTGATACCCAAGCGCTGCTACAATATTGGTACAGGCTGGATGTATGTAATTGATTCATTTAATTATTTATTCCTCGACACCTGTTATTTATTGTACATTTTATATACGACTTCCTTTTTAAGCAGCTGCTACTGGTGCACCAACTCTGTGTTGCACATTTAACCAAGTATATATATATTCATTTATTGTTATACTGAAGAAATCTACCCGAACATACATTAAGACAGTTTATCCCTTTGAGCGCAGAGAGTTGTTTGATATAGGCGGGCCGAAATAGCAAACAACCTTATTTAGATACCTCCTCCACCTTTCAGATTTTTCAAAATGTAGATACCGAAATTCGTTGGTCACTCATCTGCTGAACGCAGCAAAGGCGTGCATTCCGACCCTGTGGAAGCAAAAACTACCCCCCTCAATCCCATTGTGGTTTAAAAAAATAGCGGATATATATGCCATGGAAAAAAGTATTGCAATTTCGCAGGGCAAAGAGGAGAGGTTTGAATCAAAGTGGGAATCTTGGTCCCGCTTTGTATCTACCAGAGAATATGCTGGGGAACGTATGGAGGGGGAGGCGGGGGGAGAGGGAGGAGAGAGGATTTAAATGTTTATTATTTGGGGAAAAGAGAAAAGTTTCTATTTTTTATCTCCTTTTCCTTGTTTTTTTCTCTTTTTTTTGTTTTTTGTGTTATTCGTTTCTAATGCGTTTATGTATAACCGGATGTAAAATGAAACAATATATAATTATGGTATGTTGTTTGATACGTATGCAATGAAATTGTATTATATTCTTTTCCTTTTTCTCTTTTCTTTGTTGTCTATGTATAAAGAATTTTCTTTTCTGAAAATAAAATATAGAATAAAAAAAAAAAGAAATAAGGATCTTCATCTCTAATGAGGCATCAAGCTGCTGTGACCAGGGAACACATGACTTGGATGTAAAGAAGATCAAGCAGAGGAAGTAGCAGTCAAGCGGAGGAGAGTGGAGCAGCATTCTGTGACCGGGACACAGAACTGTTCTGGAGGAGAAGGTCAGTGTAACAGAAGAAGAAAAACAAGTCAGAGCAGGGTAGAATGCTGTGGTCGGGGAACACAGCATTGTTAGTGATGGACTGGCTGGAATCAGTAGTCTGCTTATTGCCATGTGTCAGGTCAACGGAGGGAGATGCCGTGTCGTCTCTGGCCTGGTTAGCACATTGGTTATACCTTTCAAAGACTGGGTGACTGTCTGTTTCATGGAAGCTAGAGAGGGAAGCTGTGTGCGTCTCTGGCTCTTTGATTCATAAAGACAATATCATTCCGGTTTACAAGTGAGAATTATTCAGAGTGGTTCCTCTTGTTCCATTGGAAGTGAAGCTAGTAACTCAGTAACTATGCAGTAAAGGATTTGCACAAAGAAAATAAGCAACAGTCAGTAAAGAAGTTAATGCACAGAAATACAAATTTACAAGGCCAAGGCCACGAGTAATTTCAAGAATGTGCTGTATCATGGTCATCTCATATTCCCTTTTCTCCCATCCAAGTTGTATCCCACAATAAAAGCAACAAAAGGGAGAAAAATTACTGTTCATTGTTTTGAAAATGGTGAATGGGGGGTTGGCAGCAGGGTGATTGGTGGATGCTAGTAACCAAATCAGCAGCCCTTACGGGGGTACCGCTACAAACATACAATGCATCACCCAAGTCTTGAAATCTTTAACCCTTTGTTAGGATACACAGTGTACACATCTGGTTTACAACCAATAATGAGTGCAGGCAGAGTTAAATTATGGTAAATGTCGCACTTACCCCCGGAGAAGCCACTTGGTATAATGGGTTCTCTCTTCTTTGCCACAACTCTAGGAACAGCTTTGCCCCCTTTGACACATCAGTGCTAGTATGCATCGTGGCACAGCTCTCTCTATGGACAGCACACTATCCATAGAGAGCGCAGTGCGCAATGCCGAGTGACATCATCGGTGCTGCTAAAGAACAAATCTCTGAAACGGTGTATGTTTAGGAGATATGTACTGTACCTACAGGTAAGCCTATAATAAGGCTTACCTGTAGGTTATGAATAAATAAAAGCCTTTACTACCCCTTTAATTATAAGTAAAGCAAGTATATTGTCACAGGGCAAAAGTAAATAGCAATGCACAAATATGAAATAGCTGGTTAAAAAAAAAAAAAAAACATTTGCTCACAGTAAGCTAATTGATGTAACTACTAGGTTATAGCATAGCAGTTTAGTCTAAATTACCATATAACTAAAGCAAGATTAACCTAGCAATAAGCAGCATCAGTGGTGAACAGTATCAACAGTAATGAAAAATCCCACAGAAGTTCCTCTGCAGTCAATAAACATCTCAGAGTGCACAGAATTTGCATTTAGGGTTAATGCTAGGTTCAGAACTATCATTTCTGAGTGGAGAAAGCTGTGTTTTTGGCTTTCTCCAGATTTTGTAGTTCTTTGTCAGAATAGTCAATCCTGTGTCAGGGTTTTGCTAGATGCCTGCAACCTGGCTGACTACACAGGTTTGCAGGGTCATTATATACTCAGGTCTGAGGAGAGCTCAGAGCTCCCAGTTTGGAGACCGCTCCCAGTATGGGAGACAAAAGGTCTCACCCAGCTTCAGGGGGCCCCAGTCAGAAACCATGAGACAGAGGTCTCATCGAGGGGTCAGAGCGCCCAGACAGGAGACAGCAGGTCTCAGTTCCAGGTGTCAGATCAGCTCCTATCGGGGGTGTCAGGAGAACCCAAATCCATAGGCCAGAGGTGGGCTGTGCAGCAGGGCTCTGTAACTAAAGGCTAGAGCCAAGTGTTCCAGGAGAGCTGGACAACACAGTCAAAGACACTGGTAAGAGGAGCAACAGGGCTGCCAACAAGTGAGCCAGGTGGCTCAGTATTTTTGCATGTGTGAGAGAAACCCCTGTGTGGGCAACTGATGTACATGTGAATTTTCCATTTATTGAATAAAAGTGGGCTGCCATGCCCTAAAATACAGTTTTGGATTGGCACAACCCATTGCAAATGCACATACTGCTTGAGTTTAATCACCCTCAATCTCACAATATATACAGTATACTGTATGTATGTGTGTATATATATATATATATATTATATATATATATATATATTTACATACATACATACTGTAGCAGAGCGTCCCAGAGAGAGCCAGGAAAAATCCTGTTCGGTGTTTATACATCTCCTAGGCTCCTCTCGTACACATTCAGGGATCTGTGATCCACGATCCAGTTCGGAACTTGCCCCCCCCCCCCCCCCCCCCCCAGGCCAATTTAAACTCACCTGTGACAGACAGCCTTCATGCTCTGCCTGGGAAACACAGACAACACTGGACTGTGAGAGCACAAGGTTGGTAAAAAGCTGTTAAGCTGTATCTGTGCAAGCTGACAAGCTGTAGGCTTGCTCAGCCTGGTAGTTAGGGCCTGTATATATTGTGTAGTTAGTGCCACGGCTAGGTTTTTGCTCTGCTTGTTTTCTGAAACGCTGTACAGCACCTGTATATATCATCAATAAACACTGCACTGTTTGTCACAACCTCACTGGATTTGGTATCTGTGCCTGAAAGACTGCTCATTCTAGGAAGCTTTGTACCGGCTACCTGTCCCCCAGGTTACAACACATACACAGTATCTCACAAAAGTGAGTACACCCCTCACATTTGTGTAAATATTTTATTATATCTTTTCATGTGACAACACTGAAGACATTACACTTTGCTACAATGTAAAGTAGTGAGTGTACAGCTTGTATAACAGTGTAAATTTGCTGTTCCCTAAAAATAATTCAACACACAGCCATTAATGTCTAAACTGCTGGCAACAAAAGTGAGTACACCCCTAAGTGAAAATGTCCAAATTGGGCCCCAAGTGTCAATATTTTGTGTGGCCACCATTATTTTCCAGCACTGCCTTAACCCTCTTGGGCATGGAGTTCACCAGAGCTTCACAGGTTGCCTCTGGAGTCCTCTTCCACTCCTCTATGATGACATCACGGAGCTGGTGGATGTTAGAGACCTTGCGCTCCCCCACCGTTTGAGGTTGCACCACAGATGCTCAATAGGTTTTAGGTCTGGAGACATGCTTGGCCAGTCTATCACCTTTACAGTTAGCTTCTTTAGCAAGGCAGTGGTCGTCTTGGAGTTGTGTTTGGGGTCGTTATGTTGGAATACTGCCCTGCGGCCCAGTCTCCGAATGGAGGGGATCATGCTCTGCTTCAGTATGTCACGGTACATGTTGGCATTCATGGTTCCCTCAATAAAGTGTAGCTCCCCAGTGCCGGCAGCACTCATGCAGCCCCAGACCATGACACTCCCACCACAATGCTTGACTGTAGGCAAGACACACTTGTCTTTGTACTCCTCACCTGGTTGCCCCGACAGACGCTTGAAACAAAAAAGTTTATCTTGGACTCATCAGACCACAGGACATGGCTCCTGTAATCCATGTCCTTAGTCTGCTTGTCTTCAGCAAACTACGGGCTTTCTTGTGCATCATCTTTAGAAGAGGCTTCCTTCTGGGATGACAGCCATGCATAAAAAATTTGATGCAGTGTGTGACAGGCTGACCCCCCACCCCTTCAACCTCTGCAGCATATGCCTATTTCCCAAAGACAACCTCTGGATATGACGCTAAGCACGTGCAATCAACTTCTTTGGTCGACCATGGTGAGGCCTGTTCTGAGTGGAATCTGTCCTGTTAAACCGCTGTATGGTCTTGGCCACCGTGCTGCAGCTCAGTTTCAGCGTCTTGACAATCTTCTTATAACCTAGGCCATCTTCATGTAGAGCAACAATTTTTTTTTTTCAGATCCTCATAGAGTTGTTTGCCATGAGGTGCCATGTTGAACTTCCAGTAACCAGTATGAGAGATTGAGAGTGATAACACCAAATTTAATACACCTGATCCCTATTCACACCTGAGACCTTGTAACACTAACGAGTCACATGACACCGGGGAGAAAAAATGTCTAATTGTGCCCAATTTGGACATTTTCACTTGGGGTTGTACTGACTTTTGTTGTCACCGGTTTAGACACTAATGGCTGTGTGTTGAGTTATTTTGGAGGGGACAGCAAATTTACACTGTTATACAAGCTGTACACTCTACTTTACATTGTAGCAAAGTGTAATTTCTTCAGTGTTGTCACATGAAAAGATATAATAAAATATTTACAAAAATGTGAGGGGTGTACTCACTTTTGTGAGATACACACATAGATAGATAGATAGATAGATAGATTATATATATATATATATTATCTATCTATCTATCTATCTCCAGGTGTAGCACTCAGCCCCTTTAAGGGAGAAAGAAAACTTCTAAGACTGCTACTGTAGAGCAACAGGTCCTGACTTTCTATGTCTGACTGTTACATCTTTATGGGTATTATATGCCCTCCATTGATTGGATGAGGATGGTGGGAAATGTAGTTTCTTTGAATGGTAGTGGTGTTGCTCCAATGCCAGAAAAAAACACTACAGTTCCCAGGAAACCATGGTATGAGAGGGAGGAGTGGAGAGATTCATTGTGCACTGCCCAGGAATGTTTGAGGCAGTTGGTGCCAAGACAGGGAAGAGTACAGCCATCCAGGTTAATGTTTCCAGCCGATTGTGGTCTCTGCTAGGAGTGCCACCTGTGCAGCCGTACTGCCAGCGGTGGGAGAAAATTGCCACATCTGCTACCCATCTGTTCCAGCATACTCCAGAGGAAGCCAGCAGGTTCCCTGGTCGTCATCAGCAATGCCAGCATTCTTCATGTGGGATCGCCGGAGTTCAAGTCATCAGTCCGTGAGGGGCCCTTCTGCCATTGGCATCCAAAGCTGAAGCGCAGGACAGGTATGAGTATTCTTGACCCATTATATACACTGTGCAGCAGAAATTGTACATCCATATCTTCCTCAATTTGTCTAAAGTTCACCATCTGTAACCTATTTGGAGCTTTTAGACCTAAAGAAGTCCTGCAGGCAGACTTGGACCTATCATGGTCACCCATGTGCGTTAGTGGACAGTGTAACTCCAGGCGTTTAGACTCATCCACTGTTAAGCTGCCCTTTACTGCACATTCGGTGTGCCTGTTACGGTTTAAGTCGATTTGAGTAGATAGTCTGTATCAATGGCTCTCAAGTTGTTCATGCCCACTGGCTCCCTCTACTGGATAGATGCTGAACTGCATTGAAAACCAGTCTTGTATAGGCACACAAAGCAGCTGCAGTGTCTTTTTTAGTTACACACTCTCTCTAGTCAAGCACCTGGCTACACAGACAAAACTACCTTGCCACATTCTTAACATTGCATTGGGAGGAAAAGCCAAGTAGGATTTTGAATCAAGTAAAAAGGTAAGCATTAATACAAATACACATAGGAGTGCAATTTTACCTGCAAAATTATTTGTACATGAGTTGGAATCAATTATGTGGACACCAATATCATAGGCCTTACATTTACCAAAAAAATTAAAAATATATTTTGTGTATCTTTTCTTTGTCTATGCACTCTCTAGGTTGTATGCCATTGTATTACATGTCGTGTTCAGCAAGAAGTAAGTAAGTAAGAGCAGTTAGTAAAATGGATAGCTTGTTTGACTTCCAAAGAGGGCAATTAATTGGTACCCCTTTATCTGCAGAGTCTGTGACCATAATAAACAAATTGTCCAAAAAACAGTTTGTATGGTTAGCACTGCATATAAAATGCATGGCAAGAATTTACTGGTGAAGAATACCAACCTAAACACTGCTTGCACAAAAAAAAAAAAAAAAACGTCATAAAGAACTTTACAGAGCCAACATCCGTGGTTTCACAGAAACCAAAGCAACGAAAAAAAAGTAACAACAAAAAACAAAAAAACTGAAGAAGATCATAAAACCTGGACCATTTAGTCTTGGTTTAGCGCCAATCTGACCTGGCCAGTTCATACACCAGACTTAAATACCTCTGAAATACTGTGGATAGTTTCCAACAACATAGTGTGAACATAGTGGGAAATACACTCCCTCCTAAAACTTCACTGAAGCAATCGGAAGATGTTCTGATAGAGCAACATTCCACTAAATACTATTCAAAAGCTGTATGAAACTAATCTAAAAAGGACTGAAGTTGTATTAAATTGAAAAGGGTAGTCAAAAATCTTATAAGTAGGTAAATGCAGTATAGCATATTTCACAATATTTTGTCCAGCCCATGTGTCAGAGATGAGGACTTAGTTCCCACTGGGGGAAGACTGACTGACCAGGACTTGGTAAAAACAGCTGAGGCTAGGTGGTGGCATAGGCCACAAGAGAGAGACGAAGTGCTTTGCGGGGTCATTAAGACTCAAAAAAAAATCTGCATTGTCCCTGAAGGGGATGGAGTCAGCATGCCCGCTCTTTCAGCAAAAGTGAGAGCTCTTCGGAGGGCCAAGGAGCAGAAGAAGAGCACCCCACAAGGGGAAATGGGTTTTGCTGCGGACTACTCCTAGGTTTTCAATCTTCCATTGGTGGTAGGGATACACCTTGAAGATACTCTAAAATACCTTAATAGAAGGTAAGATTCGTACTAGACATGGGATAATATGATTACTGAGTATTTTTAGTTAATTATGGGTAGTTATCTCAATTGGAAGTGGTGGTAGCGTTTGGTCTGTAGCATTTGATGGTAGTTTGCTTGGTTTTTAGGCACACAAATATGGAGCTTTTTTTGTTTTCATTTTCTCATTGCCAATCATTTCTATATTAGAAGTGTCCTTTATTTCTATTCATCTATGAGGTCATAATTGAACATAGGATATTCTGCTGGAAGAGAGATGCATGACTACAAAGAGAGAGGTACATTTTTTATATATATATATATATATATATATATATATATATATATATTTATATATATATATATATATATATATATATATATATATATATATGACGTGTGTTAACAGTGGTTTTCTGGAATGGAATTGTACGGTATGTCCTTTTTGTTTGCCCTCCCACAGATTACATTATATTGTCATTTTTCTTTCTTTTTTTTTTATTTCTAATAGTGTTTTTTTGTTTATATTATGTAATGTTATATAATTATGTTTGTATAAATATTTCTTATGCATCTTGTTTATGTATTGTTCATCCTTATAGACCAGGGGTGTCAAACCCAATTCATAGGGGGCCACATCAGCATTATGGTTACCATCAAAGGGCCATTTGTATCTGTAAGACTAGATGTATAGAGCACTCCATCCCCCTTACATCAGATGTCAAGCCCCCACCATCCCTTACATCACTGTGCACCCCTTTTATCTTGTGCTGCTGCCTGGAGGGATTTGGGGGGGGGGGGGGCAAGCTGGGAAGTAGAAAGTGCAGCAGGATCTGGAGGAGGACCAGAGGAGGGTTGGCTGCATGGAGAAGCGCAGAATCTGGTGGAGGAGTTCTGTCCTCCTATCTGCTGCCAACTGCTGAGACAAGGTGGCGGTAGAGAGAAGGGGGGTTCCGCAACTGCAGGAGAGGGGCAAGGACCACGTGTAATGGCCTGGCGGGCCGGATTCAGCCCACGGGCCTTGTGTTTGACACATGTGTTCTAGACTATATAGAGTCTTTCACGAATCGCGTTGGTCCTAGACTCCAAATACCACCATATTGATTATTTACATGAACTCTGTATTTTTAACTTTGTTATTTGATTTTGTATCACTTTTATATGAAATAATAAAACAATTTTGACATTTTAAATCTGTGATTTCTCATGACGCATATAAAGTTCAAATTTCCTTTCCCGCTCTCCTGATGTTGGGTAGTAAAAGGGTTTCTATATTGTTTGTACATGATCGGGATGTCCACTGGCAATCACATATTAAATGTGTTGAATACAGAGCAGCTCCACATACTTCTATATAATTTTCCAGGTATTCAGTATTTTTTATCCAGCCCATATGTCACGGATAGGGACATGGTTCCCACTGGGGGCAGACTGACTGACCAGGACTTGGTGGAAAACAGCTGAGGCTAGGTGGTGGCTAGATGGTAGTACATGGAGATACTAGGGGGTCTGGGTGCTAGCGTGTGGAAGGGTTGCTCAAAAGCCAAGCCACATGCCATCTGGCGCTTGAAGACAACTGCCCCCTCTGTGATTGGCTGAAGATTCAGCACGGAAGAGTGGGGCAGGCAAGTGCAAAACCTTGTACTTCTGTCCATCTGAGGTTTACACCATTCTGCTACACAGCACAGCCCTGTCAGATTTTTTTTTACTCTGCTGCAGTTAAGAAACAATTACGTGTCTTGTCTTTTCCCCAACCTGTGACTGTAAAAGTCAAACAGAAACAGAGACTGATGAGCTCATATCTCCATTACTCTGCGCTCTCCTCCTATTAGCATGTTCTTTGTTAGTACATGAGCATTGCAGCACAACTGACTGGCTCCTTGTTCTCTGAGTCTAATACCAAGTCAAAATTCAGGTGCTTAGACTGCTTTTAATAAAAAAGATAGTGATGTATTAAATGAGATAGATAGATATATATATATATATATATATATATATATATATATATATATATATATATATGCACACACACATGCACACACAGAGCTGGGTTAGTTTGTGTCTCTAATATATGCTTAGTTCAGCTTTAAATGGAACAATATATTCAATAAAGGTTCTTCCCATAACTACTGAATGGTTTCTTACTCTTTAACCTCGTACACACGATCGGACTTTCCGAAGGGAAATGTTGGATGACAGGCTGTTGGTGGAAAATCCGACTGTGTGTATGTTCCATCGGACAATTGTTGTCGGACTTTCCGCCAACAAATGTTGGCTAGCTGGTTTTCAAATTTTCCGCGGACACATGTGTGTTGTCGGATTTTCTGACGTGTGTACACAAGTCTGTCGGACAAAAGTCCAAAGTACAAACATGAATGGGGAAGGGGATCACCGCTTTAGGTGGAAATGTGGGTATAGAACTCTTCTTGGAACTGGAACACCAGGTGCCGGCTAAGCATATAGCAACATGAGACAAAAAGGAAGTTCTGGACAGCCGCACTCCGGAATATAGCCTTTATTTGTAAAAAGTCCAACAGATACAAACCACAGCAAAAAATGGGACAAACGAGCTGATGCGTTTCACACTTAACAGTGCTTAGCCATTGCCTTTTTTGCTGTGGCTTGTATCTGTTGGACTTTTTACAAATAAAGGCTATATTCTGGAGTGCAACTGTCCAGAACTTCTTTTGCCTCATGTTACAAACATGAATGCTCGGAAGCAAGGACGAGCCAGAAGCGGTCAGTCTTGTAAACTGGCGCTCGTAATGGAGAATTATCATTCGTGGCAAATTATGAAACCTGGAAATGCAGCGCACAATTTTCTTTTTCTTTAATGGGATAATAATGAAGCTGTTTTGATGGTGATACTGATGGAGTTTTTGCAAACAATTTTTCAAAGGCTTTTTTTTTTCTAGTGATATCAAGAATAATATTATGCTTTTTTTTTTTTTTTTTTTTTTTTTTAAATTTGGGCAAGTTACCACAACACCATTATCCCGTAGTTTTTAAGATCAAAATACAACTATGTTGGTGTCCCTTGTCAATTTTACATTGTATTTTTTTAAATGTAACGGCCTACTTCCAAACTGTCATTTGAAGTAAAACACAAAGCCAAGTATTATTCTCCACAATTTTTTTACTGTGCATTAAAAAAGAAAATAAATAAAATAAGACATGCTATCTGCCAATAGAACTTAACCAAAAAGTGCATTCTATGCATCAAAAAATATACCAAATCAAATCATTATTCAACCAAAAAAATGATGTCAAAGCAATAACTCAAAGGCCAATAATAAATAACGCGTTATCTCCTCCGATTCCGCAACATGGCTGGTTGACGAACGGCTATTCAGAAACAAACTAAAAAGTGAGAAATTAAAGCGCGAATGAACACTCACCAAACTTCTACTAACACGAAATAAGCAGGAGCCCAAAGGGTGGGGCTAAAGAGCTGAAAAACAACGTAGTATGTAACTACGTTCGTAATTGTTGACCAACAACTGTGTGGCCCTGTGTATGCAAGACAAGTTTGGGACAAAATTCCATGGTTTTGTTGGCCAAAAATCTGATCGTGTGTAGGAGGCTTTAGACTTTATTTTATGTCTTATTTATATCTGGGGAAACATCAGGGAATGTATGTGGGTACTGACAAAAATAAGTCTTGGACCCCTTCCCTGGCATGGATGTTGCTGTTAGATCCTGTCCGTTTCACAGTCTGGAGTGTACAAAAATAGAGTACCTCATAAATGTACATAAAACTATACAAATTTTGTTTGTTTTTTGCTTTCATGTTTCTGTACATATGACTAATATCTTCTAAAACATTTTCAAAAACTGACAAAGCAGTTATAACAATTATAATTACAGTATATTGCCATCTTGTTTTGTGGAAAAACACAAAATACCATATGGAAATAAATCACCCATTTGTATTAGAAAAGCAACGGTATTCAAGGAATAGGTAACATTGCATAATGTCAGTTTCCTAAGGCTTTAGGCAATTAAGTGAAATAATATATGTGCTTTCATACTATGGTTTGTATGTGTGTGGTCTGTTTCATTTTAAAATTGCAGTGGTGATGTTCTTATACCACCTCATATTACAGAATCTGGTATTTAAAGAGTATCTTAAAAATCAATAACCAAGTCCTGGAGTGAAAATATAATATGCATATTCGTATAATTATATATAAGATATAGTATTTTATTATTATTACATGCTTAACTTATATTTTAAAGTTTGTTCACATCATCAGCCCTTACCCTTTAACCTCATTCAGTGCCAGATTACAGGGAAATTGTTCAAACGTTTGTATGTTTAGTTACCCAGGTATAACTGTAACAACCTTTCAGGAACATAATGGGGTTGATTTACTATAACAGAGTGCAAAATCTGGTGCAGTTGTGCACGGTGGCCAGTTTCTAACCTTAGCTTGTTCAATTAAGCCTTGACCAAAAATCTGGAAGCCAATTGGTTTCTATGCAGAGCTGCACCAGATTTTGCACTCTCCAATTTTAGTAAATCAACCCCAAAGTGTTTATCAATTTGTGATAGCGAACATATTACAGCGCACACATTCAAGAATGACGTTTCCTGCAGGGCTAGTTAAAAACACCTGAACATATTCAAAAAATACGGGGGTTTAGTCACACTATATGGTTATTTAGTGCTAAGCCCACTTACTGCGACAAAGTACCCTGAATTAGTGGGTCCTACCCTAGTAATAGAATGAAAGATCCTGCGTCTCAACCATGGGAGCCAAACTCCTCTCTGTGGGAGAACTGAAAGGATTCCTCCTATACACTGGTGGCCACTAAATAAGAGGTAATGAAGAGGGGGAGGGGTGCTCTAACCCAAAAAAACCTGGTCAGGGTTTATAACAACATACAAAAACATATTTGGGAAGCACTCACCAATGCGTTTAAATTCAAGATGGTGCTGCCATAAGACCAACAAGCAATAGCGAACATATTACAGCGCACACATTCAAGAATGACGCAGTAAGTGGGCTTAGCACTATATAACCATATAGTGTGACCAAACCCCCGTATTTTTGGAATATGTTCAGGTGTTTTTAACTAGCCCTGCAGGAAACGTCATGTGTGCGCTGTAATATGTTCGCTATTGCTTGTTGGTCTTATGGCAGCACCATCTTGAATTTAAACACATTGGTGAGTGCTTCCCAAATATGTTTTTGTATGTTGTAATAAACCCTGACCAGGTTTTTTTGGGTTAGAGCACCCCTCCCCCTCTTCATTGCCTCTTATTTAGTGGCCACCAGTGTATAGGAGGAATCCTTTCAGTTCTCCCACATAGAGGAGTTTGGCTCCCATGGTTAAGACGCAGGATCTTTCATTCTATTACTAGGGTAGGACCCACTAATTCGGGGTACTTTGTCGCAGTAAGTGGGCTTAGCACTATATAACCATATAGTGTGACCAAACCCCCGTATTTTTTGAATATGTTCAGGTGTTTTTAACTAGCCCTGCAGGAAACGTCATTCTTGAATGTGTGCGCTGTAATATGTTCGCTATTGCTTGTTGGTCTTATGGCAGCACCATCTTGAATTTAAACGCATTGGTGAGTGCTTCCCAAATATGTTTTTGTTTATCAATTTGTGGACACACAAACACACTGTATGTATATGTCATCTTCATTCTTAATAAGACCTATGAAAATAAAAGCGCAATGTAAAAAGGGCCATTCATAAATACTGTATATTTCGCTCCATAAGACACACCTGTCCATAACCTAGGTTTTAGAGTAGGAAAACAAGAAAAAAAAAAAAAAAACAATTCTGAACCAAATGGTGTACCAAAATATTACCAGTCCCATGAAATGCAGCCTGACCAGTGCCAATTAAAGGCAGCCTTACCAGTCCCATTAAATGCAGCCTGAGCTGTGCCCATTGAATGCACCATAAAATGCAGCCTGACCTGTGCCCATTAAAAATGCAGCCTGACCTCTCCCCAGCGACTGGCGAGTATGTCATTACATCCGCCTGTCACTCAGATAGAAGGCAGAGCAGCAGGAGTGGCCATACTCCATTCCACCGCTGGGGCTCCTCTGTCTTCTGTGAGTGACAGGCTTAGCCAGGAGATTGCCAGGCTCACGGAGATGGTCGCCCGCTATTGTGGCATGGCGGTGGTGACGAGGGGGGGGTGGCCTGGTTGGTATTCGCTGCATAAGATGCAGGTAAATTTTCCCAATTCTTTGGGGGGGGGTGCGTCTTATGGAGTGAAAAATACGTAATTATGTTTTTATTCATATCAAAACATCTCTGTGAGCTCTTGTAACCAAGTGTATTTATATAGCCAAAAACATACTCAGTTGTTAAGGCTGGCACACACAGGCCGAACATAGGCTGGTTCAGTAGAAACCAGCTGACATTTGACCCATATTTATTTCAGTAATTCAATTCAAAAAGTGAATTTTATATAGATGTGTTACACACAGAGTGATATATTTCAAGCATTTCTTTCTTTTTAATTTGGGGATTACGGCTTATGCCGCGTACACAAGAACGAATTTTACGTCAGAAAAATCTTGGATGGTTTTTCCGACGGAATTCCGCTCCAGCTTGGCTTGCATACACACGGTCACACAAAAGTTTGCTGAACTTTCGACCGTCAAGAACGCGGTGACGTACAACAATACGACGAGCAGATAAAATGAAGTACAATGCTTCCGAGCATGCGTCAAATTGTTTCCGAGCATGCATAGGAATTTTGCGTGTCGGAAATTGCCACAGACGATCGGAATTTCTGATCAGAACTTTTTCCGACCGAAATATTGAGAACATGCTCTCAATCTTTTGCTGGCTGGAATTCGGCCAGCAAAAGTCACATTTTCCAACCAAAAGCTCTCATCAGTCTTTTGCTGGCCGAATTTCCTATCGTGTGAATGCGGCATTACAGCTAGTGAAAACCCCAAATTCACCATCTTAGAAAATAAGAATATTACATAAGAGCAATAAAACAAGATTTTTAATACAGAAATGTTGGCTTACTGAAAAGTATGTCCATGTACAGTATAGTGTGCACTCAATACTTGGTCAGGGCTCTTTATGCATGAATTACTGCATCAATGCGGCGTGACATGGAGGCTATCAGCATGTGGCACTACTGAGGTGTTATGGAAGCTCAGGTTGCTTTGATAGTGGGCTTCAGCTCAACTGCATTGTTGGGCCTGGTGTCTCTCATCTTCCTCTTGACAGATTCTCTATGGGGTTTAAGTCAGGCGAGTTTGCTGGCCAATCAAGCACAGTGCAACCATGATCATTAAACCAGTAATTGGTACTTTTGGCAGTGTGGGCAGGTGCCAAGTCCTGAAATCACAATCTCCATAAAGCATGAAGGACCTTGATTTCCAAATGCATCAGTCTGTGATGATTTGGGGAGCCATGTCATCTGCTGGTGTTGGTAAACAGACACCAACATGTGTGTTTTGTTTTTTTTTTTGTTTGTTTTTTAATATTGTCATGATGTTATTGCCTTCATATCATCAAATCAGCACTGTTGGTTTAGACAACCATATTACAAAGCATATTACTATGAAATCACGCCAATAAAAACTGCAATATTTTGGCCCCAGTTTACTATGATATTATCCCCTCCAATTCACTATTAGCCACTCTCCTTGAAATTTTATATGCATTGTTTTGAAAAAACAATGGTATAACTGAATGAACATTGAATGGATAGCTAAACCCAAAAACAAACAATTGGACTATGAGTGAGCCAGTTTAGTGGAATAAACTTTGAAGTGTTGGGACATTATCAATATACGGCCTTCCAAGGATTTTTGGTGTGCAGCGTTGTGTGAATGTTTGGAGGAGATCCTGTCATTGAACCGCTAGTCCTATATTAAGAGAACACAGAGCCGATCCACCCTATACACTCACTAAGCAAGATGCATAGGGCCCCGCCGCTGTGGGGGGGGCCCCCAAGGGCGGATCGGCTCTGCTTCCCGAGCTTCAATCTCCTCCTCCCCCTCCTCCTCTTGTCACACAGCGGGAGTCGGAAGACTGCTGTGTCTCAGAGCTGACTGAAACCTTCGGCCAGCGCTATGACAAAGATCCCGCCCTCCTCCTAGACCAGCTCGTGTGATAGATACATTGTTCTGTCTATCACACAAGCTGGTCTAGGAGGAGGGTGGGACTTTTGTCATAGCGCGGCATAACATTTCACATTGAGCTCCGTGACACTGCGGGAGATGCCTGCTGTGCGTAATCCACTGGCACTGACTGGTGAGGCTACATTGATTGCCACAGTAATGCCCCGTACACACGGTCGGATTTTCCGACGGAAAATGTCCTATCGGACCATGTTGTCGGAAATTCCGACCGTGTGTGGGCCCCATCGTACGCAACGAACGTCACCACGTTCAGGATGATCGGATTTTCCGACAACTTTGTCCGACCGTGTGTATGCAACACCAGTGTCGGACAAAATCCGTCGGAAAAACTCCTACGGATTTTGTGATCGGAATTTCCGACGTGTGTACAGGGCATTAGACTGCAATGATGGGCACCATTAGGCTGCAATCATGATGGGCACAGTAAGGCGGCAATGATTGGCATGGTGAGGCGGCAGTTATTAACATGGCAAGGCTGCAATGAAAAGCATGGTAAGGCTGCAATTAATGGCATGGTGAGATGGCAATGATGGGCACGGTGAGGGGGCAATTATTAACATGATGAGGCTGCAATGATAAGCATGGTAAGGCTGCAATGATTGCCATGGCGAGGTAGCAGTGATGGGCACTGTGAGGCTGCAATGATTGGCATGGTAAGGCTGCAATGATTGGCACAGTGAGGTGGCAATGATTGACGTGGTAAGGCGGCAATGATGGGCACAATAAGGCTGCAATGATGGGCACAGTGAGGTGGCAATTATTAACACGGTGAAGCTGCAATGATGGGCACGGTGAGGCTGCAATGATTGGTGCGGTGAGGATTTAAGGAAGGGTCTCTGGGGATCCTGATGTAAGGGGAGGCTCTCTGGTGACCCTGATGTAACGAGGGGCTTTCTGGGGACCCTGATGTAACGAGGGGCTTTCTGGGGACCCTGACGAAAGGGGAGGCTTTCTAGGGGCCCTGACCTAAGGGGAGGCTCTCTGGGGGGGACCCTCATGTAAGGGGAGGCTCTCTAGGGACCCTAATGTAAGGAGGGAGGCTCTTTGGGGACCTATGCTCACGGCATCACGGGTCAGGCAGAGGGCCCCTTAGCAGAATTTTGCTTAGGGCCCCAGGGAGGTCAGGATCGGCACTGAGAGAACATAATGCATTGTGGAACAAAAATTATAAGAGTGAATGTCAGGGAGGGCAGAAGGGAGCAGGTAGACAGGGCAACTTTTCTTAGTAGCAGCAGCTGCTGTTAACCTTTAGAACCAATTCACACTATTTAAGGCGACAGACGTTTACTGCAGTGTAAAGCGTCTGTCACCACAGATACACACAGGAAAAAATTGTTTCCTATGTGTCCCATTTACACTGCAATACAGACATGCTGCGCTTTATTGCAGCGCACTGTACCAAATCGCACTGTGATCTAAGACAGCCCAGCACATCATGCTGCCCTATATTGTAGTGAATGAAGTGTATGTTTTGAAAGACACATTGCAGGGATGATTTTTAGTAGAAGCAGCCATCTGCAGATAGGACACACATCATTATACATACAGTATCTCACAAAAGTGAGTACACCCCTCACATTTTTGTAAATATTTTATTATATTTTTTCACGTGACTTTGCTGTAAATTTGCTGCCCCCTCAAAATAATTCAACACACAGCCATTAATGTCTAAACTGCTGGCAACAAAAGTGAGTACACCCCTTTGTGAAAATGTCCAAATTAGGCCCAAAGTGTCAATATATTGTGTGGCCACCATTATTTTCCAGCACTGCCCTAACCATCTTTGGCATCACCAGAGCTTCACAGGTTGCTACTGGAGTCCTCTTCCACTCCTCCATGACGATATCAAAGAGCTGGTGGATGTTGGAGACCTTGTGCTCCTCCACCTTCCGTTTGAGGATGCCCCACAGATGCTCATATAGCGCTGGCTCCTGACGAGCAGGCACTATTGTTTTTGAAAATTAAGTTGCCTGAAGCCACAGTTGGGCTTTGGGATAATTTCACAATTTCTGGTTTCAGTACCAGTCCAGCTAAGTTGCACTGGGTTCTCCTTGACCGCAGGTGTCGCTTTCACCGCCGGCAAGAGTAGAGCTGCAGTCTAGCTGGATGCATTGAATGTCACTTATCTCTCGGAACCAGCCCAGTGGGAGTGTTCTCCCGCTGTGCATTCTGGGGGTGGTATTTAAGGTACCGACGCCATGTTGGCAGGGGAGTATTTTCTGTCTGTTTGGTTCTGGTGGTCCTCCTGACCCAGCCTAATGGCCCTCCTGGCCTGGGGTGCGGAACCATGCATCCTGTGTCTCGGGGCTGGCAGGCCCGAGGCAACGCAACTGCAGGGATAGGCCCAAGTAACTTTCGGAGCTTACTGATCCAAGGAAGGTCCGGTGCCATCTCATTTGGATGGAGAGGCCCAGCAACTGAAGTACCCCAGGGGAGGACTCGTTTAGGAGAAGGCCGTTCGCAAGGCTGGCTTCTCTGGTGGAGCCTGGATACTTAGTTGAAGGATGCAACCTGGATCAACACTCATATGGTATCACCAGATCGGCTGAGAGAACCTGGTACCGTATGTCCGTTCTTTAAAGTTATCTAAATCCCTCAGTGACGCTCAAGTGTAACTTACAAGTCTGTGGCAGAGACTTTGTCAAGCACCCTACCGGCTGCTAGGCCTAGTGAGAGAGGTCTATCCGGGAGGATAAATGAATCCAGTTCGTGGAACAGTAATATCCTTTGGATTCTTTTAGCATCTTTATCCACAATATAAGTACCTGAACTCACCCCTAACCCTCTACCCTTTATCGAGAGACTGTGTTCTATTTTCTGAATAAATAACCTAAAAGAGGATTCAGTGTCAGTCTCAACCTTCTCTTTGGGCCAATTTCCACAGGATCCCCAAGACAAAGCTACAACAGGTGAGGTAATGGTAAGCCCAAATAAAACCAGCAGCTCCTTCGGGGGTCAGTGCTACATTCAATAGGGTTTAGGTCTGGAGAAATGCTTGGCCAGTCCATCACCTTTACGCTCAGCTTCTTTAGCAAGGCAGCGGTCATCTGGGAGATGTGTTTGGGGTTGTTATCATGTTGGAATACTGCCCTGCCCAGCCTCCGAAGGGAGGGTATCTGCTTCAGTATGTCACGGTACATGTTGGCATTGATAGTTCCCTCAATGAACTATAGCTCCCCAGTGCCAGCAGCACTCATGCAACCGCAGACCATGACACTCCCACCACCATGCTTGACTGTAGGCCAGACACACTCTTTGTACTTCTCACCTGGTTGCCGCCACACACGCTTGACACATCTAAACCAAATAAGTTTATCTTGGTCTCATCAGACCACAGGACATGGTTCCAGTAATCCATGTCATTAGCCTGCAGTTTGCTGAAGACAAGCAGACTTTCTTCTGCACCATCTTTAGAAGAGGTCTCCTTCTGGGACGACAGCCATGCAGACCAATTTGATGCAGTGTGCACCATACAATTTCATCAGACAGAAGACTAGGGAAAAATTACAACAGCAACACAGAGGAAACTAAAGAAAATGCCTTTTTAGGAAAGTAGGGGGAAGGCTAGAACCCTTGTCATGTTCTACATACAGATTTTCCTGTCTGGTGAAGTTGAATTAAAACAACCCCCCCCCCCCCCCATAGTAAAATGTGACCCATCTGGTATGGTAACAATATAATCTGGATGTCTGGAATCAGAAAATTTGTGTTATGCAGAGCATAGCATGCAATAATCAGCATTTGGAACACAGTTCCATTATGTGCCTTACACTAGGAGTCAAATAATGCTGTTTATGACTAATTTGTTGCAGTAGACTTGACCCAAAGGAGAGTTTGGGACCAATAGTAGATCATCTAGTGACCTGATGTTGGTAATGCCTGCCTTATTAAGCTAATACTAAGGTAGAACCTTTCTAGGAATGGTCAATGGCATCTTCAGGTGTGCACTGCAGCTGGCTAACTTGCAGGTCATGGGTTCCTTCATACAAAGGAATCATGGAGACTAAAAAACCCTAGTGGTGTTCGGACCAGAGAGTTCATCATTGAACCTGGTAGTCCTAATGATCCCTGTAGAGCACCACACTGAGTATCAGCAGTAAATGTTCCCCATCCAACCTAAAAGTAAGGTTGTTTTTTTTTTTTGAAGATCAACACTCACTATTTGTTATCACAACACTGGGTAATGATCAAAGATGCCCGTGTGGTGTCCCTAAAAATTGCAGACTCACCAGTATATGGTGCGGTCTCCGTGCCTAAATACAATAACTATAAAAAGAGGGATTACAGGGGAAAGGAGCCCACTGAGAAGAAAATCCACATCCAACCTGACTGAGCTTGAGAGGATTTGCAAAGAAGAATGGCAGAAAATCCCCCAATCCGGATGTGCAAATCTTGTTGCATCATACCCAAAAATACTTGAGGCTGTAATTGTTGCAAAAGGTGCTGCTTCAAAAAAGTACGGAGTAAAGGGTCTGAATACTTACTGTAAGTACATGTGATTTCATTTTTTTCTTTTTAACCACTTTCTGCCCACGATATAGCCGAACAACGGCTACAGCGCAGGCTTACTTTGCCGGGAGGCCATCATATGATGTCCTTCCATGATCGCACTGCCTACGCGCCAGCACCATACTCTGTGATCGCTAAGTCCTTCAGGTTCAGCTGATCACAGATCATGGAAAAGGGCCAATCTGAGCGGCCCATTAGAACGTAATCAGGTGTCCAATGACAGCTGATCACGGATGTAAACACAAGCCGGATTATGAGAAGAGAGCCAATAACCAGCTTGTGTTAAAGGAACATGATTATCGGTGCAGTCCCAACAGTGCCTACCAGTGCTGCCAATCAGTGCCACCTATCAGTGCAGCCTCATCAGTGCCTCCTCCGTAGTGCCCATCAGTGCAGCCTATTTTTTTCCCAGCATTTTCAGTCTTTTTATGTTTGTTTAGCAAAAAATAAACTGTGGTGATTAAATGCCACCAAAAGAAAGCTCTATTTGTGTGAAAAAAAATTATAAAAATGTTATATGGGTACAGTGTAGCATGATGGCACACTTGTCATTCGAAGTGTGACAGCGCTGAAAGATGAAAATCGGCCTGGGCAGGAAGGGGGTAAAAGTGCCCAGTAGGCAAGTGGTTAAAATTCAGCTTTAATACACAAGTTATTAAAAGATTGGGATGAAATACAAATATTCTCTAATCACAATTTTTTTCTAAAGTAGATGAATAGTTGTGCAAGCACATGCTGCATAGTTCTAGCTTCTGCCTCACCTGAAGAACTGTTATGGAAAGATAAATGATTACGGCAAGCAACTGCTGTGTTAACATTTGTTTAATACAATGTCAATATTACTGGAAATGTTGAATAAAGAGAGTTTACATTTCATACTACTACAGTCTTTGTAATATTTGAACAACTGATGAGTACATTTTTATATTAATCGCTCTAGTCTTACAATATAAAATTCCTTTAAAGAACTACTACATTAAGAAAAATTGGTATTGTAACTCAAATATACTTTGACTTACAGTCAAAGGTAAATTTAAAATGTAGAATTATAGATTACATTGTATTATTACTAAGGATTAGCCGAACATCCCCCTGTTCGGTTTGCACCAGAACATCCGAACAGGCAAAATTTGGACGAACAAACGAACACAGTTAAAGTCTATGGGACACGAACATGAAAAACCAAAAGTGCTAATTTTAAAGGCTTATATGCAAGTTATTGTCATAAAAAGTGTTTTGGGACCTGGGTCTTGCCCCAGGGGACATGTATCAATGCAAAAAAAAGTTTTAAAAAACAGAAGTTTTTTCGGGAGCAGTGATCTTAATAACAAAATGAAACAACAAAACAAACAACAAAAATGAAATATTCCTTTAAATATCGTGCCTGTGGGGGTGTCTATAGTATCCCTGTAAAGTGGTGCAGTTTCCCCATGTTTAGAACAGTACCACAGCAAAATGACCTTTCTAAAAAGAAAAAAAATAATTTAAAACTGGTTGCGGCTGTAATGCATTATCGGGTCTCGGCAATATAGATAAAACTCATTGAAAAAAAAAAAAAAAAAAAGCATGCCCCCCCCCCCCCAGTCCATTACCAGGCCATTTGGGTCTGGTATGAATATTAAGGGGAACCCCAAACCAAAAAGTTAAAAAGCATCCTTCCAATGTTGAGGGCATGTGACCTGGTACGGTTCAGGAGGAGGGGGCGCTCTCTCGTCCCCCCCCCCTCTTTTCCTGCAGCCTGCCAGGTTGCGTGCTCGGATAAGGGTCTAATATGGATTTTGAGGGGGACCCCCACGCCATTTTTTTTTAAAATTTGGCGTGGAGTTCCCCTTAAAATCCATGCCAGACCTGAAGGGTCTGGTATGGATATTTAGGGGGAACCCCACGTCATTTTTTTTTTTATTTGACCCGGGGTTCCCCTTAATATCCATACCAGACCTGAAGGGTCTGGTAATTGAATTTGGGGGGACCCCCACGCTTTTTTTTTTTTTTTTTTTATCAATAACTTTCAATGACTGTCCTCTGTATTACGGGAGCCAGCAATTCACTTATAGCCGCACGTGATTTTAAATAGCTTTTTTTCCTGCAAAAATGACACTTTGTCATTTTATAAGCACGGGAAACATGCGCCCCTTTACATGCATACTATACACACACCCCAGGTACGAAATTTAAAGGAATATTGCACTTTTATTGTTTCACTTTAAGCATTATTAAAATCACTGCTCCTGAAAAAACGGTTGTTTTTAAAACTTTGTTTTGCATTGATACATGTCCCCTGGGGCAGGACCCAGGTCCCCAAACACTTTTTATGACAATAACTTGCATAATAGCCTTTAAAATTAGCACTTTTGATTTTGAACGTTCGAGTCCCATAGACTTTATTAGGGTTCTAAAGTTCACACCAGATTTAGGTCTGTTCGCAGGTTCTGATGCGAACCGAACAGGGGGGTGTTCGGCTCATCCCTAGTAAACAGTCTTTTTTGCAAAGTAAATATTCACTTTGAACTGTGTCTGTCGCTTTAGTACTCAACTCTATTGTATTTTGTTAGGATTTAACAGCATTTTCCATTTAATGCTAAGATCTACAGGTGGGTTTTCATTCTAAAAAGGGTACAGCTATAAACCATTTGCAGCCAACAGTGGAATTCCTATCTTTTCTTGCTTTATTGCAATGAATTGTGGCTATTTTTGGCATAGCTCCGTCATAGCTTTCCTATGAATAGTTATCTTTACCAGCCACACATGGCAATTTCCTGTGGCTGTTGAACAGATTCCTTGCTGTTCAATTCTTTTCCACATTTTATATCTCTTTCGTCACTTTAATTCCAGTCTTGTAGTCTTGTTGGGCATTGATATTTACATGTCTTATTTGTGCAATGTTAATTTTTTTTTTTTGTGCTGAGCTTGTTTATCTATATATTTCATGTCATCTTACCGAATTGTGTTCCATCTAAAATTACTTTCACCTTGTCAGAACAATTGTGTTTGGTAAATTGGCTGCACACATAGGTAAAATTCCACCCACGTATCCGTTTTAATAACCCTGGCCAAAGGGTGAGACAACAAGGCAGATGCCATAAACTCAGAGCTAAAGAATGCCCAAATACAAATAGATTTCCTTTCCCGTCCTCTTGTAATAATGAAGAGTATCACATGCTAGGCACAGGAAAACAGTGCCATCTCATAGAGGTTTAAATAAAGTAGCATTCGTGTTTAGTGTCTTCAAGGAGAGTGAAAATAGTGCAAACTGATGGATTTTGGCAGAGGATAGTCTCATTGAAGGCAGTGAAAGAAAGAGAGCCTGGAAAATCATGCTAGAATATTATGCCTAGTATTCTGGTTGAATGAAGTGGATATATCATATTTGCAGTGTGGTATGAGGTGTGTTGACTTTTTGTAATGAGGTGCAGTGCACTTCCAGGATGTATGGTCCTGAAGAGAAAGGTATCCAGCAATGCACTATAATGTATAATGTGCGGCAGTGCAACTTGCAGACTCAGGCAGTTATCATGTGTCCATACTGCATTAATAGAAAAAGAGAGGAACCCAAACCAGCCTGCACAGACTGGGGAATATGCTACATTCCTACTGGCAGCAAGCAAATATACAGTGGTGTGAAAAAGTGTTTGCCCCCTTCCTCATTTCCTGTTCCTTTGCATGTTTGTCACACTTAAGTGTTTCGGAACATCAAACCAATTTAAACAATAGTCAAGGACAACACAAGTAAACACAAAATGCAATTTGTAAATGAAGGTGTTTATAAAAGGTGAAAAAAAATCCAAACCATCATGGCCCTGTGTGAAAAAGTGATTGCCCCCCTTGTTAAAACATACTATAACTGTGGTTGTCCACACCTGAGTTCAATTTCTCTAGCCACACCCAGGCCTGATTATTGCCACACCTGTTCACAATCAAGGCATCACTTAAATAGGAGCTGCTTGACACAGTAAGGTCCACCAGAAGATCCTTAAAAGCTACACATCATGCCGAGACCCAAAGAAATTCAGGAACAATTGAGAAAGAAAGTAATTGAGATCTATCAGTCTGGAAAGGGTTATAAAGCCATTTCCAAAGCTTTGGGAATCCAGCGAACCACAGTGAGAGCCATTATCCACAAATGGCAAAGACATGGAACAGTGGTGAACCTTCCCAGGAGTGGCCGGCCGCTCAAAATTACCCCAAGAGCGCAGCGACGACTCATCCAAGAGGTCACAAAAGACCCCACAACAACGTCCAAGGAACTGCAGGCCTCACTTGCCTCAGTTAAGGTCAGCGTTCATGCCTCCACCATCAGGAAAAGACTGGGCAAAAATGGCCTGCATGGCAGAGTTCCAAGGAGAAAACCACTGCTGAGCAAAAAGAACATCAAAGCTCGTCTCAATTTCTCCACAACACATCTTGATGATCCCCAAGACTTTTGGGACAACATTCTGTGGACCGATGAGACAAAAGTGGAACTCTTTGGAAGGTGTGTGTCCAAGTATATCTGGCGTAGAAGGAACACTGCATTTCAGAAAAAGAACATTATACCAACAGTAAAATATGGTGGTGGTAGTGTGATGGTCTGGGGCTGTTTTGCTGCTTCAGGACCTGGAAGACTTGCCGTGATAAAAGGAACTATGAATTCTGCTGTCTACCAAGAGATCCTGAAGGAGAATGTCAGACCATCTGTTCGTGTACTCAAGCTGAAACGAACTTGGGTTCTGCAGAAGGACAATGATCCTAAACACACCAGCAAGTCCACCACCGAATGGCTGAAGAAAAACAAAATGAAGACTTTGGAGTGGCCTAGCCAAAGTCCTGACCTGAATCCTATTGAGATGTTGTGGTATGACCTTAAAAAGGCCGTTCATGCTCAAACCCTCTAATGTAACTGATTTAGGACAATTCTGCAAAGATGAGTGGGCCAAAATTCCTCCAGGACGCTGTAAAAGCCTCATTGCACGTTATCGCAAACGCTTGGTTGCAGTTATTGCTGCTAAGGGTGGCCCAACCAGTTATTAGGTTTAGGGGGCAATCACTTTTTCACACAGGGCCATGATGGTTTGGATTTTTTTTCACCTTTAATAATAAACACCTTCATTTACAAATTGCATTTTGTGTTTACTTGTGTTGTCCTTGACTATTGTTTAAATTGGTTTGATGTTCCGAAACACTTAAGTGTGACAAACATGCAAAGGAACAGGAAATGAGGAAGGGGGCAAACACTTTTTCACACCACTGTATATGGACAATCTCTCTCAGCTTCCCATCCTGTGAGTGTCCCCAGTTTCTAACCTGACAGACCCATCCACACAAGATAGGTATTTGCACATTAGGGAGGGAGTTATCAATTGCTACCATGGTGTACCACCTGTTCTTGGACACCCACTCTATGTGTCCCTGCAAGGGAGAATTAAACCTGTATATGGACTGGTGACCACTAGGGATGAGCCGAACACCCCCCCGTTCGGCTCGCACCAGAACCCGCGAACGGACCTAAAGTCCGTGCGAGCTTTAGAACCCTATTAGTTATAATGGATGCGAACGTTCGAAATTAAAAGTGCTCATTTTAAAGGCTAATATGCATGTTAATGTCATAAAAAGTGTTTGGGGACCTGGGTCCTGCCCCAGGGGACATGTATCAATGCAAAAAAATGTTTTAAAAACTGCCGTTTTTTCAGGAGCAGTGATTTTAATAATGCTTAAATTGAAACAATAAAAGTGTAATATTCCTTTAAATTTCGTACCTGGGGGGTGTCTATAGTATGCCTGTAAAGGGGCGCATGTTTCCCGTGTTTAGAACTGTCTCTGCGCAAAGTGTCATTTTTGAAAGTAAAAAAGCTATTTAAAATCACTCGCGGCTAATGTTAATTCACGGCTCCCGTAACACAGAGAACAGTGATTCATTGAAACTCATTCATAAAAAAAAGTCATTGATAAAAAATAAAAAAAATGAAAAAAAAAAAGCGTAGGGGTCCCCCCAAATTCAATAACCAGGCCCTTCAGGTCTGGGATGGATATTAAGGGGGATCCCAGCCAAAAAAAAAAAAAAAAAAAATGGCGTAGGGTCCCCCTCAAAATCCATACCAGACCCTTGAGGTCTGGTATGGATTTTAAGGGGAACCCTAGCCCAAAAAAATGGCGTGGGGTCCCCCTCAAAATCCATACCAGACCCTTATCCGAGCACGCAACCTGGCAGGCCGCAGGAAAAGAGGGGGGGACGAGAGCAGCCCCCCCTCTCGCCTGAACCGTACCAGGCCACATGCCCTCAACATTGGGAGGATGCTTTGGGGGTCTAAGACCCCTAAAGCACCTTGTCCCCATGTTGATGAGGACAAGGGCCTCTTCCCCACAACCCTGGCCGGTGGTTGTGGGGGTCTGCGGGCGGGGGGCTTATCGGAATCTGGAAGCCCCCTTTAACAAGGGGACCCCCAGATCCCGGCCCCCCCCTGTGTGAAATGGTAAGGGGGTACAAAAGTACCCCTACCATTTCACCAAAAAAGTGGCAAAAATGGTAAAAATTACAGGAGACAGTCTTTGACAATTCCTTTATTAAAATCTTCTTTCTTCTTTCTTCATCCTTCGGATTCTTCATCTTCTCCTTCCTTCATCTTCTTCCATCTTCTTCTTCCATTTTCTTCTTCCTCCGATCCGCTTCTTCTTGCGCTGGTCTTCTCGTCCTTCTCGTCCGGCATCTTCTTCCGTCGGCGTCGGTGTCGGTGTCTCCGCGCAATGGGAGGCTCCCGCTGTGTGAGGCTCCGCTCCATCTGACAGGTCTTTTAAAACGGAGGGCACCTGGTGACCCCGCCCCCCTCTGACGTCATGGGGAAAGCCATCATGGAATTCCCCATGACGTCCCTGTGCGTCAGAGGGGGCGGGGTCACCAGGTGCCCTCCATTATAAAAGACCTGTCAGACGGAGCGGAGCCTCACACAGCGGGAGCCTCCCATTGCGCGGAGCGGCCCAAGAAGAGACAGAGACACCGACACCGACGCCGACGCCGACGCCGACGGAAGAAGATGCCGGACGAGAAGGACGAGAAGACCAGCGCAAGAAGAAGCGGATCGGAGGAAGAAGAAAATGGAAGAAGAAGATGGAAGAAGATGAAGGAAGGAGAAGATGAAGAAACCGAAGGATGAAGAAAGAAGAAAGAAGATTTTAATAAAGGAATTGTCAAAGACTGTCTCCTGTCATTTTTACAATTTTTGCCACTTTTTTGGTGAAATGGTAGGGGTACTTTTGTACCCCCTTACCATTTCACACAGGGGGGGGGCCGGGATCTGGGGGTCCCCTTGTTAAAGGGGGCTTCCAGATTCCGATAAGCCCCCCGCCCGCAGACCCCCACAACCACCGGCCAGGGTTGTGGGGAAGAGGCCCTTGTCCTCATCAACATGGGGACAAGGTGCTTTAGGGGTCTTAGACCCCCAAAGCATCCTCCCAATGTTGAGGGCATGTGGCCTGGTACGGTTCAGGCGAGAGGGGGGGCCGCTCTCGTCCCCCCCTCTTTTCCTGCGGCCTGCCAGGTTGCGTGCTCGGATAAGGGTCTGGTATGGATTTTGAGGGGGACCCCACGCCATTTTTTTTGGGCTAGGGTTCCCCTTAAAATCCATACCAGACCTCAAGGGTCTGGTATGGATTTTGAGGGGGACCCTACGCCATTTTTTTTTTTTTTTTTTTTTTTTTTTTTTTTTTTTTGGCTGGGATCCCCCTTAATATCCATCCCAGACCTGAAGGGCCTGGTTATTGAATTTGGGGGGACCCCTACGCTTTTTTTTTTTGTTTTTTATTAATGAATGACAGTTCTCTGTGTTACAGGAGCCATCAATTCATTAGCCGCGAGTGATTTAAATAGCTTTCTTCCTGCAAAAATGACACTTTTTTGCAGGGAAAGTTCTAAGCACAGGAAAACTGCCCCCCTTCACAGGCCACCTATAGACACCCCCAGATGTGATACTGCAATGCTGTTCTAACAGCATGCACACACATATCCCCAGAAATAAAGCACATATTGTTGTCAGCAGTCAGCAGCACACTGACACGCTGACACTGTCTGAAACATAATATGCGAGGCCGCCGGCGCGGCGGCCTCTTATACCGTGGGGCGTGTACTAAAGCCCCTGAGCTATAATTGGCTACAGGCATCCTGCCTGTAGCCAATTATGGTTCTCCTCGCTGCCGGCGCTGTGATTGGCCAAGCATGCGGGGTCACAGTGCATGCTTGGCCAATCATCAGCCAGCATTGCACTGCGCGGGCCGCAATGCATTGCGGGGCCGCTCGCATCACACGAATTTGATGCGAGCGGCCCCAATAGTTCTGGGCTCGCCGAGCGAGCGAACACCCGGTGCTCGATTCGAACATGGGTTCGAATCGAACACCGGGCTCATCCTTAGTGACCACTGTTCCAAAAAACAGAAAGTAAATGGCAATCCTAAAGTTTAGAGTTGTCATGAGAACAAGAGGAACAAAAAAATCTTCTAACAAGGACAAATATGCTGGTGACAAACTGATATGAGAATTCCCTTATCTTTTGGGAGATTTCTTCTCACTTCCTCCACTTTAAGACAGGACAAAGAAAGCAAAATTAGCCTTAAAGCGGAGGTTCACAAAAAAATTGAACTTCCGCTTTTCGGAACCCTCCCCCCCTCCGGTGTCACATTTGGCACGTTTCAGGGGGGAGGGGGGTGCAGATACCTGTCTAAGACAGGTATATGCACGGGAGTCTACCACGGGAGTCTATGCCTCTTCCTGTCCCCCCGCGCTGTCTGCTGGGACACACGGGTCCCAGAGACAGCGCGGACCATTCTCATTGCGCTGCGCGACTCGCGCAGTAGGGAACCGGGAAGTGAAGCCGCAAGGCTTCATTTCCTGATTCCCATACCGAAGATGGCGATGGCAGCATCCGAGGACCGAGGGACGGTTCGGCCTCGGGTGCCGACATCACTGGACCCTGGGACAGGTGAGTGTACTTATTTTAAAAGTCAGCAGCTGCAGTATTTGTAGCTGCTGACTTTTAAAAAAAAAAAAATTTTTTGCGGGTCTCCAGCCTTTAAGAGGTTTTAACTCTTCCCTACTCTATCCAAAACTTAAAAAAAAAGAAAAAACTATATCCCTCACACATCAATAATATCCCATCGTGTTTTAGGCCTCACAATATCTACCAATCTTAGGCCTCATTCTGTTAACAACCCATACTATTTAAACACATGTAATGTCACAATCATACTTGTGAAATGAGTGCTGCCATTTTTTGAAAAGCAGGTTAGAAAGTGAAAAGAACGAACTGATTGCTTGCATTATTAAACTTCTTTTTCCTAACATTTTTGTTGAATAAAAACTACCGTATATACTCGAGTATAAGCCGAGTTTTTCAGCACATTTTTTTGTGCTGAAAGTGCCCCCCTCGGCTTATACTCGAGTCAAGCACTTTTCTGCAGCAAAAAAAAAAAATTCCGACCCGACTTTGGGGCCCCGTATCTCGGGGCCACTTGGGTCTAGGAGTCCCAAATTTGGTGTGCCAACCCAGTGGACCTAGCACTATAACATATCCAAATGGGGTTCCTAGCTCTAAGTGGCCCCGAGATACGGGGCCCCAAAGTTCAGAAAATGTCATTCTCTGCTGCAGAAAAGTGCTTGACATTTTCTGACCCGAATTTGGGGCCCCATATCTCGGGGACACTTGGAGCTAGGAACCCCAAATTTTGCATTCAAACCCAGTTGAACTAGCACTACAACATATCTAAAGATGGGGTTCCTAGCACTAAGTGACCCTGAGATACAGGGCCCCAAATCGGTCAACTGTGTCCATCTGCATGGGCACAGTGAGGCTGCAAATGGGCATCGTTGACCCTCTTTTCCACTTACAGTAGCTGCGCATTTCTCCCCCTAGGCTTATACTCGAGTCAATAAGTTTTCCCAGTTGTTTGTGGTAAAATTAGGTGCCTCGGCTTATATTCGGGTCGGCCTATACTCGAGTATATACGGTACATGAAATTTAGGAGTCTCGACTTCATTGGCTGCATACCCCTTATGGCTCAGTGACTTACTAAGCAGTTAGGCAAGGACATAGGTGACAATAAATTTGGATTTTTTTTAATACTTGCATTGCAGTCTGGACAAGGTCAGCAAGAAGTCGTCTAGCCTAACAATCTGAGTTCACATTGTACTAAATTCAAATAATTTTGCTTTGCTGTTGATCAAAACTAAAAAAAAAAAAGCCTTTGTTGTATCACTCTATTTTTGGCATAGTGAAATTGTTACCTGTGCAGGAGATTGAAGGAAGCATTGAGCTCCATAAGGTTTTCAAGGTGATGTAAACTTTCAGGCTGTAATTCAACCAACTCATTTAGCGATAAATCAAGCTTAATGATTCTAAAGAAAGAGAAATCAGTATGTAATTTTTTTACTTGTTTGTCCTTTATTGATATACTAAAAAATATACAAAATATTAAAAGCCTTAATTTTAGTTATAAAGACTTTCCCTACACTTTATACTGAAAGCATAATGTTAATATTACTAAAATTAGTTGTATTTCTTGTATTTATAGTAACACTAGCTGTTCTAAAACTATCAACAGTAAAGCAGGAAAAACATTTGTTTTTCTATTTTATATATTGTTTTGCCTGTAAACTAATTAGAACACAACATGATTCTGGAAGACAATACTATAAAATAAAAAGTCTTATGTTCCCCCCCAAAAAAAAAAAATGTATGTATTGCTTTGCATATGGGATAACCAGCTTCAAGAACTGAACTGAAAAAAAGAAAAGTTGTCAGTTTCCCTGCTTGGAAGCTATTGCTGTGTTTATTCTCATTTGATATTTGCTCTGGCTTTGGAATTTGCTCTTGATCTCCTGCTTTTGTTTTTTAACTCGTCTTCTGACTTTTGCTTCTGGTTTTCCATGGCGATAACTTGACTTGGTTCTGCTTTATGCCTTCTGTCAATCATGTGTCTTAACCCTCTGCCTAATTCTTTACCCTACTACATTTTTCCAATGCCCGTCCAGAACTAGTTTATTACTGTGCCACGATTTAATACGCTACCTAAGTCTATCAGTTGTTGCCAACAAAGAAAACCCAAGGCCTTCCTGAAAGGTGACCTGCAGGTGAACTTATTATACCTTTTAGGTGAAGACCAGGAACCTCTAGGGTAGCGGTTCTCAACCTGTGGAAAAATGCAGATATGCTAGGGGTCGCCGAATCCCGGGCTGTTCCGGGAGCCCACGCCACTCTCTCAGCCTTTTCGCAGCCACCCAGCAGGGCTGTCCCTGGAGTCTTTGGCTGCACAGCTGGGCTTTTCCTGGAACCTGGGGCCTCGCCCATTCAGTTTAAGGCCTGGCTGGGGGGGCAGAGACTAGAGACAGTTGAATGATGAGGAACATGAAGTGGGAGGGGATGGAAGAGACCCTATCTCCTGATTTCGGCAAAGGTGTCACTGCTGCGATACACCACGGAGCCGGAGACACAGTGAGTAACACTGCCTCTGATTATAGTTGCCTTTAAAAGTCCCCACTACAGTTCTCAGATCAGCAGCTGACCTTGATAAAGAGCACCCAAGTTGGCTGATCAGAACTCCCCCCAGCACTGCCACTCATCCCCACCCCCCCCCCCCCACCAACAAGGAGCAAGAGAAGGGGGGAAAATAGAGAATACATGGAAGAGAGAGGAAAAGAGGGGAAGGACCAAAGAGAAAGAGTTAGAGAAAGAACAAGACAGCTAGAGGGAGATAGGGGGGGGGGGACAAGAAATTAGGGGAGAGAGCGATAAAAGGGAAAGAAAGGAGAACAAAGAGAAATAGTGGTACATACTAAAATGTACCAGAAGGGGTTTTAATACTGTACGAGTGGAAGGGACTCAGGGAGCACTAAATGTTCGCGGGTTAGGGACACAAATTACTTGTCTTTCCTTAGGTGCTGACAACCCAGGCTACGAAAATTATTTTAATTGTTAAGGGTCCCCACAACTTGAGAAATTTTATCGAGGGGTCACGGCACTAAAGGGTTGAGAACCACTGCTCTAGGGCTTAGGTTAGCAACACACAAGATTCCTCTCATTCATACCTGTGGGTTGAACAAAAGAAAGCAATAGATTTCCCCTTTGATGCCAAACAGTGTGGATGGAGGAATCTCCCCTGCTGGCTATTGTAATTTAACATCTGCTGCCACAGCTTAGAATACCAGAACAGTGACTGCATCTGAATGGCAACAGTCACTACTTGGCCAAGAATTTTCTGTCCGGTTCATTTGATGTTTAGATTTAAGAGCCAACAGAGCCATCCACAGCTCAAATTTCAGGTGATTCAGCAGGAATCAGACAAAGTTTAATATGGCCCTCATTAGAGGATTGCCCTTCGCCACTTGTTGGTGACAAAAAGGAAAATCTTGATGGCCAAAAACATATCATGCAAAATGAAAAGCTGCGCTTAAAGCGGGACTAAACCCACTGATTTAATTGTTTGCCCAAATCACTTACATTCAAGGCATGGTGTGAAAGATAAATGTCACAGTTGCTTTTGCTGCCAACCGAACTGTCAAGCCATAAAATGGCTGTTGGCATAACTGATTGATCACATGTGCAGCACCATGGCAACAGCAGAGAGTGATTAACCAATATAATGCATTCTAACAAAATGTAGTGGTCTGGAACAGAACTCTGTGCAAATACATCAACATCAACTTTTAATCCAGTTATAAGTTCATTAAAAAAAAATCTTAAATAAACTTTACAATACTGCTAGCATTTTTTTACAACTTAAAAATATTTTATTTTGCTGTTTCATAATTCCTACATTTGTGCCAGCAACATAGGGGTTGATTTACTAAAACTGGAAAGTGCAAAATCTGGTGCAGCTCTGCATAGAAACCAATTAGTTTCCATTTTTTTTTTTTTAAAGCTTAAATAAGCTTTAATAACTTGATAAAAATAATGTTCTTTTTTTGGAAAATAATTTTTAGTAGAATTTTTTAGACATTTGAAACTATACAACAGTAACAAATACAACCCTTCTTTAGCAAGAAACATACAGTGGAACCTTGGATTACAAGCATAATCAGTTCCAGGAGAATGCTTGTAATCCAAAGCACTCGCATATCAAAGCGAGTTTCCCCATAGAAGTCAATGGAAACTAAAATAATTTGTTCCGCATAGACTTCTATTGCATGCAATACCGCATGTGGCCAGAGGTGGGGGGTGGTGCCAGAGAGCCTCGGAAATACTCAGGGACAGCTCGGCTGAACTCGGAAACCCTTGGGAAGGAACTGAGTATTTCCAAATGGCTCCAAATCGTTTCCGAGTGTCCCCAGCGCCCCCGTTCCTCTGGCCAAATGTGGTACTGCACACCCCATTGGTTTGAATCTTGCTCATTTTGCGAGACAAACCGAGTCAGGGTTTTTTTTTTTAAAGTTGCTCGTCTTTCAAAACGCTTGTTAACCGCGTTACTCGTAAACCAAGGTTCCACTGTACATTCCACATTAATAACTATGCTACCAACATTTGTGTGTGCATATATTCTGCTATATTGTATATGTATATACCTAGCAATTATACATTTTGAGTGCAAACAATTGTTTTTTTTTTTACTTGGTGGTAATGGCATAAAAATGGCAAGGTTTTTTAAGGAAAAACTTACTTTTCAGGGAACAATGTAACTGGAAACTTATCTCTGAAAGAAATACAATTGTATAGTTATTTTTTTTAATAGGCATATAAAGTGGATGTAAGCCCAATGTCATCCTTTCTAAACTACTGCCATAGGGGTTATCTATAAGGATATACATGCCTCCTGCATGTATCTATACCTGTCAAATGTCTCCCCTCTGTCTGTTATGCGATCCGAAAAACTGCAGATTTTGTGGGTGGTCTGTTGTCTGGATTTCGTGGGAGGAGTCTACACTCCCCTTGTCAATATGCATTTTCTCCTGTGTATTTCTTACACTGAAATTCTGCTATGATCTCTAACGTCCAGTGAAAAGACAGGAAGGTAACCACATGACTTCAGCATGCCCAATTATGCTGAGGTGTGGAACATCCAATCCTGGCAGAGCAGCAGAAGAAAGGAGTGGGAGGGAATTAAAAAATAATGCATGTATCTTAGGCTAGTGCACAAGATATGTAAATCACCTGTCACTCACAGCAAGGGGGAGGATTTGACAAAGTTTTTCTCCGTTTGTCAAGATTTATCTCACTGAACAATAAAAGAGGATTGCTCAGAGTTGGATTAACTCTTTGTGGCAAGACTGGGCTCAAATGATAGGAAATCTTATACTCTACATTATGACATCGGGTTTACATCCACTTTAAACTTAAATTTATTTTTTTATCATAGATTGGCCAAATTTGAGAAATACAACTTGTTAGCACCATAATCGTATGGTTAAATAATAGTGGCCCAGAGGAAGAACAGTTCCCTATAGATATGCATTGACTACTGTACCCTCAACAGAAGGATGTTCTGCAATGCCTGTCAGGGGCAAAGTGGCTCAGTGTGTTGGTCCTAAGGAAAGGATATAATCAGATATGCGTTATAAGATATGGCAGTTGTATCTCCTGGAAACTCTTAGTCACCTTTCACGAAGATCATGGCCCCTTAGGACTGGAAAAGACTTCCAAGTTAGTGAGAAATCAGTTGCACTGACCCTGCATTCCACCTGAATTTGAGAGTTTTTGCCACTCTTGCCTACGCTGCATCTAGAGGAAAATGTTGCCCTCTAGAGCAGCCAATGGGTTACTTCCAAATCGAAGGACCTATGAAGTTGGTATGCATTGTCTTTTTGCACCTGGAACCTGATATGAGTGGTGGTAAAGCAGCGCTATTTTTAGTGCCGTTTTACCAGCGCTATTCGGCAGCTAGCGCAGCGGTTTTAACCCCCCGCTAGAGGCCGAAAAAGGGTTAAAACCGCCCGCAAAGCGGGGCTTTGCCGGCGCTGCCCCATTGGTTTCAATGGGTAGGGGCGCTTTAGGAGCGGTGAATACACCGCTCCTACAGCGCTGCAAAGATGCAGCTTGCAAGACTTTTTTGACCATCCTGCAAGCGCACTGCTCTACTGTGCAAGCCCTGCACCTCCAAGTCCCCTCCAGGACTTCCAAGCGAGCAACTATAAGGCTACTTTCACACTGAGGCTCTTTACAGGTGCTACAGCGCTAAAAATAGCGCCTGTGTAGCTCCTGTAAAAAGCCTCTCCTGTGTCTCCAGTGTGAAAGCCCTCGAGCTTTCACACTGGAGACACAGGAGAGGCTCTTTACAGGCGCTATTTTTAGCGCTATAGCGCCTCAGTGTGAAAGTAGCCTTATTGTGGCTCGGAAGTCCTAGAGATGACCTTAGCCCCAGAACAATGGATGTTTGTGTTGGTCTTGATGTGTCAGAGGGTACAGCATTGACATAAGTCTACATGTGGCTTTCTTTCCTCATTGCCCACAGCTAAATAAATACAGAATCAAAAGGTGTGAAAGAAGGATAAGTGTGTGCTGCTAAGGAGGGGCATTAAAGTTAACCTGTTTTTCCCTGCATGGACAAAGCACTTGTTCACTCCAAGAACAAGCACAACAAAATGATGGAAAATGGCTGTATCACGTTCCACTTTTCTTTACTGGACTCGGTGAGCTACTCCAACTTCAACTTCCCTAACCTAAAGATCCTTCCCACTGACAGTGGCTCAGCATCTAATAATGGCTCTCTCATTGGTTTTTGGATAAGGAGAGATAGGTGTAGTGCACATTTCAAGGAACTTGAGGCATCCATTTTGCACCAAAGTTTACAGGGGCTCCACAATCAAGTATTACAGAATCAACACTGGTAATTTCAAGCACTTTTTAGTGTCTGCATTTAACCAGCAGGAATATTTAGCAAAAGTTCCAGCAGACAAGAGGTATGCGTGGTGTAATAGTATAATGTTCTTTATTACCTAAACTGTTAATGATCAACTGTCATCATAATGTGCAAAAAAACATTAACTCTTAATATTAACGTTTTGAGTCTTTATCATGACTCCTTGTTGGACTGTAGAAAACCAACCTGGAGTCTAAAGATCCAAATTCAAAATCAAAAGCAAGGTCCCTTATTCTGGACATCTTTAAGGTAACGCAGTAATAGGGTCCAGGCTCTGCCACATTCCATGCTACAGGTAGATTATCCAATATGGTAGCTCGGTCTTCAACAAACTGGCGTTTAATCATATGCTCCATAAGAATAACTGTAAGAAAAATGGATTTCAAAATTTGAATCAATACATAAGAGTCAAAACAGCTTAAAGCTAAACCAAGGTATTAAAAATAAATACCCTTTTAGTGGGGTCCTCCTCCATTGCAAGGGTTAAATGTACATTAATTCTAGGGGTAGAGGCATAAAATATAATACTTATCTTATTCCTCACTCCCCCAGAAACCAGTGCTTAGCTCTTCTCTTTGACATTCCCATTTGACATTCACATATTACAATCTGTATAATCATCTTTAGATATACTATGCAGTGAAAGGGCCTGATTGGATATAGATTGATTAGATCATTGTTTTTCAACCAGGGTGTCTTCACGTTTTTTCAGGGGTGCCTTGGTAAAATGCCTAAAAAATGTATACATGCCAGTGGGTGGATTAAGACTTTAGTTACACAAAGCCACAGGTTTTCATTGTGCACCATTACAACCTTCTAGCTGTCAGTGTCCCAACAAGCAATGATGTCATTAGTTGATAAGGAGGATGTTGGTCGCTTCCACAGCGACCCTTCCCCACTCCTTCAGCACTGGGGTTCATATTAGCTGAGTGATGGGGAGAAACTGAAGAATAAAACCCTAGACTAGTCAGTACCAGTATGCAAAGTTGAATTATAAAATCACCTGTAATGTTGGGTGTCGTATGTGTGTGGATGTTGCTGCATTATGTAAAACTATTATGCAGCATACACACGATCGGACTTTCTGACAACAACACCGTGGATTTTTGTTTGAAGGTTGTTGGCTCCAACTTGTCTTGCTTACACACGGTCACACAAATGTTGGCTGCCAATTACGAACGTAGTGACGTACCAAGGTGGTTTTTCAGCTCTTTAGTAGTGCCACCCTTTGGGCTCCTTCTACTAATTCCGTGTTAGTAGAAGTTTGGCGAGTGTTTATTCGCGATTTTCTTTTTGCGTTTTTTATTTTGCATTATTATTATTATTATTATTATTATTTAAAAAAAAAGCCTTTGAAAATTATTTTGCAATAAGTATCAGTATCACCAGAAAAGCAGCTTCATTATTATCCCATTAAAGAAGAGAATTGTGCGCTGCATTTGGAGATTTCATAATTTGCCACGTCACGAATGTTAATTCTCCAAATTTGCGAACCTGCTAGCTAACATTTGTTGGCGGAAAGTCCGACAGCAAATGTTCGATGGAGCATACACACGGTCAGACTTTAAGAACAACAAGCTCACATCCAACATTTCCCATCAGGAAATTCGACAGTGTGTACGCGGCATTAGAATATTTTTTTACAATTTAGAATAGGGTGCCTCAAGACTGTCCATAATTTTAAAGGGTGCCTTGACTGAAAAAAAGGTTGAGAAACACTGGATTGGATTACCGTATTTATCGGCGTATAACACGTACCCCAAGTTTAGGAGGGCATTTTAAGGAAAAAAGAGTTTTAGGAGGGAAGTTTAGGGAAAAAAAAAAAAATAAAAAATTACATTTAAGCGTCATTTGCAGCCTTGCCCAGCGTCATTTGCAGCCTTGCCCAGCGTCATTTGCAGCCTTGCCCAGCGCCATTTGCAGCCTTGCCATGTTTAAATTTGCCGCCGAAAAAGAACGAGCGAGCACCGCCGGAAAAGCCCGAGCCGTCTGTTTGGCTCCACTCGCAGTCCCGCCTTCCTGCTGTTTCGGAAGCGAGAGCAGGGAGTCGGGACTGCGAGCGGAGCCGAACAGTCAGATCGGTCTTTTTCGGCGGCGCTCGTTTTTTTTTTTACGGCGGTCGCTATTTTTCGGCGCCGCTTGATTTTTTTTTTGTCACTTTTTTTTTGGGGGGATCGGCGCATAACACGCACCCATGACTTTCCCCCGATTTTAAGGGGGAAAAGGTGCGTGTTATACGCCGATAAATACGGTAAGTAGGTCCACATATTTTAGATTTGGTAAGTTGATTGTACAAAGATTTTACGGTCAGACTGTAATGTGTAACTCTAATGCCCTGTACACATGATCGGAAATTCTGACGGAAAATGTCCGGTCGGACCATGTTGTCGGAAAATCCATCGGTGTGTGGGCTCCATCTGACTTTTTCCGTCGGAATTTCAGACGGAAAAAATTTGAGATCCGGTCTCAAATTTTCCGACAACAAAATCCGATCGGACTTTTTCCGATCGTGTGTAGAGAATTCCGACGGACAAAGCATGCTCAGATCAAATTAAGAGACCAAAGCTATTGGTTAATAGCCTCTACGTAGTTCCGTCGTACGCAACGAA
Source organism: Lithobates sylvaticus (assembly GCA_028564925.1). Classification (NCBI taxonomy): domain Eukaryota; kingdom Metazoa; phylum Chordata; class Amphibia; order Anura; family Ranidae; genus Lithobates; species Lithobates sylvaticus. The sequence goes on from CM053029.1 coordinate 473,649,509, forward strand.
CGTCACCATGTTCAGAATGATCGGATTTTCCGACAACTTTGTCCGACCGTGTGTATGCAAAACCAGTGTCGGACAAAATCTGTCGGAAATAATCAGACGGATTTTGTGGTCGGAATTTCAGACCCTGTGTACGGGGGCTTATCGGGCCTTTGCCAACCTTATGTACAATGCTATTGTACGTGATGAAGTCAGAATGCAACCGCCAGCTAGAGAGCTGATGAGGGGAGGCTTTGGGGGGCCTGGCTGCACAGCATGGCCGAAGGCAACTATTAAGTAATTTGTTTGCTTCACAATTATTTTCTAACCAAACCGTTAAATCCACATACAAACATATAGGTAATATAACAGTCTAAAATTAAGGTGAAACTCTAGTTGCTGTGATTTTCCAGATGATTAATTTTCAAGATGATTCATGTAATAAATATTGGCTACGTATGACAGACTGCTATTAAGTTAGTTACCTTACTGCAGTATTAGGCATTGTAACAATCTAATCCTAACAGTAAGCTGCAATATGGGTGTTGCAGAAATTACTTTGCCACAGGTATTCATATTTCCACAAATGACACTTCCAAAAGCAACATGAAAATCTTCATCAGTGATTTTTAAAATTAATTATTTTTTGATAATAAATCAAACTTATAGGAGCCCAAGTACATGGTGGAGTCTCTAGGCAGGAAAAACACCCCAAATATCTTTGGTTCCCCTGAATGACAGCCATTTCATACAATTTAGTCAATCATTTTATATAGTGTCAATTCTTTATAAAAAGCCTTGGCTTACCCAAAACTGAAATGGAAACACAACTCAATCCGGAGTATCTTTTTTGTTGCCCTGTATGCAGTTATAAGGTTTACTGTTGCTAGGAGTCATGGCACAACTGGGAGGGGCTCTGCAAGATTTAGCTAAGCTGTTAAATATTGACACAGATTTCACAACAAACCATAGGCTTAACTACTTAACTTGCAAGGAATATGTTTAACTAGCAAGTTCTGGTTTGGCAACCTTGTGTTGTCCAGTCTGGATAATATACACACCAGCAACAAAAATGAATACAATATATTAACACAGGGCAAGACAAATCCCAGAAGCCAGGTTGCCAATGACCCTTAAAAATTACAGCTGATCCCTAACTTTTGAGGTTTTCTCTAGTTGTTTTCAATAGAGCTAGTTCCACAAAAATCATGCTGGCTCTTGAATTGGACATACTGGCTCCCAAATTTCACATTAAATTGTCCACCCCTACATTAACACCTAATAAAACCACAGAAATACAAACCAAATACTAAGGTGTGTGCAAAACTGAAAGCCACTTCAATATACAGTACATTTTTATTTGGAAGCATAAAATCTAAAGTGGAACTCAAGGTCAAATTAATCATTGTGTTTCCCTTCTCCCAAGGCAAAATGCTGCACAAAATAATACAAACTAACCTTTAAAAAAAAAATGAAGTAAATATACAATGCCTTGAAAAAGTATTTATACCCCTTAAAATTTGCCACATTTTGTCATGTTGCAACCAAAAACATAGATGTATTTTATTGGGATTTTGTATGATATACCAACACAAAGTGGCATATAATTGTGAAGTGGAAGGAAAATGATAAATGGATTTCAACTTTTTTTTACAAATATGTGAAAAGTGTGGCATACTTTTGTATTCAGCCCCCCCCCCCCCCCCCCCCCCCCCCCCCGAGTCAATACTTTGTAGAACCACCTTTCACTGCAATTACAGCTGCAAGTCTTTTGGCGATGTCTCTACCAGGTTTGCACATCTAGAGAGTGACATTTTTGCCCATTCTTCTTCGCAAAATAGCTCAAGCTCTGTCAGATTGGATGGAGAGCGTCTGTGAACAGCAATTTTCAAGTCTTGCCACAGATTCTTAATTGGATTTAGGTGTTTGACTGGGTCATTCTAACACATGAATATGCTTTGATCTAAACCAGGGATGTGCAATTAGCGGACCTCCAGCTGTTGCAAAACTACAAGTCCCATCATGCCTCTGCCTCTGGGTGTCATGCTAGTGACTGTCAGAGTCTTGCTATGCCTCATGGGACTTGTAGTTCTGCAACAGCTGGAGGTCCGCTAATTGCATATCCCTGATCTAAACCATTTCATTGGCTGTATGTTTAGGGTCGTTGTGCTGTTGAAAGGTGAACCTCTGCCCCAGTCTCATGTCTTTTGCAGACCCTAACAGGTTTTCTTTCAAGATTGCCCTGTATTTGACTCCATCCATCTTCCCATCAACTCTGACCAGCTTCCCTGTCCCTGCTGAAGAAAAGCATCCCCACAACATGATGCTGCCACCACCATGTGTCACAGCTAAGCCACATAGTAACTACTATGGCTTTGTGTCCCGTGATGTACTTCAAAGAAAAGGATTTTACAGGTAAGCTGTTATAAAAATCCTATTTTCTTATCGTACATCAAGGGGCACAGAGCCATAGTAGTTACTATGTGGGATGTCCCAGAGAAATGCCAACTGAAGGGAGGGAGACACAACAAAAGTAGGGCACCATAAGACCAGAGGACTAAGCCCCCATACACACGGTCGAAAATTTCGACCACAAAATCCATCAGATTTTTTCTGATGGATTTTGTCCGAAACTGGTGTTGCATACACACGGTCGGACAAAGTTGTCGGAAAATACGATCGTTCGGAATGTGGTGACGTTCGTTGCGTACTACGGAAGTACGTAGAGGCTAGTAGCCAATAGCTTTGGTCTCGTAATTTGATCTGAGCATGCGTGCCAATTTGTCCGTCGGAATTCCTTACACACGATCGGAAAAAGTCCGATCGGATTTTGTTGTCGGAAAATTTGAGATCCTGCTCTCAAATTTTTTCCGTCGGAAATTCCGACGGAAAAAGCCCGCTACAGCCCACACATGATCGGACTTTCCGACAACATAATCCGATCAGACTTTTTCCATCGGAATATCCGACCATGTGTACGGGGCATTATACTGCTGCCTGCAGCACACTGCACCCAAAGGCGATATCCTCATGACCTTTTCCATCTACTTGATAGAATCTGGTAACTGTATGGACTGAAGACCAGGTTGTGGCCTTGCAGATTTGAGACATGGAGGCTTGGTGATGCACAGCCCAGGGAGTACTAACAGCCCTGGTGAAGTGCGCTTTAATATGAAAAGGTGGAATTTTCCTCTTTAAACCATAAGCTTGAACAATTACTTGTCAAATCCATTTAGAAATAGTAGATTTTGATGCTGCCTGTCCTCTTTTAGGACCTTCAGGCAACACAAACAAAACATCAGTTTTTCGAATATGAGCAGTCACCTTCAAGTAGACTTTGACTGCTCTCACCACATCAAGAGAATGTAGTAACTTTTCTTCCGCAGAACAGGTAGAACAATATCCTGGTTTAAATGAAAACCTGACACTACCTTCGGTAGAAAGTTAGGATGAGGACGAAATACAACCTTATTCGTGTGAATAATTAACCAGCTGAGATCCGCGCTATAGCCAAATGACGGCTTCAGCGCGGATCTCATATGCCGGGACTACGTCTATTGACGTTGTCCCCTTTCCTGGCTCCCCGCGCGCTCTCGTGAGCGCGCAGCGGGGAAAATCTGTGTTGGCCGTGTCCCCTGGACACAGCCAATCACAGATCGCTGTAAACGGCCAATCACAGCGGCCGTTTACAGCCCGATCGCCTCCTCCAATGGGAGATGATCTCAAATGTAAACATATGAGATCATCTCTCATTGCCGGCTTTCTCTCTCCTCACACCGAGACAGCGAGTGAGGAGAGAGAAGCCATCTCAGTGCCATCTCAGTGTCAGTGAGTGAAAAGTCATAAAAAAAATAAAATTGTGCCCAAAAAGTGCCCAAATCAGTGCCCACAGTCCCTATTAGTACACACAGCTAGTGCAATCTGTGCCCAGCTGTGTGCATCTTTGCCCACTTGTGCCCGCCTGTGCCCACCTGCCCATCTGTGCCTGTCTGTGCAGTGTGAGATCAGAGCGCATCTGTGCCACATCAGTGCTCATCTGTGCCACTTCATCTGTGCCACCTCATCAGTGCCCATCTGTGCCACATCGATCAGTGCCCATCTGTGCCACCTCAACTGTGCCCATCTGTGCCACCTCAACTGTGCCCATCTGTGCCACCTCAACTGTGTCCATTTGTGCCACATCTGTGCAATCAGTACTCAGTCCACATCTGTGCAATCAATCAGTGCCGACTCATCAGTGCCTATCAGTGCCCACCTGTGCCACCGCATCAGTGCATATCTGTGCCCACCTGTGCCACCGCATCAGTGCATATCTGTGCCCACCTGTGCCGCCTCATTTGTACATATCTGTGCCCACCTGTGCCGCCTCATCAGATCACATCTGTGCTGCTTCATCAGTGCACACCAGCAAAAATGTCTAAAAGATCTTTTTCCGCCGAGGAGGCATACCAAATTCTTTCCACGCCCGACGAGGGCAACGGGGAGCTCTCTATGTCGGATTCCCTTTCAAATTCCGGTTCCGAATCTGACCCGAATTATGAGCCAGTCCTCAGTAGCGAAACACTGAGTGACTACTCAGAGGATGAAGTTGCTCGGCCCGCCAAACGAAGGCGTTCTAGTGAGGCAGTGGCATCCACCAGCACCGCAGTGCCACCTACCAGCACCGCAGTGCCATCTACCAGCACCGCAGTGCCATCTACCAGCACCGCAGTGCCATCTACCAGCACCGCAGTGCAAGAAAGTCCAAGTACCAGTGGGGTGTCACCTCAGCCCCAAAGGGTTAGGACCCGATCCAGCCTTCCCTATGCCCTTCAGTATCCTTTGTGGCTTCCTCCTAATTCAGGAGAAGCCAACATTCCCCCTTTCACTGCCCAGCCAGGAGTCCAGGTGGACACGGAGAATTTTACCCCAATCAATTTTTTTCATTTAATTTTTACGGAGGACTTGTTAGGATCAATCGTGGCCCAGTGCAATCTTTATGCCCAGCAATTTATTTTGCAAAACCCAACTTCATATTATGCCCGTCCCTATGAATGGAGAGACCTAACGGTGGAGGAGTTCAAGCTTTTGCTTAGGCCTCACACTCAATATGGGACTCGACAAAAAAAATCAAGTGCGTACCTATTGGTCAACCAACCCCCTCCACCACATGCCGCTCTACTCCGCTGTAATGTCCAGATCCGGGTATCAGATGATAATGAGGTTCCTACATTTCAGTGACAATTCCCAGTGCCCTCCCCGAAATGACCCAAAATACGACAGACTTTACAAAATTCTGCCACTTATAAATAATTTTTCTCAAGCATTCTCCCAGCTGTTTACCACAGACCAACATATATGTGTGGATGAGTCCCTCATAAAATTTTGTGGAAGGCTTAAAATTAAGCAATATATCCCCAGCAAAAGGGCCCGCTACGGGGTGAAGTTGTACAAATTGTGTGAACGACCCACAGGGTACACATATTCATTTATAGTGTACGAAGGGAAGGACACCCAGCTGCAGCCCCCTAATTGCCCGGATTACTTAGGATGCAGCGGGAAAGTTGTTTGGGACCTTGCCTACCCCCTACTGGATAAAGGCTACCACCTGTATGTAGACAACTTCTACACATCCCTGCCCCTGTTCCACAACCTCCACCGGATGAAGACGCCAGCATGTGGCACTGTAAAGAAGAATCGGCAGGGCTTTCCTCAAAGTCTTGTGAACAAGACTTTGAGAAAAGGAGAAGCGGCAAGTTTGCGGAATAAGGAGATTCTGGCAGTGAAGAGGGACAGAAGGGATGTATATATGTTGTCTTCTATCCACAATGATACGTTCATGGAAATCCCCAGAAGGAGTGGCCCCATAAAGAAACCCAAATGCATTTACGACTATAATTTGTTCATGGGGGGAGTCGACTATAATGATCAAATGATGCAACCGTACCTTGCCATAAGACGGACATGCTATTGGTACAAAAAAGTTGCGATCTATCTTTTTCAATTGGCCTTATACAATACATTTGTACTTTACCGCAAATCCACCCAAAACCCCAAACGCTTCTATGGCTACCAGGAGGAAGTTTTCACCGCCCTTATATTCCCAAACGGCCCACCAGAAAATATCAGATCAGATGTCCTTAGTCGACTCTCCGAGAGCCACTTTCCTGATAAAATCCCTGCCAAACCAACAGGACAAAGACGTCAAAAAAGATGTAAGGTGTGTACCAAAGCAGGAGTCAGAAGAGACACATCTTACTATTGTGCAGAATGTCCTTCCCAACCAGGCCTCTGCATAGGTGACTGTTTTCGCCGTTACCATTCTTCAGTAAATTTTTAGTTCCTCCCTTTACACACCGTCACACCCCTTATGCCACTGCCTGCTCTGTAAATGACCCTGGCTTGTTATTTGACCACGCTTCTGCCTGCCGATTCTGTACATACCGCTGCCTGATCTGGAACTGACCTTGGACTGTTTGACCATGATATTTGCCTGCCTCTTGGACTGATCTTGTACCCTGCTACTGGACTAGTGGGAGTCAACACAGGGGTCTCACATATGTGAGGGGCTCCAGAATAGTTTTTCTGGATGAAGAAAACTATTTTCTTTGTTTTCTCAATCCTAGATTAGGGTCTGGAGGCTCGGAGGCTTCAAAGAGATTTGGGTGGGAGAAGCCTCTACCCCTGTCCCCATTCTGTCCTGAACGAGGCCCTACTTGCACTGCCTGCTGCCTGTAGGACTTACTGCCGTCATGCCTCTGTCTGTCGCACTAACCACACCACATGGACCTGCCTACTACCAGGACCAATATTTTTGGAACTGCTGACAATATCTCTGCACTGACCCTGGACTGTATATGAACAGTATCCCTGCCTGCTGCCTGAAAAATTGTGTTCGCTGTTGCTGACCAAGTCCCTGCCTGCTGCCTGGACCAGTGCTATCCTCCTGTGGACAACTGCGCTACTACAACCGCAGGTAAGCTTTTGCTTACCCTTTTCTCAGCATAATGTATTTTGGGGTGTAATTCTTGGTATGTGCATGCTATGTGTCCCTTGAACACCTGACAGTGTTCCTTGCATGTTGGGCCTCTGCATGTGGCCAGGCTGTGTGAAAGTCTCACACATGTGGTATTGCCATACTCAGGAGGAGTAGCAGAATGCATTTTGGGGTGTTATTTTTGCTATGTAAATGCTATGTGTTGGAAATATCTTATAAACCGACAACTTTGTGTAAAAAAAAATACGTTTTTATTTTTTTCCACATTTTCCAAAAACTTCTGGAAAAAAATGAACCGTTCAAAAGACTCATTATGCCTCATAGATTATACGTTGGGGTGTTAGCTTTCCAAAATGGTCGTCATTTTATGGGCGTTTCCATTGTCCTGGTGCTCCAGGGCCTTCAAAAGTGCAATAGGTGGTTGAGAAATGAAATGTGCGATTTATGCTCCTAGAATGCCTGAAGGTGATACTTCAATGTTAAGCCTTTGTATGTGGTCAAGCTGTATAAAAGTCTCACACATGTGGTATCGTTATACTCAGGAGGAGTAGCAGAATGTATTTTCGGGTGTTATTTTTGCTATGTAAATACTATGTGTTGGAAATATCTTATAAACCGACAACTTTGTGTAAAAAAAAAATACGTTTTTATTTTTTTCGACATTTTCCAAAAACTTCTGGAAAAAAATGAACCGTTCAAAAGACTCATTATGCCTCATAGATTGTACGTTGGGGTATTAGCTTTCCAAAATGTGGTCATTTTATGGGCGTTTCCATTGTCCTGGTGCTCCAGGGCTTTCAAAAGTGTAATAGGTGGTTGAGAAATGAAATGTGTGATTTATGCTCCTAGAACACCTGATGGTTCTTCCTGCATGTTGGGCCTCTGTATGTGGCCAGGTAGTGAAAAAGTCTCACACATGTGGTATCGTAATACTCAGGAGGAGTGGCAGAATGTATTTTGGGGTGTGATTTGTGGTATGCACATTCCATGTGAGAGAAATAAGCTATTACAATGACAATTTTGTGAAAAAAAAAAAAATTAAATAAAATCTTAATTTTGCAAAGAATTGTGGGAAAAAAATGACAACTTCAAATAACTCACCATGCCCCTTACTAAATACCCTGGAATGTCTACTTTCCAAAAAGGGGTCATTTGGGGGGCATTTGTACTCTCCTGGCTTGTTAGGGTCTCAAGAAATGAGATAAGCCTCAGTACATCAGACATGATCTTTTTTTTATGATTTGCACCATAGCTTGTAGACTCTATAACTTTCACACAGACCACATAATATCCACAAATTTGGGTTATTTTTACCAAAGATATGTAGCAGTATAAATTGTGGCCAAAATTTATGAAGAAAAATTGCTAAATTGCAAAATTTTATCACAGAAACAAAGAAAAATTCTTTTTTTTTTTTTTTCAAAATTTTCGGACTTTTTTCATTTATAGAGCAAAAAATAAAAAACCCAGAGGTGATCGAATACCACCAAAAGAAAGCTCTGTTTGTGGGGAAAAAAAAGGACAAAAAAATCATTTGAGTACGGTGTTGCATGACTGAGTAATTGTCATTCAAAGTGTGAGAGCACTGAAAGCTGAAAATTGGTCTGGTCACGAGGGGGGTTTAAGTGCAAAGTAATCAGGTGGTTAAATATGGCTCTTTACAAGAAAGAGAAGCCAACTCTGATACCCTTCTTGCAGAAGATATGGCTACCAGAAAAACTAGTTTCCTTGTCAAGAGGACCAAGGGAATATGTTGTATCGGCTCAAAAGACTGTGTTTCTGTAATGTCGACAGGACTAAATTCAAATCCCAAGGGTTCAGGGGTGACCTAACTGGAGGATTAAGCCACGTTACCCCCTTAATAAAGCTACGAATCAAAGCGTGTGAAGCAAGTGGTCGTTGAAAAAATACCGATAAGGCCAAAACCTGGCCTTTGATAATACTCAAGGCCAGCTTAATTTCTAATGCCACCTGTAGAAAGTCAAGGATTCTACCTATGACATACTTCCTGGGGTGCCAACCCCTGGATTCACACCAGGAGACATATGTCTTCCAGACTCTATAATATATGACTCTGGAGGCCAGCTTCCTTGCATTAACCAGAGTAGACACCACTGAACCTGACAGCCCAGGCTTCTTCAGAATGTGGGTCTCAATAGCCAAACCGTTAAATTTAGTCCATGGGTCCCCTACTGCCATCTTTACGATCTCTGCATACCAAGATCTCCTGGGCCACAAGAATCACAGACTTCCCTTCCTGCTTGATCCTGCAAAGAAGTCATGGAAGCAGCAGAACAGGAGGGAATGCATAAATCTGTGAAAACTGATTCCATGGGAATACCAAAGCATCTGTTCCGCATGCCAGCGGATCTTTTGTTCTTGACACAAAGTTGTCAAACTTTTTGTTGAACCTGGACGCAAACAGATCCACGTCCGGAATTCCCAATTTTTTACATGGTTGTCAGAAAGATATCGGGGTGAAGAAACCATTCTCCCGGAAACGACTGCTGGCGACTCAAGTAGTCCGCCTGACAATTCTCTATTCCTGGAATGAAGACTGCCAATAGGCAAGGTACACTGTTTTCTGCCCAAGTTAGGATATGACTCACCTCTCTCTGGGCCGCACGACTTCTCCTGCCCCCTTGGTGATTGATATAGGCCACTGCTGTGGCACTGTCAGATTGAATCCCGACAGAACAATTTTGTAAAGGTAAATAAATTCTGCGCTCGTCTCTAAAAGGTGAAAATATTAATTATAAATGCTGCAAATTTATAAGATTAAATACTTAATCCAAACAATATTAATAAACACAAAAAGTTGCGCCAATACAAATGGTGAACACGTGTGTATAAAAACACCCTTGAAATAATGTCATTTTATAAAAATCGTGATAAAAATGCAAAAAATTATTTATGTATAAAAATTCAAAAAATCTGTATAAAAATTGAAGACTATGTGAAAAAAAAAATCAAAAAAATAAATAAGTAAAGTGGGTCATATATGTTGCATGTGAAATAATGACAGTGAAAAAACTCACCAACCTACAGACACAAATAGATAATCCACAATTCAACACACAAGTGCATATAAAAATGTGTATGTATAATGATAAAACCTCAAAAAAGTCTAAAAACAACAAATATATATATATATATATATACAGTGGTGTGAAAAAGTGTTTGCCCCCTTCCTCATTTCCTGTTCCTTTGCATGTTTGTCACACTTAAGTGTTTTGGAACATCAAACCAATTTAAACAATAGTCAAGGACAACACAAGTAAACACAAAATGCAATTTGTAAATGAAGGTGTTTATTATTAAAGGTGAAAAAAAATCCAAACCATCATGGTCCTGTGTGAAAAAGTGATTGCCCCCCTTGTGAAAACATACTATAACTGTGGTTGTCCACACCTGAGTTCAATTTCTCTAGCCACACCCAGGCCTGATTATTGCCACACCTGTTCACAATCAAGGCATCACTTAAATAGGAGCTGCTTGACACAGTAAGGTCCACCAGAAGATCCTTAAAAGCTACACATCATGCCGAGACCCAAAGAAATTCAGGAACAATTGTGAAAGAAAGTAATTGAGATCTATCAGTCTGGAAAGGGTTATAAAGCCATTTCCAAAGCTTTGGGAATCCAGCGAACCACAGTGAGAGCCATTATCCACAAATGGCGAAGACATGGAACAGTGGTGAACCTTCCCAGGAGTGGCCGGCCGCCCAAAATTACCCCAAGAGCGCAGCGACGACTCATCCAAGAGGTCACAAAAGACCCCACAACAACGTCCAAGGAACTGCAGGCCTCACTTGCCTCAGTTAAGGTCAGCGTTCATGCCTCCACCATCAGGAAAAGACTGGGCAAAAATGGCCTGCATGGCAGAGTTCCAAGGAGAAAACCACTGCTGAGCAAAAAGAACATCAAAGCTCGTCTCAATTTCTCCACAACACATCTTGATGATCCCCAAGACTTTTGGGACAACATTCTGTGGACCGATGAGACAAAAGTGGAACTCTTTGGAAGGTGTGTGTCCAAGTATATCTGGCGTAGAAGGAACACTGCATTTCAGAAAAAGAACATTATACCAACAGTAAAATATGGTGGTGGTAGTGTGATGGTCTGGGGCTGTTTTGCTGCTTCAGGACCTGGAAGACTTGCCGTGATAAAAGGAACTATGAATTCTGCTGTCTACCAAGAGATCCTGAAGGAGAATGTCCGACCATCTGTTCGTGTACTCAAGCTGAAGCGAACTTGGGTTCTGCAGCAGGACAATGATCCTAAAAACACACCAGCAAGTCCACCACCGAATGGCTGAAGAAAAACAAAATGAAGACTTTGGAGTGGCCTAGCCAAAGTCCAGACCTGAATCCTATTGAGATGTTGTGGTATGACCTTAAAAAGGCCGTTCATGCTCGAAAACCCTCTAATGTAACTGAATTAGGACAATTCTGCAAAGATGAGTGGGCCAAAATTCCTCCAGGACGCTGTAAATGCCTCATTGCACGTTATCGCAAACGCTTGGTTGCAGTTGTTGCTGCTAAGGGTGGCCCAACCAGTTATTAGGTTTAGGGGGCAATCACTTTTTCACACAGGGCCATGATGGTTTGTATTTTTTTTCACCTTAAATAATAAACACCTTCATTTACAAATTGCATTTTGTGTTTACTTGTGTTGTCCTTGACTATTGTTTAAATTGGTTTGATGTTCCGAAACACTTAAGTGTGACAAACATGCAAAGGAACAGGAAATGAGGAAGGGGGCAAACACTTTTTCACACCACTGTATATATATATATATATATATATATATTAGAAAAAAAGTCCAGAACAGGGAGATGAAAACAGCTGGTGTGATCCTACAAACTCTGTGGCCGTATCATAGTCATCCTACACAGGTAGATCAGATATTGCACATCGATCTTTGCAGGGGACAAAACAAGCAGCCAGATGGCTTCTTACCAGATCTGATGGACTCCTAATTACGGGAGTCGTTCTCGCAAAAGTGAATGAAAGAATCAGCTTCTGGTCTCCAGCTCTCCAGTAATCTGCATGCACACCTGCCTGTGTTTCTCCTCAATCACGGGGCTGTTTTCCTGGATGGTGAGCCACAGGCCTCACAACTATTTCCATAGAGTGCTTTAGCAAAAAAATAAAGCGATTCTTTATTTTATTTGCTCAGCTCAGAGGTTCCATTCAGGTTTTATAAAAGGACAAAAAAACAGGAGTTTATTCCAACGATAAAAACTTTTCCAAGCACATTTAAAAGGATAATATAAAAAAAACACTCAGCAGCAAAAAAAAATAATTTACATTGCCTGCTGGTGTGTGGTGACGTCACGAACAGCAGTCATACCGACTGGTTTTCTTGTAAAACGCATCAACTGGGAATGGAGATAGAACAAATTTCGTAGCCTGAACGTCCAGGCCCTCAGGGCCAAGCGCACTGCCCAAATCTCTAGAATATTGATGGCCAAGGTCATTTCTGATCTGGACCATTTCCATTGGGCAGTCGCTTCTTCGAGGACTGCTCCCGAACCTGAAAGGCTGGCATCTGTTACCACCTTCCAGGTAACTGGTAGCTAGGATTTTCCTTTCTGCAGATTCTTGGTTATTAACCACCAACCGAGGCTCTGGCACACCTTTGAAGATAAACACATTGGGAAGTCTAGAGCTTGGACCTTCTTGTTCCAAGCCAGTAGGATACTGTTTTGCAGTAGTCTCAAATGAAATTGAGCATAAGGAACAGCCTCGAATAAAGCCACCATCTTTCCCAACAATCTCATGCAAAGTCGAATAGAAGGATTCTTCTTTGCCTTGACCACCTGAATCAGTTCCCTTATGGCACTGATCTTCGCCTGGGGTAAGAATACCCTCTTCTGGGCTGTATCTATGATCAGACCCAAATATTCCAATCTCCTTGATGGTTTTAAGGAAGATTTTTCTAGGTTGAAAATCCAACCTAGGTATTCCAGGTAGCCGATTGTGGTGACCATACTTTGGTCTAAGCAGGCTACCAACTGGTCTATCAAGAGCATATCGTCTAAGTAAGCTAAAATCCTTATGACTTGAGCCCTTAATCTGGCTAGAGGAGGGGCCAGAAACTTTGTAAACACTCGAGGTGCAGTAGCTAGACCCAAGGGCAGAGCTACAAACTGAAAATTAAGATTTTCTATCTCGAAACGCAGATATTTTTGGTGAGCAGGAAAAATAGGAACATGGAGGTAAGCATCCTTGATGTCAATTGACGCTAGAAGTTCTCCGCCTTGTAGAATGGAGACTACTGATCAGACTCCATGCGAAAAGAGCAGATATTCAAAAAGCGGTTTAGATCTTTGAGATATAGAATGGGTCTGACATCCCCATTTGGTTTTGGTACCGTGAAAAAGTTTGAATAAAACCCTAATCCCTGCTTTTCAATGGGGACCACCGATATCACCTTTTGAGACAAAAGATGGTCCAATGCTTGAAAGAGAGACTTCTTTTTCTCTGGATCCCTGGGAACATTTGATCTGAGAAAACGAGGAGACAGGGACTCTCGGAACTCTAGTTTATACCCTAGAGTTATTGAGGAAGCCACCCATTTGTCTCGACACTCTTCCTTCCAGACCCTTGAGAACTGCAGAAGTCTTCCCCCCACTCGAGCGAGCGGGGGCGCCCCTTCATAAGGAGGCTTTAGTATTTTTTGTAGGTTTCCTTCCCCAGGACCTCTTTTGTCCCTGGGGTTGACCCTGAGGTTTACCTCTTGAACTTGACGGTGGAGGCCGTCGTGACTACCTGGATGCTGATGCCCCTGGCACTGGAGAAGAAGCTTGTTTTAAAAGAAAAACGCTTATTCCTTTTCTTAACTGGCAAAAGGGAACTCTTCCCATTAGAAATTCTTTGGCTGTATTCATCCAGATAATCCCCAAACAGCCGTTCACCGCAAAATGGAAAACTAGCCAGGAGCCTTTTGCATGGTGCATCGGCTGACCAATTTTTCAACCATAGTATTCTATGCATATGCACCAGTCCAAACCCAGCGGGGTCTGGAGAATAGAATTTCTCATAGCGTCTATTGCAAAACATAACGCCCCTGGTAGCTCGGCCAAATCTTGGGCCTGCTGATCAGGAATAACCTTGAGCACCTGTTTAAACTGGTCTCTCAAGGATTGACATACACCGATTGCCACCAGCGCAGGCTGAGTTACTGAACTTGCCAGAGAAAAATTGTTTTTTAACCACTTGCCGAACGCCCCATGTAGATATACGTCGGCAGAATGGCACGTACAGGCAGAACCACGTACCTGTACGTGCCATTCTTCAGGTGGTTGGGGGGTCCGATCGGACCCCCCTCCGCCGGCGGGGACGGTCGGCATCGCTTCAGGAGCGATCCGGGACGAGGGGACGGCCAGTGGTTTCTGGCCACCCCCTCGCGATCGCTCCTGGCGAATGAAAACCTTCCCCTTCCTGTCTATTGTATAGACAGGAAGGCGGAAGTGATGTCACGCTCGGTGCGCCGGTCTATGTGACCGGAACGCCGAGCAGAGAAGATGTAAAGGTTAGTGCACAAACAGTACACTGACACCAGTACACATAGGCACACAATCCACCCCCTGTCACCCCCAGATCACCCCCAGATCACCCCCTCCCCCCCCAGTCACAGTGTCACTAATTGCAGTGATCATTTATTTACTGATCACTGCATTTAGTGTCAGTGTGACTGTAATAACTGTCAGGGCAGTTAGTTTTAGGTCCTAGGTAGCCCCCTACCCCCCCTAATAAAGGTTTAACCCCCTGATTGCCCCTAGTTAACCCCTTCACCCCCTTTTGCCAGTGTCACTAAGCGATCGTTTTTCTGATCGCTGCATTGTGTCGCTAGGTAACCATTTTTTTTTTATTTTAACCGCCATGTTTTATATAGGTTCATAAATAGTTTTATAGGTCAGGTACCCCCATATTACAACCTAAATAAAGGTTTTAACCCCCTGATTGCCCCTAGAGTTAACCCTTTCACCAGTAATCACCGTATTACTGTCACTGGTGACGCTGGTTAGCCAGTTAGTTATTTCGTTATTTAGGTTCCCCGTCAGGTTTTTATATAGCGTCAGGTACCCCCATATATTACCTAATAAAGGTTTAACCCCCTGATTGCCCCTAGTTAACCCTTTCACCCCCTTTTGCCAGTGTCACTAAGCGATCGTTTTTCTGATCGCTGCATTAGTGTCGCTAGGTAACCAGTTTTTTTTTGTATTACTGTTACGGGTGACGCTGGTTAGTTAGCTTGTTTTTTATACTGTCAGGGCACCCGCCATTTATTACCCAATAACGGTTTAACCCCCTGATCGCCCGGCGGGTGATATCAATTAGGTTTTAGGGTCAAATAAGGTCTGCGTCGCCCCAGGTTAGTGCCAGTACCGCAAACACCCACGCGCAAAGCATACACCTCCCTTAGTGGTATAGTATCTGAACAGATCAATATCTGATCTGATCAGATCTATACTAGCGTCCCAGCAGTTTAGGGTTCCAAAAAAACGCATTGTTAGCGGGATCAGCCCAGATACCTGCTAGCACCTGCGTTTTCCCCCTCCGCCCAGCCCAGCCCAGCCCACCCAAGTGCAGTATCGATCGATCACTGTCACTTACAAAACACTAAGCACACATAACTGCAGCGTTCGCAGAGTCAGGCCTGATCCCTGCGATCGCTAACATTTTTTTTGTGGTAGCGTTTTGATTCAGTCGCTAACAGTCAGGAGCTTTTTTACCTGTGAATCTCAAAAAAATAAAAAAAACAAAAATAGTTGTCGTTTTATTGTTCTCTCTCTCTCTCTATTGTTGCTCTTTTTTTACTCCATTCTATTCTGCAATGTTTTATTATGTTTTATCATGTTTTATCATGCTTGCTTTTCAGGTATGTAATTTTGTTTACTGTGTTTTAGTGTTAAGCATTTTTTTGTTTTCAGGTGCGCCATTCAGTTGCAGCGCGGATTTATTTATCTTGACAGCAACAGCGTTTGCTCCCACGATACATAAAGCCGCGACTCCAACGCTGTAGGAGGTGATTTCACCACCACAGTTAAAAAAAAGAGCATATGTGCCGAAGCATGGGGGCAGCAGGGGGGGCGGAGGAGCGATTGGCTCCTAATGCCACGTACATACGGTCGAAATTCCGACCGTGTGTACACGGCATAACTTTTGCGGGAGGATGCCCCCATGCATCGGCATATATAAATGGTGCATGCATGCCCATCATTAGAAGTGGGTGGATGAAGGGAGGTATTCTAATGGTGGGCATACCCACCAATCAATCTCTTTTTTTCGTTCAGCCAAGAGGCTGCATGAAAAAAAAAAAGATTACAATATATGTCCAGTATGTTGCTGGACTTTGAATGGTTATACCAGAATGATGCCTGCAGGTTTAGGTATCATCTTGGTATCATTCTTTTCAGCCAGTGATCGGCTTTCATGTAAAAGCAATTCTAGCGGGTAATTAGCCTCTAGACTGCTTTTACAAGCAGTGGGAGGGAATGTCCCCCCTCCCGGATATAAACCGCGCCATTGGGAAATTGGGAAAGCATTTTATCACACCAATCTTGGTGTGGTCAGATGCTTTGAGGGCAGAGGAAAGATCTAGGGTCTAATAGACCCCAATTTTTTCAAAAAAAGAGTACCTGTCACTGCCTATTGCTATCATAGGGGATATTTACATTCCCTGAGATAACAATAAAAATCATAACAAAGAAAAAAAATGGAAGGAACAGTTTAAAAATAGAATAAAAAAGCTAAATAAAAAAAAAAAAAACGAAAAAAAAAAAAAAAAAAAAAGCACCCCTGCCCCCCCTTCTCTTGCGCAAAGGCGTACACAAGCGTTGGTCTGGCGTCATATGTAAACAGCAATTGCAGCATGCATGTGAGGTATCACCGCGAAGGTCAGATCGAGGGCAGTAATTTTAGCAGTAGACCTCCTCCGTGAATCTAATGTGGTATCATGTAAAGGCTTTTAAAGGCTTTTAAAAATGTATGTAGTTTGTCGCCACTGCGTGTTTGTGCGCAATTTTAAAGCATGTCGTGTTTGGTATCCATGTACTCGGCCTAAGATCATATTTTTTTATTTCATCAAAAATTTGAGCAATATAGTGTGTTTTAGTGCATTAAAATAAAAAAAAGTGTATTTTTTCCACAAAAAATGCGTTTGAAAAATCGCTGCGCAAATACTGTGTGGAAAAAAAAAATGCAACACCCACCATTTTAATCTGTAGGGCCTTTGCTTTAACAATATATATAGTGTTTGGGGGTTCAACGTAATTTTCTTGCAAAAAAAAAATATGTTTTCATGTAAACAAAAAGTGTCAGAAAGGGCTTTGTCTTCAAGTGGTTAGAAGAGTGGGTGACGTGTGACATAGGCTTCTAAATGTTGTGCATAAAATGCCAGGACAGTTCAAACCCCCCCCAAATGACCCCATTTTGGAAAGTAGACACCCCAAGCTATTTGCTGAGAGCAATGTTGAGCCCATTAAATATTTTTTTTTTTTGTCCCAAGAGATTGAATAATGAAAAAAAAAAAAATATATATATTTTTTTTACAAAAAGTTGTCACTAAATGATATATTGCTCAAACATGTCATGGGCATATGTGGAAATACACCCCAAAATACATTCTGTTGCTTCTCCTGAGTACGGGGATACCACATGTGTGGGACTTTTTGGGAGCCTAGCTGCGTACGGAACCCCAAAAACCAAGCACCGCCTTCAGGCTTTCTAAGGGAGTAATTTTTTTATTTCACTTCTCACTGCCAATCACAGTTTCGGAGGCCATGGAATGCCCAGATGGCATAAAACCCCCCAAAATGACCCCATTTTGGAAAGTAGACACCCCAAGCTATTTGCTGAGAGGTATTGTGAGTATTTTGCAGATGTCGCTTTTTGTCACAAAGTTTTGAAAATTGAAAAAAGAAAAAAAAAAATTTTTTTTCTTTACTTTCTTCATTTTCAAAAACAAATGAGAGCTGTAAAATACTCACCATGCCTCTCAACAAATAGCTTGGGGTGTCTACTTTCCAAAATGGGGTCATTTGGGGGGTTTTGTGCTATTTTGGCATTTTATGGCCTTCGAAACTGTGATAGGTAGTGAGGAGTGAAATCAAAAATTTGCACCCTTAGAAATCCTGAAGGCGGTGCTTGGGTTTCGGGGCCCCGTACGCGGCTAGGCTCCCAAAAAGTCCCACACATGTGGTATCCCCATACTCAGGAGAAGCAGCAAAATGTATTTTGGGGTGCAATTCCACATATAACTATGGCATGTGTGAGCAATATATCATTTAGTGACAACTTTTTGAAGAAAAAAAAAAATTATTTTTTATTTTTGTCTTTATTCAATCACTTGGGACTAAAAAAAAAAATATTCAATGGGCTCAACATGCCTCTCAGCAAATAGCTTGGGGTGTCTACTTTCCAAAATGGGGTCATTTGGGGGGGTTTTGTACTTCTCTGCCATTTTAGCACCTCAAGAAATGAAATAGGCAGTCATAAATTAAAAGCGGTGTAAATTCCAGAAAATGTACTCTAGTTTGTAGACGCTATAACTTTTGCGCAAACCAATCAATATACGCTTATTGGCATTTTTTTTACTAAAGACATGTGGCTGAATACATTTTGGCCCAAATGTTTGACTAAAATTGAGTTTATTAGATTTTTCTTATAACAAAAAGTAGAAAATCTCTTTTTTTTTCAAAATTTTCGCTCTTTTTCCGTTTATATCGCAAAAAATAAAAATCACAGAGGCAATCAAATACCATCAAAAGAAAGCTCTATTTGTGGGAAGAAAAGGACGCAAATTTCGTTTCGTTACAAAATTGCATGACCGCACAATTACCAGTTAAAGTAGTGCAGTGCGAAATTGAAAAAAGACCTCTGGTCCTTAAGCTGACAATTGGTCCGGGGCTGAAGTGGTTAAAAGGAATTCCAACTTATCTGTTGGATCCTTCAGCATTTGAGCATTGTCTACCGGACAAGTCATTTTATTTAGAGGATATGGCAGCGCCAATTGCTGGAATCCCCTATTTTTTTTATTAAATTCTTCCTCCATAGGATAAAGTGTTAAATCTGGGTGATCCCACTCAGAATATATGAGCTTTCCCAGCAATGAATGGATAGGAAAAGCATGAACAGCTTGGGGAGGCTTTAGCGAACCCAAACAAGAAGTGGGCTTATCAACTGACTTAAGGGTAGCATAAATGTGGAGCGGACCAATTCAGTGAGAGATTGTACAATCAATCTTTCCGATTGTGAACCTGATCCTTCTGCATTTGACCCCTCAGAAGAGGAGTCATCAGCCTCTTCCTGGTCCCCTGAAAGAAATTCATAATTTCCCGCCCCCAGTTCTTCAGTTTGAGGGTCCTGGGTAATGGAAGGGGACCTATCGGGCTTAGTCCCACTCTGGAATGCGAATAAAGCTGCTATTTTCTGCTCCAATCCTAATATGGTTGAGGAAAAGACCTCTTCAGTAATATAAACAGGGGCTGCAGTGTTGGAAACAGTTGAAACACCTGATGGCCCTGATGGCTCACTCTGACCAACCACTTCAGATCTCTCAGGGGAGGATGCCATTGTAGAGATGAGTTTAGGCTTTTTTGAGCTTGAAGTCCCTCTTGAGCCCTTGTTTGGGGTGTTTTAACCTCACCTTCTGACCATAGCCCGATGCACAAATGCAGCGGTACTACCAGAAGAAATTGCATTCACTGCTTGAGTAAATAGTCCAGCAACTGCCGCTGCTATTAACGCTCAGCCTGATGCTTTAGTAAATGTGCCAAGGGAATACCTGTGTCACCAACCTCCTACATGCCCCTTTTTGCTCGTGTCCCTCCTATATCTGCAGCCAGCAAAAATTGAGCTTTTAAACATACTCCCATGCTGGACGTTGCTGCACGCCAACGCCACACTAAGCCCTCCCTCTTTTTAAAAGAGGGTTTTCCCACGCGAGCGTGGGCCTCCGATCCGACAGGATCGGCGTGTGTGAGGGAGGGATGGCAAGGAGGAGACCTGTGACAAGCCGCAGTGCAGGGGCGGTGAAAAAACGGAGCGGCATCACTGATCGTCTTGGCTTCCTCCTTTCCAGGGAGAGGGGCAGAGCTTTGTCCAGGTGGGGGGTGTTTGGTCGAAGAAAATCCCCCCCCCCCAAACTTACCAGAGGTCTGAGCTGCTAGCCGAAGGAAAGCCTGCTGCTTCTCCTGACACAGCGTGATCTCTGAGGAAAGCATGACAAGGTACGTGCTCTATACAGCCCAGCGTGATTTGCAGCTTGCCCAGTGTGATTTGCAGCTTGTCAGTGTCATTTGCAGCTTGCCAGCATCATTTGCAGCTTGCTCACATTTAAATTTGCCGCCTAGAAAGACCGCGCCGCCGGAAAAGCCAGAGCCGTCTGTTCGGCTCCGCTCGCAGTCCCGCCTCCCTGCTGTTTCGGAAGCGAGCGCAGGGAGGCGGGACTGCGAGCGGAGCCGAACAGACAGATCGGTCTTTTTCGGCGGCACTCGTTTTTTTATTGACGGCGGTCGCTGTTTTTCCGCGCCGTTTGATTTTTTTTTGGCACTTTTTTTGGGGGGATCGGCGTATAACACACACCCGCGAAAAAAGTGCATGTTATACGCCGATAAATACGGTACATACATTTTCTAGCCCTGTGAACTGTGGTCAGGTTGGCCTTAGTGCTACTAAAGTAAGGCTCGATTCACATCTATGCATTTTGCTTTTGAGCGTTTTTGCGGTGCTTGCCGCGTTTTTGGACACGCGTTTTTACCGCATTTTGCGTTTTTTTTTTTTTTTTTTTACACTGTGGTTGCTTAGCTTAGCTATATATACAGTGTAAAAAAAAAAAATATAATAAAAAAAAAAAAACAAACAACGCAAAACGCAAATCGCGTTTAGGATGCGGGTCCATTGACTTCTATTACATGCAAAACGCTGCATTTTTTTTTTTTTCTCCAGATTTTCCTTCAGTTTCTGTCCCATAGCCAAAAAGGAAATCCCTGCAAATTAATTTCTCAGGGACCCCCAGGTTACCAGAACTAGTGTCCCCATTGGAATATTTCCGCTCTATTACTTTTCTGGGGACAACCCAAAAAAAACGATTTTCTTTTCATTTCACTTTCAATGATGATATTAACCACTTAAAGGACCACCTCACACCGATATACGTCGGCAGAATGGCATGGCTGGGCACAATCACGTACCTGTACGTGGCTCTTTAAGTGCCCAGCCGTGGGCTGCCAAAATACGGGGGAACGCACAAGAAAGTGCTCAAAGTGAGACTTCTAAAATCATGCTGCACCATGCGTTTTGGTGGCTGAAAATGTGAGTGCTTGACAGATGTGTTTGGAGTGCCATTAACAATTAAAGGCACCCGTACGTGTCTAAAAAGAGGACAGCACATTTCTATGTGGCGATATCTCATATGTGTGGTTCGAATCCTGTTTATATATGCATGTGCTACTTACGCATTTTTTTTTTTATTATGTATTTAACTTTTTACATTGTCCCTTTATTTATCACTTTTATTCCTATTACAAGTGTAGCGCTACCCCTGCAGGAGCCACTTAAGTATGTTCAGTCCCGTCCATACTCTGCCTCTCAACCCCAAGAATAGCCCCTCTGGCATACTTGGCAATAGTGTAAGTGCAAGGACCAATGAAACCACACATGTTATGATAAAACACAGAAATTATCTTTACTGCAATATTTCTGTGGTAAAGGGTAACAGAGAATAGCAGTATATATTCAAATAATGCAACTGGAGAGCAATAACTGAGATCAAGAGCAATATAGCTCACTAGTGTATTCAGGCTGCTTTTAGGGGATTCCAAACCTGAGAATGTCCCCAAGAGCAGAGGCACACTTAAATGACAAATAAAATCACAATATAACACTTTATATTGGATTGTTTACTTCTAATCAAATTGGCTCTATGAGTCCAGGCATGTGGAGAGCAGAAGAATGACCTTCTGTCAGTTCTCTCTCTTCTATCCCCTGACACCACAGGCCCAATTACACGCACTGTGCTCAGTTCAACATTTAGTGGCTTAACTTCCCAGATAAACTATCCTGGACACCCACTACATATCCAGAGCCCTGAACATATGTGTGCGTGCCCGTATTGCACCAATAACTTCAATCTCTTGGAAGGAAGATGAGGCCTTGGATCTTCAGCTAGCCACTATCTTTGGTGCACTTAAACTACTGAATAGCAGGGCCAGGGATTATCAAGTAAAGAATGCAGGATCTTCCTCAGCAAGGGGAAAGGAGAATGGTGTCTGTATACAGTGTCTCTGTATCTGAATGGCCTCGTGTCCTGTGGCACTACAAGGGGTCCCCGACTTACGAACGCCCCACCTACGAACATCCCCTACTTACGAATGGGGCGCTGCGGGGACCCTCCGTCATTTTCCGCCGTATTCCGGCTGTTCTGCGCATGCGCGGCCATATGGAGCCTCGGAAAATGCCGGCAAACTTCGGAAATGTCCGTAATTTTCCGCGCATGCGCAGAACGACATTAGACGGAACATCGGAAATGTCCGGAAATGTCCGTATTAGTCGGTATGCGCATGCGCGGCCGACTTACGAACATTTCCGACTTAAGAACAGGCGGCCAGTCCCTAACGAGTTCGTAACTCGGGGACCCCCTGTACAGGTGTCAGCAAGGTGATTAAGAGTAATGATGTCTGTATACAGTGTCCATACAACTCTGTGTGCAGTGTCCTTGTTTCCTGAAAATGGGCAAATGCCCTCTCACCCAATCCTGGGGTCAAGGCCCAAACGAACGTCCTGGAACAAGCAGGCTCCTCTAGTGACCCGGCTGGTCACCTCACACTTAAACGTTTTACACAGTCGATGCAGGTGCATCTGGATACGCACCTGGGATCCCCCACTCTCAGACTGGATGTCCCCGACTGGCTGTGGATGCCTGAAACAATGCGGCGGACTGACCTGGGAGGCAGCAACCTCTCCCCTGAGTCCAGTCTGTTCTCCTGCCTCGTGGTGACTGAATTCCCTCAGGTAAACACGATGGATTATTTTCCCCCACAGCATGATGACTCTACAGTTCAATCTGAATGTGAAACTTGAGTCCTGGGACAATTCCTTGTATGCTTTGCCCCTGGTGGTAAACACTCTGCTGGCATGATGTGATGACACAGAGTCTTAGCTGGCACTAGAGGGAAGCAGTTTCACTGCAATAATGTTGCAGTCTCTTCTGATACTGCAGGTAAGATAACCAGCTCCCTGGTACACAAGGAATGTAAAAATCTCTTGTAATAGAAATAAGAATGACAGGTCCTCTTCGTGGAGAGATTCTGGGGTCAAAAAGACCCCAAATGTCTTCTTTACCTTTAAAAGCAAAAGATCAAAAAAAAAGTGATCTTTTTGCTAATTTTTTTTTTCTTCCAGCCTGGACCGGAAGTGGCGTCATGACGTTGCTCTGGTCCTCCAAGGCCATAGAGTTGATTAAAGACTGTTAACTCTTTGATCACCTATGGGAGCAGCCAGCCACACTGGCGGATAATTTCTTGGGCGAACCGGCAGAAACGGTAGGCCCGAGAAATACCTGTGAGCTGTGGGAGGGGAGGGGGATGTCCCATCCTGCCGCTTCGGGGAAACCGGCCCAGACTGGTTTCATGAGAAAGCTTTTTTTGGGGTTATGGCTTATATTTTCAGCCATAATCCTGTTAAACCACGATAGATAGATATAGATATAGAAATAGATAGAAATATAGTGGTTAACCTCTTGCCGCCCACGCATCAGCCAAAAGACGGCTACAGCATGGGCCTAAATTGTCAGGAGGGCTTCTATGTACGTCCTCCCATGCATGCGATGCCTGCGTACCCTTGCGGGTTGCGCACAACAGGCTCTGTGATCAGCAAGTCCATGAGACTCAGCTGATCACAGTACGGAGTAAGGGGCTGATCCTGGGCCCTTACCATGTGATCAGCTGTCAGACAATGATGTAAACAGCTGACAGTGTGAGGAGAAAAATAAAAGCGGATTACCATCTTGTATGTGCTGGTAAGTGCCACCTACCAATGTCAATCAGTGCCCTTCAGTGCTGCCCATCAGTGGCCCCGTCAGTTCCTCCTGATCAGTGCTCATCAATGAAGGAGAAAAAATTACCTGTTTATAAATTTTATAACAAACTTTTTTAGTTTTTTTTTAAACAGGCAGTGTTAATTTTCTGGGCTTACCAATTACCTCCTCGTAGCTCGTCGGTTGTTGTCTAAGGGTTCCCAGGGTTAGTACCCAGTAACTTCAGAAGCTGACACACAAAGTACTTTTGAGGATTTTTATTTTGCAGGGGTAACATCCAACTACAACACAGTCTCAGGTGGGAATAGAGGGCACGGGTGATAAAACTCAGGCACTTTGAACTGCTGACATCCACTGAATGTCTCTTAGTTAACCCAGAGAGTAGCCACTCGCAACTGGGTGCTTCACTGCGGGATAAACCTCTAACCATAGATTTAGCAGCTAACATGTGATCCAGAAACTTTGCAAAAGTCTCTGCCACAGACTAGATTGTAACTGAAGACAAATAGGAACCTTTCCCACAGTACCTAGATCTCTCAGCCTTCTTGGCGATACTGTGAGAAGTGTGGATTCTCTAGTGTCCATACAACTCAGCTCCCAGGCTCTTACCGAGCAGCCAGCTTCTTGGCTTCCTCCGAAGAGTCCTCCCCTGGTCACTTGTACGAGTTGCCGTGTCCCCCCAATACCGAGAGCACACCGGGACACCTCCAAATCCTCCTTCAGTTACTGGGCCTCAAACTAGCCAGTTCCGAGGCTCAGGAATGGACGGATCCCCACCCCAGATCATGAGGGCCTCTGGGGCTGGTCAGGGCGATCATGCCTGCGGAGACAGCAGACACTCCTGGGTCCGGGACCCCTCACAGGGCCGGTCCGGACCGGAACCAGGAACAGAAGAGCAAGCTGAAACCTCAACACGTGACTTCAGCACCTTAAATACCCCTTTCCAGACTACGCAGCAGGGCCAGACACGCCCACCGATTGGCTCCGGGAAAGATTGGTACCTAACACGTCCAACCAGGCTTGGTTCTCAGCCTGTCACAGGTGCCTCACTGCACCTATGACCAGGCAGAACTTCAGTACAGCCCAGCCAAACTGATGCCAAAGTAAAAGACCTGTACAATTAACCCCCAGAACTCTGTTACAGTTCTGGAAAACAAAATTTACATTGATAGCGCACACTTAGCAAAGTGTGGGCGCTACAACGTTCTGCCTTTTTTAGTTTGTTTAGCAAAAAATAAAAACCCAGCAGTGATTAAGTACCACCAAAAGAAAGCTCCATTTGTGTGAAAAAATTTTTTTTTTAAAAGTCATATAGGTACAGTGTAGCATGACCGCGCAATAGTCATATAAAGAGTGACAGCACTAAAAGCTGAAAATTGGCCTGGGCAGGAAGCCTATAACAAGCCTTACCTGTAGGTACCTTGAATATCTCCTAAACTTGTTTAGGATAGATTCAGTATATGCGCTGCTGCCGACGACGTTGGTGCATGCACACTGAAGAAACGAGGGCCGCTGGTTGCACTTTCTTCAGGAATCGTGCCGTGGCCGGCGTGCACGGGAGTGACATCATCGCAGCTCCGGCCAATCACAGCGCCATTGCCATGGACGCCGATTCAGGGCATTGTTCTGAGGTAAGTATTTCATAATGAGCTAGTACGCGGTGCATACTAGCTCATTATGCCTTTGTCTTGCTTAGGTGTTTTTTTTTTTTTGTAGGTTTGCAACCTTTTAGTGCCCAGTAAGCAAGTGGTTAAAGCTTAAACGCTGATATATTTTTACTATTTTAAACCAGTTTTCCTTGATAGCAAAAAAAAATTCAAATCTGTAGATAACATTAGCATTTACCACCAAATTTAGGAACAAAACAAAGTTTATTGTACCCGGAGGCACTAACCAGTTGCAATATGTCCACTCTGCCTAATAATTACCAGTCTGTAAAGCTGTTTTCAGGTGATAAGGTTTACTTTTCTCTCACCATTCATGTACAGCTATGGCCCTCATATGACCAGACTCGGCCACGTACACATTACATGGTTCCAGACAGCTGCTGTTGAAGCCCCCCTCACACGGAGGACACACACTGTACGTACACACAGCATCCTTCAGTTTTCTTAGCTCAGTGCTACCTCATCAGCTGCAGCCAATGACAGGCTCTGTCGCCGTCCTTTCCTTCTCCCAATGCCGGCACCGCGGTGTATGTCGGGAGTTGTAGTTATCCATACTGTACTCACTGGGAAAGGTTGGCCGTGCCTGTGCTCCCGCAGAGACTACAGCTCCCAGAATGCAGTGGGCTTAGAGCGGACGTGTCGGCTTCTGAGGCTCGGTGTATAGAGGACGGATAGGACTGGTTGCCGTGGAGAGGGATCGTCTGTCACCATGCACCCGGCTGTAGCTGTGGGTCTAGTGTTCGGCGGCTGTTGCAGTAATGTGGTGTTTTTAGAGCTGTTAGCCAGGTGAGAGCTTGTCATTAGGATGATAAGTGCGGAGTGGTGTGTGTTCATTCATTCCTTCCTCCTCTGGGTCGGAGCTTCTGTTCACATTGGGAAGCTGAGACTATTTCTACAAGAACAGGCAGTGGAGACATGATAGGGGGTAATAAGAGGAGGTGATGATAGTTGTGGGAGGCCTGTGTTTAGTGTATTTCTCTAACAGGACAGTGTAACCATACAGGACAATGTTACTTCTGGGTTCGCAGGCTTTGGCGCTGTGATTGGCCGGAGCCACGATGACATGCGCCAATCATGGCACATTAGCTGAAGCAATGGCACGAATGAGCCGTTGCTTGAGTGCGCATGTGCCGATACATAGGTTTGCCTGTAGTAAAAAGTGGTTTGTAAGGGTTTTAAAATGCTTTCCCACTTCCTAGAACGTAACATGACAGCTGAGTAGGTGCTTTCTGGTTGCGGGTGTTTGCCATATAACGTCCTCCCAGGATCACTCCACGGGCCGATCTGTCACCCACTGTGTCCACCTAACACAGCAGATGATAAATCAGTGTACCAGGCGCTGCTGGTACCATGTGATCGCTGTCACTAATCACAGCAAATCACATTCATTGTATACAATGAATGGCGACTATTCAATGTTTATTATTGTGTTGATCGCTCTGATTGATTAGTCACAGTGATCACATGGTACAGACTGGGCCAATCACAGCCAACATGCACCATGTGCTAAGCTGTGGCCAATCACAGCTAATCACAATGCTACTCAAAGAATGTCTGTGAATGAATGGATTCCATTCATAAAAAAAGGATTGCTTATAACAAGTTATTTTCACTGTTATAAGCAATCGCAATGTAACACTGTACTGCTCTGGTCACAGTATGTAAAATAAAAATTAAAAAAGTAATAACTTTTAACATTTGTTAAATATATATTGTTTTAAAGTTTTATTTATTTTATTTTACATACTGTCACCAGTCAGTGTCCCTGATAACCACAACACCAGTAATGAGTAATGCCTGGTACACATGAGATTATCGGATGACTGATCATCCATTTTATTTTTTTTGCATGCTAACCTCATAGCGAAAATAAAGAGTTTACTAAAGTTACGAAAATATTTGTATGACAGAAAAAAAATTTGGAAGTGATGTAATATGTTGTAGTGTATTTGTATTGTATTTTTGGACAACTGTACTGATTAAACGAAAATCGTACGATCGGGTATCATACGAGAAAAATTATAGTGCATGTCCAATCGAATAATATCGGATGAACTGTCATGATTGGCTCTCGAAAGCTGTATGCTAATGATCAAATTATCATACGATCGCATCGAAAGTGGTATTTTTTTGTACGATTTTTCTGAGCGTGTGTATGGGTCATTAGGTGATGAAGCTGTACTGCACTGGTGACAGTATGTAAAACAAAAACACTTTTTTAACCACTTGCCGCCCATCCTATTGTAAAAAGACGTTGGCAAAGTGGTTGTAAAATCCTGACCGGACGTCCTCAGGATTTTGAGCCGTTGCGCACCCCCGGGGGCGGGCATCGCGGCGATTGTTGTTGCGGGGTGTCAGTCTGACACCCCGCAACTACGATCTTGGTAAAGAGTCTACGACAGAGACTCTTTACCACGTGATCAGCCGTGTCCAATCACGGCTGATCACAGTGTAAATAGGAAGAGCCGGTGATCGGCTTTTCCTCACTCGCGTCTGTCAGACGTGAGTAGAGGAGAGCCGATCGGCTGCTCCTCTGACAGGGGGGGTCTGTGCTGATCAATTATCAGCGCAGCCCCCCCGAGGATGCCCACACTGGACCACCAGGGATGCCCAGCACAAGGTATGCCACCCTAGACCACCAGGGATGACACACAGTGCCCACAATGGATGCCAATCAGCGCCCACAATGGACATCACTGATTGGCATGCATTATTGTTTGGCATCCATCAGTACAAAACAATGCTGCCTATCAGTGCCCATCCGTGCCGCCTATCAGTGCCCATCCAAGCTCATCCGTGCCGCCTATCCATGCCGCCTGTCCATGCCAATCCGTGCCAGCTCAGTGCCACTTCATTGGTGCCACCTCATCTGTGCCCATCAGTGAAGGAGGAAACTTACTTATTTACAAAGTTTTGAAACTGAAACAAAAAAAAAACATTTTTTTTTTCCAAATTATCAGTCTTTTTTTTTTTTATTTGTTTAGCAAAAAATAAAAACCGCAGAGGTGATCAAATACCACCAAAAGAAAGCTCTATTTGAGAGAAAAAAAATGATAAAAATGTAATTTGGGTACAGTGTAGCATGACCACGCAATTGTCATTCAAAGTGCGACAGCAATGAAAGCTCAAAATTGGTCTGGGCAGGAAGGTGTTTAAGTGCCCTGTATTGAAGTGGTTAAATTAATTTTTTTTTTTAATTGTTACAAAAAATTACAACTTCAAAAACTCACCCTATCTCTTACTAAAAACCGTGGACTGTCTCCTTTACAAAAAGGGGTAATTTGGGGGGTCTTTCTACTGTCCTGGCATTTTCGGGCCTCAAGAAATGAGAGCCTTCCGAACATCAGGATTGATCAATTTTCAGTTATATACACCACAGTTTGTGGACTCTATAACTTTCCTACAGACCAAATAATATACAATGGTTTGGGGTATTTTCACCAAAGAAATGTAGCAGAATACATTTCGGTCTAAATTTATGAAGAAAGATTATTTATTTGAAAAATTGTATAACAGAAACGAAGAAAGAATAGTGGAGATTAAATACCACCAAACAAAGTTCTATTTGTGTGGAAAAAAAGATAAAAATTGTGATTTACCGTATTTATCGGCGTATAACACGCACTTTTTCCCCCTAAAAATCGGGGGAAAGTCGTGGGTGCGTGTTATACGCCGATACCCCCAAAAAAAAAATTCAAAAATGGCAAAAATGGCGAGCGCCGCCAAAAAATAGCGAGCGCCGCCGAAAAAAAACCGAGGCGCGGCCGAAAAAACCCGAAGCCGCGCCGCAATAGACCGAGCAGACTGTTCGGCTCTACTCGGAGTCCCGCCTCCCTGCGCTCGTTCCGGAAACAGCAGGGAGGCGGGACCGCGATCGGAGCTGAACAGTCGGCTCGGCCTTTTCCGGGGCCGCTTCGGTCTTTTTCGGCCGCGCCTCGGACATTTTTCGGCGGCGCACGCGACAGAGTCTCGGCGGCGGGAAATTTAAACCCGGACCGGACTTCTAATGTCGCTGGGATGGCTGCAATGACCCTGGGCAAGGTACAACGTCCCTGGGCAAGGCTGCAACGATGCTGGGCAAGGCTGCAATGACCCTGGGCAAGGCTGCAATGACGCTGGGCATGGCTGCAATGACGCTGGGCATGGCTGCAATGACGCTGGGCAAGGCTGCACTGACGCTGGGCATGGCTGCAATGACACTGGGCAAGGCTGCAATGACGCTGGGCAAGGCTGCAATGACGCTGGGCATGGCTGCAATGACGCTGGGCAAGGCTGCAATGACGCTGGGCAAGGCTGCAATGACGCTGGGCAAGGCTGCACTGACGCTGGGCAAGCTGCAAATGACGCTTAAATGTAAGTTTTTTTTTTTCCCTAAACTTCCCTCCTAAAACTTTTTTTCCTTAAAATGCCCTCCTAAACTTGGGGTGCGTGTTATACGCCGGTGCGTGTTATACGCCGATAAATACGGTAAGTACAGTGTTGCATGACTGGGTATTTGTCATTGAAAGTGTGACAGCACTGAAAGCTGAAAATTGGCCTGGGCAGGAAGGGGGTATACGTTTCCGGTATTGAAGTGGATAAAAAGTTCATTCCAGCCAAGCTGGCCCAAACAAACTATTTACTGCACTAAAAAGTGTACTTGCTGGGTGGCTTATACAACCTTAATGTGGCCTCTGTTACATCGAGTTTACAGCACTGTGTTCCAGCAGTGGGATGGGAACTGCCCGTCTCACTGACAGAAAAAAATTGAGTTGGGCTGATCACCACTCAGCCATTCACAGGAAGCTTTGTATTCTATGAATGAATACCAAATGACTTCTGGTTAGCAGGGGCAGATGGATGATGTCACAATCTCCACCTCAGGAAGCCTTGTATATATTCATAGAATTAATACCATACCATATAAATACTGGCCTAAGCAAACAATTGTAATTACAAAATGATACAGCGGCTGTGTGTGCTGTCATATACTGTACAAGCATTAGCTACATACAGTAAGCAGCACTGTGTTCTGCCATCAGTACGGGCGACTTCCCATCTGCCTATGGAATTAAATAGAGTTGGGGTAAGTAAATATTTTCCATTCTGGGGAACCTTTTATCTTTATCAGTGGATACAAGGCTTCCTCAGAGTGGTCGAACTGGAGAGGCGGGCATATGACATCACAATAATGGTGACATTATCATACAATAATCCTTTTCATACATTAATTCAGAACTTTAGCGAAATACAAACATTGGGGGTTATTTACTAAAGGCAAATCCACTTTGCACTACAAGTGCAACGTGCACTTGGAATTGCACTGAAAGTGCACTTGGAAGTGCAGGCGCTGTAGATCTGAGCGGGACATGCAAGGAAAATAAAAAACAGCATTTTAGCTTGCATATGATTGGATGATAAAATCAGCAGAGCTTCCCCTCATTTCAGATCTACCCCTCAGATTTACAGCGACTGCACTTCCAAGTGCACTTTCAGTGCAATTTCAAGTGCACTTTGCACTTGTAGTGCAAAGTGGATTTGCCTTTCGTAAATAACGCCCATTGCGTCTTCTCCTTTATTACTGATGTCTATATATTCTTTGTTCCTACTGTTATATAGTCCTAGATATAGTTACTTACAAAGCAACAGTATTTGTCAAATATTTCTACATTGTTTCACCAGCTTGTATTGCTGAAGTGCTATAATTTATTATTTTGTACTTGTTCTTTTATTCTTTTAGGGCCCTCTCACAATACTATGGGGCTTTATGGCATGTGCATTATGTTGTGCTTTGCATTAAAGTGTCTGTAAACCCTCTCCTATACCCAGTGAAGTGAATAGCCTCAGACGATCCACAGAGATGAAACAAATCGCCCTACATATGATTTACATGTATATCTTCTGTCTTCAGCTTTCTATATTCTTTTTAAAGTGAACATCATGTTAGAGATATTCTCTTCCTGTTCAGCACTGGGAGTGGATTCTTGGCATACAGCCAAGGCAGCTGATTGGAGGAAAGGCACCTCCCCCTCCACATAGGCGGAGACTTGCAGAGCTGTGCTGTGACAAGGCAAGCTCTCCGCTAATCTATTTATAGCAACCTTTCTGAACACAAATTGCAGGCTGGTTTTATCTTGGTTGGCAGAGAACTTGTCAGACGTTATCAGGCTGATAACAGAGCAACGAAACAGCAGAAAGACACAGGACTCAGGGCTTTGGAGAGGATAAGAAAACACTATGGATATATGTGCTTAGGTCAAATTTGATGAATCGGGTTTACATCCACTTTAAGGCAGCCCGTTCAATTAAAAGGGCTGCTTAATGCACCAAAACGGTAGATGTAACACCTACATGCCCACAATGCACATCAAAATGTTGCTGAACTGCAGTGTATGTCTATTGGCAAGATGCATTGTTATACCATATGAATTGAAATGCACTGCATCGCACAAGCACGTTTAGTGTGTTACTGCAGCGCGATAATGTGAATGAGCCCCCTTTTTACATTTTTTTTTTTGTTCTCTTTTCAGGAGGTATCCAGGATGTGGAAATATAGTAACGTTTGCACAGTTTTTATTTATAGCAATAGAAGGCTTTATCTTTCAGGCAGACTTTGGAAGAAAGCGTCCTGCTATACCATTAAGGTATAGTGGATTTGTGGTCCTGAACAGCACACTTTTCATTTATGCAATATTGAATCATACCTAACTTATTTTTCCTTTCTTGTTAAAGGTATTATGTTATCATGGTGGCTATGT
Source organism: Lithobates sylvaticus (assembly GCA_028564925.1). Classification (NCBI taxonomy): domain Eukaryota; kingdom Metazoa; phylum Chordata; class Amphibia; order Anura; family Ranidae; genus Lithobates; species Lithobates sylvaticus. The sequence continues at coordinate 473,681,910 of CM053029.1, forward strand.
TTTTTACAGTCAGCGTGGTGAATAATTACGCACTCAACCTCAATATTTCTATGCCGCTACACATGATCTTTAGATCGGTGAGTAGAACACCTGCACCTTACATTTTGCTCAAGGTAAAAATTAAAGCATGTGCACAAAAAGAAACACCTGTTCAGTACACCTCTCTGATACATGCATAACTCTCCATGGTTTTAGCACTTCAAGACCCTTCACACCCGAGTATACGGGAATCGCAGTAAAACGGACGCATTTGTAGTGCCATTATTTTATAATGACACTCCAAATGCGGTGTGACTTTGCCACAATTGTTGTGCGACAAACCACACAAAAATCACGTTTTTGTTTTTTCTGCCAAATTCTGGCAGAAAAAATACTTTCTCATGTGTATGAGGCCTAAAGGATAAGAAGGTTTAGTAAAGATTTTAGGCATAAAAAGCTGCACTTTTTGGCCTCACTAACACGGCTGCAAAAAAATGCATTTAATTTTTTTTTATTATTTACAGATCTGAATGCAGCTGCATTGTTTTAAATGGAGACTTTCACACAGTTGCATAAACATGTACTGCGGTCAGATCAATAGCAAAAAAATGTTGCATATGCCAGATGCAGATATTAGGGAGGAAAAGGCCAGTTTTGCGCAGGTATTTACTGATCATTACGCAGGAACTTTTGTACTATTAAAAAACTGTGTAATAAAATCAGTAACAAGTTTAGTAAAAATAAAAAACACAAGATAAGTCAAAGGACTTTACTTACAGTAGGTAGGATGTGTCCCATGTACTGCTGTCTCTGAAATTCTTCTCCATCCATTCCCACCGCTGCTGTAATTTTTCAAGGCAGAAGAAGTTAATAGAACCAAGGGGCTGTGACAGTTATTTTAGCAAAAGTGTCCGACTGTGCCCCCTCTTTCCGCCCAGCTCCTCCATTCATAGAGACCTACCTACAGCTTCTATGAATGTTTTAAAGTGTTTGTTAACCCCCCAAAAATAAAGATCCTGTCCCCTTAAAGCCTGTTATACAGCACAGTGCCTGTGTTGTGTCATTTGGACCCTTGTATCACCTGAAATACCTGGCTGATCCTGCCTGGCTATGTCCCCCCCTCTGCAAACTGACCACGATAACCATGGCTGCTTACATTGTGGTCCGTTTGCGTACCTCCGTCATACGCAGCCTGCTGTCTGTCTTCTGTGTCCTTCTCCCCTCTCCGCCTGTCTCTGCTCGTACCAGTGCTCATACAGGTACAATCGGACAGATTTTTTACAGAACACAGGGGCAATTTATATAATAGTGCAGAGAGGATGGGAGCATTTAATAGAAGTTGGTTAACAACCACTTTTAATCATTTACCCATCCTCCATTTTATAGATCATGTTTCATTTATTGAAGCTGTAGTACAGCTTCTGTGAATGGATGGATCTTGCCAGAAAGGGTGGGCTAGTTAGGCACTCTGGATGAGTGAACAATTGTACGATGGAGCGTACAAACGGTCGGATTTTCCACCAGCAACCTGTCCTCACACATTTCCCATCAGAAAATCCGATAGTGTGTACGTGGCTTAAGTGTTTTTCTGCCTATTATCTGACCCTTTTTTATTTATTTTTTTCATTTAAATCTTCTGTTGTGTAGCTCTGTATAAATTGCTCATAATATTTGAACAACTTTTTTTTTTATTTTTAGGGATCATTGATAGCGAGCATGGTCCTGGGTATCGTGATTTTGCGTAAAAGGTAAGCAGTTGCGTCTTCATAAATTCAGTGTCCCTTAGCCCCCGTACACATGGTCGGAAATTCCGACGGAAAATGTCCGATCGGACCATGTTGTCGGAAAATCCGCCCGTGTGGGCGCCATCAGACTTTTTCCGTCTGAATTTCCGACGGATAAAATTTGAGATCCTGCTTTCAAATTTTCCGACAACAAAATCCGATCTGACTTTTTCCGATTGTGTGTAGAGGATTCCGACGGACAAAGTGCCACGCATGCTCAGATCAAATTATACGAGAACAAAGCTATTGGCTACTAGCCCCTATGTAGTTCCGAACGTCACCGCGTTCAGAATGATCGGATTTTGTGCACGGAATTTCTGACCGTGTGTACGGGGGCTTACTGTACATGGGAAATAACCACTAGAATAGGCATTCAAAAATTTTCCTAAGGAGCTAACTGAAAGTAGGCCAATCTGTCCCTGCTTGTTTCAGTAATCTCAGTGCACAGTAATTTTTCTCACTTGTCAAGCCTATCTTGTATTAAAATTTGTGATTTATTGGTGTAGTTTACCCTTTTTTCGGCCACCAACGGAAGGCATACAGTGGCACAAAACCGCTTCTTGCTGGCCAGGTCATAGTATTTTGACTGAAATACCATTTTAGTTTTAGTCATATTTTGGTCTTCTAAATTGAAACTGAATTTTATTTTCATTTAGCCTTCGTCACTGAACACATGCAGCTGATGAAAACTATGACAAAAATATTTTCATTGTCGAGATTAACACTGCTTGTGCTATTCAACCAAGCCCTCACCTCCCAACAAAGCAGTAAACAATTAAAAACATTAAAATTTTAAAAAGAATTACAAATATTATCACAAATTATTCAAAAAAATTAAATTAAGTGCTCACTCACATGGGCGCTGTGGCTTGTACAGCATGAATGAATGAGTGATTTGTATAGCGCTACCTATGCGAACTAAATTGCCTCGGGCACTTTTGCCGCCGGTGTCCATCTGTGGTATAGCACGGCCCTTTTACCCCATAGGGTCCCAACGCGCTTACAAACGCATACGCAGATTTTTGGCCAATTTTTCTCAAATCGCCTTTCAGGACAACCCTGGAGAGCGCAGCTCCGCCCACTTTTCAGGAAACACATGCTTGACCTTTAAAACCCCTCCTCTTCCACCATGGCTTCAGTTATTTGTGTTTCCTCCGCTATGTGGAAGCACTTGTGGGAACCAGCAGGGCTGCGATCTCTCCAGGGGGAGCTGAAAGGCCTTACCTCGGTGAGGTGCGATTTGCGGCAAAACGACCATCCCAGCACCTTCCTGGTACGTTCGGAGGGTGTTCCGGAGTCCCCAGCCTTGTCCAGCTTAGGGGAGCAATGGCCGAGCAGGAGGTCGAGGCGTCTTGGACCCGGGAGCCCGAGTTTGAATCTCGCGCGCTGGCGCTGAGTTGGCTTCCGGGTCCCCTCTGGAGGGCGGATGACGCGGCAGCCAGTGACGCGGCTTCCTGTTTGGGCGGGGCGACGAGTGGTTCTGGTCGCCTGACAACGCAGGGGCTAGGGGGCGGGTCCATAGACCGTGTGCAAGCTTCCGGCCAGCGTAATGACGCAACGCCCGGGAGTTTTAAAATCAGCTGTGTCAGATTCAGTCCCCGCTGCGCTCTCTGCATGATGGAAGAGAGATCGTCAGCGTCGGTGGAGGCAGGCACCACGAGCACCGGTCAGGCCCAGGTAAGAGGGGCACAACGGTGCTCTCGATTCTTACCCTTATGGGCTTATGTTTTTTCCTTGTGAACTGTATTTCCCTCCCTCAGGGGAGCCTGCCCCTTCAGGTTTCTGAGGTTACTGTCACTCAGACCTGGGGGTTTATGGTGGCTGTGTCTTTTCCCCTTTGTTTGTCACAGTGGGGTGTTGTCCTTCTCCCTGTTGGTGGTCGGTGTGAGCACTGTTTGTTTTAGTGGGCCCTCTGCAGTAGCAGTAAGACATTCCTTTTTTGGTTTCTTTTAGGAGACTGTCTTGGGGAAAACTAAACGATCTAACCCTCCAGGCCAGAAGAAATGCCCCTCGTGCAAAGTACCATTGCGGGAATCTTGGCAAAAAGCCCTTTGCAAAGCTTGCATTAGGGAGCTGGTGGAGGAAGAGTCCTCCCAGCAGTACAGGGACCTCTTCTCCTCTGTTAAGGAGATTGCTAGTTCCCTGAGTTCTGTAAAAACCATGTTGGCTCAGAACCCAGCAGGACAGAGCACTAGCCAGCAGCCACCACTAAGTCCTAGACAATCCACCTCCAGACAGCTGGAGATCCTGGATTCCGAGGACGAGGGGACAAGCACTCTTCCTTCCCTCAGGGATTCAGAGGATGAGGGGGAAGAGGAGGATGAGGACCGTAGGTCTAGGTACAAACTTTCCCTAGAAGAAGTAGATGACCTACTTAAAGGTATATATACTACCTTAGACATTCAGGAAGAAAAGGTCCAACTGTCAGTCCATGACAGAATGTATCAGGGCCTGGATGACACCAAAACCAGGGTTTTTCCGGTCCATCGGGTACTATCAGACACAGTCAAAAGGGAGTGGAAGGACCCTGAGAGAGGTCCTTTTCTCTCCAAAACCCTCAAACGGCGCTTCCCATTCGACGACAAAGAGTCGGAGGTTTGGAATAAAAAGCCGCGGGTGGATGCCGCTTTCTCCCAGGTCTCACGCCGCACTGATTTGGCATTTGAGGACATGGGGGTCCTCAAAGACACGATGGATAAGAGGGCTGATGGCCTCCTTAAAAAGGCATGGGATTCTGCGGCAGCTAGCCTCAAACCAGCCATGGCTTCCACGGTAGTAGCGAGGAACCTAGAATGCTGGGTGGAGAAACTAAAGAGTCATATTGAGGCAGGGACATCTCGGAAAGACCTCTTGGAATCTTTCCCTTTGATCCTGAAGGCAGTAAAATACATGGCCGACGCCTCTGCCGAGTCTATCAAGTTGGCAGCTAGGTCTTCTGCTTTAGGTTATTCAGCCCGTCGTGCTGTCTGGCTAAAGACATGGTCGGGTGACACGGCCTCAAAGATTAGGCTATGTGGCCTTCCCTTTTCTGGGGACCTACTTTTTGGGCCAGATCTGGAAACCATCTTGGACAGAACTGCTGATAAAAAGAAGGCCTTCCCTACTAAGAAGAAACAGGCACCGAAGAAAAATTTTCGTGCTGTTCAGCAGCCCCAAAAAAGTAGGGAAGATAACAGAAGCCGTTGGGCTCCCCAGAGGGGTAGAGGTAGGGGAGGAGTCCTGTTTAGAGCTCCCTCCGACCATACACCCAAAAGCAAATGACGGTCTGGTTCCAGTAGGAGGAAGGCTGTCAGCTTTCCTTCCGCAATGGAACAGGATGACTCCGAGCCCGTTCGTGAGGAGTATTGTCGCCCAGGGCTACAACCTAGAGTTTCTAGAACCTCCTCCGAACAGGTTCTATGTCACGACCCTCCCAAGGGATCAAGACAAGGCCTCTGCCATGACGAACCTGCTGCAGGATCTGATACAGCAAGAGGTGGTTGCCGAGGTCCCAAAACATCAACAAGGGCAGGGGTTTTACTCCCACATTTTCCTAGTCAGAAAACCCTCGGAAAAATTTCGGTTGATCTTAAATCTAAAGATCCTAAACCGATCGATCCGGTACAAACATTTTCGTATGGACACCATCCACTCGATAACGAAATTGTTAATGCCGAATTGTTTCCTGGCATCCCTAGATCTAAGGGATGCTTACCTACACATTCCAATTGCCCAGACCTCCCAGCAATTTTTGCGGCTGGCAGTCAATCTGGGGGAGTCCGTTTTGGCACCTGCAATTCAGGGCTCTGCCCTTCGGACTCTCATCCTCCCCCAGGATCTTCACGAAGATTTTGGCGGAAGCTCTGGAGCCCCTGAGGTTGAAGGGTATCCCCGTAGTACCCTATCTAGACGACCTTCTATTTTTTGCAGACTCCAAGGAGCAGGTAGCTGTGAATTTGCAGGTTGCTCAAATCCACCTCAGAAGCCTTGGTTGGCTCATCAACTTAGAGAAGTCAAGCCTGGTACCAAGTCAGGAAATAACTTTCCTGGGTTATGTAATCAACTCAGTCCTCCAGAGAGTTTTTCTCCCGCAGGCAAAGCTGGAAAAGGTCCAGGCGGCAGTGAAGCAGGTCCAAACGAACTGTGCAATCTCAGTTCGTTCTGCCATGAAGGTTCTGGGGCTTCTCACAGCCGCAATACCGGCAGTACCTTGGGCTCGATTTCACGCCAGGCCTCTTCAGGCAAATATCCTGAAGTCCTGGTCGCATCAGGTTTCTCTAGAGAAACAAATCAGGCTCACGGTAAGAGTAAAAAGGGCTCTATGGTGGTGGAGGTGTCCGACCAACCTTTCCAGAGGTCTCCCGTGGGTCTTCCCGTTGGACAAGCGCCTCACAACAGACGCGAGTGCTTGGGGTTGGGGGGCTCATCTGGACGGTTTGACGACACAAGGGACCTGGACCAAAACAGAGTCGCGAAGATCGTCAAACTGGCGGGAGCTCAGGGCCATTCTCTTAGCCCTTCAAGTTTTTCGAGAGGAAGTGAGGGGTCATCATGTCCAGATCCTCTCGGACAATACGACCGCGGTGGCTTATGTACAGCGACAGGGAGGAACCAGGAGCAGTGCTCTTATGGACCTAGCCGAGCAACTTTTCAGTTGGGCGGAACCATGGGTAGCCTCCCTCTCGGCAGTCCACCTGAAAGGTTCCTTAAACCTTTTTGCGGACATGCTCAGCAGGAAAAGGCTGTTGGAGGCAGAATGGGCTCTGAATCAAGACGTCTTTCTTATGATCACCAAAGTGTGGGGGTCTCCTCAAATAGACCTTTTTGCCAATCGGCAGAACTGCAAGGTCCGCAGTTTCTTTTCCCTGCACAGGGAGGACGGAGCCGTGGGTCTGGATGCCCTGGCTCACCCATGGCACTACCACCTGTGCTATGCCTTTCCCCCTTCCCTTTAATTCCGTTAGTACTGAGGAAGTTCAGGGAAGAGGGGATCGGTATGATCCTGATCACACCCTACTGGCCCAAAAGGCCCTGGTTTTCAGCTCTCCTAGGCTTAGCAGTGGAGCCTCCGTGGAGGCTGCCAGTCAGGGAGGACCTGCTGTTGCAGGGAACGGTGGTTCACCCAGAAGTAGGCAGACTTCAGCTAACGGCCTAGCTTCTGAAAAAGACCTCCTAAAAGCTAGAGGCCTGTCTGATAGAGTGGTTAGGACTCTTCTGTCCAGTAGGAAGGAGGTGACTAGGGCAATATACTTTAAAGTTTGGAAAAAATTTAATTTATACTGTACCTCTAAGGGATTCCAGGTCAAAAGTGTAGTGTCCGTTCTGGAATTTCTCCAAGAGGGGATGGAAAAAGGATTAGCAGCTAGCACCCTGAAAACGCAGGTAGCAGCTTTATCTGTTTATTTTGAAAAAACCCTGTCCAGGGAGACTTTAATTTCCAGATTTTTTAGAGCTCTGGTTCGAAATAGGCCAGTGGCTCCTACCTTTTTCCCTAGTTGGGATTTATCCATTGTCCTTCAGGGGCTTATGGAGGCACCTTTTGAACCCCTACAGGGGTCTTGTTTAAAAGATTTAGTCTTGAAAACTATTTTTTTGGTGGCTATTACGTCAGCAAGACGTATTAGTGAGCTGCAAGCTCTAGCAGTTACGGAACCTTTCCTTAGAATCTTCCCAGACAGAGTGGTTCTTCAAACAGACCCAGCTTTCCTGCCCAAGGTCTCCTCGAAGTTTCATCGCTCCCAGCAAATTGTTTTGCCTACCTTCTCTACAGCTCCTGCCAACGCAGGTGAGGAGGCGTTCCACACGCTAGATGTAAGGAGATGTCTTCTGCAGTTCCTTTTGGTCACTAAGGAGTTCAGGAAGTCTAATGCCCTCTTTGTGATCTTCTCAGGACCCCGCAAAGGGGGAAAAAGCTTCGAAGAGCACCTTGGGCAGGTGGCTTAGGGGGGCTATTGCAGAGGCCTACAAGGCCAAAGGGGAAGTGCCCCCAGCGGGGATTGCTGCCCACTCCACAAGGGCAACAGCAGTATCTTGGGCTGAAAGGGCCGGTGCTACGCCTGATCAGATCTGTAAGGCGGCCACGTGGTCAAGCTACTCGACCTTCCTTCGGCACTACAGGCTGGACTTGCTGTCAGCTGCAGATCAGGCCTTTGGCAGGAAGGTACTGCAGGCAGTAGTCCCACCCTAGGTAAGCTTCTCGGTTATCCTCTCCAGGGTTGTCCTGAAAGGCGATTTGAGAAAGACTTAGTTAGACTTACCGGTGACGGTATTTCTAAGAGCCTTTCAGGACAACCCCTAGTTCCCTCCCTTGTGTTTCTGAATACATAAAAAGGATACAAGTATCTGTCATGTTTTTTTGTGTGGTTCTCTGTGCTTTGTTTTCCAGTATGCCGGAGGTCCCCAATAACTGAAGCCATGGTGGAAGAGGAGGGGTTTTAAAGGTCAAGCATGTGTTTCCTGAAAAGTGGGCGGAGCTGCGCTCTCTCCAGGGTTGTCCTGAAAGGCTCTTAGAAATACCGTCACCGGTAAGTCTAACTAAGTCTTTTTTAGACAGGGTCTAATTAACCTACCAGCATGTCCTTGGAGTGTTTTTGTTTATGCGACTGGAGCTGAATGCCTATGTTATTCTGTGGGAATGCAGCAACTGTATGACACAGCCGCAGTTCCTAATTTGACAAGCGAGCGTGTGAGTGTCCCCAAATGCTCCCTGTCTGTGTTTGGGGCCGCGCCCCTGCACCAGCACTCCTATCAAATTAGGATAAGCAGCTGTATCACCATAGAGCAATATAGGCCATATGCAGGCACCCTTCATTCATGCTGTATGGGCTGCAGTGCCTGTGTGAATGACCCCCAATACCTCATTCACATACAGTGGGGAGTTACAGGTATTTGCATACAGCCAAGGACAGCAGCCTGTACAAATCAACAGGCTTATAGACAGTGCAGCTATACTGTATGCATGTAACCACATATCTTGTATGCAAACTGGGCCAGTCATACATTCCTATATGCATGTAACTGCTTGAATGTGTGATTACATGCATGCAACCACTTCGTCTGTCAGTCTGTCATTGATTTGTACCGGTGTTCAGTCAGATATGGCGAACCGTCAGATATGGCGAACCGTCAGAAATGGTAACGGAAGTGACGTTACGTCGCCGCCATCTTGCTACACCCTGCACTCCTCCACAGTAAGGATACACCGAGAAGGGGGCAAGCGGGACATCTTGTTACACTCACCGGAATTTAGCATTTCACAGTTATTTTTAACAGTAAACAGAGCTTATATGGTGAAATACAGGATTTAGAAATCCATCGGACTGTTTACATGTTGAAGCCAGAGTCTAATCTGGCTTTTTTATTTAGGCTTATGAATGGTTTGCACCTTGTGGTGAACCCTCTGTATTTTGCTCTTGTGAAGTCTTCTCTTGATTGTTGACTTTGACAATGATACGCCCACCTCCTGGGAGAGTGCCCTTCACTTGTCTGGATGTTGTGAATGGGTTTTTCTTTATCATAGAGAGGATCCTGCGATCATCCACCACTGTTTTCCTCCGTGGACATCCAGGCCTTTTTATGTTGCTGAGCTCACCAGTGCGTCGTTCTTTCCTCAGAATGTACAAAACTGTTGATTTGGCCACTACTAATGTTGCCGCTATCTCTCTGAGGGATTTTTTTTTCATTTTTGAAGCCTTACAATGGCCTGTTTCACTTGCATGGACAGCTTCTCTGAACGCATTATATTTAGCTGTAAAAATGCTCTAACTGAAAAACACGGCTATTCTGTATGTATCAGCATTTTTAAACCATAAGCTTTTGTGGTAGTATTTTGTTAAAAAAAAAAAAAAAAAAAAAAAAAGCAGAAAAATTCATTATACAGCTTTCTACAGCTAACTCTACTGGCTTTTTTTTTTATAACGTCCAGGCCTTACTATTATAATTTGATAGGTAAATCCTGCTATCTGCTTGTTTATTTTATAGTGTGTTTTTTTTTTTTTGGAACTCCAAAAATCTGAGTTAATACCAAAACTGTCCCTTTAAAGCAGGCATGTCCAAAGCCCGTCCCGTGGGCCAATCGCAGCCCGCGTTTCGGTTTTGAATGGCCCGTCTGGTTATTTGAACATGTATATCTCAAAAAGATATGTATGCTGGCTGCCTTGGAGGGGACAGGGATCAGTGCCGTACACACAGGAGTATTTCCTGTTTACACGGCAGCCTCTGTAATAGGAAGTCCCGTCTCCTGCACTGCCATTGGACGACTGTTCTGTCCATCATAGGAGGCGGGACTTTCTATTAAAGAGGCCGCTGAGAAAACAGGAGTTTTTCCTATTTTTCCTGTCTCTTGGCGCTCGTCCCGCCCCCCCTCCCTGTCCCTCCAAGACTGCAGATTGATGGGCATCAATCAGGCTGCACTGATGGCAATGGTGGGTGCCTGTGTTTCTTGGCAATGGTGGGTGCCTGCATTCCTGGCAATGGTGGGTGCTGCATTCATGGCACTTGTAAGGATGCAGATGGGCACTGACCCTTATTTTGCTTCACAGTTCTTTCTTTAAAATTTTATTTTTTTCCTAAAACTTCCCTGCATGTTATATACCAATAAATATGGTATGTCCAAATAACACACCCAAGCTCATCTCTTTACTCACACACAGCCACAAAGGCAAGAGAATTCTTGTTGGGCGGTGTATTAGTGCTCGAACGAACACACTTAGACCGAATTTTAATGGTTCAAAGAATGTCAGGCAAAATGGTTGGCCCTCACGCATGTTCACTTCATCAAATCTGGCCCTCTTTGAAAAATGTTTGGACACCCCTGCTTTAAAGCATTTCTGGTAACCTCAGCAGATCATTTCTGTAGCTGGTGAAAATGCTATTAGCCTAATCAAATCTAAGCAACCACCATATCTAAGGACTGGTAAGCTGCAACATGTGTTTTTTTTTTTGGTTAGCTTTAACACAAATCAACTATAGTTTTAAAGCGGCAGTAAACCTATCTGTGTGAAAATGTGTTGTCTTTTGGGAGCCCACATGGCTCTAACAGTAGCTAAAATGGAGAAAATCCACTATGCCTCTCTGGCTTCTTCTCCAAACGAATAGTGATATGCTTATAGAAATGATATGATCTGTAACAAATACTGTTGATACTGAGATGCTGGAATTCCCATAACTCCTTTCCTTTCCTAGCCTTGACTCAAATGATGTATTATTGAGTTTGCTGGCAATTTAGCAGCATATTAAAGCTGAACTCTAGGCACATATAAAAGACACAAATAAATACACCTCTGTAATCATTAATACATAATGAAATGCATTTTGTTAAATGCAAGCAGAGTAGTGTAAATACCTGGACTTAACCTAGTATCAGCCTCTTGCCATACCTGTTCAGCAGGGCTGAAGTGTGGGAGGAAGAAGGAGGTGGGTCAATCAATTCATGTACTGATGAGGCATGCGGCTAGGAGAAAAACGCAGAGGAATAGAGATTAGCTCATTACTGTGCTGCTTCTCCTTTCATTGTCCTGTCACAGGCAGATGAGAATCCAGACTGGACTCAGATGAAGTTGGTTAAATGATGCTAGCGATCAAACTGAGAACATCTTTTGTTGTAAAAGAAGTACTACAGGGGAGAGCTCCTGATTCAAAGTGAATATTGCCGTTTAAAGCTTTTTCTTGGCTATCTTTTAATAGGCTATTAAAGTGAATCTAGAGGCTGAATTTTTTTTTTACCTTCATGCATTCTATGCATGAAGGCAGAACACCTTCTGTGTTCAGCAGCCCCCCCCCCCCCCAAATACTCACCTAAGACTCCACTTGATCCAGCGATGTGCACAAGAGTCTCGGCTATCCCAGTCCTCCCTCTCCTCATTGGCTGAGACAGCAGCGGGAGCCATTGGCTCTCACTACTGTCAATCACAGCCAGTGAGCAAATGAAGAGAGAGTGGGGGACGCATAGAGCAGGGTTCCGAAGCGGGCATGCAACAGTGCCGCCATATCAAGCGGCTTGCTATTGGGGCACTGGTCAAAGGGGAGGAGCCAGGATCGCTGTTGGGGGACCCAAGAAGAGTAGGATCAGGGCTGCTCTGTTCCAAATCACTGCAGAGAGCAGATAAGTATTGCACCCTTGTGTGTGTGTGTGTGTGTGTGTGTGTTTTTTTTTTTTTTTTTAATAGGCGAACCTTTAATACCACTTTTTAATTTTTATCTTGTTACTTTGGCAGGATTTCTGCTTTAAGGATTAAGGCAAATCTCAGAACAAAATAAATTATAAATTCACAAGATGTTCATGCAGTTGTATACTGCTTACTTGACTGAATCCAGCGTTCTTTAAATATACACATTAAAAACCAAGGAAGGATAATTTTCTCAAAACATGCTGGATTGAAAGACTCCATTAGTCAATTTGTACATACAGTGGATCTGAAAAGTATTCACAGTACTTTTTCCACATTTTTGTTATGTTATAGCCTTAATCGAAAATTAATTAAATTCATTATTTTCCTCTAAATTCTACAAACAATACCCCATAATGACAGCATAAAAGGAATTTGTTTGAAATCTTTGAAAATGTATTTAAAATAAAATTGAAAAAAAAAATCCCATGTACATAAGTATTTACAGCCTTTGCTCAATACTTTGTTGAAGCACCTTTGGCACCAATTACAGCTTCAAGTCTTTTTGAGTATGATGCTACAAACTTTGCACACCTATTTTTGGGCAGTTTCTCCCATTTTTTTTTTTTTTTTTTGCAGAACCTCTTAAGCTTCTTTAGGTTGGATGGGGGGCATCGGTGCACAGCCATTTTCAGATCTCTCCTGAAATGTTCAATCGGGTTCAAGTCTGGGCTCTGGCTGGGGCACTCAAGGACATTAACGTTACCTTGGCTGTGTGCTTAGGGTCGTTGTCCTGTTGGAAGATTAACCTTCACCCCACTGCGAGGTCCAGAGCGCTCTGGAGCAGGTTTTTATCAAGGATGTCTCTATACATTGCTGCATTCATCTTTCCCTTGATCCTGACTAGTCTCCCAGTTCCTACCGCTGAAAAACATCCCCACAGCAAGATGCTGCCACCACCATGCTTCACTGTAGGGATGGTATTGGCCAGGTGATGAGCGATGCCTGGTTTCCTCCAGTCATAACGATTGCCATTCATCCCAAAACATTCAATTTCTGTTTCATCCGATCAGAGAATTTTGTTTTTCATGGTCAGAGTCCTTCAGGTGCCTTTTGGCAAACTCCATGCGGGCTGTCATGTGCCTTTTACTGAGCAGTGGCTTCCGTCTGGCAACTCTACCATACAGGCCTGATTGGTGGAGTGCTGCAGAGATGGAAGGTTCTCCTCTCTCCACAGAGAAATGCTGGAGCTCTGGCAGATTGATCATAAGGTTCTTGGTCACCTCCCTGACTAAGGTACTTATCCCTCGATCGATTCCTAGAGTGGGCCACCCGGCCAAACGAAGAGTCTTGGTGGTTCCAAACTTCTTCCATTTATGACTGATGGAGGCCACTGTGCTCATTGGGACCTTAATGCTGCATAAATATTTCTGTACCCTTCCCCAGATCTGTGCCTCGATACGATCCTGTCTTGGAGGTCTACAAACAATACCTTGGCCTTCATGGCCTGGTTTTTGCTCACACGTAGACTCCAATCAAGTTGTAGAAACATCTCAAGGATGATCCGTGGAAACAGGAGGCACCTGAGCTCAGTTTTGAGTGTCATGGCAAAGGCTGTGAATACTTGTACATGTGATTTATTTTATAAATTTGCAAAGATTTCAAACAAACTTCCTTCACATTGTCATTATGAGGTATTGTTTGTAGAATTTTAAGGGAAAAAATTAATTTAAACAATTTTGAAATAAGGCTGTTGCAAAATGTGCAAAAAGTGAAGCGCTGTGAACACTTTCTGGATGCACTGTAGGAAAGTATGTCATTACTTTTGTTAGGTCACTGTACTCTAATGGTTTTAAAAGATTGCTATTCCACCTCCTTTCTAGGTGTACTGATATTTTGTTGGTATTTTTTTAGGACTTCAATGCTTTATGCATGGTATATTATGATTGAAATTACACATTTGATTCTTATTTTTCAGGTACACCTTTTCCAAATACATGTCAATTGCCCTAGTGTCTTTTGGAATTTTTATTTGTACACTGATGTCTGCAAAGCAAGTGGTAAGCTTTGCCTTTTTTTCTTTATTAATAGTGTTTTCTGCTTCTATTGAAAAAACTGTGATGGGAGATCTGACCTTGAGCAACAGTCATTTGTTGTATTGACACATACTACAGATTTTATTAGCTGAAGAGAAATCTATAAAATGCATGTGCCAATTAGTACTTTGATGCATGGTGAAGTGCAATTATTACACATGTGCTTTGAAAAGCACAGAGAAATACAGTATTTCACAAAAGTGAGTACACCCCTCCCATTTTTGTAAATATTTTATAATATCTTTTCATGTGACAACACTGAAGAAATGACACTTGTCATAAATAATGTCATGTACAGTAGTGAGTGTACAGCTTGTATAACAGTGTAAATTTGCTGCCCCCTCCAAAATAACTCAACACGCAGCCATTAATGTCTAAACCACTGGCAACAAAAGTGAATACACCCCTTAGTGAAAATTTCCAAATTGGGCCCAAAATGTCAATATTTTGTTTGGCCACCATCATTTTCCAGCACTGCCTTAACCCTCTTGGACATGGAGTTCACCAGAGCTTTACAGATTGCCACTGGAGTCCTCTTCCACTCCATGACAACATCACAGAGCTGGTGGATGTTGGAGACCTTGCGCTCATCCATCTTCCATTTGAGGATGCCCCACAGATGCTCAATAGGGTTTAGGTCTGCTTGGCCAGTCCATCACCTTTACCCTCAGCTCCTTTAGCAAGGCAGTGGTCGTCTTGGAGGTGTGTTTGGTGTCGTTATGTTGGAATACTGCTCTGCAGCCCAGTCTCTAACTCCTATAACTAATATGTAAATTTTGTATGGACTGACAGATGGCATTGCTGAAGGCTGTAATGGTGCAGATGAGGGAAATTCATATTATTTACAATTCATTATTTTTTTGTTAATATCATAAAAAGGAACGTGCAAAATGTTTTTTGTGTCCTGCTTGATACTGTCCCCGTACCTAACCAAAGTCCCATATGCCTTTTCTATTTGCTCTGTAGACATCCCAGCAAGCATCCAGCGATGAAGAGGGATTTGTAACACTTCTTTGGTGGCTTTTAGGTAAAATACTTTTCTAGCTTAGACAATGAATTTACACTTAGCCAAAACCTTTAAAATGCTCACAATTGAATGTGAAGATTCATACTACATGTGATATGGCCAAATAATAGTCAGAAAAGTGGTAAAAGGGTGAAGATGTGTTACATCAATGTAGCAACCCTTATACAAGCTTTTACACTAAAAGGACCTGTTCAAAGCACTGATTTGGAATGCATTGTAATGCAGTACTGTGCACTGCAACAAAAAAAAGCAGCTGGTGTTATTTTAGGTCTGTTGGGGTACATTAGGCAGTCCATTTAAACTAATTTACAATG
Organism: Lithobates sylvaticus; assembly: GCA_028564925.1. NCBI lineage: Eukaryota > Metazoa > Chordata > Amphibia > Anura > Ranidae > Lithobates > Lithobates sylvaticus. The sequence goes on from CM053029.1 coordinate 473,697,195, forward strand.
CAATCAATGCACAGCATGTGCATTAATGTTTTTGCAGTGGCATTCATTTTCAATGGCGCCCCAGAATAGTAAGGGAACACACACACACACATTTCTGTGTTCATCAGTGCATAACACACTGTCTTGCTTGGTGTGCACTGCCTTTCTAAAACGCAGTGCACACTTAAGCCTCGTACACACGATCGGAATGTTGGCCAACAGGATTCAACTGATAAAAAAAACTGATCGGTTCCAACAAAGAGTCATACTTTTGTCCGAAGGACGTGTGCCGTGAACCTGTCTTGCATACAAATGGTACACAATTGTCGGCCAACAAACACAAATGTAGTGACGTATTACATGGAATTTCAGCTCTTGAGCGCCACCCTTTGGGCACCTTCTGCTAATGTCGTGTTTTGTGAAAATGCACTAATCAATGTATAATTGATCACTGGGAACAGCAGATTTCAATGTTGTCCCATCAGAACGGGGATCTGCCTTGTTTACATAGGCAGGTCCCCGTTCTGCCTCTGTACTGCGATTGTGAGTGGCCGGCGGATAAGGATGAACTCAGGTGTGTTCGCATGCTCCACGTGCAGAGCCCGCCAGGAAGTCGGCGCAGCGCTAATCACAGGCAGTGAGACATTGCCCCGATGCGCGGCTGCAGAGATCAGGCAATGTGTCACTGCCTGTGATTAGCACAGTGCTGCGCCGACTTCCTGGCGGGCTCTGCACGTGGAGCATGCAAACACGCCTGAGCTCATCCCTACTGGCGGACATTGAGTCATTGAGACATCCCACAATAATTATGTTACAAAAATGTGTATGTGCTGTAAATTGCGTCCAGCATTGCTCCTGTTTCTTCTTGCTAAAGCCCAGAGCCCCTGAACAGCAGTAACTTATAAAGTGGAACTAAACCCATTGATTTTCAAAAAACAGTTGCATTCCTGGAATGCCAGGATTGCTGACTGTCACATTTGCTTGTTTCCTCAACCAAACTGTCAAACCATCAAATTGCTGCAGTTATAACTGACCACATGAAGCAGCTTCAATGGCTGTAAACGATAGGAGGCTTTAATTCCGCTTTAAGGCTGTCAGCATATCGTCCAGATTCAGGAGTGCCTAAAAATGGAGAGCAACTGAGCATGTGCAGAGCAGGTTGAGACCGTGTATTACTGGATTATAAACAGTATGGACACTTATTTTTAATGTTTTACATAGCTATACCTGCAGAAGGGGCCATCCTGAAGTTATCTAGCAGGACTTAATTTAACTTTAACTAAAATGTCCTAAACTATATATTTTCATGCCATTATGTTTGTATATTAATGATGCTTAAAGGGGAGTTCCAGGCATTTTAAAAGTCAGCAGGTACAAAAAGTGTAGTTGCTGACTTTTAATAAACAGACACTTACCTGTTCCACGGTCCAGCGATGCGGCCGAACGGGGTGTCGCTCCTCTCCCCCTCCTCTTCGCCGGCGCCGCCATTTCCACTAAGGGCACCCAGCCGTGACAGCTTTCGTCTTCACGGCCGGGCACGCACGGCGCATGCGCGAGTCGCGCTGCGCTCCTGGAGTGGATAGGCGATCTCCTGGGACCTGTCACATGTCCCAGGAGATCGCCTAGAGGGAGGAGTCGCCTAGGCGGTTCCTGGGCGGGAGGAGGAAGTGGGACAGGAAGTCCCCCTCCTAATGAAGCCCCCACTCCCCCCAAAAAAAATTACATGCCAAATGTGGCATGTAAGGGGGTGAGGAGTGCTTGAAGCGGAAGTTCCATTTTTGAGTGGAACTCCGCTTTAAACAGGTGGCTTGTAACTTTCGCTTTGTTTGTTTGTTCCAGTAAATGTCCATACATCAAGTCAAAACTGCTATATTCATTGGATACAGTTAGGTCAAAATTTATTGAAAATTCTAAAAAATGTACATAGTAATAGGAATCAAAGGCAAATACCTTCTAAATTAACGTTTTTCTATCCAGATACTTCAAAAATGTCAACATATTTTTAATCAATCTTATCAATGATTTAAAACCTCTAAAACCTTGTCCTGTGATACCTTAAAAAAAAAAAAAAAAAAAAAAAAAAATTTAATAAAAACAACAAATGATTCATCTGTACTGCACCTTTGTGCATGGGGAAATCTGAATTAAGATTTAGAGCCATTCTTTGCACTAAGAATACTTGACGTGTGCCTGGAAAACATCTCTTTTCTGCTTATGGCATTTGAAATGAAAATGAGGTGGAAGGAAAGTAGACCATAGCAATAAAACTGTCATTTAGGTTTAAAACATCACATTAAACACCCTATTAGGATTAGTTTTTGATAGATTACTTATTATTTGGTAAATGATGTCACTTAGTAAAGCATGCATACTTGTAAGAATTGTGAGCTAATGGAGGCATTTTGGACTTTCCTTGATGAAAACGTTTCTGCTGTGCCTCACAGGTATTGCTGCTTTGACCTTTGCCCTTCTGATGTCAGCCCGAATGGGAATCTTTCAAGAAACACTCTATAAGGAATATGGAAAACATTCTAAGGAAGCATTATTTTATAATGTAAGGTATTCTACTTGTACTTTTGGATTGCTAGAACTAGCGTGACAGTTTACGTAAAAGTAAAATATACTTTTTGTAAATGTATCTAATCTGTTTGGCTAGCAAAACTAGAAGAGAGCCATATCTTGGACCATTCAAACCTTTAAGTTAAAACTGCAGATATTGGCACATCTGTTTTGATCACAGACAGAAGATTAAATCGCTTCTGCTGTTTTGAGAACAGGGTGGGGATGCATTAACCGTTGGTAGATAAAAAAAAAATCATTAAGGATAAGGCATTTCCTTATTATAAGGTGAGCGGACAATAAGCTATGGGTGGATATTGGTAGACTAAAACTGGCCATACAATAGATTCCTCCTTTCATGCTGCACCACACGGATGTTTGCATTTCTTTTTGTGCATTCCCGTGCGTTTGATGGCCCTTTTTTTAAATGAATGAGCATCAAAAACGGAATATAGTTACATAGTTAATCAGGTTAAAAAAAAAAAACCTCAATCCTATACCTACGGAAAAAAAAAAAAAAATCCATTAAAGTGACACTAAAGGTTTGTTTAAAAATAAATAGATAACAAACGTGTCATACTTACCTCCTCTGTGCAAGGGTTTTGCACAGAGTGGCCCTGATCCTCCTCTTCTGGGGTCCCTCAGCGGTGCTCCAGGCTCCTCCCCGCAACGCGCTTTCCTGGGGACACCCGCGCGGGTGTGCTCCCGAGTCCTGCTGCTCCATTGAACACGGACAGCAGGACTCGGCCCTGCCTCATTGAATTTGATTGACAGCAGCGGGAGCCAATGGCTGAGCTGCTATCAATCTATCCAATCAGGACCCGAGACACCGGCGAGAGCGGGTGTGCTCGTTCCTGGCGCTGGAAAGACAGGGTTCAGGTGAGTAAAATGGGGGCACTGGGGGGCTGCTACCATAAAGGAGGGTTTACAATTTGATATTCCCTGGATTATTACTTCTAAATATAACCCCAGTTCCAAAAAAGTTGTGTAAAGTCTACATAACCAGATTGCAATGATGTGCAAATCTCATATACCCATATTTTATTTATATTAGAAATGTATCAAATGTGTAAATTAAGAAATTTTACAATTTTAGGAAAATATATAAGGTAATTTGAAATTGCAGCAGCATGTCTCAAAAAATTTGGGAATGGGGCACTAAGGCTGGGTTAACACTGGTGCGGTCATAGACATTGCATGTGGACCAACTTGGCCCAAATTAACTATTTAAACTTTGCTAAAACATAGAGATCAGCTTTAAAGGGGTTGTAAACCCTTGTGTTTTGGAAAACATCCTAAGCATGTTTTTTTCCCATGATGAGGATGCCCTCTACCTTTCTGCCCGTTGTCTAGGCTTTTGACTGGATAGATTGATGGCAGCGCAGCCATTGACTCCCGCTGCTGTCAATCAAATCAAATGATGTAGGGGGCGGGGCTGACTCCAGCATTTTGTGTCTATGGACACAAAGGCCAGACTCGAGAGCACGCCCCGCGCAGTAACTCCCAGGTAGGGCGCTTCTCCTAGGGGGTTTTCCGATGCGGGGAGGAGCTAATAGCGCTTATAGGTGGATCGGGACTAACTGCACAGTGGAGGGAAGTATGACATGTTTGTTATTTCTATTTTTTTTTTTTTTTTTAAACAACCCCTTTTATTGATCTTTATTTTTTGCCGAGAGCAGAGCTGTATAAATTAACTACTCCATGTAATCTATATGTTTTTTAATCTTTGCATTTCATACTTTGTCATCCCCTTCACTCACAATTATGTATTTTGTAAGCTAAATTTCTATATTTGTATACATTCATTTCAAGGTTCAGAAACGAGTTAACAATTTATGCTTTTCCTTCATTCTGCCAGCATGCGTTGCCACTTCCAGGGTTCCTTCTCCTAGCACCTGACATATATAACCATGCAGTTCTCTTTACTCAGAGCGGTAAGTATTATGGCTTATTATGCTGTGCTGATAGTAATTGTGGAACAGATTTTAAGAGCTAAAATTCCTTCCAAGTTTTCTGAAATAAGAAAAACAGATATTCTTTTAAATGCTACATTGTAAGCCTTTTACAAGTCTTGTTTGAAAACAAATATGCTTTAAAATAAGAAAAAACTATTCATGCTAGCACGCTCTTCCTCTTCACATCACTCTATCTTCAGTGTGTAGTCTTATTGAAACTCATATTGTGTGAAAATCCTATGGATTCTGCAAAATGTATATCTGCCATACTTTAACCACTTCAATACCAGACACTTAGACACCTTCCCGCCCAAGCCAATTTTCAGCTTTCAGCGATGTCGCAATTTGAATGACAATTGCGCGGTCATGCTACACTGTACCCAAACAAATTTTTTATCATTTTGTTCCAACAAATAGAGCTTTCTTTTGGTGGTATTTGATCACCTCTGCGATTTTTATTTTTTGCGCAACAAACAAAAAAAGACCGAAAATTTTGCAAAAAAACAAGTTTTTCTTTGTCACTGTTAATTTTTTTTGTAAATAAGTGCGTTTTCTTCTTCAATGACGGGCACTGATAAGGCGGCACTAATGGGCACTGATAAGGCGGCACTGATGGGCACCGATGAGGTGGCACCAATTAGGGGGCACCGATGAGGTGGCACTGATGATGGGCACTGATAGGCGGCACTGATGGGCACTGATAGGTGGCACTGATGGGCATTGATAGGTGGCACTGGTATGCGGCACTGATGGCACTCAGGTGGCACTGATGGGCACTCATAGGCGGCACTGACGGGTACTTATGGGTGGCACTGATGCACACATATAGGTGGCACTGATAGGTGGCATGGATGGGCACTGATAGGTGGCATGCATGGGCACTGATAGGTGGCATGGATGGGCACTGATAGGTGGGCATGGGTGGGCACGGATGGGCACTGATAGGTGGCACTGATGGACGCTGATGAGTGGCACTGATACACTTATGGGTGGCATTGCTGGGAATCCTTTTTTTTTACTTTTTTTTTTATTAATATGATGTGCCAATCAGTGCCCATCTGTGGGCACTGATTGGCATATTTTTGATTTTTTTTTTTAACATGTGGATGGCCATGGGGGATGTACCTGGCCATCCACATGCTGGGGGCTTCCCTGGTGGTCCTGGGGGCTTCCCTGGTGGTCCTGGGGGCTTCCCTAGTGGTCTAGTGTGGGCATCTGAGGGGGGCTGCGCTGATAAACAATCAGCGCATACCCCCCCTGTCAGGAGAGCCGCCGATCGGCTCCCCTCTACTCGCGTCTGTCAGACGCGAGTGAGGAAAAGCCGATCAACGGCTCTTCCTGTGTACATCGTGATCAGCCGTGATTGGACACGGCTGATCACGTGGTAAAGAGCCTCCGCCGGAGGCTCTTTACCGAGATCAGTGTAGCGGTGTGTCAGACTGACACACCGCTCCACCGATCGCCGCGATGCGCGCCCCCACGGGCGCGCGGCGGCTGTTATCCTGAAGGACGTCATATGACGCCCAGTCAGGATAACGAAGCCACTTCCCGGACGTCAATTTACTATTGACCGGGCGGGAAGTGGTTAAAGAGATCCTAAACACACACTGTTTAATTTACATTGCCCCTTATGTTCCTGCATTTGGATGATGGCACATGACCCAGCTCTTTCCCAGTCTGTCTGTACAGAAACATAAGCAGGAGGAGCTTCTAGTCCTCTGCTGTTGGTCACATATTAAATAAAAAAAAATTAAAAAAACAGCCTTTGAAAAACAGAGTAAAAATAATAAATATCAATAAACTGAAAAAAATAAAATATATTTATTATTTTTGGCAATAACTTGGTGTGGGCAGATGTCTGCTAGTAACAGGCTGTGTCACACCCCTCCGGCGTGTGTCTTAGAATAAGAGGGAGGTGAAGCCTTCATTGATCTACATATAATATCCCACCCCTATTGTGTTTAGCTGGTTAGTGGGCATGGAGGAGGTGGAGGGAGGGAGTGGGCTGACATTTACAACTGTGTATACACCCAAATCTGTGACTCTGTAGTCACATGGGTTGCTCAGATGTGATTATAGAGGAAATGCTCAGCATAGAAAGTCACTGAAAACTGAGCATGTGCAGAGTTGCCACTACAGCTGCCAAATCCCTAGTTGTATTGGGACATGAACAGAAGGTGGAGATGGAGAACAGCAGGATCAACCAGTTTTTTGGCAGAATACAGAAAACAAACCTCATAGTGACTAAGTAAGTACGATTAATGATTTGGGTTTAGCGTCAAGGTTTACTTTAATTTTAAATACGTTTTGTATGCATCTAAATGCAGTACTATAGGAATTGATGGAACCATGCACAAAGCTGCATCTACAAATGAAAATGTACACTGTATTTTAGCAGTCTACAAAAAAAAGTAGGGTACAGGTATTTCCAGGGCTCTTCATATCTGCAGATTTTACACGCGTACATATATAAACACATAGGTTATGGCCATGTGTACAGTCAGCAGAACTTTAAGTCTTTAAACACTGTAAGCACACAAATGCATCTAAACGTGAGTTCTTTAGGTACGTATTTTACATGGGGACTTTTGCTACCACTGCTAGCAGAAACCTGTGTTTCATGAAGAAAATACACATATGCTTATTTGAATGACCCTTTAAGGGCAGAAAACCATATCCAAAACATAAGCAATGTCATCCTTTTTATATTTTTACATTTAATGCACAATAAATTCTCCACACTCAGTAAATGTATGTAGCCAGCCATTGTACAGCCTCATTCCCACTAGCAATATGATCTAATAATCATCTCTAGTGATAACTTAACATACTCGAGTAATCACACAAGTTACACCAACCAAATGCAAACAATGAAAATCTTCAGCAATGCTCACAAAGATTTTAAATTGGTGTGTGTGTGTGTGGCGATCAAAGCAACTCCAGAATATTCCTGTGGTGTTAAAAATTAATGAGAAACTTGCTAGGATAGCTCTAGCCTTACTAAAATAAAATTTTTAGTGTGTTGCACAATGTACGTATTAGTGTGCTGCCATGTCATTCATCTTAAATGGAAGACACCTGTGTTGCAGTGCTCTGGGGTTTGCCACAAAAAAAAAAAAACGGGTTTAGTAAGGTTCTAGCTACATTTAAAATGAATGAGCTGCCTTAACTGAGACCACGTTTATGTGCATGCGATAATGCACTACTGCACACCACAGAGTTGTGTAAGGGGCCTGCAATAATTTGTGTCTTTTCTATTTGTCTGGAGTTTGCCATTAATAAGATCTAGCAAAGCTTAAAGAACACTTGTACAATAAACCATTTTCTGTGTATTTATTGTATTTAGAGAAGTGGAGAAAGCATTTTGAGGGAAAATTATTTTGTCTAACTAAATATATGTTCCGAAGACTATTTGACAACTTCCAGACCACATTAGCACTCTCAGCAAATGGGCCGAGTTCAATAGTTCCTTAGTTCAAACACTGCTTTTTTTCACATTCCCTTTACTTGATGGCGTGCCCTGTATGGAAAAAGTCTAGAAGTACTGTAATCTGCATCCATCCACTTCTAGCTTAAAAGCCAGTGTGCACTCCCAACAAAACATATCAGCAAAGACCAGCTTTGTACGGGAGCCAGTGTACATTCTGCTGTGTTGTGTGTATGTTGTTTTTTTTTTTGCTATACTCTGCTTCCTTTAATAGGGAGAAGTCACTTCCTATGCAAAGCACAGTATAGATTACTACACTTTGACATATTATTCACACCACGGTAAGCAGGGAGAGACTAGACACCACTTTAGTGAGCTTTAGGTGGAAACCTGTCCTATAAGAAATATGGATGCTGCCATTTTGCTCCTTACCTTCTGAAAATGCTAGTGCCCTCAATGTTGTGCTGTCAGTCTGATTTAGGTACTTAGCATCATTGACCTGGGACAAGCATGCAGTTAATGATTTCTGACTTTGTTCCAACTATCCAGATCAGTTAATTTTCATTTTTTTTTTTGTGATTTTTTTTTTTTTTTTTTTTTTTTTTTTTACCCGAGATGATTTTCTTGATACTAATTTGTTGTTGTTCGTTATGTTGCAGAACCCTACCAACTGCCTCTATTGGGGATCCAGATGCCAATCCTGTGGTTTTATTTGCTCATGAACATCATTACACAGTATCCTTGCTGCAAACACATTCTTCACTTCTGTAAATTTTCATTCTAATTACCTTTTTATATCATTGTTTGAAATTTAAGAGAAACACCATTCCCACAGCACATTCTTATTATTAGTGTTGATGTCTGTGGTATCGGTGACCAGTGACACAATACACAATTAAGCGCATTACCTTTATATTAGCATAGTAAACTTCTTACTGTGACATACAGTGAAGATATGAGAAGTCGCTTCAGAAGTTCACTTTCAGATACCCTTTTAACTACAATAGGGACTTATTTTTCCTTGTTTTCAACTAATGGTGCATTAATGGTATAATAAAACAACACCTTAAATGGTTTTAGGCTCCATTCACACTTGTACGACTCCAAAGTCACGCGCAACTTTGGATGGGTGCAACATTGGATGTGACTTGTTATCCCTCTGCAAAGTCAGACCCATAAAGGTATTTCCTCCAAATGGTACGTTTATAAAAAGGAGAGAGAATAGACCACATAGTGTGATTCCATTGAAACAAAGGACATTTATTGAATAAAGTAAAAATGGAAACTTACATTTGTGAAGGTTTAAAAAGCGTTTGGATAAATTAAAATGACACAATGGCATCAGCAGAGCCCTCAAGTTGCATGAAAGTCAGACCAAAGTAGTGCATGAATTACTTTGAAGTTGTTACAACTTTAAGTCGCACAATTTCAAAATAAACGACAGTTTGCAAAAGATAGGGCAAACCCCCAAAAATTCTTTGAATATATTAATAGTAAAGAGGTCAGGTCTGAGCACGTAGGTCCTTTACAAAATAATCTTGACTGGGGACAAATAGAAGGCAGATTTATTAAATACCTTCTTCAGCTCTGTGTATACAAATGAGCATGAGGGAGCCCCAAATGATCCACGATGGCTCAAAATTGATATGGTCCAGAAATATTTAGACAGAATAAAGGTGAATAAAGCACCTGGACCAGAGGGCACACACCCACGGGTCCTAAAAGTATTGAGCTGTCATTGTTTCTATTTTTTAGGGACTCTTTAATGACTGGAGTGGTACCACTGGATTGGCATAGGGCCAATGTGGTGCCTATGTTTAAAAAGGGATCAAAGTCTTTACCACGTAACTATAGACCTGTTAGTTTAACTCCTATAGTTGGGAAGATACTGGAGCATTTAATAAAAGACTACATAGATGAGTTCTTGCTGGAACAAAATATTTTAAGCAACAGACCACATGGATTCATGAAAGGATAGAAGTTGTCAAACCTGATTTCTTTTTATGAGGAGATGAGTAAAACCTTGGAAAGAGGGGTGGCTGTGGACGTGGTATACTTGGATTTTGCAAAAGTGTTTGGCACAGTTCCCCACACGGTTAACGTGTATAGGTAGAGTCTACAGGCTTGGGAAAATCAGTTTGTAAATTAATAGAAAACTGACTAAAAGACCGAATTTAGAGAGCGGCTGTTAACCACTTGACCACTGGGCACTTAAACACCCTTAATAACCAGACCAATTTTCAGCTTTCGGTGCTCTCACATTTTGAATGACAATTACTCAGTCATACAAAACTGTACCCATATGAAATTTTTGTCCTTTTTTTCACACAAATAGAGCTTTCTTTTGGTGGTATTTAATCACCGCTGGGTTTTTTATTTTTTGCGCGATAAAAGAAAAAAGACTGAAAATTCGGTAAAAGAAAGAATTTTTCTTCGTTTCTGTTATAAAATTTAGCAAATTTGTAATTTTTCTTGATAAATTTTGGCCAAAATTTATACTGCTACATATCCTTGGTAAAAATAAGTACAAATTGGGGTATATTATTTGGTCTTTGTGAAAGTTATAGAGTCCACAATCTATGGTGCCAATATCTGAAAATTGATCACACCTGAAGTACTGAGACCCTAACATGCCATAAAAGTACAAATACCCCCCAAATGACCCCTTTTTGGAAAGAAGACAAGGTATTTGGAAAGAGGCATTGTGAGTTTTTTGAAGTTGTAATTTTTTCCCACAATTCTTTGCAAAATCAAGATTTTTTTTTTTTTCTTTTTCTTTTTTTTTTCACAAAATTGTCATATTAGCAGGTTATTTCTCACACACAACATATGCATACCACAAATTACACCCCAAAACACATTCTACTATTACTCCCGAGTATGGTAATACCACATGTGTGAGACTTTTACACAGCGTGGCCACATACAGAGGCCCAACATGCAGGGAGCACCATCAGGTGTTCTGGAGCACCCGGGCAAATTCTGACATTTCTCTCCTACATGTAAAAATCATCATTTATTTGCTAGAAAATTACATAGAACCCCAAAACATTATATATGTTTTTTTAGCAAAGTCCCTAGAGAATACAATGGCGGTCGTTGCAACTTTTTATCTAGCACGGTACTTGCGCAGCAATTTTTCGAACACGTTTTTTTTGGGAAAAAAAAGTTTTGTGCTTTACAAAAAACAAAACTGTAAATTTAGCCCAATGTTTTTGCATAATGTGGAAGAGGAAGTTACGCCGAGTAAATAGATACCTAACATGTCCCCCTTCAAAATTGCAGACGCTCGTGGAATGGCGCCAAACTTCGCTACTTAAAAATCCCCATAGGCGGCGCTTTAAATTTTTTTACTGGTTACATGTTTTGAGTTACAGAGGAGGTCTAGAGCCCAAATTATTGTTCTCGCTCCATCGTTCGCAGCGATACCTCACATGTGTGGTTTGAACACCGTTTTCATATGTGGGCGAGACTTACGTATGCGTTCGCTTCTGCATGCAAGCACACAGGGACAGGGGCGCTTTACATTTTTTTTTTTTTTTTTTTTTTTTTTTTTTTTTTTTTTTATTGTTCATTTTACTTTATTTTAGTTTGACACTTTTTTTTTTTTTCCCCCCAAAATTTTTTTTGATCACTTTTATTCCTATTACAAGGAATGTAAACATCCCTTGTAATAGGAATATGGCATTACAGGTCCTATTTACAGTGAGATATGGGGTCAATAAGACCCCACATCTCACCTCTAGGCTGGAAAGCCCGAAATAAAAAAAAAAAAAACGATCCTGGCTTCGATCGTAGCGAGCATTTCATGGTATCGCAGAATATCGCAGGGTATTGCAGGGTATGGCATAGTATCGCAGGGTATGGCATAGTATCGCAGGGTATGGCATAGTATCGCAGGGTATGGCATAGTATCGCAGGGTATGGCATAGTATCGCAGGGTATGGCAGAGTATCGCTGGGTATGGCAGAGTATCGCTGGGTATGGCAGAGTATCGCTGGGTATGGCAGAGTATCGCTGGGTATGGCAGAGTATCGCTGGGTATGGCAGAGTATCGCTGGGTATGGCAGAGTATCGCTGGGTAGGGCAGGGTATCGCCGGGTAGGGCAGGGTATCGCCGGGTAGGGCATGGTATCGCCGGGTATGGCATGGTATCGCCGGGTATGGCATGGTATCGCCGGGTATGGCATGGTATCGCCGGGTATGGCATGGTATCGCCGGGTATGGCATGGTATCGCCGGGTATGGCAGGGTATCGCCGGGTATGGCAGGGAATGGCAGAGTATGGCAGAGTATCCATCCATCCATGCTCAGCCATCCCTCCATACCCTGAAATACACTGCAGGCTATTGCTGTGTATTGCAGGGTATGGAGGGATGGCTGAGCATGGATGGATGGATCAGTGGTGGCTGCAGGGCAGGCTGTGGGCACTACAGATCCCGCCCACAGCACTGCTGCCACCGATCCCTCCCCCTCTCCTCTCACACTGTACCGATCGGTACAGAGAGAGGAGGGGAGAACAACCGGCGTCATCAAATGACGCCGGTTTGCTTACATGTGATCGCTCCGTCATTTGACGGGGCGATCACGTGGTAAACGGCCGCGACGAGCGGCCGTTTACCGTGATCCGCCGGGTCCTCTGGACCCGGCGATCACGGATGTTCTCGAGTGAGAGAGGAATTCTGTGAGGACATCATATGACGCCCTCCCAGAGTTAAGCAACCGGCCTGTAGCCGTCTTTCGGCTATGGGCCAGTTGTGAAGTGGTTAATGATTCTTACTGTGAATGGTCTAAGGTGTTCAGTGTTGGGACCCTTACTTTTTAATATATTTATAAATGATATAGGGTTTGAGTATAAGAATACAATTTCATGTTGGCCATACACTATAGGAAAAATTGGCTGAGCCCATTTTTGAAAAACGAACATTTGGCTGTGAGAGCAAGCAATAGTGCCATCATGTAATGACCGATAAATCGTTCAGTGGACATAAATTCATATTCTGTTCATTTTTTTTTACATATAGCTAGTGCAAACAGTTCGGATGGGAAACGCATTAACCTTTCAATTGTTTTGTTTGTTCGGCAGAAAATTTGCAAACTTGTCCTTCGTTTTTTCAGCTCAAAAACGTCCCAACGATTACCACTTTTGTGCCCATTAACTGGCTGAAAAACAAACGAAATGGCCAAATGACTGAATTTCGGATGATTTTTCATATAGTGTATGACCAGCATTAGTCTTTGCAGATGACACCAAGCTATGCAGTGGAATAACGTCCTTACAGGATGTCTCCAACTTACAAGCCAACCTCAATACACTGTTTAATTGGGCAACTAATGTGGCAAATTTAGGTTTAATGTTGATAAATGTAAAGTTATGCACTTGGACTAACAATATGCATGCATCATATGTACAGTGGATAGAAAAAGTCTACACACCCCTGTTAAAATGTCAGGATTCTGTGATGTAAAAAAAATGAGACAAAGATAAATCATTTCAGGACTTTTTCCACCTTTTTTAATGTGACCTATAAACTGTAACTCTGTTGAACAACAAACTGAAATATTTTAGGTGGAGGGAAGTAAAAATAAAATATGGTTGCATAAGTGTCCACACCCTTAAACTAATACGTTGTTGAAGCACCTTTTTATTTTATTACAGCACTCAGTCTTTTCTGGTATGAGTCTATCAGCATGGCACATCCTTGATTTGGCAATATTTGCCCACTCTTTGCAAAAACACTTCACAGCCCTCTTCAGATCACCCCACAGATGTTTCAACCAGATTCAGGTCTGGGCTCTGGCTGGGCCATTCCACAAATTTAATCTTTTGGTGAAACCATTCCTTTGTTGATTTGGATGTATGCTTTGGGTCGTTTTCATGCTGAAAGATGAAGTTCCTCTTCATGTTCAGTTTTCTAGCAGAAGCCTGAAGCTTTTGTGCCAATATTGACTGGTATTTGGAACTGTTCATAATTCCCTCTACCTTGACTAAGGCCCCTGTTCCAGCTGAAGAAAAACAGCCCCAAAGCATGATGCTGCCACCACCATGCTTCCCTGTGGGTATGGTGTTCTTTTGGTGATGTGCAGTGTTGTTTTTGCACCAAACATATCTTTTGGAATTATGACCAAAAAGTTCAACCTTGTTTCATCAGACAAGAACACATTTTCCCACATGATTTGCGAGACTTCAGATGTGTTTTTGCTAAATTTACCTGGGCTTTTATGTTTTTCTTCGTAAGAAAAGGCTTCCGTCTTGCCACTCTACCCCATAGCTCAGACGTATGAAGAATACGGGAGATAGTTGTCACATGTACCACACAGCCAGTACTTGCCAGATATTCCTGCAGCTCCTTTACTGTTTCTGTATGCCTCTTGGCAGCCTCCCTTACCAGTTTTCTTGTCTTTTCATCAATTTTGGCGGGACATCCAGTTCTTGGTACTGTCACTGTTGTGCCATATTTCCTCCACTTGATGACTGTCTTCACTGTGTTTCATGGTATATCTAATGCCTTTTGAAATTCTTTTGTACCCTTCTCCTGACTGATACCTTTTAACCACTTCCTGCCCTCGGCCGTCATGTGACGTCCTTAACTTTGTGCAGGTATATCTGAATGATGCCTGCAGCTACAGGCATCATTCACATATCAGCTTTTTCAGCCAGCAATTCCCTACACCATAAGAACAATCATAGCGGCTGTTCCGCCGCTTGATCGTTCTTACGGGCGGTGAGAGGGTACGTCCCCTCTCTCTCCCGCAGCCCTCCGGTGCTTCTACTGACTCACCGCTACCATTGGTGAGTCAGAGACAGGATCCTCTAGCCCTGGGTGTCTACTATAGAGATTTCCGGAAGACCAGATGGTCACCGGAGTCTCTATCATCGTTCGGAGGCTGGGCGCAATGTTATGGCGTCACATCTGGCCTCTGCATTCAAACGAATAGCGCCACCTCGGCTGGGAAGCAGATATCATTTTATTTATTTTTTTATTTTAGGCTTCCCAGCCTAGAGGTGAGATGTGTGGTCTTATTGACTGATCATACCATATTCCTATTACAAGGGATGTTTACATTCCTTGTAATAGGAATAAAAGTGGAAAAAGTAAAATTAACAATAAAAAAAGTCCCTGTGTGCTCGCATGCAGAAGTGAACGCATACGTAAGTCCCGCCCACATATGAAAACGGTGTTAAAACCACACATGTGAGGTATCACCGCGAATGTTAGAGCGAGAGCAGTAATTTTAGCCCTAGATCTCCTCTGTAACTCAAAACATGTGACCAGTAAAAAAAATTTAAAGCGTAGCCTATGGGGACATTTAAGTACTGAAGTTTGGCGCCATTCCACGAGTGTGTGCAATTTTGAAGCGTGACATGTTGGATATCTATTTACTCGGTGTAACTTCATCTTTCACATTATACAAAAAAATTGGGCTAACTTCACTGTTTTTTTTTTTTTTTTTTTCCAAAAAAAACAAGTTTTAAAAATTGCTGCGCGGATACCATGCGAGATAAAGAGTTGTAGCGACCGCCATTGTATTCTCTAGGGTCTTTTTAAAAAAAAATATATATATATAATGTTTGGGGGTTCTATGTAATTTTCTAGCAAAAAAATATATGATTTTTACACAGAATTGGCCTGGGTGGCAAGTGGTTAAACAGTAAGATCCCTCTGATGCTTTTGAAGCTCTTTGCAGACCATGGCTTTGCTGTAGAATGCGACTAAGTAAATGTCAGGAAAGACCTACTAGAACAGCTTAACTTTATTTGGGGTTTATCAGAGGATGAAGGTGTGTACTGACTATTATTTTACATGAGTTTAAATGTGATTTCCTAATTCTGAACATGGCTACATGCCCAGTTATAAGATGGTGTGTACACTTATGCAACAGCATTATTTTATTTTTACTTCTCCACCCCCCCACCCCCCCCCCCCCTAAAAGATTTGTTTCTCACTTGAGTTGTACATTGTCTAGGTCACAAAGGTGGCAAAAGTTCTGAAATGATTTATCTTTGTCTGTTTGTTTACATCACAGAAACCTGACATTTTAACAGAATTTTTATATCCACTGTAGGTCTGGACTTTGACTGGGTCATTCTAACACATGAATATGCTTTGCTCTAAACCACTGGTCTCCAAACTGTGGCCAGAGGGCTGGGTCCTTTGCTTGCCTTTTATCTGGCCCTTGGGGCACTATCCCTCCCACTGATACGAGACCCTATTCTGCCATCTGACACCGACAATGGAGCACCATTTCTCCCACTGCCACCACTAATGAAGCACAATTCCTCCCTATGATACCAGCAATGGGGCACTATTCCTCCACCCAATTTAAAGATGTTTACTCCCACTGATGCCAGGAAAATCTGGCTCTCCAAGAGTCTGAAGGACAATAAACTGTCTCTTTGTTTAGAATGTTTGGAGACCCCTGCTCTATACCATTCCACTGTAGCTCTGGCTGTATGTTAAGGGTCAGTGTCCTGTTGGAAGGTGAAACTCCACCCAAGTCTCAAGTCTTTTGCAGACTCTTAACAGGTTTTTCTTCTAAGATTGCCCTGTATTTGGCTCCATCCACTATCCCATCAACTCTGACCAGCTTCCCTGTCCCTGCTGAAGAAAAGCATCCCCACAACATGATGCTGCCACCACCATGTTTCACAGTGGGGATTGTGTGTTCAGGGTAGTTTTGGTTTTAACATGACAAAATGTGGAAAATTTCAAGGGGTATGAATACTTTTTAAGGCACTGTAGGTGCTTTGCAAATGTGCACTTTGGCCTATTGATTATTCCTTTTTCTTACTATGTTTCTTTTTGCCTTAACATTTTTCACAAGATATGTGTGCATCAGAGGAGTGTTTATTCTTACTACGGAGTGTCCTTCGCTCACAGTTACCCTAGTTGTTACACTACGGAAATTTTTCAGCCTCATCTTCTCCATTCTGTATTTCAAGAATCCATTCACTACATGGCACTGGATTGGTACCATATTTGTGTTTTTGGGTACGCTCCTGTACACTGAGGTGTGGAAAAACTTTCAGGCTGCACCCAGCAAAGACAAGACGGACAGAAAGAAGGAATAAATGTCTTTATTGTGTATCATGCAGAATGCTGCAGCTGACTGTAGGTGGTATTGTAGAAAGCAGTGTTCTATTCCTTCCATTAGGTTTAATGAGTCTGTGTGATGGCTTGTTATTCCTGTACAATTTTGAAACTGTGACAACTAATAAGGCACTAGAGCAAATATAATGAACTGGTTAACCTCAAAGTCTGAGGATCAGGATTTTAACGACTGGGCTATTTTAAATTATGTACTCGTAGAGTAAACAAATAAGGTTTTGATTGGAAAAAGTGACAAAGTATGTAGTGTTGAATGTGCAGTCTGAAAAAAGATGTGAACTTCAAGATTCTATCATGTTAATTAAATTATGTTACCTTATTTTTACTGTTAAAACCAGAGGGGAAGATGGAGAAACCTGGGCAATTATGTCTACTGTATTTATGTTTTATTCTTTAGGGCGAATGTATCAAATACTTTGTGGATAGTTTGGAAATCGGTATTGTAAGCTGATAGGGATACCTATACTGTATTCTTTCCTCAGTGACATAAGCTGATAGGGATACCTATAGTAAAAATCATTACCTGTTCTGGTCATTTATCTTTATTTCTGAATTGAACTACAGAATCATTCAAGCCAGGATGTAGTATGTGCTGGGCATGGACGTTTTTTGGATAATGATTTCATCAGCAGTATAGACTGTACATAATGTAGTATGTAGAAGAGTTGTTCTCTAAGTAAATATACATTGTTTAGCCATAGACAGATCTCTCACAGCAAGCAAGGAGTAGGGAGATGTATGCTTTATTAGTTTACTGAGCTCAGGGACTAGCAATGATCCTTGCACAACATTACCAGTTGTACTTTGGATTCTTGCATAAAAAAATGAAGGATCAGCCCCACTGATGGAGTTTATCTAACTTGATAAAATATTCTGTGCAATTACAGTTGCCTATGACTGCTGGAAATGCACACTATCACCTTCTTCTCTTTTAGTTGTTGCAAGAAGTATTTTTAAAATAAGAAGAAATTGTTGTTGCTTTTTTTGGGGGCCTTATGTAGTTAACGTTATTTAATCCATGGTGAAATCATTGCTGAAAAATGCCAGTACATAGGGATTTGATTGAAGAATATCGATGAAAGATTGATATGCTTTTAGTGGCTCTCTTCCGAGTTATACAATGAAATTGCTATGGTCTATACAATATTCAACAAGTGCCTTATCCCACATCCTGCTTAACACTTTGCAGACTTGGCCTTTCCTATTATTACTTTTAGTACCAGAAAGCATTTGAAAATGTTCCATATTCCCACTCTTCATAGTGCACTGTAAGAGAAACTACAGACTGTAAAGTAAAATGTACAGCTCCATGATGTATGTTGCATAAAGAGTTGTAGAAAACCTATATGATGTAAGTTATAAGTTCATATGGGTAATAGCCCCATCCATTGGTCTCTGCATCTTAATACTACTTGTATATGCATTTTGAAATAAGTTTTCTTGTGTGTTTTAGCTAACTTTTTGTGTTTTTACTATTTGTTTTTCCCCATCCCTTGGATATATTCTCTGCTCTTTTTGTTTGCAACTAGATTTGGTATTTACATGTGGGAGACACTGCAGCTATTCATAAAGAATAACTAAGGGTTGTTCTTCATACACAGAGACCAATATTTGCACAGGGTTGACTATTCCAATATGCCTCCGTCTGTTAGGATTGACATTTAATGGGGCAGAACCTTGTTGAGATGGATTGGGAAAATGTCCTATATCGCTGCTATTCTCTGCTGATGATACACAGATAAACCAAAGTTGCCTTTTGATTATCTATGTAGTAGTTTCTAGCTTGCACTGAGCAGTGGATTTACATGTCCGATTAAAAGGCATCCTCATGGTTAGTTTATCATTCTTGCAAAAAGTATAGAAAGAACATACCTTAAGAAACTTTTAGAAAGAGGGTACTGTACGGCTGAACTTTGTACTTGATTACCATATTTTCAGCACTATCCAGAGTTTTGATTTTTTTTTTTTTTTTTAGATTCCTGTAAGCAGATCTGCACACCAAGCCTTGCAACCCTGATTAGCAGAGTGCCAGTGCAGTGCACAGGCTTCTAAAGATTTCCTCTATCTCCATGTCTGTACTGAGGTATAGACTTTTGGTTATGGAGCTGGAGGGGAGTATCAATGGACTACAGGGGCCTGCAGTCCATTCATAATTACAAGTCCCTTTTTTCTGTAGTGGAGATGGGACTTATAGTTTTTCTCATTCACAGATTTTGGGCAAAATTCAAAAAGTGACTTTCTCCCCCTAAGGGGGGGGATGGAGGTGCTCTTGGCCATATGCTACACCCTAAATATGGGTGTAACATGGTATAAAATGTAGACATAGCCTTTAACAAGCACAACATAATCATGCAACACAATATGCTGGTGAGATGAACAGCACTTGACTTTTCTTAATGGAATCCATTGGAGGGTTGTGGCAGGTGTTGATCTGCACATACAACTTTTACGAAGCCAGTTCGGAACAGCCAGGTAGTGTTTGCTACACTGCAGACACCAAGTTATCTGAAACCTGGATTTCTTTAAATTACGGGGGGGAGCTGTCAGAATACAAAGGCTAAGCAGAGGAGATTGCCACACCAACTTTTTTTTTTTTAAAAACGATCCTCGTAACTAAACAATGTGTGTACCCAGCTTAAATGTGTTCAAACGCATTCAAAACAATCCATAATGGTTTTAAGCAACTGAAATACAGAAACTGAAATGTGCTAAAACTCAAAACTGTTATAATTGGGGAATTCATATAAAAGCTGAACTATTCCTTAAAGTGTGACTAAACCCAGGACCCTGAATTCTCTATATCTGGTCTCCCACAGTGCACAGAATGTGGAAATGCAATTATTTTAGTAAATATAAACAGCTAATTACCATTTCCCATCAGCAGTATATAGCAGTCTTATGATTTCTATCAGGTCCTGGTGAAGCTTCTAGGAAGAGTTTTCATACTGAGCTGTCCTATGGGGCTGCAGGGCTTCTGACCCCCTATCTGGACATGTCTGGACAGTGCTGATTGGCCCTGTGCAGATCACATGCACTCTCCCAAAAAAAAAAAAAAAAACCTCTAGCAATACACACCAAACTGAGCATGTGTAGCCTTACTCCAAAGGCTCTGTCTTATCCGAACTTGTCCAGGGGGACAGTGTAGAGAGGGAATGAGGGATACAAGATCAAGCGGCCTTTTTAAACAATGCAGAGGATTAACCCCATAGGTTTCACAATGAGTATAACCAGCATGCTTTACTGCATATACAAACTGATTTTTATGTTGTGGGTTTATTGACACTTTAAATATTAGAAGTACTCCGTGAATAAGCACACTAGGTACAAAGTACTGTAGGCAGGGGAATCCTTTTTCTTGGCAATGTACTGTATTTGAAAAAAAATAAATAAAAAATATATATGTGTGTGTGTATGTTTGCGAACAATTTGTATGAATGAAGTTTATTTATTGATTGAATTGTGTCTCCCATTCATAAGGCCAACAAGTAGGAGTGTTTGTGAGACGGTACTTGACCTTTTATTGCATGAAACCTTGCAAACACCTTGCTTTACTTCCCTTTTAGAAATACTTTTTTTTTTTCTGTCTGGTTTTTAAAATGCAACATACTGTATCTAGCATGGTTTTACATTTTTTTTTTTCTTTTTTTATGGCGTGTAAGCTTTATTTTAGGAAATTACATTACTAAAAATGTTTGTGTTATGTCAGAGCGATATGGTCAGGTTCCATATATTTTTTTATTCTGCGTTTGAAATCATGTGTATTGGCACCAGTGGTTGCCATTCTAGCAGTGCACAAGACATGCTTTTTTAGTTTACCTCTACAGTACATGTTTACAGTAGTTCTTATGGTGCTTAAGGCCTCTTGCACATGGGCAGCTGAGCCAATTCATCATAAATTACTGCATTTTTTTTCCCTGACAGGGAAGCCCAGGTGCTGTTTACAGCCTCTCTTAGACATGAAAGGCTGTGCTTGGGTGTATACCAGTGCCCTCGTAAATATGAGTATAGCACATAGGCTTATGCAAAAAATAGATAACTTTCTATTTTTTTTTTTTTTGTATATGCCCATACCATAAACATGTGTTTACAGCAGCACTGGCGTATAGCCAAGTCTTTATATGGTGCACTTGAACTTCCCAGGTGGGAGGAAAGACAGTGGCATTGCCTCCCATGTGCAAGAGTCTTAAATGTCAAAAAGCTGATGCGTTTGCCCAAAAGACAGACTTGTTCTGTTAAAAAAATAAAAGCAAACTACCTAGAACATAATGTATTTGCTCAGCTGAAATGCTAGAATGTTAGCCTACTAGCTTTGTTGCCTTTAGTCAAAATATGTAAGTATAAGTTGTATATATGTAAAGTTTATGATTGACTGGATAGAAACATCTTTATTTTAATACTGTGCATATCTTCTCAGTCACAGTTCAGAAAAAGCTTGTCTGAATTGTTTCCATATGAATAAAGCTGCCGCTCTACTCTTAAATTTGTGCTCTCATTTATTTTTTTAAATAACCTTGAAAACCCATACTGTTGAAATAAGAGGTGGTCTTATGCTTACTGTGTTTGAAATAGAACATATCTGTTATGAAAGAAGGTTTGAAAATGGAGAAAATCACATGCTTAGACAAGCAACATATTTTTACTATGATAATCAGTGCCCAGATGTTCAATATAATTTGATTATAGGCTTTTTTTTCCCCCCCCTGACCTTACTAAACAATTCCACTTCACCAGAGCATCCTAATCGGTTATTGACTATGGGTAACATATAATCGCTATAATTGTTTACATACATCGTTTACAGTTTAAGTTTCCATTATGACATACCCATTATTGGCATTAGCCAATGAAACTGCCCATCCTCCACCAGCCAATAAAAACCTCAGCTTCACAGGAAGATGGTCTCGGTAGTTGAACTTTCTGAAGTGCATGGAAAGTTTTTGCATGGCGCTAGTTTTACAGAGGAGTGTGACTCCATGGCAACCTACTTTTCCCTATTTATTCTGCAAGCTTTTGTTTGTCCATTAAAAACAAAGCTGTTGACCAGTCAAGTATAAACCTTCCCGTTCCCATAATGCTTCAATTTTTTGTTTGTTTATTGCTAGTGCCCTAGGAAGATTAAGTCTTCTTCTTCATCTTCTTCACCTTCATCTTCTTCATCATCTTCATCATCTTCATCATCTTCATCTTAATCTTCTTCATCTTCTTCATCATCTTCTTCATCTTCATTGTTTATTTGCAATTGTTTAGCTGCTTAGCTTGGAGGCTGTACCAGGTCCCGCTGGACCAAGAATTGCGGGGTTAGCCTGTAACTTTGAGCACTGAGTTCTGCATGTAGTACTCCCAAGCCATTTAGTGTGCTGGGTTCACAAGTCAACAGCAGAACTAATCTGTCACATGTGATTCCGCTGAT
Organism: Lithobates sylvaticus; assembly: GCA_028564925.1. NCBI lineage: Eukaryota > Metazoa > Chordata > Amphibia > Anura > Ranidae > Lithobates > Lithobates sylvaticus. Next base: position 473,719,634 of record CM053029.1, read on the forward strand.
ACCTGTATTTCTACTAGCTTGTGGTTTGTCCTCCCCTCTTTTCTGCTGTGGTTCCTATTGTACCCTTGGTTCCATAAACCTGTGCTCTGTTCTTTTATCCTTGCACAGGGCTGAGTGCTATAGACATCAGCTGGTCTCAACTGCTGATTAATATAATCAACTACAGGGCTAGTCCCTTGCCCAGCCTGGCTTTCTGTCTCTCGGTCATGTCACAGCTAATCAAAGCAGGATCCTTTGCCTCCTGTCAGGCTACAGACAATCAGAAAGCCTTCCCCTTCCTGATCTATTTAAATTCAGTTCAGTGCAGCTCTCGACTTGTTGCCTTGGGAGTATGCTGGTGATTGGTGCAATGAGTACCTGTAATGTGACCTGTTCACTGGTTCTGGATGTGGCACTCTCCGTTGCTTAGGGCTCATTTACACAGGTGTACTGGTTCCTATGTCTGTGCGAAGGGTATGTGTTCACCTGTGCAGATGTTCCATACAGACTGGCTGTTCAAATTGACAGGCGGACAGCTGCACAGATCTCCACACGCATCATGGAGTGTATATGCAACGGCTCCAGGATGGCTGTGTTCCTCCCAGAGGACCTGATTCTAATATACAGTAGCTTGGAATTTTGCCACCTGCTTGAGTCTACACTCTCCATAGTCTTATCTAGCTCCCTCATCCAGAGAGAAATTTTAATTTTGGTTATTTTTGGATAAAAATCTCTAGCATGACAGATGACTCGGAAATAAACATACTCCTATGCCCTCTATTTCAGTCTGTTTCTAACATTCCTGCAGCAGCTGTAGTGCAATAATCTCATTGTTCCTTTTTTGGTAAGTTTATACCTGAGAAAACTGCTTGCATAACTCCTAGGCTTAAAGTTGTTTCTTGTTATTGCATGTTTAAAACTGGAGCAACTGGCATCTAGGTCGAGGTTCTAAGACTGTCAAAACCTTTTTTAGTACATTCATTACTGAAATGTATGGGATTGGGTTACTTCTGCCAAAATATTTTTTCCTCCAGAATGCTTTGCTGAACAATATCAAATGAAGAATGAGTTTACTTAAGAGGTGGACCTTCTATATCTCTTGCCCAAACAAAATGCTGAAATTTTTTGTAAATCTAATGCATATTGAAACCCCTTCCAAGGATTGGTTTTACAGACCCTACCCTGCAACCTGCTGTTACAGTTAATTTCCAGACCCTGGGTATGTGTTCTAAACAAATTTCTAAAAGAACCTTAACCATGCTTAATGGTTATTCAATTAAGCAGCAGTCCAGCTTATGTCTGCTGCATTGCCCTATTGTGTTCATGGGTTATTATCAGATATGGACTTCCAAAATTAGTCTCTTTGGCCTAAAATACTGTTCTGTAGAACTACAATGTAAAAAGCGTTTGCTCCACATTCCCATTGAAAATATTTTTGGGGCTTCGATTGACAACTGTCATTGGTGGTAAAAGTACTCCCTTATTGCAACAAAAGAAACCTAAGCCTTAATCCAGCAAACTGTATTTTACTCCTAAAGGCAAAAAGAGTTCCTTTTTGTTTCTCCCAGGCCCCTAAGATGATTGTAATTTGTCACCATGAGCTTGTTTTAACCACTGAAAGTCCAGGAAATTTTAAAACCGCCTAAGGATATGAAGTGGGATATCTAAATATAGTTCAACTTAGGGGATAAGCAACACCACAAACAAAAACAGCTTTCTGCCTGTACGCTTATCCGGGCTGTCTATGCAAAAGCTTCAGCGCTTGTGAATGAATTGCGAGAGTGCTCCTTAGCGCCCTTGCAGTTCATTAAGAACTACAAGCCAAGGTGCTTGTAGTTCATTCACATGCCCACCCTCACAGCTGCACTCTTTTCAAAAAGTGACAGCTGGAGCGAGGTCACACTGAGGAGATGATTGGGGGAACTGGCAGGAACTGGAACATGTTCCAAAAGATTAACTTAGCCTATAGGTTTGTGTGACGACCTGTAGGAGTCACTAAGACATGATGTAATGAGAAGCAGGTTGTCTCTAAGGCCCCTTTCACACTGGGGCGGGGAGCCGCGGTGACGGTAAAGCAGCGCTATATTTAGCGCTGCTTTACCGTCATTTTAACCGCGGTATTCGGCCGCTCGCGGTGCGGTTTTACCCCCGCGAGCGGCCGAAAAAGGGGTTAAACACCCCCGCAGAGCGCCGCCGTAGCGGCGGTATTGCCGCGGTTTTACTGTGGTTTCCCATTCAAATCAATGGGAAGGAGCGGTATAGGAGCGGTGAACACACCGCTCCTATACAGCTCCAAAGATGCTGCTAGCAGGACTTTTTTTGCCGTCCTGCTAGCGCACCGCTCCAGTGTGAAAGCCCGCCGGCTTTCACACTGGAGTTAAAGGGGCCGAATTTTTTCAGGCGGTGAACAGGCGCTATTTTTAGCGCTGTACCGCATGAAAAACGCCCCAGTGTGAAAGGGGCCTTAGGGAGACCCTCAGGAATGACAAAAAAGAGATCAGTCTTCTTGAAGGTGAAATGTGGAGAGTTGGGTGGCTGCTGGACTGTAGATTCCAAATCTGGTAGCGAAGAGCTTGGAGTTTCTCTTGCAGAAGAAAAATTCTGGACTAAGCAGTACGAGATCCCTGCTACTCTAAATCAGGGGTCTCCAAACTATGGCCCAGTTGTTCAGGAACTACAATTCCCATGCCTAGTAATGTCTGTGAATGTTAGTTTTACAATGCCTCATGGGATGTGTAGTTCTGCAACAGCTCGAGGGCCATAGTTTGGAGATCCCTGCTCTAAATGATAAAGTCAGTACTACTGAATGCGCATGATCTAACCAAAACCTTGCAAAGTCTGGAAAGTTCTTTGGACAGAGTCTGTACCAACGGATGTCCCACCAGGAGGTTGTCTAGATTATTCCACTATGGGTATTCCCTGGAAGCACAGAAGGCTAGTACAGGGGTTAGTACCTTGATGAATACGGAAGGGCTATAAACTGTTAGTGTTGTATGCCCACAGAAAATCACAGGTAGTGTTGATGTTCTAGAAAGATGGGGATATGCAAATATGCATTATTGATGTCCTCAGAGGCAAAAGAAAAGTATCCTCGCAGGAGGAAGGCTATGAGAGACCTGGTGGATTCCATACAACATTTCTTATGCCTTCAGACCCAGAATGGGGTGAATGCTTCCTTGGGCTTTGACATTCGTGAACAGGTTTGAGTAGAACCCTGTAGCAATCTGCTTGCTATGGGAGCACTTGAAAAAGAGGAGCCGCAGGGAGCACAGGCGGGGGACCCCAGAAGAGGAGTTAAGGGGCCACTCTGTGCAAAACCATTGCACAGACAAGGTAAATATAACATGTATTTTTTTCGGAAAATTAAAAAAAAAAAAAAAACATCCATCCTCAGAACATTTTGGAATAAAATGAAGTATGCTGGGAGTGGGATGGGTTATACCAGGCTGGCCAATGGCTTTGTTTGCCAGTGTTCAGTTCCTCTTGCTCATTATACATTTATACAACACCCCCTCCGTGCCATGATAGTTCCAGTGCACGTGCATGGGAGTGATGGTGACGTCGTGGCTGAAGAGTCTGAACCCGGAAAGGAAGTCTGGGAGAAGATGGAAGTGCTCATGATAGAGGATCGTTTGACACGCAAGTCTGCCATCATGTTCTAATGTGAATTACATACTTAGTTACCCTTTTAGGTATTCTAAATAGGCTTCAGCTATATTTTTCAGATTACAAAACACTGCCACTCATGCAGAGAGTGACAGAAAGAGTATGTAGATGTTAGTAAAACAGGCATACAGAATAAGTATTTACTTAATATAATTTTCAGCGCAATCAAAGTAGTTTACAGTTTATTGAACTAAAATCAGTCAATATTGTAAAATGGTACATATAAATAAAGTAATCTTGGTTATTGAATGCTCAGCCAAAAGTGTAATGTAAATGTACATGGCCATGCTGTAATTTTGAGCAAATGCATTACAGTATTGTCCTAGCAAACCCAACATCCCCCATTAAATGGTTTTCTTTGTAGACTTCCACTGCAGACTTAATCTGGCTTCAATACTTTGCATCACTGACCCAGAATAAACAGACAGCAAGTAGAATTATAACTCAAGAACTGCATATTTGTTCCAAGTTAATGACACAGAACGTACAGAAGCCACTGAATCATGACAGCCAGGAAGTCAAGATTGAAGATTCAGTCATGTGAAAAACAAATTCCTGTTTATTTTATCTGAACATGATTGGGTATTCAAAGTGGACACAACTATTATTTATTGAGTGAAGATTCTCAACTACTTCAGTAAATTAGCCTCTAAGTCAAAGGTAAAAAAAAATATGTTGATTATATTATATTGAATAGCTCTTGAAACAGCAATTCAGTAAACAATGTTTAATGCAAAGCATTTCGGAGAAAAAAGCCTGGCATCATCCCTTTATTAAGGAATGAATTTAGAAAAATAGTGCCAAAGACGTAGCTGAATTAACTTTGAAACTTCTTGCGTCCTGATGGAATAGGTGGTAGAATGGGTTTGGTATTCGACCCTGGACGACTTGCATGAGCAGAAAGCAGTGATGAGCAAGATTTGGACTTTGATGTTCTGACATAAGAGCGGGTGGATGAAGGTAGGCGTGGTGTTTCTGGAGTGTTGCCCACACTCTTTTTATCACCTGTAATATAAAGACAGCATAAAAAAATATGATAGAAAATAAACCCCACTCATATTGGCTTGTTCAGATAAGCACTGCACAGAGCAATTACAGTATGGGGAAAGTGCAGTAATCCAGATGACAATTCTTATTTCAGTTTAGCACAGTTAGATTAAAGTGTATGTAAAGGCAAGCTTTTTTTTTTTTTTTTTTTTTTAATCCTCTGTCTAATTTGTATTCCCACCTAAAGCATCGTACACACAATCGGATTTTCCGCAGACAAAGCCTTGGACTTTTGTCCGAAGGGCATTGGCCATGAACTTGTCTTGCATACCAACGGCAAGGAATTGACGGCCAACAAACACGAATGGTTTTTCAGCTTTTTAGCACCACCCTTCTGCTAATTTTGTGTTTAGTAGAAGTTTGGTGAGTGTTTGATTCGCGCTTTTCATTTCACGCTTTTCAGTTTGTTTCTGAAAGGCTGTTCAACCAGCCATGTTGTGGAATTGGAGGAGATAACGTGTTATTTATTATTGGCCTTGGAGTTATTGTTTTGACCCAAGTCCAGGAACAGGAGGAGGATTTCTTGGACCAAAAATTGGTTGCTTTATTAATCAATTATGTCATATGCCTTTGCTGCGGGAGCTCCAGGAGAATAATCCGGATGATTTTCGGAATCATCTCCGGACAACTTTGGTTAAGTTTTATTGGCAGATAGCATGTCTAATTTTCTTTGTTTTCTTTTTTTAACCACTTCTCATCCAGGCCAATTTTGACATTTCTCTCCTACATGTAAAATTCATATTTTTTTTTGCTAGAAAAAAAACATTGAACCCCCAAACATTATATATGTTTTTTTAGCAAAGACCCTAGAGAATACAATGCCGGTCGTTGCAACTTTTTATGTCGCACGGTGTTTGCGCAGCAATTTTTCAAACATTTGTTTTTTGCATAATGTGAAGGATGAAGTTACGCTGAGTAAATAGATACCTAACATGTTACACTTCAAAATTGCACAAGCTCATGGAATGGCGCCAAACTTCGGTACTTAAAAATCCCCATAGGCGATGCCTTTAAAAATGGATGGAAGCGGCGAGTCGGTAGAAGCACCAGAGGGTGGCCACTATGATCATTCTTATGGTGCAGGGAATCGCCGGCTGAAAAAGCCGATATCTGAATGATAACTGTAGCTGCAGGCATCATTCTGATATACCCCCGCAAAGTCAAGGACGTCCTATGACGTACCTTGGGCGGGAAGTAGTTACTACACAATAAAAAAAAATTGTGTAGAATAAGACTTGGCTATGTGTTTTACTTCAAATGACAGTTTGGGAGTAGGCAGTTTACATTTTAAAAAATACAATGTAAAATTAACAAGGGACACCGACATAGTTTTATCTTTGATCTTAAAAACTATGGGATAATGGTGTTGTGGTAACTTGCACCAAAAAAAAAAATAACAAGCATAATAATTAGAGTTGAGCGGACACCTGGATGTTCGGGTTCGGCGGGTTCGGCCTAACTTCGGAAAAAAGTCTGGGTTCGGGACCGAACTTGACCCGAACTTGCCCCCGAACTCCGAACCCCATTGAAGTCAATGGGACCCAGACTTTTGAACACTAAAATGGCTGTAAAAAAGTCATGGAAAGGTCATGCAACGCATTTTTCCCCACAGATAGAGCTTTATTTTGGTGGTATTTGATCACCTCTGCGGTTTTTATTTCTTGCGCTATAAACAAAAGAAGAGGGACAAGTTTGAAAAAACATAATATTTTTTACTTTTTATTATAATTAATATCCATTTTTTTTTTTTTTTTAAACAAATTTTTTCCTCAGTTTAGGCCGATACGTATTCTTCTACATATTTTTGGTAAAAAAAAATCGCAATAAGCGTCTATTGATTGGTTTGCGCAAAAGTTATAGCGTCTTCAAAATAGGGGATAGATTTTTAGCATTTTTATTAATATTTTTTTTTACTAGTAATGGCGGCGATCTGCGATTTTTATCGTGACTGCGACATTGCGGCGGACATATCGGACACTTTTGACACATTTTTGGGACCATTCACATTTTATACAGCGATCCGTGCTATAAAAATGCATTGATTACTATATAAATGTGACTGGCAGGGAAGGGGTTAACACTAGGGGGCGCTGCAGGGGTTAATATGTTCCCTATATGAGTGATTCTAACTGAGGGGGGAGGGGACCATCGGTCTCCTCTCCTCTGACAGGACGTGGATCGGTGTGTTTACACACACCGATCCACGTCCTGCTCACTTACCGGGCAATCGCGGGTGCCTGGCGGTCATCGCGACCGCCGGGCACGCGCATCAGGTCCCCAGCTATGCGGCGGGCACGCGCGCCCCCTAGTGGCCAAAAAGCGAGCGCCATCATATGACGTCGGCCCGCCACAGTAGCTGCACCGCCCCGCCGTCATTTGACAGTGGGCGGTCGGCTAGTGGTTAGGCACGCCAAAATACCGCTGCAGGCTCTGTAGCCTACTCGCACCTGAGGAAGGTGTTTCACTAGTGCTTCTCGGCCTTTTGGCTAAGATCAAGTGTAGTATCTGTTCTTATCAGTTGCCAGGAGGTGGCGCTTGCTTCCGTCCCTGTTCTGGGCAGCACAGTGGTGTAGTGGTTAGCACTTTCACCTAGCAGTAATAGGGTCGCTGGTTCAAATCCCCACCATGACACCTTCTGCCTGGAGTTTGCATGTTCTCCCTGTGCTTACGTGGGTTTCCTCTGGGTACTCCGGTTTCCTCCCACACTCCAAAGACATGCTGGTAGGTTAATTAGATCCTGTCGATAAAATTGGCCAAATATGTGTATGTTGTATGTGTTTGTAAGCGTGTCAGGACCCCACAGGGCAAGGACCGCACTATACCACATATGGACACCAGTGGCAAAAAGCGCCCTGAGGCGATTCAGTTCGCATAGGTTGCGCTATACAAGTCATTCATTCATTCATTCGGCGAGGTGGAGCAGGGGTGGCGGTTGCTATGCAAAAGCCTGCTGGCGTAAAGGTGACCTGGAGCGGCTCGTAGCCGTAAGGGAAGCCTTCTGATGGGGATGGAGAACCACTGGGTTGGGGCTCAGACTGATTGGCTGATTTGCAAGGGGGTGAGGTGAAAGACTGATGGACATCGGCTGCAGGTGCCAACTCTGAACTTTCATCAGGAGACTGGGTGGGAGACAATGTGAAGGAACCGGAGGCACTGTCAGCAACCCAATCTACTATCGCCTGTACTTGTCCTGGCCTCAACATTCGTACAGCCTCAGGCGCGCCAAAATACCGCTGCAGGCTCTGTCGCCTACTCGCACCTGAGGAAGGTGTTTCACTAGTGCGTGTAGCTGGCACAGATCGAGCACGTCCTCTCCCTGCAACAGGAGCGCCACCAGCAGCACCACGACCCGGCCACTTCCCCTTTTTGATGATCTCCTCATATTTTCAAAATTTATGATCTCGCCCTAAATGGGTGTTTTTGTCTATAGCATAATACACATACAGTGTCTAAAGCGCAGAAAATGATATTGTGAAGAAAAAAAAAAACAGTGAAAATTTTATTTTTTTGCAATGTTTTTCCAATATCAGAATACACGGACAGTATGTAAAGCGTTTATGAACACGCAGAAAATGCTATTGGGAAAAAAAAAAAAACACAGCAAAATTAAATTTTTTTGCAATATCAGAATACACGGATACTGTGTACAGCGTGTATGTATGAACACGCAGAAATTGCTATTGGGAAAAAAAAAAAAAGCAAAATGAAATTTTTATGCAATGTTTTTCCAATAGCAGAATACACACAGACTATGGCGTATCTCTTAGTATATGCAGTGTTGGTCCTAATGGTGCACTGAGCTTGCAGGTAAAACTTTTATATTTTGTCTGGCACTGGCCTCATGGCACTGTTAAAAGACTGTGCACTGCACCCCAGCCAGGGTACAAATTCTCTCTGCCTCTTTCTCTTCCTTACTAAAGAAACTCCCTACTCTACTCTAGCTATGTAGATCGCTCACTGATCTAACTAATTAGAAGCAAAGTTAAGGAATGCTGACTGCCTGACTGACTGAATCACACTAATGCCGCGTACACACGTGCGGACTTTTGCCAGCGGACAATCCGCCGGACTTTCCAGCTGGGTCCGCCGGACTTTCCGAGCGTGTGGACTTGCCCACACACGCACGGACTTCTCCGGCGGATAATCCGCCGGCCAAAGTCCGCAGGACTTTTGAAAATGAACGGACTTGCCCACACACGGAGCAGTCCGTTCATTTCGAACGTAACTTCAGGTACGTAGCTAGCGTAGGCAGTAAATGCCGGCGCGCTAGCTCCGTCACCTGGCATGGATTTAAAGGAAATCCCCACGCCGAAAAACGGCGTGGGGGTCCCCCCCAAATCCATCTCAGACCCTTATCCGAGCACGCAGCCTGGCAGGCCAGGAAAGGGGTGGGGACGAACGAGCGCGGGACTTTTGAAAATGAACGGACTTGCCCACACACGGAGCAGTCCGTTCATTTCGAACGTAACTTCAGGTACGTAGCTAGCGTAGGCAGTAAATGCCGGCGCGCTAGCTCCGTCACCTGGCATGGATTTAAAGGAAATCCCCACGCCGAAAAACGGCGTGGGGGTCCCCCCCAAATCCATCTCAGACCCTTATCCGAGCACGCAGCCTGGCAGGCCAGGAAAGGGGTGGGGACGAACGAGCGCCCCCCCCCCCTCCTGAGCCGTACCAGGCCACGTGCCCTCAACATGGGGGGTGCCCTGGGGAAAGGGTGGCCCCCCCCCCCAAAGCACCTTGTCCCCATGTTGATGAGGACAAGGGCCTCTTCCCGACAACCCTGGCCGTTGGTTGTCGGGGGTCTGCGGGCGGGGGCTTATCGGAATCTGGGAGCCCCCTTTTAATAAGGGGGCCCCCAGATACCGGCCCCCCACCCTATGTGAATGAGTATGGGGGTACGATGTACCCCTACCCATTCACCTAAGGTGTAAAATGTAAAGTACAAAAACACACACACTTTTGAAAAAATAGTTTATTGCACTGCTCCGGGGGTCTTCTTCCGTCTTGGGGGTCTTTTCGCCGGACTCCTCCGCTCTCTTCTGCTCTTTTACCTAGCTCTTTCACGAGCGGAGAAGTCCGGCTACCTTCTTCGTCGTCGTCGTCGCCGCCGTCGTCTGGGGGTCTCGATCCGCCTTCGGGGGTCTTCCGGGGGTCTCTTCTGTTCTTGCAGCGGTCGTCGTCTTCTGCGCCGCCGGCGCCTTCTTCTTCTTGTTCTTCTTTGTTCTTCTTCTTGTTCCGATGTTGACCCATCGCTGTCTCTGCCCGGAATGGCAGAGGCGCGCTGCGCTGGGACTTATATAGGGACATGGGGACAGGGTCACATGCTCATGTCACATGGTGACCCTGCCCCCCTGTGATGTCACAGTCCCGGAGGATGCTGGGACTGTGACATCACAAGGGGGCGGGGTCACCATGTGACATGAGCATGTGACCCTGTCCCCATGTCCCTATATAAGTCCCAGCGCAGCGCGCCTCTGCCATTCCGGGCAGAGAGAGCATCGGGTCAACATCGGAAGAAGAAGAAGAAGAAGAAGAAGGACAAGAAGAAGAAGAAGAAGAAGAAGGCGCCGGGAGCGCGAAAGACGACGACCGCCGCAAGAACAGAAGAGACCCCCGGAAGACCCCCGAAGGCGGATCGAGACCCCCCAGACGACGGCGGTGACGACGAAGAAGGTAGCCGGACTTCCCCGCTCGGTAAAAGAGCTTGGTAAATGGCGGGGGAGTCCGGCGAGAAGACCCCCAAGACGGAAGAAGACCCCCGGAGCAGTGCAATAAACTATTTTTTCAAAAGTGTGTGTGTTTTTGTACTTTACATTTTACACCTTAGGTGAATGGGTAGGGGTACATTGTACCCCATACTCATTCACATAGGGTGGGGGGCCGGGATCTGAGTGCCCCCTTATAAAAGGGGGCTCTCTGATTCCGATAAGCCCCCGCCCGCAGACCCCGACAACCAACGGCCAGGGTTGTCGGGAAGAGGCCCTTGTCCTCATCAACATGGGGACAAGGTGCTTTGGGGTGGGGGGGGCCGCATGGCCCCCCTTTCCCCAGGGCACCCCCCATGTTGAGGGCACGCGGCCTGGTACGGCTCAGGAGGGGGGGGGGGCGCTCGTTCGTCCCCACCCCTTTCCTGGCCTGCCAGGCTGCGTGCTCGGATAAGGGTCTGACATGGATTTGGGGGGAACCCCCACGCCGTTTTTCGGCGTGGGGAGTCCCTTTAAATCCATGCCAGCTTACGGAGCTAGCGCGGCGGCATTTACTGCCTACGCTAGCTACGTAACCTGAAGTCACATGCTAAATGAACGGACTTGCCGACGAGCGGCAAGTCCGTTCATTTTCAAAAGTCCCGCGGACTTGCCTACTAACGGCGGGATTGTCCGCCGGACTGCCAAGTCCAGCGGATAATTTTAAAACCAAACTTAAAACTTTGGTCCGCCGGACTTTGGCGCCAAAAAGTCCGCCGGCGCCCACACACGAGGGGATTATCCGCTGGACTTCAGTCCAGAGGATAATCCCGCAGGATTGTCCCTTCGTGTGTACGCGGCCTAACTCCTAAAATCCTCTCAGCAGCACAGGAACCTGTCTATAGCAGAATGATGCTGTGTGCTGTGTGTCTGGACTATATATAGAGGCTGGGTCACATGCTGCACTGCCCAATCACAGCCATGCCATTAGTAGGCATGGCTGTGATCGCTTCCAAGGGCACACTAGTGAAATGATCGTCGATTGGCTGCCCTGCAGCTGTTAAAAAGGCGCCAATACAGCGCCGAACACCGGACCCGAACCCGAACTTACAGCCAATAGTTCGGGTTCGCTCAACCCTAATAATAATAATAATAATATTATTCTTGATATCACTAGAAAAAAAAATCCTTTGAAAATTCGTTTGCCATAACTCCATCAGTATCACCAGCAAAGCAGCTTCATTATTATCCAATTAAAGAAGAAGAGAATGTGCGCTGCATTTCGAGATTTCATAATTTGCCACGTAATGAATGTTAATTCTCCATTACGAACGCTAGTTTACAAGACCGACCGCTTCCAGCTCGTCCTTGCTTCCAAGCATTCGTGTTTGTACTTTGGAATTTCATCCAACAGACTTGTGTACACAAGCTCGGAAAAATCCGACAACAGATCGTGGTCCATGGAAAATTTGAAAGCCTGCCATCCAACATTTGTCCATGGAAAATCCAACAACAATAGTTCGATAGAGCGTACAAACGGTTGGATTTTCCACCAGTAGCCTATTATCACACTATTCCCATCAGAAAATCCGATCGTGTGTACGAGGCTTAAAGCTCGATTCACACTAATGCGTTTTTTAATGCATTTTAAAGAAATTAAGGGAATTTTTTTAACATGAGTTCCTATGGAACACGTTCCCATCAATGCATTTTTGTGCCTCTGCGTTTTTGGAAAGGGTCTGGTACTTTTTTCCCGCAAAATGCAGCGTTTTGCATGTAGAATAGACTTCAATGGACCCACACCCAAAACAGAAGTACTGCGATTTTGCCACAATTTGCTTTTTTTTTTAGCTGTACATTTACTGTACATAACTGGTTGCTAAGGAGGGTCCAGGAAGCCGGCTGCATCCTTAACAACCGATGATACGTCAGCGGGCTTCCCTGCTTAATGTAAATAAAGAATTGCCGGAAAAAAATACATTGCGAAAAAAAATGACGTGGGGTTCCCGCCCCCTAGGTCCATACCAGGCCCTTGCGTCTAGTATGGATTCGGAGGGGACCCCCCACGCCAAAATGTAAAGAAAAATATGGCGTGCCCTCCCCCGAAATCCATACCAGACCCTTATCCGAGCATTCAGCCCAGCAGGTCAGGAAAGGGAGTGGACGAGCAAGCGCCCCCCTCCCCCTGAACCATACCAGGCTGCATGCCCTCAACATGGGGGGCTCTGCACCCTCCCACCCCATTGATGGGGGACAAGGGCCTCTTCCAGACAACCCTTGCCCAGTGGTTGTCGGAGTCTGCGGGTGGGGGGCTTATCTGAATCTGGACAAGGGGGACCCTAGATACCCGGCCTCCCCCTATGTGAATAAGTATGGGGTACATTGTACCCCTACCCATTCACCACAAAAAAGTGGTGTAGTGTGAAAAAATACAGTAGACGGTTTTTGACAAGTCTTTTACTAAAAATATCTTCTTCCCCGCTTTTTCCTCTGGTCTTCCTCCATCTTCTCCTGCACCTTCCTCCTCCAGGCTTCTCCTTATCCCACCCTTCTTCTTTCTCCTGTCTTCTTTGTCCGGTGTTCTTCTTCCTCTGCCGCCGACCCTCCTCTGATACTCCATCCAGCTGAGCTGTCCGCGCTGATGTCAAGCATGTCTTAGGTAACGATGGAGGCGTGGCCATCTGATGATGTCATCTGGAGGCCATGCCCCTTGTGTCGTCACAAACCCATCATGCCCCGGTCAGTGACGTCACAAGGAGCGGGGGCTCCGGAAGACGTCATTAGATGGCCATGCATCCATCATTATTTAAGACATACTTGACATCAGCGCGGACAGATCAGCGGGACGCAGCGTCGAGGAGGGTCGTCGACAGAGGAAGAAGAACACCGGACAAAGAAGACAGGAGGAAGAAGAAGCGGGAGAAGGAGAAGCCCAGAGGAGGAAACAATGTACCCCATACTCATTCACATGGGAGGGAGGCCAGGATTGGGGGCCCCCTTGTTAAAAGGGGCTTCCAGATTCCTATAAGCCCCCCTGTCCGCAGACCCCAACAACCACTGGCCAAGGGTTGTTGGGAAAAGGCCCTTGTCCCCATCAACATGGGAGCAAGGTGCTTTGGGGTGGGGGTGGCAGAGCATGTTGAGGGCATGTGGCCAGGTATGGTTCAGTAGGGGGGGGGGCGCTCGCTCGGCCCCTTCTTTTCCTGACCTGCCAGGCTGCATGCTCAGATAAGGGTCTGGTATGGATTTTGGGGGGGGGGGGGGGGGGGGGCACGCTGTTTTTATTTATTTTCACAATTTTTTTTTTAGCTGGCAATTCTTTTTTTTTTTTTACATTCATGGTATATAGCCGGTTGCTAAGGAGAGGGCCAGGAAGCTGGCCGCGTCCTTAGCAACCGGCTATATACCATGTAAAACAATTAATAAAAAAAAAACGCAAATCGAGGTAAAAACGCATGTCCAAAAACGCAGCAAGCACTGCACAAACGCTCAAAAGCAACATGCATAGATGTGAAACGAGCCTTAGTGTCCCAGATGGTGAGATTCAACCCTCTTTGTCCTGGTGACTATTGTTATCCAGACAAAAGTGAAGGGAAATATAACATTTTAAAATTGTAATCCAGAATTTTAGTTGTCACCAAAGCAAGAGGGAAGAATAAGTAATTAAACTGGGACAAAATTTGGGCAACAGCTTTCTAAGACTGAAATAACCTTTATGGGGAAATTTCATCTCATTTCCTGTTACATCTCCAGAACAGGAAGTGAAGGGAAATCTCACCATTGAGACAGACTGCAAAAAAAAAAACGGGCCAGGCAACACATTTTGCAAATTACATATTTAAAGAATGTGAAAATCCAAACATGATACTATCCCAATTGGATAGTTTTGGGACTGGCTATGTACAAACCATGTAGTCAGCCTGACTGAACAAAGTTGGTAGTATGCACTAGAGATACTCCACAAGGGTAGGTAGGAATAAAGCGTATAAGGAAACACCAGAATAATAAGAAGATGAACAAAAAATATCTATTTTAACATCTGGATGTGTTTCTAGGGCTTGACAGAGGAACTCTGCAAGATCTCCCTAATCTTGAGCACAATAACATAGTTCCAAGAATCTCCAGACCCACCCAGATCCAGCAAAGCATCTGTAGTAATGGAACAAAGGACACAGTGAAGAACGTCCACCTGATTAAGAGCAGATCTGAGAAAGATCTGAAGGAACTTCCCAAAGCGGCAGCGAAACAGCCTGGATATGCTCTATCCCCAACAGGAGGTTCCTTCAGCAGAATCCCAGTATGTTCTGCCAGCTGACAATTTAGGGGAGCACACAGCCTTCCAGCAAGATTTCTGCCTGCCATGCAGCAGATGAGGAGCACCCGGTGTGCAATACTCTCCCTTTGATGTGGAGGACACTGGTTGAGGAGAATCCAGTCATTGTCTCTAAAGAAGACAAGTAATACAAATGGTAGTAGTGATCGAGAGTAGTACTCTCAGCATAAGGACCAGGCCATGTGTCCTGTCACAGGGATCATTGCTAAACCTACCCTGAGGTGAAGGTCCTACAACACATTATTGATATCCAATGAAGTCCAGCTCAGGATGATGACACACTGGGATCCAAAAGGGAACCATCTGTTATGGAGAACAAGACACAAGCCCTGAGCATAGGGACACCCCAGCATGGGTCATGACAGGGACTGCCTGAGCTATAGCGACCATCTGGATATCTCACCCAGAAATAGGGGGGATTAAAGGGACCGAGAGTCAACAAGAGAAGGGGAGACCCTGCTAAGAGTTCCCTCAATGCCCTACAGACCGTTGCTGGGGTCAAAAAGGAAGAAACTCCCTGACTGGTAACAGAGGTGCCAATATTTCATGCAGTATAGTCCTTTTTAGCAAGAGTTTAAGCTGAACAGCTTTGCCAACCAGTGACTAGACTACCAACAACAGACACCTGTGAGGTCCTATCCAGCTGAAGCTTGGGGGTATTAGACCCTTTAGCGGGGTTCTGGCTGCAAGGTACACAAAGCTGCCGAGGAGGTAGTCTGAGCACCCAAAAATGGGGATGCCAGTAAAGGACTCTAGGGTAAACACAAGGGGCAGTGCTTAGAGAAGTAGCATATCCCTAATCCCTATCCATATCCCTAGCCAGATCCTTGTTAGAGTAGGAATAGCCAGATATGGTCCTGTTTGACCTTGTAGGTCAGGGAGTCCCTCTGGGGAGGAGGGATTTTGAGGAGCATCGGGGATACCAAGAAGAGGGATTCAACAGTACTCAAGTACAGTATATAGGATTCTCCTAAAAAAGAAAGTGGGACTCTGGTTGGGATACAAAACCAGAAGCCATATATACTAACTTGGACAGGGCCAAAGGGTCCCAGGAACTTGCATTGATATTGAGGGGGCACCTGAAGGAAGTGCCAGAAAAAAAAAAAAAGATTAACATTTGGGCTAAAAGGGGTGTCCTGTTCACCCAAAGAGCAGGCTGATCCTCCAGATGCAGGGCAGTACACACTGCATCAACAAGCTTTGAAACACCCACCTGTAAATCAAAGTCAACAGCAATAGACTGTAGTGACCCAAAAACTCTGCAGAGACAGATTGCTGGGAATTGGCAATCTGAGCCAAAGGTGGTCACAGGGGCCATAGGCCTGGCTTAATTTAAGGATATGGAAGGGTTAAAGACAGACTCTGCAGGGTAGAGCACCGGAGTGTGCTTGGAGCCTCTTCAGGCAGAGTGCCCCAGTAGCTCGGCACAAACAGCCAAGAATGTAGGAGGACTTGCCTCAACCAACAGAACTGGGAAAGGCTCTGATAATGACAACCCTATAGCAATAGAGGTCGCAGTCTCCATAACATGGGGCCCAGTTCTTTATGAGTAAATGCCCTCAGAATCATTGGGGGAATACTGGTTGAGGTCACTTGTGGCAGTGGAACTGTCCTCTGTGTCTTTAGTGAAGACTTTCTGCATCCGCCAAGGGCTTCCTTCAGACTGAATAACACAAAAGAAAGCCGTGCTTACTCACAGAATAAGTCTTCAGAGACAGGTCACATCTGGGGCTCCAATTTTAAATATATAGAGTAAGCACACCACATACAGTGGGTATAGAAAAGAATCCCCCTCCTTATGTTGTTGAACCACCTTTTTATTTAATTACTTAAATCATTTGCCCACTCTTCTTTGCAGAACTGCTCAAGTTCAGTTAATTTTGATGGTGACCGTTTGTGGACTGCAGTCTTCAAGTTATTTCACAGATTTTTAATGTGGTTTAAGTCTGGGCTCTGAATAAGCCATGCAAGGACATTCACCTTTTTCCCCTTGAGCCACTGCGTGGTCATTTTTGCTGTGTGCTTTGGGTCATTGTCATGTTGGAAGGTAAAACCTTCCCATTGACGACTTTCTGGCAGAGAGCAGCAGATTTTCCTCAAGAATTTGATGAAATTTTGCCCTGTCCATTTTTCTTCTATCCTGACAAGTGCTTCTTTTCCTGCTGCAGAGAAATATCCCCATAACAGAATATTACCATCTCCATGCTTTACTGTAAGAATGGTGTTATTTGAATGGTGAGCTGTATTGGATTTCCGCCACACATATCGTTTGGTGTTGAGGCCAAATAATTCAGTTTTAGTCTTTCCCCCGCCGACTCTAAGACTGAGAACCGAGCGATCAAACACCGCTGATCACTTGGTTCTCAAAGCTCCTTGAGCAGAGAGCTGGTGCAAACAGGTCACAGGAGTGCAGAACGAACTGCACTCTTGTAATCCACAGGAGAAGTACAACCAAACAAGCTTTGGCTGTACTTCTTTAACCACTTCAAATCGCAATAAGCGTATATTGATTGGTTTGCGCAAAAGTTATAGTGTCTACAAAATAGGGGATACATTTATTGCATTTTTTTTTTTACTAGTAATGGCGGCGATCTGCGATCTTTTTTTTTTTGTGACTGCGACATTGCGGTGGACACTTCGGACATTTTGACACATTTTTGGGACCATTCACATTTACACAGCGATCGATGCTATAAAATTGCACTGATTACTGTGTAAATGTGACCGGCAGGGAAGGGGTTAACACTAGGGGGTGCTGCAGGGGTTAATGTATGTTCCCTGGGAGTGATTCTAACTGTGGGGGGAGGGGACTCACAAGGGGAGGAGACCGATCAGTGTTCCTCTGTACTGGGAACACACCATCAGTCTCCTCTCCACTGACAGGACGTGGATCTGTGTGTTTACACACACAGATCCACAGTCCTGCTGTGTTCCTGTGCAATCGCGGCCGTGGCACGCGCGCCGGGTCCCGAGTGACGCCGCGCGCGCGTGCCCCCTAGACGGCCGGGAATGGGAGGACGTCATATGAACGATGAAGAACTTGGAAAAACCTAGATAACTTTTTGAAGCACCTTGTGGTCGAAATTCGCATTGACCTGGCCTGAATATCTACCTGGTAGAACTTAAAGAATGTGTGAACAGAGGACCAGGTGGCGACTTTGCAAATCTGGGATACAGATGCTTGATGCTGAAAAGTCCAAGAGACCAACAATGGAATGAGCTCTGTTGGGGCAGGGAGGAACCCTTTGCTTAACCACTTGCTTACTGGGCACTTAAACCCCCCTCCTGCCCAGACCAATTTTCAGCTTTCAGCACTGTCCCACTTTGAATGACAATTGCGCAGTCATACAACACTGTACCCAAATTAAATTTTTATAATTTTTTTTCCCACAAATAGAGCTTTCTTTTGGTGGTATTTAATCACAGCTGGGGTTTTTATTTTTTGCTAAACAAACAAAAAAAGATGGAAAATTAAAAAAAAAAAAAAATCATGTTGAATAGTTTGTTATAAAATTTCGCAAACAGGTAATTTTTCCGCTTCCTTGATATGCGCTGATGAGGCGGCAATGGTGGGCACTGATAGGCTGCACTGATGGGCACTAATAGGCACAGTTAAGGCAGCACTGATGGCCACTGATAAGGTGGCACTGATGGGTACCACTGATAGATGGCACTGATGGGCATCACTGTTCTTCACTGTTCTTGGCAATTGTGGATTGGAAAGCAGGATGTCCTCTATAAGGACCTCCAGGCAGAACAAAGAGTCTTGTTAACAGATGCCATGGCTGCCAAGTAGGCCCTGACAGCCCCGAGCACATCCAAGCAGTGTAAGGTGTTTTGTTTGTCATCTTTTGGAGCAGGACAGAGGTAAGGTAGGACAATATCCTCATTGATGTGGAGCAAAAAGACCACCTGAGGTAAAAGAAGGCTTTGGTATCAAAACGACCTCGCCCCTCTGCAAAACAAGAAAATTACCTTTACAAGAAAGAGCTGTCAACTCAGAAATATGCCTAACAGATGTAAAGGAGATCTGGAAGGCAATCTGTGTGAGATCTTCCAAATTAATGTCTCTAAGGCCCCTTTTACATGAGGCGGACTCCGCTTGCACGGAGTCCGTCTCTGTCCGCCGGCTCAGCGGGAGATCTCTTCGTTGATCTCCGCTGAGCCAGCGGATGACAGGTCCCTCTCTGCTCACTGAGTGGGGAGGGGCTTGTCAAGCGCCGCTGGTCTCCATGGAGAGATCGGATGAAAACGGACAGCGTGTCCGCTTTCATCAGATCTCACCCGATCCGCCAGCGATGGATCTGGACGTAGAGCCATTCGTCTGCTTTTGGCGGATCGGACCGGGTCGGATGTCAGCGCACATGTCTCCGCTGACATCCGTCGCTTCATAGACTAACATGGAGCGCCCGTTCAGGTCCGCCATCAAAACTGACAGGTGGATCTGAACGGTCCGACAGTGTGAAAGGGGCCTAATTGATTCAAAAGGGTGTCTCTGAAGAACACAGAATACCAGATTGAGATCCTGAGGTGACACAGGAGGTAGAATTGGTCGATTTATTTGAGCAACTTCACGAAGAAGTCTTGATATGGGATTGAGATGAGACGCTTCTGGAGGAGAATGAATAAGGTAGAAACTTCTATCTGAAGCGTACTCAGGCACAGATGCTGGTCAAGACCAGACTGGAGAAAAGGCCAAAATACAAGTGATAGAGTATTCACTAGGGTTCCTGCTCTAAATAAGGTGGGAGTCAGAAATATCCCTATAGTTTAATACTTGGGTTTTAACAGTTCATGACAATATGGCCAGTAACTGGGAAGCAGGATGGAACAGAGTGCTGTGCGCCAGAAATTCTGGTCTGTTTGGAAGAGGCCATGGCTTGTCAGCCAAACGTCTGAGTCAGTACTTTGTCTGAGTCAGAATCACCAAAGCATCTACTGCAAAGGCCTGGCTACCAATTTGCTCAGCTTGTTGTTGAACCTGGAGGCCAGGATGTCCACATCTAGTTTTCCTCACCTTTGACAGAGATTTGTGATATGAAAGATCTAGGGGTGCAAAGGTTCATCCCCTGGGTCTAGCCATTGGCGGCTTAAGAAATCCGCTTGCAAATTGTCAGAGACATGTACATAGCCAAGAGAGCTGCAATGTAAGTTTCCCACCCAAGAAAGTAGCGGACTTGTTTCTCTTCCAGAAGCTTGACTTCTGGTGCCCCCCTAATGGTTTATGTAATCTGCCACTGTAGCATGTCCGGCTATATCCGGACTGGGTGACATTGTAGAAGGGAGGTCCAATGTTGTAGAGATAATCTAATGGCTCTCAGTTCCAGAATGTTGATGAAGTTTTGACTCCTCTGGGGACCATATCCCCTGGACAGTCAGGGAGTTGTAAAAAAAAAATCCTGCCCAATCCTGTGAGGCTGAAATCTATTATCATCACCTTCAAAAGCATGTGAAGAAACAACTTTTCCAACTCAAGGTCAGGATTGGAGATCCACCATGTCATGGAGCAATTTGGCTGAATAGAAACACTGGGTGATCCAAGGATTGGATTTGCTTGTTCCACATTGTAAGTATGTTGGATTGAAAAAGTCTAGAGTGAAACTGGGCAAAGAGAACTGCCTCAAAGAAGGCTACTATTAGGCGCAGAACACTAATGCAGAAGCAAACTAAGGGGTGCCATTTTGACCTGAGGGTCTGCATGTGGACCAAAGGGAAGCAATTTTTTGATTTGGAAAATTCTAGCTTGGGCTGTTTTCAAAATTAGCCTCAAGTACTACATATGATGTGAGAGAGCTGGAGAGCAGATTTTGTAAAGTTTCTTATCCAGCCAAAGTTTTGAAGGAACTAATTGCCCTCTGGATGTTGGCAGACAAGAATGTGGCTGAGGAATCCTTCAATAGGAGGTCATCCAGGTAACCTGTGACATGGATACCCTACCCTTGGTTCACAGGAGAGCCAGACCCCAGGCAATATATAGATAATAACTTAATTACACCCATAAAAATTTTTAAAACTAAGGGAAGAGTGTGGGGCCAATTACCCTTGTCGGAAGCAGGCAGGTGTAACCTGATAAAGATGGTTTGGATGCCGCAATTAACATATATATTACATAACTCGCCACTCTGGATACCAAAACATTGGTTTCGGAAGATAGAAATAATCTTCCGAGAGTTAATATGGAAGAGAAAACAAGCTAGAATAGGATTGAGGGCGCTGCAGCGGCCTAAATAGAAAAGAGGGCTGGCAGTGTCATATCCCTGGAGTTATTTCTTAGCATCACAATTGCAACATCTGAGAAAGGCTGTAATATCCCAGAGGGGGGAGATGTGAATAGGAAAATTATGTTTTAAGGAACAAAACATAAGTCATTAATAGAGGCCTTGGAGGTCAAATCTTTTTTTGTTTAAAACCCCCACTTTTATGTTGATTAAAAAAAACATGGGAAATAGGTAAAAAGATGTTAGGATGCTGGGGCTATACAGAATTCTCCTCCATTTGGGATAACAAACATTTAAAAGAAGTGGAAAATGTAGAGAGGAGCAAGGAATGGGAAAGATGTGGTTTGAGGGGACTAGCTCAGTTGTATAAAGATACAAATCTTAAGTCATTTCAGGAGCTAAGAGAGGAATATGGTGTATCAAGACAGTCCTTATATAAATACCTACAAATAAGACTTGCGTTAAATACACAATTTAAAGAAAAGCCGTTGGAATATAGTGAGAGTGCAATTCTTCGTAAAGTAGTAGATGCACGCTTGTCTAGAGGGTCAATATCGAAAATGTATCGTAATATATGTAAAGTTGTTTCATAGGTCATATTATACCCCCCAAAAGTTATTTCAATATGTGCGACGATCAGATGCTTATTGTCCACGTTGTGGAGATCAAAGTGGAGATCTCATCCATATGATGTCGAGATGTCCAAAACTATTTAGATATTGGGGGGAGGTTGTGGAAACCATAAAATAGACTTTTGGACTTTTTGGCCCTTGAAGTAGATCCAATTGCGTGTATACTGGGTTATATACAGGGAGGAGGTATTATTAGGAAAAGGTGGATGGCAATAATCAGATGTCTGGTTTTAGCAAGGAAACCAATAGCGAAAAGATGGACAGCAAGGAGCCCACCGACACATACAGAATGGTTAAAAGAAGTAGATATCACAATTGAGAGAGAGAGTGCTGTATATACTAAGAGAATGAATAACAATGGATTAAAGAAGATATGGGGACCCTGGCTAAATAAGGCAAATAACAAAGGAAGGAATAGATACATTTTAATGAATCCCACCCCCCTTCTTTTTTTTGAGAAGGTATAATCCCCCTCTTTTTTTTTGAGAGGTATAATTAAAAAATAGAATAACAAGGTTGAAGTGTTTCTTTTTAATGTAGTAAACTAAAATTAAGAAATATAAAGATGTAAATGTAGTGCATTATGTTTACGATTATACATGTAAAGTGTTTAGGAGTAAGAAGATGAATGAATGTGTTTTTTGTAAAAGGTTAAACATTTTCAAATAAAAATGACATGATTTAAAAAAACAAATAATAAAAATGAAAAATTTCTTTAAATAAATATAGTGCCTGGAGGGTCCCCTTATGCCGCATACACACGATCGGACTATCCGGCAGATTTAGACGTTTTCTTCCCAAAAGTCCAGCGGACTTAGAAAGAAGTTTTGACTCAAAATTATCCGCCGGACTCGGCAGTCCGGCGGACAATCCGGCCGTCTGTGTGCTAGTCTGCGGGACTTTTGAAATGAACGGACTTGCCGACACACGGAGTAAAGTCCTTTCATTTTGAACGTGACTCCAGCTAGAGGGGACTAGCAAAGGAAGTCAATGCCGCCGCCGCCTCGATCTGCGAGATTGACACCTCGCTAGCCCCGTCGCCTGGTATGGATTTAAAGTGGAATCCCTACGCTGAAAAAACTGTGTGGGGGTTCCCCCCAAATCCATATCAGACCCTTATCCGAGCACGCAGCCCGGCCGGTCAGGAAAGGGGGTGGGGACAAGCGAGCGCCCCCCCCCCCTCCTGAGACGTACCAAGCCGTGTGCCCTCAACAAGGGGGGTGCTTTGGGGAAGGGGGGGCCCTGCGGCCTCCCCACCCCAAAGCACCTTGTCCTCATGTTAATGAGGACAAGGGCCTCTTCCCGTCAACCCTGGCTTATCGGAATCTGGGAGCCCCCTTTAATAAGGGGGCCTCCAGATTCCGGCCCCCCACCCTATGTGAATGAGTATGGGGTACGATGTACCCCTACCCATTCACCTGGTGCAAGAAGTGTAAATAAAAAACACAACACAAGTTTTTAAAATACTTTATTAGACAGCTCCAGGGGACTTCTTCCTTCTTGGGGGGTCTTCTCGCCGGACTCCTCCGCTATCTTCTGCTAGCTCTTTTACTAGCGGAGGAACCCGGCTTTCTTCCGCGTCGCCGCCGCCGTCCGGGGGTATTCTTCCTTCTTCGGGGGTCTTGTCCCGCTCTTCGTTTGTTCTGCCGTGCCTCCGCTATCTTCTTGCAACTCTTTTACTAGCGATGGCCTAGTCTTCTGTCGCTGTCGCCGCCGCCTTCTGCTTCTTTCTTCTCCCGATGTTGACACGATGCTGTCTCTGCTTGTAATGGCCAAGAAGTGTTGTGCGGCCACTTATATAGCGGCCACTTATATAGGGACAAGGGGCAGGGTCACAGTCCCAGCATCATCCAGAACTGTGACATCATAAGGGGGTGGGGTCACCATGTGACATGTTGCGGTGACCCCGCCCCTTGTCCCTATATAAGTGGCCGCGCAACATGTCTCGGCCATTACAAGCGGAGACAGCGTCGTGTCAACATCGGGAGAAGAAAAAAGCAGGGCCACATGGCGACATGACATGGTGGCACCGCCCCCCTTGTGACATCACCAACCAATGCATGCTGGGTTAGTGACATCACAAGGGGAGCGGTACCACCTGGTGAATGAGTAGCGGTACTATGTATCCCATACTCATTCACATGGGGGGAGTCGGGATCTCGGGGCCCCCTTGTTAAAGAGGGGTTCCAGTTTCTGATAAGCCCCCTGCCCACAGACAACCCACAACCATAGCCCAGGGTTGTGGGGAAGAGACCCTTGTCCCCAAAGCATACTTCCTCATGTTGATGGCATGTGACCTGGTATGGTTCGGGGGGGGTGCTCGTTCACCCCCCCCCTTTCTTGACCTGCCAGGCTGCATGCTCGGATAAGGGTCTGGTATGAATCTTTGGGGGGGGCCCCACACCACATTTTTTATTTTGGCATGGGGTTCCCCTTAAAATCCATACCAATGGGAATTTTGCCCATTGACAGCTGATGTCGGCGCCCTGATTGGGCAAAGCTTTGCCCAATAAGGGCACAAAATGTACTGTGCACCGCAAAGTGCATTGCAGGGCGTTCTGTGGTGTGAACAGCCAGTGTTTGGCCTGAACTCATGCTTGTGCCGTTCGCCCAGCACTACTAGGAGGAGGAAAAGATACAATGTATCTATTCCTCCTTCCTGGAGGAAACGTATGCACAAAACAAAAAGTCTGTTGAAGAGAAAGAAAAATGTTGTTCAGTGCTTGACTTTAGTGAGTGTAGGTGTCAGTTTTAGTGGAAGTTACTGTCAGTTAGTAACATTGTGTCAGTGTAAGTGGCAGTTAATGGCGGTGTCAGTGGAAGTATGGTTTAGGTAAGAAAAAAAAAGTTTTCGATTTAGTGTTAGTGTCAGTGTGTTTATGTAGGACAAAAAAATAACAAAAAAGTAATATTGTTTCTGGGCCCTAATACAGGTACAAAGAACGCACACATATGTGGTATCGCCACAATCGTCAGGAGTAGGATCATTTATTATGCAGGTTTGTTTTTTGGGTGGTGGGTCATGGTAAAGGCAAAAAAATATACTGTAAGGCTAAATTTAAAAATGATATATTGTTTTACTATTTTGGACAGTTTTTCATGATAAAAAAAAAAAATCAGGAGATATCCATAAACTATTTAAAACAAATGGAAGCCCAATTTGTCCTGAAAAAAAATCAAGGTATAATCCACATGGATATACCAGTAGTTGCAATGATATGTACAGTCTTGCAAACTAAAGTTCCAAAATTGGACTTGGGCTTTAAGCTTTGTCTTGACCTTGGTCATAAAGGGGTTCAAAGTGCAGGTTTTTTTTTTTTTTTTAAGCTAGTACTTGGCAAACAGAGTTTCACCACCTCCGGCACTGGACCTGTGCTCCTGGCTCATTACTGTCACTTGTAAACACAGAAACCTCCAGTAGTTCATTCCAGGATGTGTATGGGAAGGTAAGCTGGTGGGATGTTGTGGGATGTCAAGAGGGTGGAAAGGTGTTGAGGTGGCAGGGAGGGAAAGTGTTATGGTGGCAGTGTAGCGAAATGTTAAGTTGGCAGTGTGGCAAGGTGCTAAGGTGGCACCCTGCATTCCTCTCTTGAACATACTACCCACCGTCATACACTCTGCAGTCCTCCTCTGCCCATACTACCCACTGTCATACCCTCTGCACTCATTTCCTACACATTAGGTCATATGCACCGCACTTCTTTCCTGCACACACCATCATACACACTGCACCCTTTTCCTGCACACACCGTCATTCATACCGCACTCCTTTCCTGCACATACCGTCATACAACCCATACTTAAATGAATGCTCATCACATAAAGTACATTCCACAATGGCTTGCTGAATGCACAAAAAAAGATGTCACTGAAACTCTATTTGAGATGTTGGTAACTATGCACTCTGTTACTTAGAGTACTTCTAAACCCTGCACGTAATGCACTCCTGGTATTTAACAATGTCCCTTTAAGGCCCTCCCACTGTTGGAGCAATTTGACCACGCCCATCATTTGTTGCGGTGTACTCTCCCACCGCAAAGGGGGCTGGGTTGAGTTTCTGCACATATTCTCTGAGAAAGAAAAGCCCTGTGAAAATGTGTATTTGTTAAGGTAGGAGAAAAAAAAAAATCACATAGCCTATGCTGCAGTGTATATACATGATTTTTTTTTGTGATCAAGCTGCTATTTTCAAGAAGACAATGGAATCCTGTAAAGAAGAGAGAAGTGTGACACAAAACAAATGTGAACAAATCCATCCTATAATAAACTCCTGAAATATTTCTGCAGCATTTCCACCCAGTCCTACTTTACATTAGATTTAGACATTATGCACATAATACCAGCAGAAAAAGAGAGTTAAAAAGTGATACAATTTATTGGTAAAGTGGAACTCTATTCACCTCAGCTCCAGCAACGTGGCATCCCGGAGCTCCCTGCCCAGTCGCGGACATCTTCGGGTGGTCGGCTTCTCGGTCCCAATAGCCGATCGCTTTTATCGGCCAGGCAGGGATGATGTCACTCCCATGCATGCGTGGGAGTTCAGTCAAATTCGGCATTGCGCAGCTCACTGCACAGGGATGGACAGGCAGGTGAGTAACTTTAATGCAGAAGAGACAAAGCATGTCTCTTCTACATTAAACTTACTGCCATTTCACCTTTTTATATTTTTGGCCTAAAGTTCCACTTTAACCAAGCTTTTTTTTATTGTCTTTTATATAAATAATATTTTTCAATTAATTTGTCCATCAGATTTAAGAACCTAAGTTGAATATCGTTTTACATTTAAATGTACTAAGAAAGCCAGAAAATGTTATACATTTTTGATGCTTTTTCATTGGTTCCTAACATGTAGCAAGAAATCTAGACAATAGACTGAGAAACGTGTGCCCACATGGCATTTGTGAGGGTGGGTGGGAAAAGTTAACCTTTAAAAAAAAAGAAATTGAGAAATTGATGTGTTGTATGTGGCTATATTGGCAGCCCACCAATAAATAAGGATTGAAACATTACAAACCTGAAACACTGTCTTGCTCTTGCCTAATGCCAGAGAGATCCAATGGTTCTACAATTTCTTCTTGAGGGCACTGAATGTTGATGACAGGCGTTGGCTGAGAAGATGATCTTCTAGCAGAAAAAGCACCAGCTGAAGACAATAAGGACAAGCCAGAACTAGGCCTGGAGTCTCTGGAACTATGGTGACAGAAAAATAAAAGATACTTTACACAGTCATTGTATTTCCCTTTACATATCGTAGTTGTATTTGACAGTGGTTCTCAACCTCGGTCCTCAAGTACCCCCAACAGGTCATGTTTTGGGAATTTCTCTTAGATAAAATAGCTTTCCAAAATAACAAGCCATTAACTCTGATTTAAAGCACCTGTTCAAGATAAAGGAAAACCTGCAAACATGGCCTGTTGGGGGTACTTGAGGACTGAGGTTGAGAACCACTGGTATATGACATGATATACACAATGTCCAGATGTTCAGAAATAATTACGTTTGGATACTTGGGCTGATTTCAAGATGTACATTATATCCAGGTCAAATGGCACATAAAAACTGCATAATTGTGGGCCATTAAAGACTCTTCCATACCCACAGTAACACGGTCTTGAGGTGATGGCTTCAAACACCATCAGTATTTGTTATCATGACATTCTACAGCTACAGTACAATGTTAATGTTCATGGCTATTAAAAGTGAAAAAAAAACCTATGAGAACATGGTCTGTTATCATTTTCTATTTTTACACCGTGGCTTTACTTTTTCTTTTAGAGTTAGTTGTGAGGTCATTGTCAAATTTGCCCCAGGTATTTGTAAAATATGAAACTGCATACTGTATATCTGATAAAAGTACTTACAAAATAAGTGTTGTGATCATTTACAAGAATATGTGCTTGACACTATCCTTGGTAAAGCATTTGCATTTTTACTGACAGGGATCAATAATAAGCCCAAACCAAGAGGTGGCAATCCTAGATGTCGCTGCTACCCCTAAAATTTTGGGGAGCAACCAATCTAGTAGGGGCGTGAGGGTAATGCAGGGAGGCCTAGACAGTTGGCAGTAATAGGGGATTCTATTAAGTATTCAGACCCTTTACCTTATACTTTGTTGAAGCACGTTTGGCAGCAATTACAGCCTGGAGTCTTTTTGGGTATGACGCAACAAGCTTTGCACACCTGGATTGTTAGATTTTCTGCCATTTTTCAGTGACTCTGGGTTATCTTGCTCCAAGTGAGCTGGTAATAGCTACATATTAAGACTGTCTTCTGGAAATTCTCTAGAGTTTACGTCAGGGATCCTCAAACTACGGCCCTCCAGCTGTTGCGGAACTACGCATCCCATGAGGCATTGTAAAACTCTGACATTCACAGACATGACTAGGCTTGATGGGAATTGTAGTTTTTGAACAACTGGAGGGCCATAGTTTGAAGACCCATGGTTTAGGTAATTATAGAACGTTAAATATGTGGGTTGGCTGGTTTTAATGAGGGATATGTCATATGTTTATTAGAGCTTTTTCATGTAAATGTTCAAAATGGCATAAATATAAACGATTTAGCACTTTCTTCTTTGTTGTTAAGGTGCCATGTGACAGTGGTCTGGATTATTCTATAACACTTTTTAAATACCTTCATCAGCTTGGTGTATGCAAAGGAAAATGGAGGGGATCAGGTCCATAATGGAGATAGTACTGCCACAGTCTCAAAAAATTAATGTGGCCTAGAAATAGCAGATAAACTAAAGGTGAATAAAGCACCTGATGGCTTACAACCATTTGTCCTCAAAGAGTTGAGCTCTGTTATTTTGAAGTCATTAATTACAATTTTTAGAGACTCTTTAACCTCCCTGGCAGTTTTCCCGAGTGTGGCTCGGGGTTAAATTTCAGCACCATTAGCGGTAACCCCGAGTCACACTCGGGATTGCATTGCAGGATCCTGGTGCGGTATACTTACCTTGTCCCCAGGATCCTGCGATGTCCCCCCGCTGTGTCCGTGGGCTGTGTCCTCCACCCGAATCCTCTCTGTGCCGGCTCTGTTCCCTACAAACATCACGACGCATGGGGGCAGAGCCCGGCGGCAAATTAAAAAAGAATGAAACATTATAACACATACAGTACAGTGTAATCTTACAGATTACATTACTGTATGAAATTATTTCACATCCCTTTTGTCCCCAGTGCTTTGTCCAATGTACTGTATGCAGTTTTATATGATATATACTGGTCTTTCTGCCATGAAACTGGAGATTGTCCATAGCAACCAAAAAAAGTGTCCCTTTAAGTCAAAAGTGGTTTTAGACCAGCTAGAAAACAGCGATAATAAATTAGAACACTTGCAGAATTAAGCGATAGTGAATTGTGGGAAAATAATTTTATTATATTTATATTATTATTTTTTATAATTATTTATATTTATTTTTTATATTATAATTTATGATTTTCATCATACCCGGGAAATCTACTAGACTCTGGTTTGGACAGATTTAAGTGAGGGAGGGAGGCTACAAACTGGCTTGGTACTGATGGATTGGTGCAAGGCCAAAGTTGTGCCTATATTTAAAAAGGAATCAAAGTCTTTATCAAGGAGAGAGAGAGGGAGAAAGCGAAAGAGAGAGTAGAGGGAGAAAGCGACAGAGATAGGGAGAGAGCGAAAGAGAGAGAGAGAGGGAGAAAGCGAAAGAGAGAGAGAGGGAGAAAGAGAGAGAGAGAGAGAGAGAGAGAGAGAGAGAGAGAGAGAGAGAGAGAGAGAGAGGGAGAAAGCGAAAGAGAGAGAGAGGGAGAAAGCGAAAGAGAGAGAGAGGGAGAAAGCGAAAGAGGGAGAGAGGGAGAAAGCGAAAGAGACAGAGAGAGGGAGAAAGCGAAAGAGACAGAGAGAGGGAGAAAGCGAAAGAGACAGAGAGAGAGAGAGAGGGAGAAAGCGAAAGAGAGAGAGAGAGGGGGAGAAAGCAAAAGAGAGAGAGAGAGAGGGAGAAAGCAAAAGAGAGAGAGAGAGAGAGGGAGAAAGCAAAAGAGAGAGAGAGAGAGGGAGAAAGTGAAAGAGAGAGAGAGAGGAGAAAGAGAGAGAGAGAGAGAGAGAGAGAGTGGGAGAAAGCAAAAGAGAGAGAGAGAGAGGGAGAAAGCGAAAGAGAGAGAGAGGGAGAAAGTGAAAGAGAGAGAGAGAGGGAGAAAGTGAAAGAGAGAGAGGGAGAAAGTGAAAGAGAGAGAGAGAGAAAGTGAAAGAGAGAGAGAGAGAGAGAGAGAAAGTGAGAAGAGAGAGAGAGAGGAGAAAGAGAAAGAGAGAGAGGGAGAGAGAGAGAGAGAGAGAGAGAGAGAGAGAGAGAGAGAGAGAGAGAGAGAGAGAGAGAGAGAGAGAGAGAGAGAGAGAGAGAGAGAGAGCGAGAGAGAGAGAGAGAGAGAGAAAGAGAGAGCGAAAGATAGAGAGAGGGAGAAAGAGAGAGATAAAGATATTGAGAGAGAGAGAGAGATAAAGATATATAGAGAGAGAGAGCGAAAGAGAGTGAGAAAGCAAAAGAGAGAGAGAGATAGAGAGAGAAAACATTCTTGCCCCTATAAAAAGCATTAGTACAATTTTGAGCATCAGTTTACAAAAAGAATGTTGGGGGACTGGGGACAGTTACAATTGACTAAACTTTAAATATATCTAAACTAATAAGAGGTAATAAAGATTTTCTAAAATTAGTGTTTTATAATGTATAAATACATACATGGTTCATATAGTGAACTTGGTACAAAGTTATTCACTTAGAGGGGGCACTCAGTCTGGAGGAAAAATAGTTTTTATCCTCCGCATATGGAAAGGCTTCTTCACAGTAAGCACTGTGAAAATAGGGAATAGACTCCCTCAGCAACTAATTCTAGCTATCTCAGTTTATTGTTTTAAAAAATCTGGATGAATTTCTAAATGCACATAATATAACTGTCTATTAACATTTAATAACTAAGAGATTGTTGATCCAGGAAATATCCAACTGCCTTATGCCCCGTACACACGAGCGGATTTTCCGTCGGAAAAATCTTGGATGGTTTTTCCGACGGAATTCCGCTCAAGCTTGGCTTGCATACACACGGTCAAACAAAAGTTTGCTGAACTTCGATTGTCAAGAACGCGATGACGTACAACACTACTACGACCCGAGAAAATTAAGTTTAATGCTTCCGAGCATGCGTCAAATTGTTTTTCCGAGCATGCGTAGGAATTTTGCGCATCGCAATTGGATCGGAAAAGTTGAGAACATGCTCTCAAACTTTTCCTAGTGGAAATTCCGCCAGCAAAAGTACGATGGAGCATACACACAGTCGCATTTTCCGACAAAAAAGCTCTCATCAGTCTTTTGCTGGCCGAAATTCTGATCATGTGTAAGCGGCATTAGAGGATCAAGAACAATTCGATCCCGTTGGAGCAAAACAGACCATGCTTTAGAAGGGTTTTTTGTCTTCCTCTGGATTCAATTTATTTATGTTTATGGAGGTTTTCAATTTGTTTTTTCTCATGGTTGAACTTGATGGACTTGTGTCTTTTTTTAACCTAACTATGCAACTATGCTTTTCTATGGTCCTATGTGTTAAGCCATGCTCATACATTTGCCAACAGTTTAATGGCTCATGCAGCTTTTGAATTGCTGATCATCCTAATTCAGTTTTATTTGCTCTATTCAAAATACTATTCATTGATGTTGATCTGTCTCATTGTGAGACACTAAGTGCTACTGCATCAGATGCACTTTCCTCTTAAAAGCACACTATGTTTTGCCTAGTAAGTATAAAAGATGGTTTAATACCCTGTTGTGGTTGGCAAAGGGTGCTGCTCTAAATATTAGCACTGGCAACCATGTAACTCAGCATTTTGATTCAGCATAGTATCTTGTAATAGCATTAGTATTTTGCAAAATGTGTCAATAGTTTATCTTTTACCTTCCGCCTAAGGCCCCTTTCACACTGAGGCAGTGGGGGCGTCGGCGGTAAAGCGGCGATATATTTATCATCGATTTACCGTCGTCTTAGCAGCGCTATTCGGCCGGCGCGCTGCCCCATTGATTTCAATGGGTAGGAGCGGTTTAGTAGTGGTGAATACACTGCTTCTTCACCGCTCCAAAGATGCTGCTAGCAGGACTTTTTTTTTACCGTCCTGCTAGCGCACCGCTCCAGTGTGAAAGCCCTCTGGCTTTCACACTGGAGTGAAAGGAGACGCTTTTTTCAGGCGCTATACAGGTGCTATTTTTAGCGCTGCAGCGCCTGAAAAACGCCTCAGTGTGAAAGGGGCCTAAGAGTGGAGTGCTGATGATTGGGGGGGGGGGGGGTGCTATTTTTATCAATGTGGTACAGGCTTGCAAAGTTGATAATTTTCAATTAAAAGTGCAGTATGCTGATATGTTGCTGAGAACACAATAGACAATATTGTGTCTTACACAACATGGAGGTGGGCATCACTTTTGCTTGAAAACTGTCACCTGTTAAGGTTTGCACCGAAACAGACTTACGGTTGTCAGTTGTGAAGTTGTAGACATATGCAAATTTGTGAAGGCCTAGTGTGCATTAACACGGCCTGTACCCCAGAGAGAAGCTTAAACAGATAGACATAGAGAGTGTATGCATATAAACAAAAGGTACATTTTATTTAGGGCAATGGGCCCAAGGATGAACGGATAAGTAAGTAGATAGGCATACAATTTTACAAAGAATCAAAAAATATATATACATGGAAACGTATGTGACCATAAACATGTACATAAGATGCAGAAATTGCACAACAACTTGCGATAATATCAGGGTCTTTCAGGAAAATGCCGACATGTTTCGGACGGACGTCCTTTTTCAAGGCAATAACAATTCCTGTATTTGCTCAATAGTACTGTATAAGACAGAGTAAGGTCATTAGTATACAACATATTGTGTTGATAAATGTAGAGCCTGTAATTAAGCCACTCAATGATAATGGTACTCACTTGCAAAGCATTGAAGAAAAGGGCCCAAATAGCCCGGTGGTCTTGGGGTACAGAGGTATGGTCTCAATGTATTCACAAAGTATAAATTGGTCTTATGCTGTTAAAAGCAAACGGCTGCTAGGCATTTGATAGGCTGCAAGATCTCCAAGCCATGCACCAATGGGTTGCAACGGCTCTATGTGCCTGGGCCAGAAATAGTATATGGCTAGGGGATGAAAATAAAGTAAATAGGGTAGTATTAGTGTCACTTGGAGGTCAAAGAGTATATTATGCGGGGTAAATTGCATAGGGTAAAGAAAGTAATGTTACCTGATGGATGAAAGTCCTGTAGTAAGATACAGCAGAGCGCCGGCAGGAAAGTGTGATAGCTAGTCCCGCCATTGTTCAAGCTTATATATATGTGGGGATTGATATCAGCTGTGCGGGCCATGATGTAGGATGGATGCGCTGAGCTGTAGTATAATTAGGGTCAGGTGAGGGGATGGTGGCTCAGAGGCCATGGCGTGTTTCCCCCAATGAGATCTCAGAAGCGGCGGCGCCGCGCGTCGTCACGCCCGGGGGGGGCGTGGCCTCGTGCGGCGTCAGAGCTTCACCGACGCGGGCAGACTGACCCCTCCCCGCTTGCTGGAACGCAAGCGAAGGGCGCGTGTGGTGGAGGCGTGCGCCTCAGTGGGTAGTCCGTGCATGCGCACATTGTCTTACCCGCGCCGGGCAGCCTAGGTAAATCAAATGGAAGCAAGGAAAACCGGATATGGGCGTGGGAAAATATAAATAAATGTCACAGTGTTGTTACCCTGCAGTAGGTTTAATGCAGGGAAGCATTGGCATGTCAGCAAGTGAGTCACAGTACCATAGAGATGGATGGAGTACCCCCTAATGGACAGAGACAGGCAGTGCATTAGAATAGCAAATACAACAATATTCACATATCTATGAAAATAATAAAGAAAATACATTTGCATTGATCAGTTTGAATAGCTATAAATCAAACAATACAAACACTACAGTAGGGCTAATGTGCTATATAAGCATGTTTTTTAGATCATTGGACAGGTGCATTTTTAATAGGTGTAAAAATAAAGCACAATTACTGTCATGTAAATGAATAATTGACAAGGTGAAGGTAGGGTCCCAAAGTAAAAATACTCAAGGAGGCCTATCTTGGTTTGAAAAAGGGTTAAAGATCAAGTTCACATACCCCTGATTCAAAGCCTTCAAGGTAAGGCTTGAAGTTGAATACAAATGGATAAAGCTGCGCCAGTAAAAACTAAATACAAATAAATAAAAAGAAGAACACAAATGACCAAATAATTAATGTATACAAAAAAGGGGGGGTAAAGTGCATAAAAAACGTGACCATAAAAAACACACACAAATTCTGATAAATAGAGTCCAGTGAGGACCGCATTAGTCCAGATCATATGTCTTCTTTAGTACACAAAACCTGGTTGCATGTAGTCGGCAGACTTGTATTTTGTAGCAAATAAAACACCACTGTGACAGATCTAACACAACACGCTGTGACATGCAAGAGTTCTGTGCGATCCCATCCACCTTTTGAATTTGGCGCTTACCAGATGGCTAAATAAAACGAGCACTGCATATGGAGCCTGCAACTTCCCAGATAAAAAGTGACTGATCGGGCCGATCGGATCAGGAACAACCACTCAGAAGGAAAGAGGGACCTCCACAACCTCCGCTCCACTCAGGGATATCCAACTGATTGACTTTGAGGCAGAATCAGCCTTTTTGTCCTCCTTGAAGTTGAATGCCTCGTTGAGGCCTGGGGGGGATGTGGCATTGAGATGGAAAATCCATTTAAGCTCGCTTTGAAGTAAAGATTTATTGTAAAGATCTATTTGTTCGGAAACTTTTATTACACAGTATATATACACCCAATCCTTTTCCAGATTCTCTTTTACACTCTGCAGCGGAGACCACTGCCCTCCAACAGTTAACTGAACTTTTGGAGGAAAGTGATAACCCCAATCTAATAGATACTTTGGATCTTGACACTCTCTTAGCCAGCACTGAGGATGACCTTCCTACCCCACCACGTCCATCTTCCAAAATAACCATAAAAAAGAAATCTAGTTTCTACCCACCCCCTAGCACCAACCCACGAGCGGCATTATTTTTGCAGGCAGTGACACGGGAAATTCGCAACCTAAAAACTCACCCCAACCGATCTAAGGCAAGAAATTTCTCATACAATCAATACCTCGCCCTTTAAAATCTAAAAACCAATTCTACAATAATAATAAAACCCGCCGACAAAGGCGGAAATATAGTTATACTTGACAGAGCAGATTATATTCAAATGTGCCATGACATCCTACAAAATAAGGAATGGTACAAAAAGATCCCTATATCTTTTATCGCCTCAGCACAACAACAACTATACACACTTATAGACTCTGCTACCACACAAGGGGTATTGGACAAACATACTAGTGATTATGTTAGAACCAAATTTCCACGTACAGCTACGTTCTATGCACTTCCTAAGGTGCATACAAAACCTACCCAGACCACCAGGCAGGCCCATAGTTTCCGGAAGAGGCTCTCTTACAGACAACCTTAGTCGATACATTGACAAACTATTGCAACCCTTAGTTACTCAACTCCCTTCTTATATACGAGACACTACCCATCTCCTACAAGGTCTGTCTTCCTTGACCATCGGTCCCGACACCCTTCTTGTCGCGATCGACGTCGAGGCATTATACAGCTCGATCCCCCATTCCCTAGGACTCTCGGCTATCCGACATATACTCACCACTACCTCCCTATACCCCACAGATCTCTCTAAATTCATTATCAATGCTCTCAACTTTATTCTTAACAATAACTTTTTTTCCTTTGATGGTTCCCACTACCTCCAAGTACAGGGCGTGGCCATGGGCACTTGTTGCGCACCGGCCTACGCCAATCTGTACTTGGGGGAGTGGGAACGTCTTCTATTTGCAGACCCCTCTGCCAATATGTACACCAAACACATTGTTACCTTTCGTCGATATATCGATGATATCCTTATCGTCTGGCAGGGATCCAGTCAAATTTTACAAGACTTCTTGACTTACCTTAACATCTCTAATCAATTAAATTTGAGATTCACCATGACATATAGTCCAACCTCTATTTGTTTTCTAGACCTTACCCTCATGAAAGACTTGGAAGGCCATATCCAAAGTCACCTATACCGTAAACCCACTGCAGGCAACACCATTCTGGCTGCCTCTAGCTTTCATTCTGAACCCCTCCTCAACTCCATCCCATACGCCCAATACCTCCGTGCCCGCCGCAATTGTTCAACCGAGGCCTCCTTTGAAAACGAGGCCTCTGTTTTACGAAACAGGCTGTTAGAACGAGGATACCCACATACAATTTTGAAAATCGCATATAAAAAAGCGAAATCCAAAACACGGACAATTGCACAGTGTCGCCCTAAGGGGAGATCAGGGTCTTTTTGGTTGATACTTAGGGTATGTCGGTAAATACGTTTCCAGAAAGGCAGTTTGGTTTTCCCAACATAAAAACACCCACACTCGCATTCTAATAGGTATACAATGCCGACTGAGCGGCAATTGACGAAATGTTGGGGGAAAAAGGGTTGTCCATTAGGTAGGGTATTGGATCTGTTGGATTTAGATAGATACCTACAGTATTTGCATTTCCCACATGGGAATGTCCCTTTGGTTTGTTTATGTAAATAACTAGCTGGAGTATATTTGCTTCTGATTAGTTTATCACGGAGAGAGGGAGCTCGTCTATAGGTGAGTAAGGGGTGTGTCGGTACAAATGGAGACAATGAATGGTTTGTAGTTAGAATATGCCAATGTTTCTCTAAAATCTGAGTAATTGAGGAATGTTGTTCACAGAAATTAGTGATAATTCGCAAAGGGGTATTTGTGGCCTTAGGTTTGGAGGAAAAGAGTAAAGAGGTGCGTGTTTTGGATTTCGCTTTTTTATATGCGATTTTCAAAATTGTATGTGGGTATCCTCGTTCTAACAGCCTGTTTCGTAAAACAGAGGCCTCGTTTTCAAAGGAGGCCTCGGTTGAACAATTGCGGCGGGCACGGAGGTATTGGGCGTATGGGATGGAGTTGAGGAGGGGTTCAGAATGAAAGCTAGAGGCAGCCAGAATGGTGTTGCCTGCAGTGGGTTTACGGTATAGGTGACTTTGGATATGGCCTTCCAAGTCTTTCATGAGGGTAAGGTCTAGAAAACAAATAGAGGTTGGACTATATGTCATGGTGAATCTCAAATTTAATTGATTAGAGATGTTAAGGTAAGTCAAGAAGTCTTGTAAAATTTGACTGGATCCCTGCCAGACGATAAGGATATCATCGATATATCGACGAAAGGTAACAATGTGTTTGGTGTACATATTGGCAGAGGGGTCTGCAAATAGAAGACGTTCCCACTCCCCCAAGTACAGATTGGCGTAGGCCGGTGCGCAACAAGTGCCCATGGCCACGCCCTGTACTTGGAGGTAGTGGGAACCATCAAAGGAAAAAAAGTTATTGTTAAGAATAAAGTTGAGAGCATTGATAATGAATTTAGAGAGATCTGTGGGGTATAGGGAGGTAGTGGTGAGTATATGTCGGATAGCCGAGAGTCCTAGGGAATGGGGGATCGAGCTGTATAATGCCTCGACGTCGATCGCGACAAGAAGGGTGTCGGGACCGATGGTCAAGGAAGACAGACCTTGTAGGAGATGGGTAGTGTCTCGTATATAAGAAGGGAGTTGAGTAACTAAGGGTTGCAATAGTTTGTCAATGTATCGACTAAGGTTGTCTGTAAGAGAGCCTCTTCCGGAAACTATGGGCCTGCCTGGTGGTCTGGGTAGGTTTTGTATGCACCTTAGGAAGTGCATAGAACGTAGCTGTACGTGGAAATTTGGTTCTAACATAATCACTAGTATGTTTGTCCAATACCCCTTGTGTGGTAGCAGAGTCTATAAGTGTGTATAGTTGTTGTTGTGCTGAGGCGATAAAAGATATAGGGATCTTTTTGTACCATTCCTTATTTTGTAGGATGTCATGGCACATTTGAATATAATCTGCTCTGTCAAGTATAACTATATTTCCGCCTTTGTCGGCGGGTTTTATTATTATTGTAGAATTGGTTTTTAGATTTTAAAGGGCGAGGTATTGATTGTATGAGAAATTTCTTGCCTTAGATCGGTTGGGGTGAGTTTTTAGGTTGCGAATTTCCCGTGTCACTGCCTGCAAAAATAATGCCGCTCGTGGGTTGGTGCTAGGGGGTGGGTAGAAACTAGATTTCTTTTTTATGGTTATTTTGGAAGATGGACGTGGTGGGGTAGGAAGGTCATCCTCAGTGCTGGCTAAGAGAGTGTCAAGATCCAAAGTATCTATTAGATTGGGGTTATCACTTTCCTCCAAAAGTTCAGTTAACTGTTGGAGGGCAGTGGTCTCCGCTGCAGAGTGTAAAAGAGAATCTGGAAAAGGATTGGGTGTATATATACTGTGTAATAAAAGTTTCCGAACAAATAGATCTTTACAATAAATCTTTACTTCAAAGCGAGCTTAAATGGATTTTCCATCTCAATGCCACATCCCCCCCAGGCCTCAACGAGGCATTCAACTTCAAGGAGGACAAAAAGGCTGATTC
Source organism: Lithobates sylvaticus (assembly GCA_028564925.1). NCBI lineage: Eukaryota > Metazoa > Chordata > Amphibia > Anura > Ranidae > Lithobates > Lithobates sylvaticus. The sequence goes on from CM053029.1 coordinate 473,757,775, forward strand.
TGCCTCAAAGTCAATCAGTTGGATATCCCTGAGTGGAGCGGAGGTTGTGGAGGTCCCTCTTTCCTTCTGAGTGGTTGTTCCTGATCCGATCGGCCCGATCAGTCACTTTTTATCTGGGAAGTTGCAGGCTCCATATGCAGTGCTCGTTTTATTTAGCCATCTGGTAAGCGCCAAATTCAAAAGGTGGATGGGATCGCACAGAACTCTTGCATGTCACAGCGTGTTGTGTTAGATCTGTCACAGTGGTGTTTTATTTGCTACAAAATACAAGTCTGCCGACTACATGCAACCAGGTTTTGTGTACTAAAGAAGACATATGATCTGGACTAATGCGGTCCTCACTGGACTCTATTTATCAGAATTTGTGTGTGTTTTTTATGGTCACGTTTTTTATGCACTTTACCCCCCCTTTTTTGTATACATTAATTATTTGGTCATTTGTGTTCTTCTTTTTATTTATTTGTATTTAGTTTTTACTGGCGCAGCTTTATCCATTTGTATTCAACTTCAAGCCTTACCTTGAAGGCTTTGAATCAGGGGTATGTGAACTTGATCTTTAACCCTTTTTCAAACCAAGATAGGCCTCCTTGAGTATTTTTACTTTGGGACCCTACCTTCACCTTGTCAATTATTCATTTACATGACAGTAATTGTGCTTTATTTTTACACCTATTAAAAATGCACCTGTCCAATGATCTAAAAAACATGCTTATATAGCACATTAGCCCTACTGTAGTGTTTGTATTGTTTGATTTATAGCTATTCAAACTGATCAATGCAAATGTATTTTCTTTATTATTTTCATAGATATGTGAATATTGTTGTATTTGCTATTCTAATGCACTGCCTGTCTCTGTCCATTAGGGGGTACTCCATCCATCTCTATGGTACTGTGACTCACTTGCTGACATGCCAATGCTTCCCTGCATTAAACCTACTGCAGGGTAACAACACTGTGACATTTATTTATATTTTCCCACGCCCATATCCGGTTTTCCTTGCTTCCATTTGATTTACCTAGGCTGCCCGGCGCGGGTAAGACAATGTGCGCATGCGCGGACTTCCCACTGCGCATGCGCCATATATACCCACTGAGGCGCACGTCTCCACCACACGCGCCCTTCGCTTGCGTTCCAGCAAGCGGGGAGGGGTCAGTCTGCCCGCGTCGGTGACGCTCCGACGCCGCACGAGGCCACGCCCCCCCAGGCGTGACGACGCGCGGCGCCGCCGCTTCTGAGATCTCATTGGGGGAAACACGCCATGGCCTCTGAGCCACCATCCCCTCACCTGGCCCTAATTATACTACAGCTCAGCGCATCCATCCTACATCATGGCCCGCACAGCTGATATCAATCCCCACATATATATAAGCTTGAACAATGGCGGGACTAGCTATCACACTTTCCTGCCGGCGCTCTGCTGTATCTTACTACAGGACTTTCATCCATCAGGTAACATTACTTTCTTTACCCTATGCAATTTACCCCGCATAATATACTCTTTGACCTCCAAGTGACACTAATACTACCCTATTTACTTTATTTTCATCCCCTAGCCATATACTATTTCTGGCCCAGGCACATAGAGCCGTTGCAACCCATTGGTGCATGGCTTGGAGATCTTGCAGCCTATCAAATGCCTAGCAGCCGTTTGCTTTTAACAGCATAAGACCAATTTATACTTTGTGAATACATTGAGACCATACCTCTGTACCCCAAGACCACCGGGCTATTTGGGCCCTTTTCTTCAATGCTTTGCAAGTGAGTACCATTATCATTGAGTGGCTTAATTACAGGCTCTACATTTATCAACACAATATGTTGTATACTAATGACCTTACTCTGTCTTATACAGTACTATTGAGCAAATACAGGAATTGTTATTGCCTTGAAAAAGGACGTCCGTCCGAAACATGTCGGCATTTTCCTGAAAGACCCTGATATTATCGCAAGTTGTTGTGCAATTTCTGCATCTTATGTACATGTTTATGGTCACATACGTTTCCATGTATATATATTTTTTGATTCTTTGTAAAATTGTATGCCTATCTACTTACTTATCCATTCATCCTTGGGCCCATTGCCCTAAATAAAATTTACCTTTTGTTTATATGCATACACTCTCTATGTCTATCTGTTTAAGCTTCTCTCTGGGGTACAGGCCGTGTTAATGCACACTAGGCCTTCACAAATTTGCATTTTTCATATGTGAGAAGCGATAGACCCATTTGCCACCAATTAATTGCTCACCAAATATTTTACCTTGAAGTTGTAGACATAAGTCTACCTGCCACAATGCAAAAACCCAGGATGTGAGAGTGCAGGTGGAGAAAACACTTGCTCGCCTTTCCTGGGATTCACAAGATATGGGATTTGACTATGTAACCTTTTTAAAAAGTGCTAATATCTATTCCAAAATTAAGCTATTATAAATTGTATAAATATTAGGTCAAAGTTTACAACATATATATACTTCAGAATGCCAACTCCACCCAAACTGATATTTCAAATACAATTCTTCATAATTTACCTGGTCTCAGGGCTGGCTGGTGGGAAACTACGATCTGCAGTTACGTTACTACCACTTGGTTTCATTGACGAGCATGATGTAGGGTCTAGAAGGCGGCGGTGGGTGCCTAATGTTGCTGGAGCAGTTACTGGACCTCTACAAATATATAACATCAGAAATAAATAGATATTTACTCATATTTATTCAATCTGCCAGGTTAGGCTCAGCGTTACTATTATGTTGCCTGTATCCATACTCAATTCTAGTACAAAACTATTAAATTCACCTCTGAAACAGCTGGGTGTATGTTCCAGGGGTCTTTCCTTCTAAAGCCTGTCTTGCTGCTTGCTGACGTCTACGAACAGAGGCCTCCTCCTGAATGCAATAATCACGGTTAAACATATGGCATATATTTACATATAAATGATATACAGTCTGGTAATGACTAACGAAGTGACTTACTGCAGGTGTTTTTTGAGAACAAACTTTGGCTGAGACTCTAGCAGAATAATTTCTTGCAGCAGAATCCTGAAATTCATTGTAGGTGTTGTTCTGGGAGCCTTTAGTAGCATCATTTGCTGAGGATCCAGTCAGAGGTTTCCCAGAATCTAAATGTATAAGAGATAACATTAGGTCAATGCTTTTACATTTTTACAACATATGCCATACTGTATTTCAAAAAGAGAGAAGTAGATACTCTTTCTGTTAAATAGAAAAAAATATATTTTATATTATTAGAGTAGTGTTGACCTTAAATTGTATGTACAGGAAAAACTTTTTTTTTCGGATAGCGTAGGAAATGCTAAGAACTTTTGGCAATGTTTTTTTTTTTTTTTTTTTTTTTGTGGTGTCTGCTGGGGAGTGCTCCCATTACTTTGTATCCTGAAGATACAACAGAAAGTGAGAGGAAATCTCTCCAAAAGTATGTGTACTTTTCCTCTTAGACAAATGTCTTTGAATAGTAAGAAGGAAATTGGTATGGCCCTGCTTGTTTTTAGTGGTGTGTGTCCCTTTAAATACACCTCAACTTGGTGTGCTGAAAACATTTTTTATGATGTGCAAATTAGCAATGGAAAAATAAATAATATGTGAACAACCCTTTAGTAAATCTGTGGTATTGATTCCGTATGTGTAAATCATAAAACACTGAAAACATTAAACTAGCACCATATGCAAAAACATGCTGTGCAATAAAGTGACTGTGCTGTGCTTGCAATTTTTCATTAACACCTGTCAAGAAAGTGACATGTACTATGATACAATATAAATGTCAATAAAGTGACGTGCTAAAAAACAAAAAATGATTCACTAATCCTGTGATGTATTGATGGTTATCACATGTGCTCCCCCTTCTCAACCTCACTCTCCAAAACTTTTCCTCTTACTTTGGTTGACAACTTTCCTAATAAGATCAATGAAAGGTATGTTCACATATATAAAATCATATCATTCTGTATTCTGACTTGAGTCAGTCCAACACTAGTCTCTTGTTGAGTCCCCATCGGCTGGCTTTATATGGTGCATTATTACTAATGGCTGGGCTCAAGTTTTATTTGTTTTTAATTTATATATTTTTAACAGTTTTAGCTATTTATTGTTATAGGCTCCATGCACACTAGACGCTCAACAAATGCTGAAAAAACCCTGGATAAAGAAAGCAAATATTTAGCTTTTTTGCCAGCGTTTTTGCAGCATTTAGGAGCATTTTCAAAAGTGTTAAGGAGCGTTACCATTTTTGTTTCAGATTGGGCGGCTGCCGGCGTCTTTAACAACCAGCTATTCACTTGTTGTTAAGGACGCTGGTGGGCCACTAGCGAGAAAAAAAGAACATTGGAAAATGGTGCTTAGCAGCGGTTAACAGTGTTTAGGAACTTCTAGGAGCTGTCAGCTATTTTTTCAGCTGACAAATCACTCCCAAAAATGCAAAGAAAAAGTGTTTTTTTTCCCGCTCCTAGATGATGAAGCTGGAAAAACGCTTCTAGTTTACAACAGTGTGCATGGACACACAGAATAACACCATTTGCTTCTAGGGGCAGAAAAAAAACTCAAACTAGCTGCTAGGAACTTAAAAATAAGCTAGTGTGCATGGAGCCATGAAGTTATTTGTGTTACTACAAGGAATATTGGTGCAGTTTAGTTCAGTTAAGCTGGCCATACATGGGACTTTTGTTTTTTTTGTTAAACCAGTGAATTGAATGAAAAAATCTGATCCAATTCCCACATCCACATATTGTATTTGAATGTGGAATCCTCTCTGCTGTGTCATTGTATTCTGACAGCAGGGAGACTCTCCCGCCATCAGAATGCACAGATCAGTGTAGCAGCCTATTGCCTGTGGCACTGATCAAGTGAAAAAATACCAACAGGGTGATTGAACAGAAGTCTATCAGCAGATTTTTTTTCTAACACATGGATTTAAATTCAGCCAGTCCCTGCTGAACCAACTAAATTTCAATCATGAATGGCCGTCTTTAATTCACTTTGGTCTGACACACCCAATGGTGCAAGTTCACATGTAAACCATGGTGTTGGTCTAGTTGGCTCAAGGTGTTAGTACTTTTTACTCACTCTCTGTGAGTTAGAACCCTGCACATTGGCTGATTTACTGTAAAGCACTTTTATAGAGCATATTTTTAATGCATATTTTTAATGCATTTATTTAATAGCTTGGGCGCTACGAAGATGGATATACTTCTTTCTAATTTAGTTTCTAACTGGCAGGTTTCGCAGGATTTTCCATCTTATTTTATGAACACACTGATTTCCACTCCTGCTCAGAAACGATGCAATCAATTATATGATTTATATACTGTATACTATATTCCAAGGTTATGTACAACATACATAGCCTGGAAGTATATTTAAAAGAAATGATATACTGTCAGGGCCCAAGAATCCAACTTTTTTTTCATCGGAAGTATCAGAAGATTTTAAGCAGAAATGGAAATAAGGATTAGTAGAAAATCTTGGTATTCGAAATGATAGGGTTTTACTTAATCATTAAACCTGATAGACAGAAACCCAGAAATAATATTCATTTGAATTTAGCCCATCAGTGCAAGCCTTCCTGAGTAAATTATTGACATATAGAGAGAAGAGAAGGACATTGTTGAGGGCAAAATAAGTCATTAGATAGGGATAGAATGGATTTATTGGCAGGATTAGTGATTAGTATACAAATAAAAACCTAGAGAAAATAGGAGAAGGGGTGGAGCCTCCTGCTGTAGTAGGCTTGAACTGAGGGTTACCACTAACACAAAAAGTTAAAAAAATTTTTTAGAAAAATTATATAGACAAGGAAGAAGAATCAGGAGGCGAGGCCCAAAAATTAGACCACACACACATGGAGCAGTCAAAAATAGAACATGTCCCAGAACACAAGGCAGCAAACAGAACAAAAGATACATGAAACATTTACTATAATCAAGCTATCGAGATGTACATTGTCAGAAATTGATTTACTGGGGCCTATAGAAAAAAATTCTATATAATATTACATATTATATATAGAATTTAACATTATAACATTAAATATACATATTTGCTAGATCCCAGAAAAAAGTTGGTTAACAAATGTGCACATATTGATAATATTTATATCAAGCTGATTGATTTAGCATGTTTATTCAAGGAATGATGGAAATGAATATGCATACATCTTAGAAGTATAGAGAATACTCGCAACAGCAAAACAATAACTTATTTAAAATTGCCATTATTTGGCTGTTATAACAGCCAAATTATTTATCTCTACTGTATATTGCTGTATTACTATGAACTGCATAAATATAATTACCAGTTCCAGATTTAGCTCTGGTTAAGCTCTGATTGGATTGTCCTGGCTCAGTCAGGCCTAGGTACTCTTTAACAAGCAATCTTAATTCACTGTAGGCTTCATCTAAATCATCTGTGCAAAGAACAAAAGGCAATAAATATCTTTCATACTACATTTTGTTTTTTATTAGTATATAATACAAATACACTATATGGACAAAAGCATATAGATGCCCTTCCTATTTATTGAGTAAAGGTATCTCCAGTGAAGGGTATTGTGAATACTACAACAAACAGTACAATAACATTTTTGGACTATTGGGCATTCCAATCTTGTGCCAACAGTTTGAGGAAGGCCACTTTCTGGTCCAGCATGACTATATTACACTGCACACAATGCAGGGTCCTTAACCACCTCAGTACAGTGCATTTTCACCCCTTCCTGCCCAAGCCATTTTTCAGCTTTCAGCACTGTCACATTTTGAATGACAATTTCGCGGTCATACAACACTGTACCCAAATTAAATTGTTATCATTTTGTCCCCACAAATAGAGATTTCTTTTGGTGGTATTTGATCACCTCTGCGTTTTAAATTTTTTGCGCTATAAACAAAAGAAGAGTGACAAGTTTAAAAAAAAAACAATATTTTTTACTTTTTGCTATACTAAATATCCCCAAAAAAATATATAAAACATTTTTTTTTTCCTCAGTTTAGGCCGATACGTATTCTTCTACATATTTTTGGCAAAAAAAAATTGCAATAAGCGTATATTGATTGGTTTGCACAAAAGTTATAGCGCCTACAAAATAGAGGATAGATTTATAGCATTTTTATTATTATTTTTTTTTAACTAGTAATGGCGGCGATCTGCGATTTTTATCATGACTGCGATATTCGGGCGGACATATGGACACTTTTGACACATTTTTTGGGACCATTCACATTTATACAGCGATCCGTGCTATAAAAATGCATTGATTGCTGTATAAATGTGACTGGCAGAGAAGGGGTTAACCACTAGGGGGCGCTGAAGGGGTTAATATGTTCCCTGGGAGTGATTCTAACTGTGGGGGGAGGGGACTCACAAGGGGAGGAGAACGATGTTTCTCTGTACTGAGAACACACCATCGGCTCCTCTCCTCTGACAGGACCGTGGATCTGTGTGTTGACACACACAGATCCATTGTCCCGCTGTGTTACCAGGCAATCGCGGGGTGCCCGGTGGACATCGCGCCCGCTGGGCATGCACATCGGGTGCTCAGTGACACAGCGGGCGCGCGCTCCCTGGAAGGCCGGGAAGGGGAGGACGTCATATGACGCCCTCCCGCCCTGAGAGCTGCGCCGCCTGGCCGTCAATAGACAGCCGGCGGTCAGCTACTGGTTAAAGACGCGGTTTGAAGAGTTTGGTATAGACGACCTTGAGTAACCTGCATAGAGCCTTGACCTCAACCCTACTGGACACCTTAGGGATGAATTGTAGTGCCAATTGCAAGCCAGCTATTCTTGATCAACATTAGGAAAAGCATATTTAATGCCTATGGTTTTGAAATGGGATATCTAACAAGGTCATATAGGTACGATGGGCAGGTGTCCACAAACTTTTGGCCACATAAGAAATTTACATACTAGATCATATTACACGCTGCAAGATGTCTGTACTAAAGTGCAAAAAAGGAAGGAAATAAAATGCCATTACCTGTGTTGATGACTGCGTCGAAGTAGCCTGGGCAGTCCTGGTGTATCTTTATATACATATCCACTCTAGACACAGCAATATCTATCTCAGGTCTAGTAAACAAACCCTTCCTCCTCAGCCAGCCTTCATACTTCTCCTTGTTCATTGGCAGGAGCAAGATGTAGCGGGGTTTAAAGTAGGAATTCTTCAAACTTCTAACACCCTATAACATGGATATCAACTCAAGTCAGTTTCATACATTATTTTATGTTTTTAGTGCAGAACTCAAAGCAACAGGGAAAGATCAGTAAATGGCTGGGTATGTGAAGTAAAGGCAAACCCCTGTAATGGTGGATCTCTAAGTGCCAGAATTTTAAGCTAACATCTATGGAGGGGAAGACAGGTCACATCACATACCACATCATCACATACAAGCATCTGCTGGCCTCGCCTGCTGACTATTGGCAAGAAGAACCATTACAGCATTCAAAAATGACTGCACTATGGGGGTCACCTGCTCTTTGTCCTATTTTACTAGTGCTACTCATATCCTCTTGGTTCCTTTGAGGCTATATATGCTTGTTTTGCTTAATCATTGGCAGCCATGCCAATAACTGTAGGTTCTTCATGTACACAAAATTTGAGCTATAGTAATTTGAACTGCTTCTTGAGTTCCTCCTACTGCTCTGCTTGCTTTGAACTATAATAGAGCTGCAAAGAGCCATATGGAGCATAAATAAAGGCACTTACAATAGCATTTCACATCTGATAAGCCTAGCACTTGTTTTATTCTATTGATGTGTACTGAAAAATGTGTTAAACATTTGCCTGGAGTTCTGCTGCACAGGGTGCAGCCAAAATGCATTTCTGGCTTAAATGCACTTTTTTTCAGATTTTTGATGAGTTTTTGACAAAAGTGTAAGGGCTGTATACTGTGCCATTTACTAAACTAAGAAAGGTTTCCACAGTCCAGTTCTGTGTTGATCTTCCACATTCTTGGTACTTATCTGTAAGCAAGACAAACCGGATCAGCTCCCAGCCACAGTGAATGACTATGGGAGCAGAATCCAGTTGGATATTTGATGTTCCTCTACCTAAACGTATTTCTGTAAACATAGTTTTAATTGTCACGACACAAAAGTCATATGGGGGCACAGAGTCCTACTTTAGTTAGATGTCATAAATGTAATTACTTTATAAAAAATAAAAGAGTTATTGTCATATAATAGTTTAGTATCATAGTGTTTTATCTTATATTTATTACTCCTATTTAAACAGTATGGAGCTCTTCTTTAAGACATAACAGGTTCATAAGGGTTAACAAGCTATAATCCTGAACAATTAAATAGAAAATGTTTTTGTTGATCTGTCCAGAGTAACCTGAAATATGATTAGTGGACATAGGCTACTGCACTTTGCACATTCCAATCATCCTTGCACTACTTTATTTAATAAAGCTGGATGTACAGGCAGGACCCAAATGCTGAAAGATCTTTCAATAAATGTGCATGTTTGGGCCACTTTAGCATGCATGTTATGCCTATGGAGGATAGTGGAAGGGAAGGAGAAATTCTCTGGCACTGGATTTTTTTTAAAAAAATAGCAGTCCTTATGATCCAGTACTAAATAAACACAAATCACACTTTGTAGACTAGCTGGATTTATAAAAAAACAATGCAAGAAACACCTCTATTTCCATGTGAGTGCAGCAAGCAAGGCCTTCTCTGGCAACAGACTCCACGGCCTCTCCGCTCAGACCATAGTAGTGACCACTGTATTTCATAGTCAGGAGAAACAGACCCTAGAAGACAACCAAACCATATAGTACCCATATAATGATAACACTGAAAAGTTGTGAAATTAAACTCAAATATAAATGGTGTGAATTGGTAAGTAACATGAAGTATTTATGTCAGATATTCTCATTTTTACATTATTAAACTTTCAGTCCATCCAAACTAGATATTTATTTTTTAAACAAATGCTGGAGTGTTCCATCACCAGCTGCATCTTATATACTCTGTGTACTTCAGCAGTGAAATCTCTGACAGGGCAAGCCATCTGTGGTGCATATTTCAAGGTGGTCAAAGCTTCAGAGACATGGCTTTGTCAGATGATTGCTCTCAAATGACAGTGATCACCATCTGGGACCACAGATATATTTCAAAAAATGTTTTCAATCAATTTAAATCTGTAGATCTTGTCAAAATAATACCAGTTGATTTTGCCAGGTAGATAATTTATAACTTCATGTTATGGCGTGACAACTTTCTCCCAGTTGTGCTACTGATTTGTCACCCTGACATATGCTCTTGGTGGGGAGTTGGACTCAAGATGCCATGCTGACATAAATTGTGCAGGCATGGTCCACTGTTGAAGCTATCAGTGAATCAGTCAAGAGCAATGATGTACAGCAGATACAGGAGGAAATGCTTTAAAGAGGCTGGTCAAGATCGGCAGTTCTGAGAGACAAAAGAATAAATAAAATTGTACAGCAATGTGTTAAAAAAAAAAAGACATGACAGCACTTGATTGTGATATATGGTGCTTTAGCAAATATAATTTCCCCAGTTAGGGTTAACATCTACACATCTACACACTGATGCCGTGTACACACGAGCGGAATTTCCGACAGAAAAAGTCATACGGAATCTTTTCATCTGCCTTTTTATTTCGAAAATTCTGACGGACCTAGAAATAGAACATGTTCTAAATATTTCCGACGGAATCAATTCCTATCGGGAAAACCACTCGTCTGTATGCTGTTCCGATGGACCAAAAACAACGCATGCTCGGAAGTATGAGACGGCAGCTATTGGCTATTGAACTTCCTTTTTATAGTCCCGTCGTACGTTTTTTATGTCACCGCGTTCTAGACGGTCGGACTTTGGTGTGATCTTGTATAGGCAAGACAGTTTTAGAGGAACTCCGTCGGAAAAACCATCAGAGTTTATTCCGACGGGAAAACCGGTCATGTGTACGCGGCATAAGAAAACAGGACAAAAAGTTGGTCTTAAAAGGTGTGCTCAGTTTTAGGAATACACTTTCCAGTTGAGTCTATTGTCTGATAGTGTGCATTTTATCATTAAAAAAAACACATTACTGCATTATAATTATTGCCACTTATACTAAATCTAGATTAGGATATTCGCTATGTACTCAGTATGATGCAGTTTCTTTGATTCTATGTATTGATAATGCTTAAAATGTAACACCAATTTACTGTACTTTAGTTAAAGTATAACTAAAGACAAGACTCTTTTTTAAGTTTTGCAAAGAGTTTGTCCCCGCTAGGGAGATTCACCTCTATGGGCTCTGTTTATCTACATCACCAAGAGTGAAAGAAAATTCTAAATTTTGGATTATTACCTGAAAGCAAGGAAATCTTCCAATGGGACACAGATCTCTCCAAATGGGATGCAGATGGTAAAGAAAAATAAAACCTGACAGGAGTTATAACCCTCCCTTACTCTATCCATCCCTACTTTAAAGAAGAACTTTAATGGCTTGGTGGTGATTTAAATTCATTTTTAAGTACATTCATTTTAAACTGATGCATTATATTGTTTTTAATATTAATGCACAATCTTTATTCTGCAATAAACATTTATGTCAGCTCCATGATATGGTACGCTATGAAAGCACAGAAGTACTTTTTTGATAACTGAAAGTTCATACTTCCAATGTCTGGAGTATGGAAAGTAGGCAACCCCACTTCACCCCCATGTGACAGCAACCAAGGACTGAATAACCTATTGCAAGGCATGAGCACTGTCATTTGGAGGGAGCCCCGACTACGGCTGGGACATGGGAACCTATGAGTGACATCACTGCTCCCAGAATTCCCAGCTGTTACCCAACACTTTCCTCTCTACTGCAGTCACCACTGGCCGACACAGGGGATCACATAACCGGACTGAAGCAGGCTGAACATTTTAAGGTTAGCTAGGTATAGGCTTTAATTCTACTTTAATGTTTTTCAACTCAACGGTGTACTTACATTAGGTGAACTACAATGTATCATGCTAATTAAGAACACTATTAGAAGACATTAAAAGTCCTGTTTACACAAAACAGGCAATTGCTTACGGAGCATGTCATATCCTCGAATATCTCAGGGGTGACAAAATGGAAATCAAACCGTTTCTCTTCTCCAAAGTAAGGATTTCTGGTGGTGTGACAGGGGCTGAAACAAAAAAAATGACATTTTTAATGGAAATTCTAAGCATATAATACAACAGAAATTAGGACAATACTTTCCTATTTAAAAACTGGTTCAACAAAAACACGCTGGCCTCAAAGACACAAGAGGTATTTTTTATTTTTTATGCCTCTGAATGGGTTCAATGAGGACAATGGGGCACTCTAATATAGGATGTAAGTTACTGGCCAGATCACCAGACAAAAACAGAGGGAAAAAGCCTAAAAAGAAAACTAAATACAGCCATAACATCTAATCATTGGTAAGCTGCAATGCATTGGGGTTGAGCCGAAAAAATACTATAAGCGCAATAAACCACATTTTCATGGATAAACACATATAAAACAGAATTAAGCTGAAATATATGTAAACATTCTTTTGCGTCACTTAAGACAACACTTGTGGAGAAGCTGCTCACTGCTAGGTATTTCTCACCCTGTTATTTTTTACAGCTAGGTTTACATCTCACTTTTCCTCACTGTCTACAAGAACAGCAGTTCACTTAGAGGCAAAGCAATGACATGAAGAATATGCACTGTCACCTGAGGAAGCCACCTGTGACTACGCTCTTACTCATGAAAGAAACAGTCAAGAGTAAACTGTATGTGTCTTATAAGGAGTATAGCTGAGCTTACGTAAGTTGGCTGATTAATGACTCTGTACAGAATATAAACCAGAAAAATTCCAAAGATCCACTGTTTAACTTGAAAAAGGATGTTACGTGTTCAACTAAGTTATGGTCATGGTTTTGATTCAGCAAGGTTTATATTCTTACTTCCATGCGGTGTCATATGCTGGGGCTCATCTAAATTAAATCAAGATGGTGCATATGGCCTTCATCATATTTCAAAGTAATGTTTTCCTTACTAATCTTCGAAACTAAGCGTGATTAAGCACAGTGCCCAGCTGTGAGGTTAATAAGTCTACGATCACAATTTTTTTTCTATCTGTAGTCATGTTAAAATGCTCTACATGCTGCAATTTCCACTTTAAAGAAAGTTCACCTTGGTGTGGAAAACTGAATAAGCTGCTGACAAGCACATCTAAATATGAGGGCTTTTTTTTCTATTTCATAGTGTGCAGCAATTCCCACCATTTGGCAGTCGTATCCTATGAATATACAATATAAAACTTGCGCTAGGTAATGTGCCAAAAAAGAGTAAATTAAATAAATATATAATAATATGAAATATAACTGCAGCATATATCTCAAATGTGCTAAAACCTCAACAATAGATAGAAAGGGTGGCCAGCGCGTACAGGATATTGATGAAACACAATTATATGACGTGCCCAAAAAACATTATCTGTGAGAATAAATCAAACATTCATATGAATAAATTACAGTCTGTATTCAAGTGCTGAGCGCTCCAAAAAAGTGCATCGGTGCCTTAAAAGATATAAAGGGGGAATTTTCGTGGCCGGGAATCTTCTTTTCTCCCTGTAAATTTTCTTTTCTTATTACATTTCTCGCACGATTCTCCCATCATTGATTAGAAAATCGTTTATTTTTCAAAAAATTTCCAACATGTCCAATTCCTCAAATTTGATTTCTGCACGAAAATCGGCTGTTGCTGCAGCCCACTAATGGTGCGAAATTCGTACGAAAAAGATATGATTTTAGAATTAGAAAATTATTTCGAAATTCGAACCATGTATGGCCGGCATTAGAGGCTGATTGAAGCGGCTGGCAATGATAGCCAGATTCCTAGTGCACCAGTTTTAGTAAATCTCCCCCACTGTGTTAGTGTGCCACACTTCTCTCGTGACCCCATTCACCAAAAAGTATGAACCCTCAGCTTTGCAGTCTGGGGTCAAAAAAGCTGTGATCTATGTGATCCGGTGTATGAGGGATGAATTCTCAGAAGCCTCTCCATATGGGTTATCTCATAGATTACTGTATGAACTTGCGCAATCAAAAATGCCACTCACAAGATAGCTGAAAGAAAACAGGGTTGAGTTTACCTGCTGGTGGCACTGTCCTGCTCTGTGCTGTTTGCTGCAGCTCCAGTGTCCACCAGCAGGTGTCTCCCAGGAGGCAGCAGGCAGTGGTGATCAGGCACATTAGTGTTCAGCTGCTGGGGGGCTACTTAACCACTTCCATACTTCCATACTTCCATAACCACACTGCGGCAAGGCTGATAACAGGGAAAAACCCTGGGAATCCATCTACCCTTCCCTGAGGAACCTACATTGGCTAACCGTAAGGAATCGGGTCACATTCAAGACCCTCTGCCTCACCCACAAATGCACACATGGAAACGCTCCGCAATACCTTCTCGAGAAAATAAAACACTACACACCGAATCGCAGTCTTCGATCGGCTAATCAAAATCTCCTCCTCATTCCTAAATCCCGCTACAAATCAAAGGGGGAACGGAGATTCGCTGTCCAGGGACCACGGCTATGGAACGCTCTACCAACCGACATCCGCATGGAAGAAAACCATCAGGCCTTCAGGAAGAAACTCAAGACCTACCTCTTCTAGAAGCTCGACAACCAAACGCCAATACAGCGCCTTGAGGCGATTCAGTTCGCATTGTAGCGCTATATAAGTTATTCATTCATTCATACTAGGCACTTCCCCCTTTGCTGCCCAGGACAATTTTTAGCTTTTAGCGCTGTTGCACTTTGAATGACAATTACGCGGTCATGCAACACTGTACCTAAACTACATTTTTATAATTTTCTTTCCACAAATAGAGCTTTCTTTTAGTTGTATTTGATCACCTCCGTGTTTTTTTATTTTTGCGCTATAAATGAAAAAAGACTGACAATTTAAAAAGAAAAAACTGATGGGCACTGATGAGGAGCTACTGATGGGCAATACTGAGAGGCACTTTTTTGGGCACTGATCGGCACTGTTAGCACTGACAGGCGTTTATTATGGGGACAGGCTGTCACGTGTTGGGCACTGATTGGCAGCTGATGGGCACCTTTTTATGGGGGCTGTGCTTATAATCAATGTGCTGATTATCAGCACAGACCCGCCCTCTGACAGGGAGAGCTGCCGATCGGCTCTCCCTGTCAGTGTGAACCGAGGACAGCCGCTTACCGGCACTTCCTGGTTCACGCAATGATCAGCTGTGATTGGTCACAGCTGATCACGTGGTAAGAAGCCTCTGTCAGAGGCTTCATACCACGATCGGAGTTGCGGTGTGTCAGACTGACACACAGCACCTCTGATTGCCGCGCTGCGCACACCCCACGGGCGCGTGCCAACTGTGTTATCCTGGGCACGTCATGACGTCCGGTCAGGATATCACAACCACTTTGCGGACGTCATTCTGCTATATGGCGGGCGCGTCACGATTCCGGTCCTTCCTTGCTGCTGTTATTCCTGCTTAGCCTGAACCAGTCTGCACCCCCCTGCCTTGATCCTGCCTCCCTCAGCTCAGTACCCAATCGTGATCCCCCCCTACCTTGCATCTCTGCATTCCCTGTACTCCTATCTGTACCTTGTATATAGTTGTACTTAGTCTTTAGTTTTGTTTGTTAGTGATTTTGTCAGTGGGGTTGGTTCTTGTTTGTCTTTGGGGTTGTTCATGGTTTGCTGTGTGTTCACTGAAAATAAATATCACCTTAAAGATATATACTTTGATTGTTTGGTCTTAGTTCCCTTGTGTAGCTACGTGTCTGGTCTCCTTAGCCGCTGATTCCGGATCTTACACTGATGCCTGTTTCTTTTCAGCTATCTTGTGGGTGGTGTTTTTGATTGCACAAGTTCACACAGTGTTAGCGGTACTTCACTATTGCTTTCTCTATTTGTTTTATTTTCTCTGAGTATGGTCGATCCACTTTGATATATCTACGAGATTACCCCTATGGAGAGGCTTCTGAGAAATCATCTCTTATACACCAGATCACATAGATCACAGCTTTTTTGACCCCAGACTGCATAGCTGAGGGTCCATACTTTTTGGTGTGTGGGGTCACAAGAAGGGAGTGTGATACACTGACGCTTTATTTCTTTTGAAGCACCGGTGCACTTGACTACAGACTGTAATTTATTCATGTGAATGTTTAATTTATTGTCACGGTTAATGTTTTTTTGGGCACATCATATAATTGTGTGTTTCATCAATATCCTGTAAGCGCCATCTACCCATTCTATCTAATCATATCCTACGGTACCTTCATAGCAGCAAAATGAAGGAACTGTGCAATAAGCATGTTTTACGCTACAACAGCAATCCCTATATATACACACACACAAATTATATATATATATATATATATATATATATATATATATATATACAAATATATATATATATATATATATAGTGCTTTGGGAGGGAAGGGGTCTCCAACCCAGTGTCTGGGTTTTGCCAGTAACCAGCTGGCTGAGTGTGCAGGTGTTCACAGCCTTTATATCCTAGGATGTGACAATAGTTCAGGGTTCCACCCGAGAGACAAGTGGTGTCTACCAGTGGCGGCGTGTAATGCAGGGCGCACGGGCACTGCCCCTCCCCCTATCCAATGCGTCTGACCCCCTAATCTAAATGTGGGGCACCGGACGCAAGGATTCCAATGGGATTTTTTTTTTTCCCCAATGTTGCTTTGCTGCTGTCCAATGGAGTCCCCATTGCTCCTCCAGTGGAATGGAAATAACCATTCAAATAAGACAGGGAGTGTATTATTGGCCAGATCACCAGTTGAAAATAAAGGAAAAAGCTGCAATGTATTACATTTTTGTTTTGGGTTTAATACCACTTGAAGTTAGCACAGCTTCCCCACATTCACCAAGCTAAGTGAACATGCTCAATTGCTTTAGTAAATCAAGATGTTTCTCTTTAAAAGTGCTGGCTCCTGGGTTGTCATTCCAATCCTGGATTTACTACCCAGCGAGTCAGAGTCCTGAAACAAGTATACAGCAAGAAGCAATATTGTAGTTAAAGCGGTATTAAACCCAAAAGCAAACGTTTATGATATTGCAGCTTACCAATTCTTAGAAGTGACTGCTGTATTAGTTTCCCTTTAGGCTTTCTTTCTTCTATTTTCATCTGGAAATCAAGCCAGCAAGTCTGTTTTTTACAGCACAAACTCTCCACCAGAATATATTAGTTTACATGGATGAGATAAACCACTTAAGACTGGCAGGGTTAATTAAAATGACCAGCATTTATTTATTCATGCAAAATCATTATCCCAAAAGGAAAAAAAAACAAAAATCTGAACTGCTTGTAAAGTGTGAGCTGGAGTTTGGCTTCAGTTTGTTAGTATATTTAAATCTACATTTTCACTCCCCTCCCCTCCCCTCCAGATTGACAATAATGCTGTCTGATGTTCCCCCTCTGCTCATTCCTCCAGAGTTGTGTCTCACTCACACAGGATGTGTATTACTGGCCAGATCACCTGGTGAAAATGGAGGAGGAAAAGCCAAAGAAATTAAAACTGATGCAGCTACCACATCTAATGACTGGTAAGCTGCGATATGCCCTTCTCTGATTTGGTTTTACTTTGACACTGTGGCCAGTCTCTCTCGGACTACATGGCTAGGCCCTGGTAAAAGAAATTCTGTTTCAAATGAGATTGCTTTAGTGGCCTGTAAAGGCAATCTTATTAGACAGAGTAATGGCAGTTGCTGAGGCTTAGCTTATCGAGTTGAGAAAAGTCAGGTACCAGTAACAAATGGAGTTAAAAATCAGACAGGGTGCAGAAGAGGCTTTCCTGATTAATAAAGGTAATACCAGCATCTTGTGAGGTCTGATTTCAGGCAGGATGTTTCTTTACTTTTAAAATTTTACATTGAGTAAGATTCACTTCAAAGTGGAACTTCACCGGAAGTAAAGTCCACCTTCCATGTGGCCTCACCCCCCTGGGCACCACCATTACGATACATGTGCAGATATACCCACACTTTGCCCAGTCTTTGGGTCCTCACAGAGCCCATCAGCACATTTGTGCACATGCAGGTGATTTACCGTGTACGCGCAAACACAGCAAAGTCTTTGGACTTTCCTGCTAGCAGCCTTTCTGCATGGGTGGGAAACCTCCTGGCCATGTATAACATAATCAAAAGCGGAGTGAGTGCACATGGATTCCTAAAGAATATGTTCATTAAATAAAATTAGAAA